>CM077577.1:23797303-24432058 GCA_039657325.1 Stephania cephalantha
AATAGATTGTAAATTTAAAAAGTGCAATGGTTATAATTTATATTGATTCTCCGAAAGCGTAATGCTACAAACATCTTGATCACGAGTTTGTTGATATTAGGTTTTAGAAGTTATCATGGCCATTGAAGCTTTTAAACCTGGATATGGATTGCATACAACCATAAAATACATAACATCGATAAATAGTTATTGATTAGGAGGATCGAATAGTAAACATAGCTTTTTATGAATATAAAGATTTGGAACTTAAAGCAAATGGAGCTTACGTTATTCACACGATATATGAAGTTTTAGTTTGAGTATTTTCCTTTATGATAGTTCATGGTTGAAGTGGATTTGAAGTAAATCTATCTATTCTAATTAGGCATTCCACAAACATACTAAAGATGGATAAAGTGAGTTGAAAAACATAATATTTCATAATCTAGGCGAAGTAGTGAACTAATATATTCTTAATATAAGAGTTTAAAAGTAATTTCATTGATTTGTTAGATTGATTAGTAAATCTATAAAACCAAATTAAAAATGATTTCTTTAGCAATAGAGTAAGTTAGACTAGGTAATATTAAGTGCATACACATGTCCCTAAGGAAGATATTTGTAACCAACGTAAGTTGGTCACGTTATTACTAGAATCGAGTCGTTATACTTGCAGCCATGATCAAGTTTTTGGTGTTGTTGCCAGGGATAGGTAGCCACTTAGACTAAGTTAGTTTAAAAAGTGGCTAAGTTTTATTTTAAGTTATTTAATTTCAAGTTTATAAAAACAAAAAGAAAAAATAAAAGGTTTGACTTTCAAGTTTGACGTCTACACTTGATCTCTTATGCTTTCTTTATAAGGAGAATTAGTGCATGTGTAGCAAAGAAGAGAAGGACATAGTGTCTTACGACCATGAGATTGATAGAACCAACAAAATAAAGAACAAAGAAATGAATCAAGATGGTTGAGGATGAAGCACGAATCCAACAACAGGGCCAAGGGAATAACCAACTCAAAGGTGTTCTAGTAGAGCAGGACAGAGTGTAATGACAAAGAGGTCTTCATGATTACTTCAAGTCGAAGTTCAAGAGACTTACAACTGAGTGATGTGGTTTTTAGCCAACACCACCGAGTTAAAACCTGAAACCATCTATAATCAACTTGGTGCAAAATAGCTTGTTCAACTGCCAAGCTAGCGAATGAAGATCCGTATGCACATGTAGAGAATTTCTTGGAGAAGTGCGACACTCGTGCACAATATCAAAGTTACAAAGGAGGTGATCGGATGAGACTTTTCCCATCCTCATTGAGTTGAAAAGCCAAATCTTGGTTCCAAGGACTAAACGCAGGGGAGTTTGACCTTATGGGCATAAATCAATAAAAGATTTCTAGACAAGTTCTTTCCTTAGTGAAGGTCGTTGAAAGGAAGTTCTGAAATCAATCAATTCAAGTAGGAAAATATCGAGTCTCTCGGGCGCGAGGCTTAGGAAAGATTTAAGATGTCCAGACATGGATACATGAAATGGGCACAACTTTAGATTTTCTACTATGGGATTAACCATAAGCACAAGAACACTAGTAGATGCCGTAACAATGGTGGTTCTCTACTAACCAAAGATGAGAATGGAGCATTGGATCTCTTAAATCTTATGTTTCGAACTCTACAATGCTTCTGTAATCACTCCACAAAGAGGAAACCAAATGCGGCGTATATAAGATTGATTCGCAAGCCACGATCATGGCGCAACTATTCTACTCCGAGCAATCAAATGGCAAAGTTTGAAATGGGATAATAAAGTCCACAAGTGCAATCGATACAACAACCCATTAATCACTGAGCCATGGTGGTAATCAAATGGACATGCGACAAGGAATGGAGTATGAGGACATCAGCTTCATGAATGACCAAGGCTATAGAAATAACTTTAAGCCGAGAGGAATGGCTCCTCAAAGGTTTTATCAACGATACAACAACAATAACAACAATCCTAATTTCTCATATAGAAATCATAATAACGCACTAAAGTTAACTTTAGGCTTCGATCGATAAGTCCAACAAGGGAAGCTAGGGCAAAGCGAAGTGATGGCTTCATTGATGTCAATTGAGAAACTCTTGCGCACTATGGACATGAGCAATAGGGAACGCTATGAGAAACAAGAGAAAGAGATGAAAATTGTGAGGCAAGCTATGAAGAGAATGGATGATGAGAAATCATAATCAATTAAGAACTTGAGAGACAGATTCGATCGCTTAGCCATTGCTTTGAATCAAGGAAGGAATGACTATTTTTAAGTAACACTATCACAAATCCCAAGGAGAATGTTGGTGCTATTCACATGACGAGCACTACAAGAATAAATGAGCCAAGACAAGAGCAAGTGATGTACAAGCCAAAAGGGTCAACACTTTGGTCGAGGAAGCATGAAGTGATGAATAGGAATGGAATGGAAGTGAGGCAAGATGAAATTGAAGGATTTAAGCAACAACAAATCAATGCCTTGAAAAATCACAAGAATAGAAGAAATAATGGAGAGCTAAGCAAAAGATGAAGGGACTTTCCAAGAAGCATTGAAAGTAAATAGTATCAAGGTGGTTCCAAGAAAGACATAATCAATGTTTAAGTTCATAGCGAGACTTCAACCAATCAAGAGGAGAGATCCCGGAGACGTAATGCATACCAATCAAGCATTGATGGACACCAGCTTAGAAAATGTCTTATGTGATACAGAGCCTCTGTAAATGTCATGCAATAATGGACATGCTACACGCCAATTTAAAGATCAATTGTTCCAATAAAACAAATTTGCAAGTAGTTGATGACAACTTGGTTCAACCATAGGGAGAGTCTTGAATTTGCATGTGAAAGTAGGTAGATTCACATTAATTATGGATTTTGAGGTTATGGATCACAATATGAATGATGATGTGTCTATGATACTGGGAAGCCATTCTTGAACAATGTCAATGCTCCATTGTACACAAGGAAAAAAAGATCAAAATGAGTATCGAGGATGATGATGATGCCGAGAAGATTGTTTTGTTGATGGGCAAGAAGTAATCCTTATAGGAACGATATTATTATCTTCGACTAGATTACCTTGATTTAGACTCGAAGCTAAACATGTGAAAAAACGTTAGAAGCTAATGACGTTAAACTAAGCGCTACTAGGAGGCAACCTAGAGAGGTTTTTAAATTTCAATTATTCAAGTAGTTATTTAGTTAGTTTAGTTAATGACAATCCAAATGTTTTAGTTTCTAACTTTTAAAATTTTTTGCCAAATGTTTAGGAAAGACCATTTGCATTGGATGACGATCCATCAAAATGGAAAAGTCTAAAGAAATTCAAAGAAAGAGCGTAAAAAAGTGAAGGATAAACAGAAAATGTAAATATATGGAAAATCTGGGTAAGTTTTTATGGAAATTTTGATATATACATGAATTTCACGTGGTCATGACATCTTGTGTTGCAATACACAAAGCTGAAAGCACCAAATCGGAATTAATAAGAAAAATATGCAAAAGATATGGACATACAGTGTTGATGTTGTTTTGCGTTAACACACGGCACATGTGGGTATAAGGCACGACGCCTTGTAAATGCGCCAAACAAAGGCACAAAAACCTCACTATGGTCGCGACGCCACACATGGCGTGCCTTTATAACAAGACGTCGCGCGTTTGATGAAAGTGGGTTTTAAACTCCATTTCACATCTATTATGTTAGGGCATATGCCTTAGGTCAATCTACAAACATTGTATACCTTATAGTAAGATCCATGGGTATTTGTTGAAATATCCTAAATATCCCTAATGGTCATTATGCTAGGAACTATAATGAATTAAGACTAGCGTGAATCTTGATCGATGGTCATAGATGATCATGCGTATAAGGATACAAAACAAGATCATGAGTACTTATTATGGAATAAGATACTGACCGACCGCTATGAGAACACCACATGGATTAAGTCATAGGTGTTACTAATGATAGGTATATCATTTAGTCCTTTGACTTGAGATTACCATAGACTTCAATATTAGGGAGCATGATAATTTGACACAATCAAATGTTGTCTTTAATCTGGATAATTATAAAAATTGTGATTGGTTACTATGTGAATAATATGTGAAGGTGTGTAATCAAGATAAAATATGTCACTCTCTGTATAGAGATATAAGTGGATCCCTCGATAAGATAGATCGATAATGGCCAAGTCCATGTGAATTGATATGATCAATGTCACTTGGATGTTTTTCAGTTTACCTAAAGATCAAAACTAGTATGATTGAAAATTAAGGGTGACTTTTCATGTTTAATTAAAGGATATCGCATGACAAAATGATATGATATACGTTATTGATTAGGTTGTATCGATGTTGATATTTATGCTACTTGGGTAGTCATAATGCCTTGCTAGAGACCGCTTATGACTTGTGTACCAAAATTGTTTTTGGTTCACTGCCAACGTCGCATGAACCTATTGGGTCGCACACAAAGAATGGCTTTGCACAATTTCAATTGGTATAGAGTAATGAATTTTATATGATAAAATTCATGACATAAAATCCCTAACGATTTGTTATATGATAACTTGTTTATAAGGGCGTATGTGTAATTTGCTTAAACTGCGTAAATACAATAGTTGTATTTCGAATAGGATTTTAAGTGAGGGCTTATCTACAGATATAAATAAAGGGTGGATCCCTTTAAAACGTAATAATATTTCGTTTTACAATTTTTGAGTTCTCTGGATTTAGGGAGAGAAAAGAAAAATCATTTTTCAATCTCTCTTGGGGCTAGCACTCCAAATTGTGGTCACCGTTCATGTATGAATTTCTGATAGAGGACGCACACTTGAACGTCTTGAAAATCGAACAATCAAAAGGAAATCACTGGAATGAGGTATGATTTACTTTTTTAGATTTAGTTTAATAGAACTTATTTTCGATCCCGTGTGTGGTTTTCCAAAATCTGCTTTTGAATTTTCCATCTGCGTATGAACCCCAAAAACCCAACATATTCTTCACACTTGAAACCTATTTCATTCACAACCAACCAATCATCAATCCTCTAATACCAAAGATTGATCATTTCTAAGTGAGAAAAGAGAGTTTTTAATGATTTAGAGTGAAAAGAGAGAGTGCATTGTGGATTTGGACAAAGAGGAGAGCTTCAGAGCATTGATTTAGGGATTTGATTTACAGGAGCACTAGGGTTTAAGCTTGTAAGCAAAGTGAGAGGGCTTGATTGATAAAGGCTTGGAGTAGTATTCTACAATAGAAAATAGTTCGTCATTAAGGTAAATTTAAAATTCATTAATTATGCTTTGAAATTTTGAGAAATTTTGATGAAATTGCATGAATTGTGAATATGAAGTTGTTGGATAGGATTTTAAATTTTTGTTAATGTTAGGCATCAATGTGACTATGGAGATCTAGTATATGTCTTTTGCATTATTTGGCATGTGAATGATCCTTGTGATGTAAAATTTTGATTTTAGGTGATTTGAAGACCCATGTTGTTAATTGTTGAGTTCTATGAAATTTTGTGAAGAAAATGCTAAGAACAAGGAGGCATGCAAGTCTAGTGAGTGAAGTCAGAGCAAATGACTTTGAGGCATCATCCTTAAGAGGTCCTAATGATGAGGAACTTAGGTCATTTAAGTGGAAGTATTATATTAGTAGAGAGGTTAAGGATAGATACGATGTCATCGAGCATAGAGAGTTCATTTGCGAAAGAGAAATTAATTTGCCAATGTTGAAGTGTGACAAGAGAGTAAACAACTACATTAGACAACAAGGTTGGGAGAAATTCATTCAAGACTATTGGGAGAACAAGATTAAAGGAGAGAGTGAAATTATGTACGAATTTTAAGCCAATGCAAAGTTTACATATAATGGTGATCCAAGTTGAAAGTGAGAGGGGGTGTCTTTAATGAGCGTCCAATTAATAATATTTATGTGTTAGAGCACATGAGTAAAGTTGGAGCCAAATAGAGTTTCCAAAATAATCTATATGAGAAACCCTATAACCTATACCCTTTTAATGTCATAGAACGCAGCATTGGTTGTCTTAGACAACAAGGATGGGTAGTGAGCCTTCTAGAATGTGCCGAAGCACATTAAGAAGGGGAGCGTGTAGAAAGTCTACGAATGTTGTAACACTTTCTTGTTACTTCATTATACATGACCACTCAAACTGGCAAGATCAACAAGCCAAAGGTAGCTTATTTATTTGAGATTACAAAGTATTGGGACATGAATGTAGGCGAGATCATCTATAAGAAACTAACTGAGTTCATCAAAGTCGAGAGAGACAATAAATAGGTTTTTTTCAATTTTGATTACTTAGTTATGCTTGAAGGCCAAGTGCAATTGCTTTAGTGACAAGTTAATAATTAGACGCATTTTGTAGTGTAATTTAGGTTAATTTTAGGCATAAATGTGATATTACACTAGGTATTCTCTTATTTTTGTGATTTCAAGTCTTAAATAGGAAAATGAAGGAAAGGAAGAAAAAAAAAGTAAAACCAGTTAACTATAAATATTACACTAGCGATTTGAAATAAAACTAGGAATCGCCATCTAAATCTATAGTAGGGAAGGCCACGAATCCATAGCGAATTGTAGAATGAACTATAAATCACCTCGGTGGAGCACAGAGAGCTAAACTCAGCTTATTTGCTCAAGATATGTGTATAAGTTAGGAATCATTGAGAAATTGTGAGGCTCGGTTACATTTTTTAAATTAGTATAAAGAATTTGAGTTTATCAAAGATATGTATATGTAGGGAGACTATAAAAAGCCGTAGGCCTTCAAATAACTCTCCTAATTCTTTCTCTTGCTTTCCTTTTACTCTATATTAGTTTATTGTCTACATTTGAAGATACATTTGAGCTTTGGTTTATATTAAGGTATTTATTTATTCATTATGCCTTTTAATTATATTTATGCATTGTTTATTTCCAGCAAGCGTGAGTAGTCTATCAATGTAAACAAACCCTAGACAATGTAATATATTTTGGGTTGCTAGATAGCTATAATTAAGGAATCATGTGCTTAATGCCTTAAATCTATTCATACACGTCAATCACAAATTTAACAAGTAGTTTTTACTTAATACAACTAAAAAAGATTAGTATTGCATGCATAGTTGCAAATATGTTTTGTGGTATTATGAATATGATTATATATGTCTATAGTTATTGATAACAATTTTAGAAGTAGTAACTAGGATTAATCTATAGGGCATTTCTTGAGTGGATGTTCTAGGTGATTGTGTTCTAAGTTGTTTATTATGCATGTTTGGTAATATTGGCTTAGATTAGGCATGATTTACATTGAACTTAATGCAATCATATTTCTGCAGTGTTACGTTTCATCCAATAGCTAGATTTACAATAATAAGAATGTGGCATTTCTATTGAATTTAGGAAAATCGATGGTTGGTTAAAGGTTATAAACCTATTATGAAGTGGGTTTTAATGATTTCAAGATTCCATGTTTTATGATTATAACTATAGTATGAAGTGATATTACGCTCTAGTGTTTGAAAGCAATCGAAATATATATTATATTGTTTAGTGGGGTTTGTTTAGATGTTTGCTTATTTATATTGAATTGAATTTGAGTATTGTTTAATTTGGTTTGAGTTTGAATTGTTTAGATTAATTTAGTTAGTCCTGGTTATTTAAGTTAGTAATCATAGTTGTTAGTTATTTAATATTTCAATTCCTCGTTTAATTAGATTAACTAAATTAATAAAAATAAGAAAAAATTACTTTCCTTTGAGATTTCAAAAATCCCTGTGGAGACGATATCATATTTACCAATACTACAACATTTACCACTACTACAAGTTAATCGTAAAATACAGGAAATTATTGTGCACGCTCAATACATTTCAATTTTTGGTGCAGTTGTTGGGGATCTTTAGATAATTTTTAAGGGATTCTAGATGTTACATGGTCTACACACTTCGATGTGTTAATTCAACATGATCTTTATACCCGTTTAATCATGAAATAGATAGAACTTTTAATCGGAGTTTAAGATAATAACTTAGAGAAAATTTAGCTAATATGATGGAAGATAATAATAATGATATTAATGACAATGTCATTAATAATAATACTAATAATAATAATAATAATAATAGAGTTATCAATAATAATAGATAACTTACTTTTAGACAAGCAAATTAAAATGTTACAGCATATGAGCCTATGTGTATTGCATATACCCCTCAAGGATCTCCCGAGTTTGAACTTTGATCTAGATTTATTAGTGCCTTACCTAACTTACACTAAGCAAAGACAACGAAGACCCACATAAATTTGTAAGGGAGTATCAACATAAAGTTAATGGAATGAAATCAAAAGAAGGTACTTTAAAACAAGTCAAACTTAAGGCATTTCCTTTTGAATTGAAAGATCATTCACAAGACCGGTTGTTCTATCTTTTACGAAATTCATGACTACATGGACTCAAATGTTAGAAGCTTTCCTAGATGAATATATGCTTGTTGGAAAAATTAGTTCCTATAGAAAGCAAATCATAGTTGCGAAGATGAAAAATGATGAAAACTTTGATGAATTTTAGGATAGATTTCAAAGACTAATTTCTTCTTATCCACATCATGGATATACTCAAAGAGCTTTATTAGAATATTTTTATGAAGGACTCAATCACTTTGAATAAAGACTACCAAACATAGTATGCGTGGATCTTTATTTGAAACAACATCAACTCTAACGAAAGAAGCAATTAATAAAATGACAAAACAATCTAAGCGATATGGTGAAAATGTTGAATCCTTATGAAAGAGACTCTATGAAGTGGATAGTAAGAAAAATAATACAACCGATGATAAAATTAATGAATTATCTAAGATGTTAAGTTGTTAGTTAATAATAGATTTAATCAAAAAAAGGCTTGCGATTTTGTAATAAGGTTACACATCCTACAGATGCATGTCTTACTCTATAGAAAAAAATACTGAAGAGGTTAATGCAATAATGAATCAATTTTCTGGTCCCCCAAGAAATTAATATAATAATAATACTTATTATCCTGAAAAACCGAATCCAAATCTTAGTTATAGTCCTCAAAATCGAATCATAACACTTGACCAAGAGCTAAGATACAACTCCGCACCTAATCAAGTGACCTCAACAAACACTCAATCTATGATTCCAATTTAGAGAAAATACTACATAACTTTATGAGTCAAAGTCATCAAAACATTACACATATTTCTTAAAATCAAATTAAAATTGCACTACCATTAATGAATTGAAAAACCAGGTAAGCCAAATGAATTAGCAAATAAATAGGTTAAGTAATTAACAAATTAGTCAAGCTAAGGCACTCACTCAAGCCAATGTTACTCCTAGTAATCAAGCACAAGTTAATGCTATATTTAGTAATAAGAACGACAAAACTTAATTGGTAAGACACCTAAACAAAGTAATAAATGGAAGGTTCATAAGAATATTGAAGAAGAAAAAGAACAAATGATGGTTAATGCTCTTCCTACTACATAATGGATAGCTGAACAATTGAAATATACACATTTTCCTGATAGGTTGTACCCATGATATTTAGCCAGAGTTGAAGCATATGAAAAATCTATACAAAAGTCTGAATTAATTGATAAAGACAAAAATTATAAGATTTTTGATAATTTGAACGAAAATATGTGTTCATATTCTACTGTTCCACGGCGATTAGTTAATACTGGGGAGGAAGAACTCAATGAAGATATTCTTGAATCATTTAGAAAAATAGAAATCAATAAACTATTGATGGAATCAATTATGCTATTTTCTAATTATAATGAAGTTTTGAAAGAGTTCTTTGAATCAAAAGAAAAGCTTTTAGAAAAATCTAAGGAAAACTTAAGTTGAAAAGTGTCTGTTTAAATTAAAAAGAAAATATTTGAGAAATGTTCTGACCCAGGGATGTTTGGAATTCTTATCACAATAGGAATTTCTTTTATAGATTTTGTTGTGTGATCTTAGAGCATCAATAAATGTTATGTCACTCAAGTTAAATGAGTTAATGAAAATAGTTTCATTGATTAATACACCTATTAATCTTACTTTAGCTGACAATACAATTATTAAACCCTATGGCCAACTAGAAGTTGTCTTAGTCAAAGTAAATGACTTAATATTTTCCGCTGACATCTATGTAATGCAAATGGGAGACTCAATATCAGCTAAGTCCCCATCTATACTTTTAGGAAAACCATTCCTTAAAACAACTTAAACGAAGCTAGATATCTTTGAAGGAACAATGTCTATGGAGTTTGAAAATAAAATTGTCACTTTTCATTTCAATGATGAAGATATTTATGAAAAGTCTGATGAATTTGATAATGAACAAACTAAGGATAATCAATTTTTAGAATTAAATCATCATGAATCTAAAATATATGTTATTAATGCAGTAACAATGAAAAATGGAAATGCTAAGACCATAAACAAGCAAGGTGAAAATACTTTTAATCAAGAGACAATAATCCAAGAATGGAGGATTAAGCAATTAAACAATGTTGAGAATAATAACATGGAGGAATTTAAATCTACAAAAAATAAAAAGAAGAAAAAGAAGAATCCAACAATTGTCAAGCTCGATGGTCTAAAAGATATATATATATATATAAAGATCAAATGGGTTTGGTACTTTAAAGCTATACGTGATACGGGTTGTAGAGCAAACTACATGCCAATTCATTTTTTTTTTTATTATCACTCATTTGTAATTGGATGTACTTGCTTATGAAAAAGTTACTCTACCAAACGGTTATTCTGTAAAACCGATAGGTGTGGTTACTAATGTACCAGTTGAAATTGAAAAGTATATTATTCCCACAAACTTTTTGGTTATGCCACATTTCGTTAATGAAGATCCTCCATTAATATTAAGAGGGCCTTTCTTAGCCACTTCACATGCTGTTATGGATACTCTAAACAAGACACTTTTCGAGTGCATGGCCGAGCAGTCGCTTTCTGAAATGGCACAAGAGTGGATAATCCTACACTTCGTGGTTCACCAAACCACTTTAGAACTTCGTGGTTCACCAAACCAAAGGACAATAAACAAAAGCGCTTTATGAGAGGCGGCCTATACTTTATCTTTATTTTTGTTTTAATACTGGGATTAGTTAGTTGTTTTTATATTCTTTCAACTTTTAACTCTTATAGTGGGATATTTTAGGAAATTCAATTTCTAAATAGTTTCATGTAAGGGGGTTAATTGAGCTAATTTATTTCCGTACTACATTGTTTTATGCATTAGATTTATGTTAATTAGTTATTTATGGCAATGAAACAAATTATTTAATACATATCATAGAGTTTTTTTTTTGACTAGAAAGATGAATTTATTTCATCAAATAACTTTCATATTACGTCTGATACAACAATGAATGACTATTAAAAGGAGCTACATCTCGAATCATTTTGTTCTCATGACCTTGCGATAGTTTTGCCAATTGATGGGCAACCTCATTAGCTTGTATTCGAACATGATTTACTGACCATCGTGGGTGATTGGTTAAGTGGCTCTTACAATCCCACATAAATTTGTCCAAGTTCTGACTCATTAGAAGCTGATGACTTGAACCCCTGTATTATTGATAATGAGTTTGATTCAAATTTAACCATTTGCATTCCTTCATTATGAACCCAATCCAGGGCTTCACATAAGATAAAGGACTTCGCTTCAACTACACTACAATGACTGAGTAATTTCCTTGTCCGCCCTTTGATGAAGGAGCCGCTGATATCCCTAACCATTGCTCCGAGACTAATTGCAGCTTCATTCGCGAACATAGCTCCATCCACATTGAGTTTGAACCCACCGGTGGGGGTGACCATTGTTGGTTTAAATCTTGTCAAGCACTGGAGAGTGGTTTAATACATATCATAGTTAAACTCGAGAATTTCGAATATTTCTACCGTTATTTAATATATATGTGGTAATTAAATGAGAAAATTGATTTAATTGGAAAAATAATTATATTAAGCTACCGATTTCCCAAAGAATTCCAACTTGTACTGAAATCACCGAGTAAATTGGTAGCAATTTGCATAATTTTCATTGTAAATTCTAGTCAAGTAATTTCTCACCGAATCAAGTTTACAACTAGAAATCGTCCGGGCAAATCATTAAGCTACGAGGCTCTTTCCAAAGGATTTCATCAACGATTCCTCAAATAATCCACTTAAACCATGATTCACTGAGAACGAATTCAAGTTTTTAAAAGTAGAAACCCCAAATTGCCATATTTAAACCCTTCACACTCACAAACTATTGCAACCTTTCGATCAAGAGACCAATTTTCGACTCCATTCTCCAAAGCTTACTTTTAGTGTATTTAAGTGATTCTCACCTCAATCCTCACACATTCAACCCAAAACTTGGTTAATTTTGAGAATGTAGAGCCACATGGAGCTAGAGTAAGGAGGTTCGGATTGGAGCTTGGAGGAATGTCAAAGAGAGGAATTTTGAATTCCATACTTGAAAGAATCACATTCAAGGAGGAGATCAATGAAACCCTAGTCTTTTATTGATTAAAATTTTGGTTTTTCGTCGGTTTTAGATTGATTATTAGGTTAGGAGCTCAACTTCAAGATTTCTACTCTAAATTGGAGTTTATATCGACCAATTTCTACTCAAATTATATACGTAAATTAATTTGAGACTAAGTCTTAAATGAGTTTGGGGGTTTTTCTGAATATTTATCAATTGATTTGAATTACATACAAAGTTTGTTTTTTTCTATTGCTATTTTATCAACAACTTTCATATAAATCTCAAACTCTCAATTTCAAAATGCTTTTCCGGATGATTTCTTATTCTCGATAGATAAGTCGAATTTCATCAAATAATTTTTCGACAAATTTGGTTCCAAATGATTTTACTGGTTCATTCTTTTACTTACAATATTCCAAATAGCCAAATGTGGTAAAGGTAGAAGTTCATGAAAAGAGAAAGGGAAAGGAAATTTAATACAGAAATCGAAAACAAAATCTAAATTTTCCCAAATCCCACCCACATCAATATTTTTCAACACATCTAGGATTAGACTGCAAAGAGAACCTACTCCTCCTTCTTCATTTACTTACAACACTAAGGATGATTATGTGGAAGAGGCGGACGTAGAGGAAATTGAATAAGAGAAATCGATGGGGGAGAAAAACAATGAACTGAGGAAAGAAAATCTTGTCAATGAGAAAGCCTACTAAAAATTTAGAAATGATATAATTAAGGATAGGAAGTTGATCCTGGAGAGGAGATTTAATGTGAATAACGAATTGAAGTATAGGCCTAGGATCCTAGATATTATAGAGGCCCTAAACTGGGATTTACTGACTAGAGATTACAACCACCTAGACCTAGAGGATGTTCCTAGTAAACAGGGTTATGATGTCTTGGTGAGAGAATTTTATACCAACGCATATGGAAGTGAAAGTAAGACTGAGTCACGCGGTCGAGGGAGGACAGTGGATTATTCCGCTGCAAGAATAAATCAGTATTTTGGATAACCGAATTTTCACCAAAAACAAAACGATGAGTACCTCAAACCCGAGTATGGAATTAAGTAACATTTTTCCCACCGAGACAATAAGGAGATTTTTAGAGGCAATCCATGGAGATGATTTATTTTTGATATGGAGTGATATCCCAAGCACATAATCACACAATGTTTTAGGAAGACCACTAAAGCTTGGTGTTATTTCATCAACGCGCCATACAAATGAGCCTACGTGATTATGAGATAGTGAACTACAAGGCTGCCTCTACTTTACCACATCGTCATAGGGTTAGGATACTTGTGTGACGGCCCCTTCCTAATCTAGGGCACCGCCCAAATTAATCCCATAATTAAGCCCAAATCCTAACCCCATAGAACTCACGTATTAGTCACCTTTCTATCCAAATCTCGCTCCAACTCATATTCAAAATAAGTAAAACAAATATCATTTTACATTTGAAAATCGAAATTTATTAAAACTTATTAACAATTATAAAATTTAGCGAAATGCTTAATATATTATGCGTAAACAATTATTATAAATCCTATGGGTGAGGAAACCAGAAACCATGATCACATGCATATATAACAAAGTGGCGAATATAAGCAAACGTGTGATGGTCATTATAAGTCGATGCACAGTACGTCGGGCTCAGTAGGTAGTCACCAATCTTCTCCTTGTTCGGCCCGCTTGCGTCGATGACTTTCTACACCCACCATCATAAAAAGGATGGTAAGTACAAAAAGTAACAAAGAATCCCTATTGACAAATTTGTTTACATTTCCAAATGAAACTAAATGGTATATAAAAACATAAGTTAAATAAAGAAAGATAAGTACCACACTCATGATAAGAAATACCACAGTTAAACAAGTGAAACTGACACAAGGCTAAATAGTTATGACCTAGATCCGGTCGGCTGTGACCTACGTTAGTGAAGCCATTAACCATTAAGGACTATACAAGTCTCACACAATCTACCTCACTAGGGGCTCTAGCCCCAAAGTGGCATCGTGGGACTCTAACCCCGTATCATCAGGGACTCTAACCCCGTATATCATCGCATCCCCAGGGACTCTTACCCCGTGTGCCTTATCGTAGTGGCGAGTGCCAACATCCCTGGGACTCTAACCCCGTGTGTTGATCTACTCATATTGCAATGGACTCTATATTCTATAACTACATTATAATTTCAAGAAAATGACTCATTAAGGAATCCAAGGATTTGGCTATGCTACAAAGCACAAATTTTTCTAAAGAGTACAAGTCCATAAGGCCATTCATAAACTCACAAATCCTTAATAGCATGCTATTTATACTACATTATCAAAACAACAAGAAATGACATATAGCACATGAATGGATTCAAAAGAATTCGAGTTATCAAAATACATGGAAACCAATCTCATCAAGTGAGGAATAACAAACAAGTCCATAATATGAGAGTACAAAGCCAAACATAGTCAATAGAGACTATAATAAACAAGTTAAAATAAGAAATGAAATGTAAATAAAAAATTAACGGGTATACTCACATCAAGCAATGTAAAGTCCTAACTTTACCGACCTCCCGACACCTCAAATCTTGTATTTGCACTTCCGTAACCCTATCCTAGGTTCCTGAGGACCTATAACATGTTTTTGGATGTGTTCAGGCCCTTACTTAAGGTTTTATGCTCAGTTATAGTGTTTTGGAAGTTTTGGAAAATTACAGATTTTGGTGCTGTCAGGGCAATTAGCGTGCTAATAAAGTGGATTAGCGCGCTAATGACCTCATTAACACGCTAACTACTGTCTCTAGCGCGCTAACTAAGATTGGCGTGCTAACTGTTTCACCTAGTGTGCTATGTGTAGGAAAACCTAAAATTCTACAAACAAAACTCTGATTTTACTCCACACACAGGCCTCACTAATGCTTTGTGGATCTCCATACACACTCCCAAAACCCCAAGACACCATAAAAAAGCCATGTTTCCAATCAAAATTCACAAATTCATCAAATTACACTAAATAAACTAGTGTATGTAATTACCTAGTTGATGTGCATAACACCTAACTTGATCTTCCTTACCAAAGCTTCTAATTTCTCCTACTTTTCTTCTTTCTCAATCACTCCAGCAAACTTTCTTAATGGCTAGGTTGTTGAGAATGAAAATTTTGGTTTGCATGTCTAAATCTCTAACTTTATATATAAGTGGCTATGATTGATTAATAGCCATAAATCTTATTGCACACACGTATCTCGAGACCTATCCTATAGCACACACTAAGACACTTTTCCCATTAACCTCCACTAACTAATCCTAAGTAACACAAATGACTAACTCAATTGGTCTCTAGCTATGCTAATACGTGTCTCGATGCACATCATATGGCTTTTGTTTTAAATCACTAACTTAGGCACATTTAATTCTATATCAACCATAGCCACATCAAAGCCACCATATTATTTGCATTTAGCTTAAAATAAACTTACCAAATTACTCTCTACCCCGATCCCACGTCGACATGCATCAGGAGGCACGTTCTCACTCACGTATCGACACTTATACACGAGTAGAAGTGATTTAGTAATCTACACATATACAATACACTAAATATACACCACAACAAATCTAACATATACCTCTAGCCATCTCACCCTCGCCAATGCACAAATATCACGATGTGGGTCCCACGTCACGGTCGGTGATCCCGATTATAATAAACGAGATAAAAAATTGGGCAATGACAACTGGATGTTGGCAAAATCATTTTTGAGTCCATTAGGAATGCCATCACCACCAAGAAGACTGATGGAATTCCTTTCTCGCTGATGATTACTAACTTTTGTAGGATAGACCAAGTAAACATGGTAGGTCTCGACATGGATGTTTTACCTAAGAAGACCATCAATGATGAGGTTATAGAAAGATATGGAAAGAGTGAATGGTTATGAAGATACGGAGGACGAGAGAGAAAGGGTGATATAACTAGATTAAAAACTGAGCAGAGAAGAAAAATTAGAGATGACACGAGGAGAATCTTGGAAGAGATGTTGAAAGCTAGAAATGATCTGAACATGGAGCAACCTGCCAGGGATTATGACAGATTATACATGGCAAAATCAGAGTTGGCTTTCATGAGAGCGATTTCGCACAATCAAATGGCCACTATCTGAAATCAAGAATTGGTGTTTTATAACTAGAGAGCTATACCAAAGAGTATCCATAGAATGGAGCGTATCTAGGAGGAACATAAGTCAAGGAGTCACAGAGGTTCTTGTACCATCTACACAAATGAGACTACCACATAAGAGTAGTCTAGATGTTTTGACATTGCTCACAGGAATACGACCTCTACTACCCAAATATAAGCTACAAATCCAAGAGGATTGATCCAGTGGGGATGATGACAATGCGAATTTCGGAAGCTGACATTGATTCCCTCATTCCATTTTATTTTATCTGTCTCTGATTGATACTGTGAGAATTTCTTTATATAATGTTGGTAGTGGTTATGTACTTTGTGTTTATGGCGATATGCTATGTGTTACATTTAATTCAATGCTTGGGTATGATATTTATTACAATTAGAATATAATGGTAATGTTTATTCATTAATTTTTTTATGTGCTCTTACTCTACTACAATTTCTTGTTTATTAAATTTATGATTTTATCAATCCTTTTGTACTTCACATGGTATGTTTGTTATGATGAAAATGGGAACTCATTTTAAAACCTTGAGGACAAGGTTTATAATACGTTTGGGGGTATTTTAAGTGAAGTATGAAATTGATGGCAATAAAGGAAAGAAAGATAGAAGAAAAGTTTAGAATTACTTTTAATATGATATTCAAGTAAGTTGACGAAATTTTTTCAATTTCTTCTGAATTCAAGTAAGTATGAATTTCATTTTTCTTTATTTTTTGTTAGGAAAAGAATGAACATGAATATATAATAGATCTTGAATTGAAGTGATTTTTAATTACCCAAGTTAATTTTCTGATAGAAAGAATTGATTTTATACCCTTTTTGATTAACTTTACTACTTGATGTGAATACTAAATTGAATGCCTTGTGTTAGTCATGATAATGGGTAGAAGATCAAAATAATAGTGCAAAAAAAACAAGATAGATTTTTATGAATCTTATAGCGTAAAAGCTATTTATTAAGTACTTTATACTATATATATATAAAAAGTTATTATGCCAAAATTGAAATAAGAAATGGATTAGAAAACGATGAATTTCGATAAGTTAGAAAGACTACCTCTTTCAACTTTAATAGATAGTGAGAAGTGTTAACAAGAGTTTATAAATATATATAAAGAGTCATATAGATTCCAAGGGAAATGGAGCAAGGAACCTATAGTGGACAAAAAGTGAGAATGTCCAAAGGAAATGGAGTGGGGACTCAAAAGCAAAAGTAAAAGAAATATGTTAAAAAGAAACAATTAGAATGGAGTAGAAAAAAATGATGAGAAATGATAAAGATGGATGTTCTTAAACTCTTCAAAAAAAATTTAACTTGAGTACTTAAAGCTAGAGTTGAATGAAGTATTTCTTAATCTAACATGTTTTAAAAGACATATTCATTGTTATCTTGACAAAATTCCTATTGATTTTGATTGTGGTACTATTATAAAGTGTTTTCTAAAATTAAGATTAATCTAGTGGTTTTTGTGTTTTAAGATTCTATATTAGTTAACATAAGCTTGATGCTTGTCAGTGTTGATTGAGAAAACTTATGTTGTGCACTAGCCTTGGCAATGAACTTCAAATTCTAAAGAGTGTTACATTAGGAGGTTGAATTATCATTAAGGGATATTTTGGTTTGACTAAATCACTCTATTTTATCATCACTCTCATTTACTTGTGGGTAATATATTTCCATTTGAAAATCACTTCTATTTTATATTTTATATTATTTAAATTGAAGATGAATTATATTGAAATCGCTTTAAAGAATGAAAGAAATATGAAAAGTATTCATTTGTTCTAGGACAACAAAGTGTCGAGTTTGATAGTATTTGACAATTCAATAATTAGACACATTTTATAGTGTAATTTAGATTGATTTTAGGCACAAATGATGATATTACACTAGTTATTCTCTTATTTTTGTGATTTCAGGTTTTACATAAGAAAATAAGGAAAGGAAGAAAAGAGAAAGAAAAGCAAAACAGCTTAACTTGAAAATTACACAAGTGATTATTAGCTAGCGATAAATAACACCAGAAATCGCTATCTAAATTGGCAAACTTTAAGAAAGCTAGCGAATCCACAACAAATTTGAGAATGAACTATAAATCACCAATACTGAATTGGTGGAGCACTGAGAACTTAACTCAGTGATTTGTGTATAAGTTAGGAATCGCTAAGAAATCGCTGAGGTCACTTACGCGTTTTTTAGATTAGTATAAAGAATTTAAGTTTATCTAAGAAATGTATACATATGGATACTATAAAAAAGCCAAAAAGTTTCGAAAAAAACTCTCCTAAATCTTTCTTTTTGCTTTCCTTTTGCACTATATCGCTTTATTGTCTATGTTTGAAGATACATTGGAGCTTTGATTTATATTAAGGTATTTATTTATTCATTATGTCATTTAATTATATTTATGCATTATTTATTTCCAGCATGAGTAATTAGCCTATCAATTTAAACAAAACATAGAAAATGTAATATATTTTGGATTGCTAGATAGTTATAATTAAAGAATCATGAGCTTAATGTTTTAAATCTATTCATACACGTCAATCACAGATTTAACAAGTTGTTTTTGCGTATTACAACTAAATGAGATTAGTATTACTTGTATAGTTGCAAATGTGTTATGTGGTATTATGATTATGATTCTATTTTGATAGCTATTGACGACAATTATAGAAGTAGTAACTAGGATTAATCTATAGGGCATTTCCCGAGTGGATGTTCTATGTGATTGTTTTCTAAGTTGTTTATTATGCGGCTTTGGTAATATTGGCTTAGATTAGGCATGATTTTCATTGAACTTAATGCTATCGTATTTTAATGGTGTCGCATTTTATCCAATTGGTAGATTTGCAATGATAAGAATGTGGCATTTTCATTGAATTTAGGAAAATTGGTGGCTAGCTAAAGACTATCAACCTATTATAAAGTATGGTTTAATAATTCCAAGATTCCATGTTTTATGATTATAACTATAGTATGAAGTGATATTACGGTCTAGTGTTTGAAAGCAATCCAAATATATATTAGATTATTTAGTGGGAGTTTGTTTAGACGTTTGTTTACTTATATTGAATTTACGTTGAATATTGTTTAATTTGGTTTGAATTTGAATTTTTTAGATTAATTTAGTTAGTTTTGTTTATTTAAGTTAGTAATCATAGTTGTTAGTTATTTAATATTTTAATTCCCCTTTAATTAGATTTACTAAATTAATAAAAAACAAGAAAAAAAATTACTTTCCTTTGAGATTTCAAAAATTATGAGGAGACGATATCTCATTTACCACTACCAGAAGTTAATAGTAAAATACGAGAAATTATTGTGCACACTCAACACGGGTCATTCAGGATGAAGAACTCGATATTGAAGCCCAACCGACCATAAATGAGGAGTTTATGTTCACACTAAAATCACTAACTTGTTACCAAGAATCCGAGGGTAAGAGGGAGAGAGTGGAGGGCAACAGACTTGAGGCCGAGTTGTTGGCCAAGAAGTAAGAAGATTACATAACAACAACAATAGCAGTGGAGTTAGCCCATGAGTTGCAAGACAAAGGATATGCAGAGGAGGAAGAGCACTAGCAGGGATTTGCTAAGGGCTACGAGTTTGTAGACCCATTTATTGGAGAGTAGGACTTGGATGGTCCTGAGGTTTTTCCACCACCACACCACCAAGCATTCACCGCCATAGACTTGACTTCATGGCGCAAAAGGCTATGGATTACCGAGATGATGAGACAATACAGAGAGGACATGACTTAGTATCGTGAAGCCTTAATGAGACATGAGCAACAGACTAAATGGATATCAGAACTTCATGTTATTTGCAGATCATTAGAGGGACGTAGCTAGATATAAGAGGAGTAGATAGATGAGACCCATTAATAGGTCTTTTGTCTTTCAAGCAGCACCGAACTATATGTTTGATCCAGATATGGTGCAGAGTAGAAGGGTAGAGCGTTCTTTGACATTATCTTATGCTGGATCTGATGATGTTGTTGATGATGATGATGCGCAGTCATGATATCATAGTCTTAGGATTTCTTTTGACCTTAGGGAGATGAGAGGTACATTAATACTGATTACTTTATATTTGGGATATTTCGTTTTTATTTTGTTGTTTAACTTCTAAGTTTAGTTTATTTTATTATATCTTGTTATTATTATATGTTTGTGTTTTAGTGTTTTCATGTTTCTGCTTATTTCTAAACCTTGAGAACAAGTATTGGTTTAAGTTTGGGGGCATCAACACTACACTATGGGAAGTGGTAAGAAATGATGAAATAAGGATAAACACTATAAGTATGATTGTTATAATCTTATTTTTAAAGCGCTTAAAGAGAAAGCATGGTAGTGTATTTTTTCATTTATTTACTATTTAAATGTGTTTAGTTTGTATGGATTAGGTTATATATAGTAATATGTTATGAATAAGTCATTCATTTGAAAAGCTTATGCCTTTAATTAAGGATGAGTAAGATACAAGTGTCTTGTTGTTATAAAACTCAAGACAATGTTTTTTAATTTTTAAAGAAAATATGAAATGTAGCAACAACGATATAATTTCATGATTAGAAACCTAGAGTTAGGGAAGACCATGAACTTGAAATAAAGCAAGAAGAATACTAGAACACTTCTTGTGAAAAAAGTTAGATCTATAAGAAATTTTATAATAAGTGTAAATCTCACTTGATAATAAAAAGCAAATAAAGACTTAGTGCTAAGAGGGGAATAATAGGTATTTTTAATGGAAAAGTCGTAGTTAACTTGTTTGATGGAGTGAAAGTGAGAAGTGCGAACAAGAGTTTTAAAATAAAGAAAAGAATAGAGAGTCCCACAAGTTTTACAGGAAATGGAGCAGAGAACTTGATGGTTGGAAAAAAAGTGAGAAAAAATAGAATCCATAGGAAAAGAGCAGGACCGTGCAATTAGAAAATATAAGGAATAGTAAAAAAAGAAAAGAGAGATAAAAATAAAGAAACAATGGTGAAAGTTAGAATAAAAATCTTCAAATGGAAGATTTAGCTTGAGTACTAGTAGCTTGATTGAGTTAAGTTTTCTTTCCAACTATGTTAAGTCCTATATGTTGTATCATATAGGGCGATACTCGACGTGAAACTCTAATTAAGCCCGATAACCCAGCTAGACTTAAATTAGGCCAGTAACCTCTCCTTTTGTACCTGATAAACTCAACATGTATATCGATATCAAGTTAAGAATTCAAAATATATGAAAGGGAAAATTAAAACTTTTTGATAATTAAAATGATATACATAATACGTAGTTTATCAAAACCCAAAACTTGATTATAAAACCTCCCAACTCTATTTTTTACAACAAAGTAACTCAAACAAAGTATATATATACTCGAAGGCTCATTACATTGTAGAGAAGATAGTAAGACTCCTAAATCTTCTCTTTTCCTTCACCAAGTGTTATGCCGAGAAAAAAAAATATTAAAATTGGGATGAGCACTCCTACTTGCTCAGTAAGTAAGGATTCACAAAGCCATCAACATTTCGTATAATAATCAAGAGTTATATGCAATAACAATATGCACCAAAGATAACTAACAAGATTATAGAAAGGTTTCATATAATCCAATAAATAAGAGATGAAAGTCAAACACCATTAATGTGATGCTAGACCAACACATTGGCCCATGTATTATCTAACCAATCCATTAATGCTTAATGGTTCTATCCCAAACCCTCTAGTGAATATATAATCCATGCAACCTATTTAGTTAAGTAGGATTTATTATATAGGTTGAGAATCAAATCCATATCCTATATAACCTATTCTCTATTGCAGGATTTACTTTCGTCGATCACAATAAACATTATTTTCCTTTTTAATAAACACATCATAGTGTACATAGTCCCCCATTCACTCCATAATCTATATGAATTACATATACTAACATATCCAGACAATATCGATAAATAAGTGAATCCATACTTACCTCTACTTAGATTTTGTTTCCAAATTTTCTAACTTTTCTGTCACTCAAACTTTCCCAGTTGTTCTAAAATTTATCACAACCCATTTGTGGTTTATATGGCAACCCCTAATTTAGAACCCCTAAGAACTTAGGAAATTCTAAGCAAAACACAAAACATTTACTATTTTTTGAGGTGGGAGCGCACTCCCTCACTTGATGGGGCGCACTCCACCAACCGGGTTAATCAATACTTATGAAGGGAGAGGGCTCCTCTAAGACAGGGATCGCGCCTCCATCCCGTATTGTCTCAACAAAGGAACAAGGCAAAGACGCACTATTCCATTACCATATCACAAAAAAACATTAAACACTCCCCTAACAAATCAGGGAGGTCCTCTAGTGAGGTATAAACCCATTCCAATGATCAACAACAAGAATTCACGTAGAAATCATCATCTAACTATGAATTGAACTTGAAAAACCAAAACCTAACTTACCACAAGATGATCTCTCGATCTACCGTGGTTTAATCACTTCAAATTCAAGAAAAAACCTCTCTAGATCAACCCCTCAAGATTAAACCCTCAGCTGCTCTTCTCTCTCTCTCTCTCTCTCTCTCTCTTTTAGTGAGGATAATTTTGAAGGTTTTGATTTATATATATAGATTTTTCTTGAGATACGCATCACACTATCTCGAGGTCGATCAAGTGAATGATGTGTTAAAGTGTCACATCCTAAAGTGACACACATCTTAACACTATCAACACTTACGCTCATTTCGAGGCGATCTAACGATTTATATAATTCAAACCAAACTTATAGTTTTAATTATATACATTTATGTATATCAAGTCGTGTATTTTCTTGCCAATAAATTCACTGACACGCCAAGAGTATTTTCGGGTGTGCACGTTCACTCCACAACCCCCTCGTCGCACTTGGTGTACCGATAATTCATTATTTAGTTATTTATTTTCAGATTAAAGGCTTATATTAATTTCTTATTAATCCCACAACCTATAAACTCACCCCGAACATACCATACAAACACAAATCATTACACAAACTCACACACATGCTAATCGACGTACACCGGACCTAACTACGAGCCTAACTCAAGTTATTTAGGATTGGTGCTAACACTAAATCACCAGCTTAAGGTAACAATTACTTACAGTCTCCCTAGTTTAAAGCAATTTGATCCTCGAAATTAAAGTAAACGTAAAATTACCTATAGTTTCGAAGACTGCTCCCTAATATAAGATTCCCGCTCCCAGGTTAATTCCTTATCTCCATGAAATTGTCATTTCGCTTTAACCAAAGGAATCTCTTTAATTCTTAGTATCTGAATCTTACGATCAAGAGTTTGATTCTACCGTTATCGTCAAAGATAAGTCTTCCTGAAGATCAAATTCATTCCAATTAACCCTTGGAGTGAACAAAAGTCTCTATTTTGCGAAGCATAGACAGGTGGAAGATATTATGAACTCTAGCTAGCTGAGTAGGTTACTCTAACTTGTAAGGTACAGGACCAACACTTTCTTACACTCCGAACGACCCAATATATCTTAAAGTTATCTTACCTCGTAATCCAAACTTGTACAACCCTTTCATATGTGAGATTTTCAACAGAACAAAATCGTCTTTTGAAAATTCCAAAAAATTATGATGTTTATTAATGTATCTCTTTTGTTTTAGTCATAATTGTAGTTAAATGCTAACAAATCTACTAAATTCTCTCTATATAGTCCCGAATCAACTTTGCCCTAACAAAACCGTATCTCCAACCTTTACCCAACACGCAGTGAACGACAAGGCGACTATACAGAGCTTCAAAAGTAGCCATTCCAATACTAGCCTAATAGTTATTATTATAAGAGAACTCACACGAGGAATGTATTTCTCCTTGTTACCACCAAACTCTAAGACACAAGCTCGAAGCATATCTTCCAAGACTAAAATCAATTGTTCACCTCGTCCATCACCACGGATGGTATGTCGTGACGAGGTTAAGAATAGTTCCTAGTCGTTCTCGTAATTCACTTCATAGTCTCGAACTTAAATCTCGGATCTTTATCCAAAGTAATTGACACTAGAACTACATGAGATCTCAAAGCCTCACATATGTACACCTCACATAATCGATCAAGAGGACTTTACACGAAAATTGGCAAGAAATGCACAAACTTCGTCAACTTGTCAACTATAACATATACTGCATCTTGTTTACATTGACTTAGATGTAGACCAAAAACAAAATCCATCAATATGTGTTCCTATTTCCACTTAGGCATTGCCAATGAATGCAATAACCCTCCAAGTTTTCAATGCGCAGCCTTAACTTGCTGACATATCTCTTATCTTTTTACTTAACTCAAGAATATCAGCTTCATCTCAGCCTCCAATAAATATATTAATGAATGTACCTCTTATTGATACTTGAGTCTCCAAAGCTTCTCCAAAAGCAATGAACAATAAAACTAATTGGAAATAGTTGATAATGGCCTAAAACTAATCAAAGGTAATCAAAGCTTTTTATTTTAAAGTCTATGGATCATATATAGTATTCTAATTAGTAGTTATCCAAATCGAATTGAATTCCTTGTTATGGTCCAAAATTCTCGAAAATCGACTCAAGCGATTCCCGACCGAATCCTCTATCCATCCCGATTCGTCAGGCAAATCCTGCAAAAATGTCTCTATGGTTCACTGATTTGAGTGGAGATTCTTGTATCCATCTTGATTCACTACTGGATCGCTGGTAGTGAATCCTAATTCATTTCTTGATTCGTTATGCATTTTCTCCACTTGACCGAATTCTTTATTTTTCTTCCATTTTCCTTCCATTTCTTCATATCACCTTAATATAACATAAAATCACAAAAATAAGAGGAAACTCAGTGTAACATGGATTTTTACATCTAAAATCACCCTAAACTATACAATAAAACACTATCTAATTATTGACTTATCACTTTCATAGTGATCTGACGCTCCAAAAATCCCAAAATTAAATTAAGCTTGAAGTTGGTCAAGTTGTAAGTAAACCCCTATAGTTATCCGATGCTCCTAAATTGTTTAACACTTGAAGAGTAGGACTTGAATATTACTTAAGGACTTTCATGTATCTTTAGTACTTTAGACAATTGAAATCATTAAGGATCTGTCGGAGATTACGTGAATTAGTGGTAATGTCAAGAATTTAATAAAATTGGTTCTAAAAATGTTTGTATCATAGTTATTGTTTAGCTTATTCAAGGAAATCTAAACATTATTACTTGAGTTTAAGATTGAGTTTATTTAGAAGTTAAGTTAAGGCTCTACTGATTAACTTAAGTTGGAAGGACCTAAGGAATGATTTTAATGATTGATCAAATCCGATGAACAAGGTTCAAGAAATGACCTCAGTAGTTAGTTTGGATGTTACCGCGAATGGGAACACTTTGTATTATGTTGTATTTGATATGTATATTTGTAGTATCACCGATATGCGATTGAAAGTTTGTTTTCATTATTTGTTATGCTCAACTTCGAGGTACCATAAGTAAGGCTAACATAGATTGTTAAAAGAGAGAATAAACTTAATATATGATAATTGAAAGCGTGATTGAAGGTGAACTAAACTTGGGAAGTCTAAATTGACAAAAAATTATTGTAAATTGGTTGATACCAAGTAATCGATGGATTAAAAATAAAACTATTATTATATATAAGTATTGAATTTAGGTTTCTTTGAATTTGAGAATATCAAACTATTAATATATATAAAAATGCGCTGAAAACGTTAGATGAACCTAAATTAAAATTCCATACAATTGAGAATTGTTTGATAAACAATAAATAAAATTGAGACTTTTTTAGAAGAGCAACTATGAATATCTTGAAGTTATTCAAACGATATTAGTACCAGTTACACTAGTAACTTGGGAAAACTTATTTTATAAAGTATTAGTATAAATTAACAACCAATTAATTGTTGCTTCCAAAATAGTCTCAATATGAACAAAGAGGAGACATGTGTTCTTGAAAATGCAAATTGGTTAGATAAGATAAACATTGATTGGAAAAATCGCAATGGGATTGTGATATGAATAGTCAAGTTATCTAAGCCAATCTCTATGAAAATAAGAAACTTGAAGCAAAGTATTGTTTCCTTCAAAAAACAAAACACAAAGTGAAATAAGAATAGAACCATAGTTGAAAATGGTCAAATAACTTCCAGAGTGGAGTATTGTAAATTTTGATAGTTTTTTATTCAAATTACTTGAATATAAAGGTTCTATGGTCTAAAAAATAAATAATAACATTGAATGAAGTCAATTAAGTTAGGAGTGATCTTTGTTGACACCGTGTCAAGTGTTGTTAAGATAAAAAGATTAACAAAATTTCTAACTTAAAAATGAAAGACTTAGTGATAGTATCAAAGTGTTAGGAAGTTGACATATTAAGGAAATGGTATCGATAAAAGAATGATTAGCTATTAAATGGGACAAGATACTTTTGTTATGTAACTCCAAGTACCCAATATTTACTTCTAACAATATTGAGATTATGATACTTATCACTACAACATAAGATAAAAACATACTAAGTGATAGATGTACTGATTTCAATATCAGTAAGTGATCAACGCAGGAAGTCAGTATGAACTTCTATATAGCAAGAATTTCCATTAATATAATTTAAAGGATTGAAATAATATCCTTTAAGGTTTTGGTTGACTATAAGTTGATCAAGATACCGAAAATTTTAATTTCTCTATCTCTTCGAATGGATAGTAACAGAAAGGTGAAATGTATTAGAGGTAAAAGTTTACTAATATACAATAAGATATTTAGTTATCTTAAATAGTCTCTTACAAAATACTGAAAATCTTTTTGAGGAACAGAAATTCGGGAAATCTGAGACTAATGTAAGAATTTATGTAATAACTAACAACGAGACTATTTTAGTCGTAAATTCCTCAATTAATTGATTGAAAGATCATTCGAAGTCGTATCGTCCTGTGAAATTCAAGAATTTCATAAACTTGATTAATAGACCAATTAAGGATTTTTTAACTTCAAATGTAGTTTGGAATATAAGGTGGGACCCATGCATTACGGACTTGAGGTCATAAATTAAATATTATTTTTTGTGTTATGCGTGATTAATTTGTGTAGTATACTGTATTGGTCGTGAAATAGGGTACAAATTGAGGTGTAAACATGGAGTCCAAGTGTTTCCAAGCGCGTTGGTTCGTTTTCTCAATTTTTGTGGTAACATAGGTATTTTTCGGGGTTGATTTGGGCTTAAAAACAAGAGATAAACATGAAATAAACAAGTAAAATTGGCAAATGAACACCATGAGCATTTAAGGTGTTAAGTAAGAGATAACAAGTGAAGGTTATTTTGGTCATTTGATCCACCCAAAACCATTCTCATATCCTCTATTCATCGAAACTAGACCCCTCCGTTCATCGTCTTCTTCAATGCTCTTTCATCCCTCTCTCGATCTCTTTACCTCTCTCGTCTCACTCTTATGCTCAGTTGTACCTCCCTCATCTCTCAAATTAGTATCTATATCTCTCTCTCTCTCTCTCTCTCTCTCTCGATCGATTCATCGTCGTCTCTCTCTGTTGACGAGTCTCTTCACTCCCTCTCTCTCGCGAAGTGAAGGGTGAAGTAGGTGCAGGTTGGTGGTTGTTGTTGTGTTTCTGAAAGGGAGAAACGAAAAGTCTAGGAAGAGAATAATAGTTGAAGTTATTGACATTAGTTTGAAGTAATTTCTATTAGTTTTATTGGAATTGATTATGGTACTATGGGTTTTTGGTTTGGGTTCGACCGTAAGGAGGCGATTTTCCTTGTAAGACGATTGTTAGAAAAATATAGAGAAAAGAAAAAGATCTTCATATGGTATTCGTAGATTTAGAAAAAGCATATGATAGGGTCCCTAGAGATGTTCTTTGGTGGGTTCTAGAAAGAAAAAGAGTGCATGCTAGATACATTGACACTATTAAGGATATGTATGATGGAGTAGTAACGAGTATAAAGACATTTGGAGGAGCTACAAAAGATTTTCTCATTAGGATAGGACTACATCAAGGATCGGCTTTAAGCCAATATCTATTTACTTTAGTTATAGATGAACTAACTAGACATATTCAAGAGGATATACCATGGTGTATGCTATTTGCAGATGATATTGTCTTAGTGGATGAAACTAAAGATGGAGTGAATAGGAAATTAGAACTCTGGAGGAATACATTAGAATCTAAAGGCTTTAAGTTGAGTAGGAAGAAAACCGAATACATGCACTCGTGAGTTTAGAAACACTAGACATCAAGATGACTTGAGTGGTAAAATTAGGGAAGTAGAAGTTCCTAAGGTAAACCACTTTAGATACCTAGGATCAATCATACAAAATGATGGTAACATTGTGAATGATGTCACACATAGAATTCAAGTCGATGAAAGAAATGGTGGAGTGCAACAGGGTGATTTGTGATCGAAATGTTCCTACTAAGTTAAAAAGAAAATTTTGTAGGACCGCAATTAGGCCAGCTATGCTCTATGGAAGTTGAATGTCAAGTAAAGCAACAACAATTACATAAAATGAACGTAGCAAAAATGAGGATGCTTAGTTGGATGTGTGGTAAAACTCGTAAAGATAGAATAAGAAATATAGAAATTCAAAGACAAGTAGGAGTAGCACCAATTGATACAAAGATTAGGGAATGGCGGGCTTACATGCGTGGTTTGGTCACCCGCAAAGACGCCTACAAATGCCCCAACTAGAAAACTTGACTCAATAGAATTGTAGAAATTCGACGATGTAGGGGCAAACCAAAGTTAACATGGGATGCATTAATTAGGAGGGATTTGAATGGTTCGGAAAGCTCACCATCAATTACACTTAATCGAGCACAATGGAAAAGTTTGATGCATGTAGCCGACCCTGGCTTAATTTGGGACGAGGTTATGTTGTTGTTGTTGTTGTTGTTGTTGTTGTTGTTATTGTTGTTGATGGGAATCGATGATGATGGTGATGAGTTCGATTTAACTCATCTATATAAAGAAAAAGAACAACAAATTGTGGTGCTATTCTCGAATGCTCGTGGATCCCCTAAGCTGCAGTTCTCCCATGAGCCTTGCCCATGGCAAGGGAATTCCTTGCTTTCGCAGGGGCATGCCTTGGCATAGCAAAGTTTTCATGTTCTTGGTTGGGTCGCACTTCGCAGAGCAGGCACCATCTTGGCCAAGCTTAAGGATTGGCTTAGTTTGTGTTCAACCAATGTTAGTCATGCTAAGGAAGGATTTATATGAAATATGAATAATTGAAAAAAAAAAAGGAGAACAATTGTGAAAAAGGGGAAAGTTGGTCAAATTAGGTGAATTTATTTGATAGTTGATAAAATGAGTTATTTAGGATTTATTTAAAAGTTCCCAAATTGAGGTTTTAGATTTGCAAAGTGTAAAATTATTTGATTTTGGAAAGTCCCAAAATGAGATCCAAGATGTGCATTGAGTTGTAAAAATTGGTTTTTAAGTAAATTAAGTTATTTAAGTCATGGTTTGAATAAGTAATATGGAATTTTGTTTGAGTTTCAAAGTGAAGAATTGGTCAAAATATAATGATCGAGTTAAATTGTTTTGATGATAAAAGGAAATTAAATGACATTGGTGTTAATGAAATGAGGTTCGAAATTCCAATTTGGGATTCGAAAGGACTTGGTTATTGATTATTAAAAAGTTTCAAGACTTTGATTGGAGATTTGAAAGATTTAAGGATCGACTTGAGTTGAAAATTATATGAAGTTGTTTTTAAATTATTAAATTGAATCAAGACTCCAAGATATAGGCTTTTATGATTTAATAGCACATATAGAACTATGTGAAAGTCGAGGAACACACGAGTGAGGTTTCTCTATCAAACTCAAGTTGGTTGGACAGTGAGTAAACCATACAGTGCTCTTTACTATTTATGAAATTTATCTTTGTACTTGTATTTGTGTTCAGTCTGCATTGCATTTTGCATCATTCTTGGTCATGCATTCATGTCATTCTCGGACGATGGCTTGTTAGTGCTACGCTCATGAATGGACTCGAGCTAGGTTTGGTTTGACCGATAGACTAGTACACCGAAACACCCACGCAAGTTTTTTGGCAAGCATGCAAATTTTAATTTTCTAGTAGTTTTTTATTCAATTTTCACCAAATTGAGCAAACCTCTCGACGAAACAATCTAACTTCATAAAACGTCTATAACACTCGGTTTAGGTCGCACCAAAACCCTAAAAAGCTTAACTTTGTCCACGACATACCAAAATCATCCGTAACAATTCTCGTACCATACTTAGCCAAACTTGCACCAATTTGGACCTATTCTCAACCTCGACCATTGCCAACCGATACAAAACTCAAGGAAAGTTTTGTTCCAACTTCATTCTCATCTTACACCGCCACCGATCCTAACTTGTAAGTAAATCGAGACGAAATCCCCACGTGTAATTTGACGCTTGATTTACTAGCTTTCGAGCAACTAATCATTTTTATTTCGCTTTGTGCCGCTTCGTGACATACACTTACAACCCCGATTATGACAAATTGAGGATACACCTCTACACACCCTGACTTTGTGACAAAACTTTATATAATACATACATTATACATTTATCAACGAAAAAATAACAATTTACTTTATGATCTCCAGTCCGAAATATATGGGTCCCACCTCATATACCTGAATTCCAAATAAAATCCGAAAAGTACTTAATTGGTATATTGATTAGGTTTATGGAATTCTAGGATTTCACAATTCTTCCTAACTAATTAAAAATTTCATCCACAAAATTTAAATTTACAGGTTAACAAAATTAAAAGAAATACGAGAAATTGATCCTTTATATACAACTATTTTAATTCGAACCTATAAAAATCATTTCCAAGTTGAAACCATTAAGTGAACCCAATCACTTTCATTGTAATCAAAAACTCAGTGCTAGAGATCGTTAACATTTCTACTCTTTTTTCCAAGTTCTTGGTTTTATGAAAAGTTACAACAACTTATCTGCCAACCTGACATTTTGTGAATTTCTGACGAGTTAAATGATCAACTTTGTGGAATTGACAAGAGTTTCTAGCGTGCACAATAATTTCTCGCGTTTTCTATTAACTTGTAGTAGTGGTAAATGAGATATTGTCTCCAAAGGAATTTTTGAAATCTCAAAGGAATGTAACTCTTTCTTGTTTTTATTAACTTAATTAATCTAGTAAAATGGGAATTGAAATACTAAATAACTTAACAATTATGATTACTAACTCAAATAACCAAACTAACTAAATTAATCTAAACAAATCAAATTCAAACTAAATTAAACAATATTCAAATGCAATTCAAAATAAATAAACAAACATCTAAACAAACCTCCACTAAATAATATAATATATTTGGATTACTTTCAAATGCTAGAACATTATATAAATTCATACTATAGTTATAATTATAAAACATATGGAATCTTCGAATCATTAAACCCTACTTCATAATATGTTGATAGCCTTAAACCACCATAGATTTTCCTTAATTAAATGGAAATGTCACATTTGTATCATTGTAAATCTAACCATTTGATAAAATGTAACACCATAGAAATATGATAGCGTTAAGTTCAAGTGAAAATTATGTCTAATCTAAGCTAATGTTATCAAGCCGCATAATAAACAACTTAGAACACAATCATCAAGAACATTCACTCGAGAAATGCCCTATAGATTAATCCTAGTTACTACTTCTATAATTGTTGTCAATAATTATAGACATAAAATAAGAATCTTTATACCACGTAACACATTTGGAACTATGCATGCAATACTAATCTCCTTTAGTTGTAATACGCAAAAACAACTTGTTAATTTCGTGATTGACGTGTATGAAAAGATCTAAAGTATTAAACACATGAATCCTTAATTATTACTATTTAGTAATCTAAAATATACTACATTGTTTAGGGTTTCTTTAGATTAATAAACTACTCATTCATGCTGGAAATAAACAATACATAAATATAATTAAATGACATAATGAATGAAAAAAATACCTTAATGTAAATCAAACCTCCAAAGTACCTTCAAACATAGATAATAAAACTAAACTAGAGCAATTGGAAAGTAAAAAGAAAGAATTATGAGAGTTATTTCAAGCTCTCTCTGGTCTTTTTTATAATCTCCCTATGTATACATATCATAGATAAACTTAAATCCTTCATACTGATCTAAAAAACCCATAACCGACCTTAGTGAATTCTTAGCGATTCCTAACTTATACACAAATCGCTGAGGAAATCACTGAGTTTAGCTCTTTGTACTCCACCGATTTAGTTGGCGATTTATGGTGCATTCTCCAATTTGCTGTGAATTCGGTGGCTTTCTTCTGTTGCTAATTTATCTGGCGATTCCTAGTGTTATTCCAAATCGCTGGCTAATCGCCGGTACATTTTTACAGTTAACTATTTTGCTTATCTTTCTCTTTTCTTCCATTTCTTTATTTTTCTATTTAAAACATGAAATCACAAAAACAAGAGAATACCTAGTGTAATATTGTCATTTATGCTTAAAATCACCCTAAATTACACTATAAAATGTGTCTAATTATTGACTTGTCAAATATCTCCAAACTCAGCACTTTGCTGTCCTAAGCAAAGAAACACTCTCATCATATTCTTTTTTTGTTCTTTATAAACTGATTTCAGTCTAATTAATCTTGACTTTAAATAATAGAAATTTCAAAATAGAAATGATTTTCAAATGGAAATATATTACCCAAAAGTAAATGAAAGTTATGATATAATATAATGATTTAGTCAAATCAAAACATCCCTTGATGATAATTTGACAACCTAATATGGCACTTCTTTGAAATTTAAAGTTCATTTCCAAGGTTAGTACATAACATAGGTTTTATCAATCGCAACTAACAAAAATCAAGCTTATGATAACTAATATAGAATCTCAAAAAACAAAAACCACTAGATTAATCTTAATTTAAGAAAATGCTTTGCAATAGCACCACAATCAAAATCAATAGAAATTTTGCCAAGATACCAATGAATACGTCATTTAGAACATGTTAGATTAAGAAATACTTCATTCAACTCTAGTTCCAAGTAATCGAGTTAAATCTTTTCATTTGAAGAGTTTAAGAACATCCATCTTTTGTCTGAACAAAAGCTTCGGACAGAGAATTCAAGTTGAAAATGGGGGAAACCAAACAAAGACTTGAGGCCTGTAATCGTTCTCTTTTAGACAAGATTTCTCTCTACCGGTTGAAACCGCGTATACAAAATGAGATAAATCGAAACTTGCATTCAAGATACAATCAAGTCTCTAATGGTTATTGGATTATGTATGTGTAACACAAGTCCAACCAAAATCTGTCTTTGAAGAACTTTTGAGAGAATGATGTTAAAACTCAAGAACACACTTTGATTCAAAAATCTTTAGTGTTTCAATGTTTCTCAATGTGTTTTGTATGTACTAGATCACTTTGATTTATAGGAAATCTAGAGATTTGGTGTCTATCCACAAAGAGGTGAGTTTTGGTGCGAATAGATACCGAAAAACGGATAAAAAAGGGACCAAATAACACCCAAAATCGCACTAATTCGCTTTTGGGCGTTGAGGCGCAACCCGGCGCTTCACCCAAAATAGGGAATTTTTCGATCTTTGCGCTGCGGTGCCCGCCTCAACATACTTTAGGTAGGCGCCATAACGAGGGCCGGCGCCTCATTATTTATTTTATTTTTTTTCTACAATTTCCCCCCATTTTCAAATTATATGGACATATAAATTAGAAATTAACATAGGAATAACATAACCAAAAAACATATAGCATCATTCTGAAATCGATACATAAATGAGAAGTGTCTTTTAGACTTGAACTTTTTACTTAGTGTAAATACTTCAAAGTTTCATCAAATACTATGGTGAACGGATCTTGAACCAATAACCCTTGCAACAAAATTGAAAATATTACGCATACCAATTTCATGTAAGTAAGAGTGTTCTGTTGATTGCACATTATGGCCTCAGTGCAAATCCTGCCTTTTCTTGAGTGCTCTGAGTCTGCTAGGTTTATCGTAAGCAACCACACTTCTACACCCATATAGGTACGTCTCCTTAAGTAAATCAGTGAGTCACTCTTTTGACTTATTAAGACCCAATTGTCAACCTCCGTCATGTATAACCAACACTAGAACCAGGAAAAGACCTTTTATAATATAAATTTTCTAGTGTTCCGTAAACTTCATTTGACTTGTTAGTACCACATTGAACATATTTTGTATTTTCAAGAATTAAGTTGGGTTCTCATCAAGTGACGATCGAAATTAGGGAAAACCTAAGTCCCATTCCTTTTTATGTCTAAGACACCATATCTCTAACAAGACCCTTTGTTAATGGATCCGCTAAAGTCTTGTTAGATTCCACGTAATCAATTGTGACAACCCCATTTTTTAGTAACTGCCTCAAAAAATTATGTCTTAGACTTACTTGTCTATACTTTCCATTATAAGTCTTGCTTGGGACCTTATAAAGAGTTGCCTTGTTATCACAATTGATTAATATAGCCGGACATGACTTGTTCCATAATGGTATCGCCATTAACAAGTTCCTAAGCCATTATGCTTCCTTGCTTGCATCTCGCTAGGCTAATTATTTTTTATGTCATTGTTGAATCGTAATGCATGTTTGTTTCTTTGAGCTCCAAGAAACAACCACTCCTCCTAGCGTAAATATCTATCCACTAGTTGATTTGAAATTTGACTCCACATTATTCCAATTAGCATCATTGTAACTTCCAAGATTATGGGATATCCATTAAAATGTAGACCAGAATTCAAAATCCCATTCAAGTATCTAAAGATCCTAGCAATCGCATTTCAAGCAGTGTTTGCTTGATTACTAGTAAACTGACACAACATACAAATCGCGCTAGCTATATCTGGTCTTGTGCAATGCATATCATACATGAGACTTCCTATCACACTAGAATACTCTAGTTGCGGTACGCCTACCGATATTCTTTACTAGTTTTAAATGAGGCTCGATAGGAGTACAAACTGACTTTTGATCAAAATGACCAAATTTCTTCAAAATTTTTTCAATATACTGAGATTGAGATAATGTAAGACCATTATCTTGTCGTAAGATCTTGATTCCCAAAATTACATCAGTTTCTCCTAAGTCCTTAATGTCAAAGCTAGAAGACAAGAATTGCAAAGTTTCTTCAACTACTACGCTAGTGAAATCCCACATATAAGCATGTCATCCACATATAAACATATGATGACACTAACTTCATTGTCAAACTTGCTACAAATACATTTATCAAGATCATTGACTTTGAATCCAAATGACTCGCACAACCTGTTTCAAACTTCTCATGTCATTGCATAGAGCTTGCTTCAAGCCACAGAGAGATTTTACTAATTTGCAAATTTTCTTCTCTTGACTGGCATAACAAAACCTTTTGGTTGATCCATATATATTTCTTCCTCTAGATCACCATTTAGAAAAGCTATTTTTACCTCCATTTGATGGACAACTAAATGATGAATAGATGTAAGAGATATCAATACCCGAATGGATGTTATTCTTGCAACCTAAGATACGATATATCAAAATAACCAATGCCATGCTTTTTATCCGTAGCCCTTAGCTACTAGACGTGCTTTGAACTTGTTTATTGTTCGTTTGCATTTAATTTTCTTTTGAATACCCACTTGCACCCAATTATCTTTGATCCCGGTGGAAGATCAGAAAGTACCCAAGTTTGATTCGACAAAATCAAATTCATCTCATCATTAATCGCTTCTTTCAAAATGAAGCATCCATTGATGAAACTGCTTCTTGGAACAAAATAAGATCATCATCAACATTAAAGAAAAATTTTGTTTGTTCCTTAATTTCACATCTATTTCCTTCACCAAATAGGTTATAAAATCTGACTAAAAGATTTAACAATCTTTTGCCTTTTACTTCTCCTTACTTCAATATTCTCACCGCTCTTTTGTAGGAGGATTCTCCCCTGCTCATTAGAAGAATTTGAAAGCAGATTTTCTAGATTTCTATGACTTTGTTCATTAGAAGAGTTTCGAGGCAACTCCTAAATCTCCAAAATCAGATGCAAAAGCATGTCATGTGTTTTATTTAAATGTTCAAAGAATTGTACATCTATAGATTCAATTATATCATTAGTTTCCAAATTCAAAAATCTATATGTCACACTATGCTTTGAATAACCAATAAAAACACATTTATAAGTTGTATTTCCCAATTTAGGCATCTTGGATTCAGTTTCCTTTCATAAGCTAAACAACCCAAACTTTAAGTCTCTTAAAATTGGGTTGTTGCTTGAACGATAACTCATATGGGGTGACATTGATGTTCTTTAATAGAATCCTATTCAATATAAAGCAAGCCGAAAGAATAGCTTCCCCCCATAAGTTCAAAGGCAAGTTAGAACTTAGTAGCATGAAATTAACCATATCTAATAATGGGGCTTTTTCTAAAAGTGGGGTCGATTTAGTTTGTATTTCACAAAATAGTGAGGTTTACTTTTAAATTCCAAAAGTAAGGTATAACTCCTTTTGAAAATGAGCTATTGATGATGACGTGGCATGCATGGTGGTGAGGTGGAAGGCATTTGTATGGATAGCTCCTTTTGAAAAAGGAGCTATCTATACAAAATTATACACTATATGAATGCCTCCTTTTGAAAATGAGCTATCTATACAAATTTTTTCGCCTTATGAACGACACGTGCATATGGAGATGGACGACCCGCGATACTCGCGTATCTCGAGGTAGACAACCAATGTAAACAACACGCACGCATATCGACGTGGACAACCCATGCAAACGTCACCCATCTATGCTGAGGTGGAGATTTCATGCAAATGTCATGCACGTTTGTCAAAGTAGGCGACACATGCAACCTCGTGCAACTCATGCAAACGTCACGCACGTGTCTCGAGGTGGTAAAGCCAATGCAAACGTCACACACGTATCTCTTGGTTGACAACACATAGAAACGCCACGCACGTATGTCGAGGTGGGCGAGCCATGCATCTTCGTGCAAACCATTCAAACGTCACAGACATATCTCGAGGTGTAGACAACTCATGCAACCTCGTGCAATCCATGCAAACAATGCGAATGTGAAGCACGTATTTCGAGGTAGACAACCCATGCAACCTGGTGCAGTCCATGCAAACCATCCAAACGTCATGCACGTAACTCAAGGTGGGCAACTAATGCAAACGCTAGACACGTATCTCGAGGTGGACAATCCATGCAAACGACATGAACGTATCTCGAGGGGACAATCCATGCATATTCACTACAGACCATGGACCCCATGCAAACATCACGCACGTATCGCGAGGCGGACAACCCGTGCAACCCATAGTAAGCATGCAACTCATCCTTTAACTTTTGTGTTACTTCTATCTCATGATGATAAGTAGAGATACGAAGAATAAAATAATTATAGGGAAAAACCACGTTATTTTTAAGTCGATAGCTTAAAATTAAAACAACAATGATCTATTGAGAAATTAGTTCATTCCATGAGAAGGTTGTAAACATCAACTTCGTTCACCCAAGATATAAGCTGAAAAAAAATCACCACGACATCAAGAAAACTCATCATACAGGTCTATTACGATAGCTTACGTTGACGTTGTTGCTCTGATGATGCAAACCGACGTATTCTATGTCTAGTTGGACGATGTGTTTGTACATCCTGGTTGAGGTTGTTGAGGTTGATGATCTTGCATTGAATGTCGTCGAGTCGATTGATGTTCTTCCTCTCGTGCTTCACTCGACTCACATCTCCTACTAATGCTCCCAAAAATAGGAGGTTGAACCATCCCAAAATAGTGGCTTCCTCAGTATGCTGTTGGGCGAAAGGAACATGAGGCGGCGACATGGTTAACAGGTTCATGAATGAGTCATCTCCACTATATGACATATTGTAATTATAACATGGTGGAGTATATGGACTCGACATGTATTGAGGCAATGACGGATACATTTGATGTCTAGGCATTCCATGGTCCACATATGAAGACGACGGCCCGGGTCCATAAGGATCAAAATGGTAAGGAGGAAGATTCATGATCGGCGGCCGGGGTTCAAACATTTGAGGTTCTGGTTGCATTGTGGACGATGTAGGAATGTACCCATGAGAAGAATGACTTGGTGGGGATGAGCATTGGCTACTCTCGCCAACAGTCTCTGTTCTACTCGCTCTCGGACGAGATGAACGTGCTGGAGGAGAACGTCTCGCTACTCTCTCTGCAAAGAACTCGCCTAACTAGATGGACGTGGTGGACGAGGACATCTCGTGCTTTCCCCCACAATCTATGTTCGTGTTCTTCTTCTCACCTCTTTATTTGATTGGCCCGGATCCTCTTCTTCATCTTCCTCTTCATTATCCTCATTTATGTCCTGTTCGACATCAATTCCTTCATTCCATAGAGTAGACCTTTGCCTTTCATTTTCGTCTAAAATTTTAATCCTTTCATCAAGCGCAGCAAGACCTTGCTCGTACCCATCCTCAATAAACACTCGCCTCAGTCGATGCACCAAGTTACACTGATATAAAAACATGAGTTCAAAGCACGCAATATAAGATATTAGTTGTTCGAGAAAAATAAGAGTTTCAAGTTTACCGAATAGTCACGTAAAGCCCCGTTGTGTCCAATGAATCTTCCAGTGACTGAGCGATACCACTTCATGTAGTCTTGATGATCGTGCCCTTCATCTTGTGCCACTGTGACTATGTTGTGGCCACGATTTTCCCACATTTGTACAAAGCTTGCGTGAAAAGTCACCAAATTTTCTTGGTTGCGTCCACGTAATTCGATGCGGTGCACTCGGGTGTCGTAAGCACAGTTTGGTGGCACCACTTGTATCATTCTGAATTGTCTCATAACCCTTTCTGGTCGATACCACTCGACTATGTGGAAACAAATTAGGGGACACGTCGAAAGCCAACTACCGTGACAACAAGACAAAAGATTCTAGAAGAGACCCGATGACTTCAGCATAAGGTTGCCATACTACATCATCCTCATTCTGCGAGTCGAGTGCATCACGCTAAGTTGATAAGACGTGCGTCGCACTCTGTGTAACTGAAATGCATCGAACCATCTATATACAAAACAATAAATTATGAAAAATGAAAATGGAGTAAATCTTAAAGAAATTATGAAATAATATTTGTATTACTTGTGTCCCAATGGAACGTCCATAAGCATGTGTTCTCCATCCATTGTTCGCTATCGAAGTCTAGAAACACCCAGGCGCCGTGGTGCTATGAATGAAAATATGTCCCATGCCTACAACAGACAAGAATTGAGGTGCCCAGTAACCTCATTTGCACTGCGCGAGATATGCGACACAACTTCCTCTACAAATAAGCCAAACATGCACTCCCCCAACTATATTATCCAGCTATTTGGAAATCCTCAAGCAATGGTAGAAACATCAAATGTACAAATCGATTGGACTTGTCAAGTGAATAGACAACCACCGATACGTCACAAGATGCACGATCGAACATAACGTTGCACCGATTCCTCATCGATGTCATCATCTATAGTTGGTACGTTACGTTCAAGCCATTTGACTTTAAGTTTACAACCAATAATGTCATCTCCAACAGGAGTTCGACCAAGTAGCCTCTCGCACACATCAGCATAGTCTGTATCGGTCGTTCCCGTCACAAGATACCTTCGATAGGTAAGCCGAGCTGTACCTGGACGTCCTGGAGTGTAATTGTGCACTCCCCACAGTGCATGTGAAATGTATGTGTCTCAGGGCGCCATCTCTCTACGAATACAATAATCAAAGCCTAATCAAAGCTGAAAAATGCTACGCGGGAAATCCCATAGAACCCACTGGAACGAAAAATATGGGATCATCCTCGAATGATACTGCACCGTTCGATCAACGACACCACGTCTTCGACGTACGCTCAATGTTTCATACACCTTATAATTGATAATGTATTAATCTATATATATATATATATATATATATATATATATATATTATAAATTTATGCAAGAACATTTGACGTATACATGTAAAAAAGTTTACCTCACCCATCCAGGTTCGCGATGATCTGTGTGTAGATTGGAGTTGCAAAAGTGAAGGATCTAATGGACCTGGATCCATTGTTGTACAACTACAAATGAATGATTTGAAATAAAATTAATCGTATTGTTCTGAAACCAAACAATAACTCTTTCATATATGTTCAAACAATAACGAATGCTCAAACATTCCAATATAATCAAATTACCAACTTAAGCCATGACAAACAATATACAAAATCGACTATCAGTTTTCATTGGAAGGTTGAGGTCTGATTGGACAATTGTTTTTGTTATGTCCCTCTGAACGATAAATACCACACCGATTCTTCCTAGTAGGGACTCGTTCACGGTCTTTATTAGGACATGTTGTTCTTCTATTGCCTTTTTGATGACATATGTCACATCGCAAGGGCCTCGTGACATTAGGAAGATCCATCTCGTTTGTCTTCGCGTTCCTTTGGTCTCCCTCGCCACGTTTGCACTCGGGGCTCTGGGTATGATCTTCGTCCCAAAAGTCGACCAATATTTCTCATCTGGAATGGCTTTGAAATCATAGGAGTAACATTGCGCGTACACATCTATCCTATAGTATGGCTCAATGAATTGCGCGTAGCTCACTCGAATGAAGGCACGTGCAGCTAACACGTGTGAGCAAGGGAAACCAAACGATTGCCATTTATTGCAACTGCACACCTGGTCCTTTAAGATGACGACTTGGGTGTTGTTGCCTTTATGCATGCGATCTCCATGTCTTCCAGTCAGCACTTCAAACTCACCAATGTCACGATTGATCAAAGTGACTTGATGCATCCTTGCAGATTGTTCATAATGTGTGAGTTTATCCATGACATATTTTGTGTAGGATAGGCCGTTAGAGATTGCTTCATCGATTTCCCGTGTACGCTGATTGTGGTATGTCACCAATCTGTAGTAAATCAAATGAGTCATCGCTATTATTGGCAAGAATCGAGCCCCCTTCAATACACCGTTAAAACACTCTACAAGTGACGATAAGATTCGCGTAAGTAATATTACTTAAGCGATGACTATATAGTTGAGTGCAAAACATAACTTGCATTTCATACATACCATCACCATTAGAATTCATTCATCCGTACCGCATGCCTCCGTCATGCGATTGAGTCCATAGTTCTCTGGGTATGACATTGACATATTCCATACGTTGAGGAGTTCGTGATGATAAGTATGCAAAACGCTCCATCCACGCATTAAATTTTCGTTCATGATGTTGAGCAACTGCTCGAGCAAGGAGTTTTTTCAACGGGTCATTTTTGAATTGGGTGTTGAAATTACTAAGCAAGTGTCGCAGTCAATAACGGTGGTATCCTTTTGGGGGACAAAAATCGTTGCTCGGGGTGTTGACCGTTTCCAAAATGCCAGGGTGACGATAAGAAATAACGCAAACTCCATCTCTATCTGTCACGTGTTTGCGCAACATCCTCAAAAATCACCCCCACGAATCAGTAGATTCGATTTCTGCAACGGCAAATGCAACCGGTAGTATGTGTCCATTACCATCAATAGAGATCAAAATCATTACCTTCCCACTATATTTTCCATATAAGAAAGTGGCGTCAATCTGAAGGAGAGGCCTGCAAAACTTGAAAGCTTGTATTGATGCTTCAAATGCAAAAAACACACGACGAAATCTGGGGAGTCGCAGTCTTATCTCATCAAGCAGCCTTTCATGTCTATGTGACCACTCGATTCTTATCCCCGGACTCTTATTCCTCACAGCTGCCAACCATCTTGGTAATAAAGCGTATAACTCATACCAATCTCCAAATGCACATGCAATTGCATTCCTTTTGGCATCCCACATTCGCTTGTAGTTTAATTCGTGTCCGTATTTTCCCTTAATTATTTGTATTAATGCTTTGATAGTTATTACTTGATCGCTCTGGACGACGCTTTGGATCTCTTTACAAGCATGTTGGCGTCAAGTTGGGCATGACCGCGTTCTACGTCGGGATTAATACAGTTGTGCGGCACGTCTAATTATGTGATCTCCAATGATTTTTTTTTCGCAAACAAGCACGAAGACGCCACATACACCCGTCTTGCGCACTTCTGCACTTAATCGCCCACAGAGTTGTAGTCGATTCCATCACATGGTATTGACAATGTCTATTAACATGCCACACTTTGACGACATGTTGTAAGTCTTTTTTGTTGTCAAAGCACATCCCTATTTCCAAATCGAAATTAAACATGTCCCCCTCAGTCTGTTGATGAGAATGTTGGTCGCAGTAGAGTTAGCCACCTCCCAATCGATTTCATTATACACCGGCAATGGTTGGTGAACTTCATCATCATTTGCTTCCTCCAAGAAAATATCTTCAACGATAGCAAACTGCTCATCATCTTGCACATTTTCCGCACCCGGAGGTTCATATTTTGGGTCATCCTTGAAAACATTGATGTTATCCCAATCGACAACTGCTGCAGCATCCTCGTTGTGACGTATGACCTCATATATTTCATTATTGGCGTCCTCGTTTACTTCATCGTCACTAGAGGCATTAATGTCTTCATGTAATGGACTAACAAATCCATCTTGCGCGACATCACCTTGTTGTGATTGCATATGCGGTCTTTCCATCATCAATGTTGCGTCTCGATGTGCCGACATTTTCATCACGACTTGCGAATGAACCGCACGATTTTGAAATGAGTCGATTGACTCAAATGTCAAATAGATATCTACCGTTGCAGTTATTGGTAAATTGGCCACTGTCGCCACATCAAGTCGAAGTGTGTCGATCATGCGCAAGAACACAAGTGACGAAATAATGCGAACCTTCTGGGAGGATTATCACGTGGCGATAAGTCATCTTAACAAGAGTCTCCGTAGATGAGAGATTGAATGCGTTACACACGTCATCCATCAATTGACTCGCTACTCGTCCCAAACTTAACCATCAACACTACTAATGGGGGTGCGTTGTACGCGATGTCATTTAAACCATTTACAATTTCACCATACGCATAGAATAGAAAGGGGATGTTCCTATGTTCCATGACCTACATAATTTATTGGACATTGATGTAAAATGATTACACACAGGATTACAAATATATTAAGTGAAAAAGTTGATTACTAACTGAAGTTAAAGCGCAATCGAACTTTCTGATATAGAAGATCGTCATAATAGCGCAACTACAGAGCATACTCATTTGTTTGCAAAATTGATCAAGTAATAACTCATACTTACATCCCAAATGATCAAACCTACTAAACTAGTTCATAAGGAGCACGGTTTTCATCAAAACATTATCAAGCCAGGAATTTTATTCGAATTGGGGGGATTTAAACACCAATGGAACTTTCTGATGTAGAGGATCGCCTTAATAACGCAACTACAGAGCATACTCATTCATCTGTGTTTGAGTTACTTAATGTTTTAAGCACACATACCATTAAAAAAACATATCAACCATTTTTTAAAAACAAAATACCTATGTCACTACATATCATGAAAATTATAACAAAACCAAATAAATAATTATGGAAATATTAAATTCGTAAACTTACTATTTTCCTCTTTTTTGTCTTCAATTTAATAATCCTCATGATAAAAAATTATGTTAGTTATTTTATATAAATGGACTAAAATATCTCAACATCAATAAAATTTGTTCAACTTGTGTGTATATTCAAGGACACATGAGAACAATAACACTGCTTTAACATCATAGTTTAACATAATAAAAAGGCTAAACTAAACTAACCTAACTAAAGTAACAACCTAAACTATACAAACCTAAACTAAGCTAAAAACAAAACTAAACTAAACTAACCAAAAAACCAAACTAAACCTTTAAACAAATAAAAAATCTTAAACTAAACTAAACTAACCTAACAACAAAACTAAACTAAACGAACCAAACATAACTAACCAAAAAACCAAACTAAACCTTTAAAACAAATAAAAATCTTAAACTAAACTAAACTAACCTAACAACAAAACTAAACTAAACGAACCAAACATAACTAACCAAAAACCAAACTAAACCTTTAAACAAATAAAAAATCTAAAACTAAACTAAACTTCTCTCCTTCTTCTCCGCCAACCGGTCGTCAACAACCTCTCCTTCTCCTTCAACCCGTTACCTCCTTTCTCTCGCCAACTCTTGCGATCTCCCCGTCCTCTCCCTCTCTCGCCTCAACTCGCCTCTCGCCCCCTCCCCTCCTTAAATACTCGATCGACCCCCTCTAAAAACTCCCGTGACCTACCCTACCACCCTAAACCCTAACCCTTGAACCTCCGAAATAGGAACGCAGAGAATATATTCTCTGTGTTCCCTATTTCGGGAAGAAGAACAGTGGGTACACAGATAGCGCCTTTTGAGAAGGCGCTATCTGTGTACCCCGAGCCCACGTGGCACGTACACACAAATAGCGCATCCGAAAAATGCGCTATTTGTGTGTACTTGCCACGTCGACATCCACGTGGGATCTCCACGTGGATATTTACACGAATAGCGCCTTTTCAAAATGCGCTATTCATGTGTCCACGTCAGCGACAAAAATTGTCCCCAACTAATAGCGCCTTTTCAAAAGGCGATATACCCTACTTTTTAAATAAAAAAAACCACACTTATTTTCCTCATTTAAACTAAAATACGATGTACTTTTGTAATTTTTCCTTATAATGTTCTATTCTTCTTTTCCGCTACACCATTTTGTTTTGGTGTATAAGGTGCCGTGACTTGATGTATAATCCCATTAGTCTCACAAAATTTTGTGAACACCTTGAAACAATACTCACCACCTCTATCGGATCTTAGAACCTTAATTTTCTTGTTATGTTGATTTTCAACTTCCGATTTGAAAATAAAAACACTCATAAAACTCATCTTTGCTTTTCAAAATATAAACATAGAAATATTTTGAAAAATCATCTATAAAAGTTAGAAAATATTTATTTCCTCCTAATGTAACATGACTTTTCAAATCACTTATATCACTATGTATCAAATCAAGAATTTGAGAAGATCTTTGAAGTAATTTATGTGATTATCTTGTGATCTTTGTTTGTGCACATCCATTGCATTTAGTATCATGATCAATCTTAAAATCAGTAATCAAGCCTAATTTACGCATATTTCGAATGCAACGAAAATTAACATGGCCTAATCTACTATGTCATAATGAACATGAATCAACAATAGAAGAACATAAGTCAACAATATAGTTCAGTGTTATTGCATTCAACTTAATCATACCTTTATATGAGTACCCCTTGCCTATAGGAACACCTCCCTTGGACAAGAAAAACCTATCCAACTCATAGACAAGTTGAAAACTTCTCTTATTAATGAGGTCATCGGATACAAGATTCTTACACATATTGGGTGCATAATAAACATTAATGAAATGTAAAACTTTTCCCGAAGTAAGCTTGATATCCTCCGTTCTTTTGCCAACCACCTTGGTGCGATTGTTGTTCGCCATGTGCACTTCTTCACTAGTGGTAATATCTTCATAAGTCTTGAAAAGACTATGGTCCTTATAAATGTATATGATTGCATCGGTATCCAGCCACCACCCCACTTCATTTGCAACCGAATTGGCTTGGCGAACTGTTGCTATGAGTTCCATGTCTATGTGCTCCACATTGTGACTTGCCTGGACCACTTCCTTCTTCAAGAATTTATTTTTGGAACGACACTCTCGTGCATAGTGTCTCGGTTTGTCACAATAGTAACACTTCCTTTTCTTGTTTGAAGTGTTTTCATTGACAAATCCCTTGAATTTTGAATCATTCTTGGCCTTAAATTTCTTGGAATAGTGAGATTCCACTAAATTTGCTCTTGAACCGGATTCAAAAGTCAAGTGATCTCCACCCTCTATATCTTTTGAGAGCCTTCTTCAATGCGAAGATGGCGTTGGAGGGATTCAAGAGTGTAACTCCTCCTCATGAATGAGTTTATTCTTGTAATTATCCCAATTCGTAGGCAACTTGGAAATAATTACACCCACTTGAAATTCTTCTTCAAGAGGGATTCCAACCATTTTAAGATCACCAACAATCTTTTGCGAGTCATAAATTTGAGTAAGTAGAGACTTATCGTTGGTCATCTTAAAATTCAAACAATTCGAAATTAAAGACTTACGATTGTTAGACTCTTTAATTCGGTATTTGGTGTCCAGCGCATTCCATAACTAATTCGCTGACTCAATGGTTCGATGCGCCGTATAGACATTGTCAGAGAGTGCATTAAGTATATAGCCCCGAAAAAGATAGACATTCGCCTTTCTCGCAACACGTCAATCCAACACTTCGTTTGAATCATTTTGAGTTGGCTCAGGGAGGGTCTCAAGTGCATCATCAAGGATGTACGCCAACTTGAGAGATGTGAGAAAGAACATCACTTTCTCTTGCCATCGGGTGAAGTTGTCACTTTCGAACCTTTCGAGGTGGGTCAAAACATGATTTATGATTTGTATGGCGTGAGGAACGAACCTACCATTAGAATTGAGTTGGGAGGACAATGAAGACCCACCATTCCCATTCATTTTCGCAATTCCATCCGAAGTCGAAGCCATTGATGAAGAAAACCTTGTCTAAAAATTGTTGGAACAGAAGCTTTAGATAGGGAATTCAAGTTGAAAATAGGGGAAACCAAACAAAGACTTGAGGCGCATAATCGCTCTTTTAGACAAGATTTCTCCCTACCGGTCGAAACCGCATATACACAATGGGAATAATCGAAACTTGCCTTTAGGATACAATCAAGTCTCTAATGGTTGTTGGATGATGTGTGTGTAACACAACTCCAACCAAAAACACTATTTGAAAAACTTTTGAGAGAGTGATGATATGACTCAAGAACATACTTTGATTCAAAAATCTTTTGTTTCAATGTTTCTCAATGTGTTTCGTACGTACTAGATCACTTTGATTTATAAAAAAATCAAGAGATTTGGTGTCTACCAACAAAAATGTGAGTTTTGGTACGAATAGGTACCAAAAAACAGACGAAAAATGGATCAAATAACACCCAAAATTTGTACCAATTCGTTCTGGGCGCTGAGGCGCTGACTTGGCGCTTCAGTGCCCAAAACATGGAATTTTCTGGTCTTGGTGCTGAAGCGCCAGCTACAGTTTGTTTTTTTATTTTATTTTTTATTTTCTACATTTTTTTCATATCTCATTATTTTTTTCTACTCCATTCTAATTGTTTCTTTTTAACATATTTCTCTTACTTTTGCTTTTGAATCCATGCTCCATTTCCTTTGGACATTCTCACATTTTTCCCACTATAGATTCCTTGCTCTATTTCCCTTGGAATCTAGATGACTCTCTATATATTTATATTTATAACCTCTTGTTAACACTTCTCACTATCTATTAAAGTTGAAGAAGGTAATTTTTCTTACTTATAAAAATTCATCGATTTCTAACCCATTTCTTCTTTCAATTGTGGCGTAATAGCTTTATATATACTATAAAAATACTTAATCAATAGTTTTTGTATCATAAGATTCATAGAAATCTATCTTTTTCATTTTGCACTATTGTTTCGATCTTCTACCCATTATCATGACTAAAACAAGACATTTAATTAGTGTTCATCAAGTAGTAAAGTTAATCAAAAAAGGTATAAAATTAATTCTTTCTATCATAATATTCACTTGGGTAATGAAAATAGCACTTCCATTAAAAATCTATTACATATATATATTCATTTCCATTCTTTTCCTAACAAAAAAAGAAAAATAAAATTCATACATACTTGATTTCGAAAGAAATTACGTAAATTTCTATCAACTTACTTCAATATCTGAGTAAAAGTAATTCTGAACTTTTCTTCTACCTTTCTTTCCTTTCATTACCATCAATTTTATACTTCACCTAAAATACCCTAAACTCATTCTAAACCTTGTTCTCAAGGTTTAAGAATGAAGTCTGATTTTCAATGTAACAAACATACCACGTAAAGGATAAAAGAATAGATAATATAAAAATATGTTGACAATCAAGAAATTAAGATAATTATAATAAGACAGAGTGCATATAAATTTAATGAATAAGCATCACCATTATATAATAGGTGAAATAAATATCATACCAAAGCACTAAATAGAATGTATCACAAAGTATACTACCATAAACATAAAGTATCATAAAAAAACATAAAATATATTACCACTACCTGAATTACTTAGAGGAATCTCACAACATCACTTAGAGATATAAAATAAATTGAAAGAAAATTAATGTCGGCGTTCGGAAGTTGTGTCGTCATCGTCCTCTACTAGATCAATCCTTTGGGATTGGTAGCTCACGGCGGAGTCGTAGAGGTGGTATTCTTGACCGGACAATGTCGAAACATTAAGATTACTTCTAAGCGGTAATTTCATCTGTGTAAGTGGTACAGGAACCGAAGTACCTCCTTGACGTCTATTCCTCTTGGATATCGTACGCTCCATTATGTGGATGCTCCTTGCTAAGGCTCTCTGGTTCTCGAATACCAATTCTTGATTGCGGAGAATGGTCATCTTATTGCGTAAGATAATGATAAGTCGGTATTTATAGGTTTTAGTAGTTTATTTTAGTATATTTAAATATGAAAAGTCTCTAAAATATATATTTAATTATATTTATTGGTCATTTTCAGGTAAAACGAAGTGCACGGTCGAATTCATAATGAAAATATTCAAAATGGAGTATTTACATGCAGTGATCGAACACCGGATAGTTTGCCTCAAGTTACGCGTTGCGCGGTGGGTAGAATAGAGGATCAGCATACCAATTAACACGTGGTAGCATACTATTGGTCCAGCTCGCCTCAAAGTGCCACATGTCAGCCGTCCATTGGTCTAGCTCGCCAAGCATTACATGTGTTTCCAGCAACGTGCCACGTGTCGATTCTCTATTGGACCAACTCGTTTCCACCTGCCACGTCGCTCCAATGAGGTTCTGTCATCTCATCAATCAGCGCCACGCGTCATAGTCCAACTGGTCCACAGCGTTACAAACCAACAGCAACCGTGAGTTCTTCCTCGAGACACGCATTAGTGTGGTCTCCCAGATCTTCACCGATTTTGTGCGAGTTTCTTCACTGCCATCTTGCCACCACGTGTCGCGCTTCCACTACACTAGCACATCATCACAACATTTATTCACCAATCACAGAGCGCCATGTTAGCTGCTCTGTAGGAAATAAACCAATTGCGATGCGCCACGTGGAGATAACCTATTTTCAAGTCAAAAAGAGCCATACGATGCTCCTCGGTGCACGAGTCACCTCCCCAACACCCAAAATTAGTTTCTCTCACCTCCCGAGACCAATTTTTAGTAGTTTTATATATTAGGAACCTAGGGTATTATTAGAGAACACATAACGTCAACTTTTATATTTTTAGCATACTTTCTTCGACGACGATGTTCGGCTAATCAACTCCTTGCCTAGGTCGGAGGGGAAACAAGTTGGGATTATGGATTCATGGCATATTATGTGAGATCTTTTATTTTATTATTTAATTTGATTTAATTCTTCTATTTCATTATTGTTGCATTTAAGGTTTATGGTTTAGATCTAAGGTATGTATACGACGATGCATGCTTTTAGGTGGACAACTTATAGTTATTTAGACCATTAGTATCCGTGTAATTGTGCTTTTACTAATAAAGTGATGAACACTAACCCGTTTGTTTCGTAAACCCTTTCGATTCTTGAGTGTGCAACAATTGAATCTAGGTTAAATCGGGAGCAGATGCGATTCGATTATTTAGGATTAGTGTTCCCACTGATCCATATTATGCATGTTAGTGTGTTAAACCTAATTAGCGCATGTCTAGGGTTACGCATTAATTAGGGAAGTGGTTAGTAGCAGACGTCCTGGCTATCGAGATTAGGGGAATGAGGAATTTCAGGCGGATGTCAATTTTCTATAGCTAATCTAGGAGAATATAAATTAATGACTTTTTTGGAAAGATTGAAGACTATGATTGCCATTGAATCTTGATCCTGATTTGTGGAACTGTAGACCTAGATGTTACTTAGGTGTTCATCAATTGTTCTCAAAATTAGTTTAGTTATTTTAATAATTTAGTTTACTTAGATTAGTTAGTTAAGTTATTTATTTTAAAACCTCCTATTTTTCCTTTTCGTTGTTTTTAACCTTAGAAATACCCCCAATCTCTATGGGATTGACCCTTTGCCACATATCTACAAAATAGTTGGTTTGGGAAACTTTATTTTATTGACGGGTTCAGCGGGCATCAATTTTTGGTGCCGTTGCTGGGGATTGGTTTTCTTTCTTTGGTGTATTTATTTATTTATTTATTTATTTATTTTAATATTATAATAATAATTATTATTATTTGTTTTAATAAATTGGAGCACCCTGAGAGTTTTGTTAGGTTTGACTATGGATTACATTTTTTTAGCATAATTTGAGTATTTTTTTAAGGAATTAACATGTTTATAAGATTTTAGTTATTTTGAGACTTGGTTGGGACATGTCCAACTTAAGTCGCCACATTAGTGGCGGGTTTTTGAGTAGACCCAAAACCCTAGACTTCATTCCATCATCTTATTGATTTCACCCTTAGTTGAAAGAATTCTGCTCATGAAGACTTGATTGGAAGCTCTTAAGTTAACTCATATGTTTACTAGTTCTTGCTCTTGTTATGATTGTTCTTTTATAGTTTCCTTACTCACCTACACATGAGAGATTTTGCACGTTCACTGGTTTTTAGAGACTTTTTGTCATGCATGCACTTGTATCATCTTCTTATCCATGTTCTTCTTCACCACTGTCTTTTTCTTTTTGTTATATGGATGCCTTGACTTGTTTTGAACCTTGAGGACAAGGTTTGGAATAAGTTTGGGGGTATTTTAGGGATTGTGGTTGGACTTTGGATGCATTCTTTGCGAAAGACCGCAGGTGAGATTGTTTATTTTTTATCTTTTTGCAGTTATATGCAATTGATGGATGGTAATGGTGGTGTTTTATATCATTTCTTCCATTTCTTTCATTTTTTGTCCTTTCATATTTCTCTCTCATTTCATTAGGATATGATACTCTTTCATACATGTATTTAGTATAGTTTTTATTTATTTATTTAGTTATTTAGAGTTACCCGAAACTTTGTTTCATGCCTTTGGTTGTGGAGGAGTACATTATAGTTGCCTTTTTAACTTGAAACTTAAGGAAGATTAAGAGAAACACTCAATCGAGTCTGTACCCTGCATTTTTATGATTTCATGATTAGGGACTTAGTTGATGGTTAAGCTTTGTGCTAGATAACGAAAAAGAGCAGACGGTCAAACTTTTGCAAGTTATATTATTTTAACCCACATTGGGAGATTTGCTTGATTATAGTGAAAGTGAGAAGGGCTAACATGAGTTTTTTTTGTTAATATAGATATCTATTTAACATTTGAGCCAATCGACTCAGTTCAAAATCGTACGATTCATACACAAGTTCGTCATGAACGCGACGACACTCCAGACCCAGCATTAATGATGGAAAAGCTACATATGCAAGCCCCACATGGTGAGGTCGTGGAAGAGGGGTTGGTTAGTCCATTACATGAAGATATTAATGCCTCTAATGACGATGAAGATAACGACGACGCAAATAATGAAACCGATGAGGACATACGTTCCAACGAAGAAGCTCCAGCAGTTGTCGTTTGGGATGACGTTAATGTTTGCACGGATGATCCAAGATATGAACCTCCGGGTGCGGAGAATGTCGAAGATGATGAGCAATTTTCTATCGACGAAGAGATTTTGTTGGAGGAAGCTAGTGATGATGAAGTTCACCAACCAATACCGGGATATAACGAAATTGATTGGGAGGTGGCTAATTCAACTGCGACCCAACATTCCCATAAGCAAACTCGGGGGGACATGTCTAACTTCGATTTGGAGATAGGGATGTGCTTTGACAATAAAAAACTTACAACATGTCGTTAAAGTGTGGCATGTTAATAGACATTGTCAATTCCATGTGATGGAATCGACTACAACTACGTGGGCGATTAAGTGCAGATTTCCACAACACGGGTGTATGTGGCGTCTTCGCGCTTGTTTGCAAAAGAAAACACTATTATGGGAGATAACACAGTTAGACGTGTCGCACACGTGTCTTAATCCCGACATAGAACGCGGTCATGCCCAACTTGACGCCAACATGATTGCGCGAGAGATCCAAAGCGTCGTCAAGAGCGATCAAGGTATTACGATCAAAACATTAGTAGAAATAATTAAGGGAAAATACGGTCACGAAGTCAACTACAAACGAATGTGTGATGCCAAAAAGAAAGCAATTGCAAGTGTTTTTGGAGACTGGGATGAGTCGTACGCTCAATTACCAAGATGGTTGGCGGCTGTGAGGAGTAAGAGTCCGGCACAAGAATCGAGTGGTCACATAGACAATGCAATGCTGATGAAATAAGAACTGCGTCTCCTCAATTTCGTCGTGTGTTTTTTGCATTTGAAGCTTCAATACATGCTTTCAAGTTTTGCAGGCCTCTGCTCCAGATTGACTCGACATTCTTATATGGAAAATACAGTGGGAAGCTAATGATTGCAATCTCTGTAGATGGAAATGGCCACATATTACCAGGTTGCATTTGTCGTTGCAAAAACCGAATCAACTGATTCGTGGGGGTGGTTTTTGCGGATGTTGCGTAAACACGTGACAGATCGAGAAGGAGTTTGCGTTATTTCGATCGTCACCCTGGCATTTTGGAGGCGGTCAACACCCCAAGCAACGGATTTTGTCCCCCAAAGGGTACCACCGTTATTGCTTGCGACACTTGCTTAGAAATTTCGGCACCCACTTCAAAAATGACCCCTTGAAAGTACTCCTTGGTCGAGCAGCTGTTCAACATGAAGAACGAAAATTTAATGCGTGCATGGAGCGTTTCACATACTTATCTTCACGAACGCCTCAATGTCTGCAGTATGTCAATGCCATCCCCAAAGAACTTTGGACTCAATCGCACGACGGAGGCATGCGGTACGGATGGATGAATTCTAATGGTGTTGGTATGTACGAAATACAATTTATGTTTTGCACTCAAATACTATAAATATTCGACGAACCAATATTACTTACTCGAGTTTCATCGGCAATTGCAGAGTGTTTTAACGGGGTTTTGAAGGGGGCTCGATAGAGTCCCACAGGTTTCCACAGGAAATGGAGCAGAGAAACTTGTGGTGGGAAAAAGTGAGAAAATCGGTCCATAGGAAATGGAGCAGGGACCTATTAATTGAAAAAAGTTTTGGAGAAAAAAATGAAAAAAAGAATAAAAAAATAAATAAAGGCGGAAGTTGTGAAACTCCTCAAATAAAAGATTCAGTTCGAGTGCTTTCACTAGATTAAGTGAGAATTTTAAACTTGCGTGCTTGAATGTATAAACCAAGAAAACTCGTAAGTAGTTGATAGCCTTTGTCTTGACCGGATCTCTATCTTTAAAGTGAGATCTTAATTGAGTTTGGGTTGCGAGTCTTGACATATCATAACTCCGAAATTTCTTCAGTGGCTTGTTAATTTGGTGGCTATGTAAATAAAAGGAACTCCATGAATTTTGAGTCAGGTATAGGATTAGTTGAGTCAGTGCATTACTATATTAGGAGTCTAGTTTAGTATGTGTTGTCATCTACACCTTTGCTCGGGACGTGCAAAGTCTTAAGTTTGAGGGTATTTGATAAGTCGATATTTATAGGTTTTTAGTAGTTTATTTTAGGATATTTAAATATAGAAAGTCTCTAAAATATATATTTAATTATATTTATTAGTCGTTTTCAGGAACAACAGAGTGCGCGGTTGAATTCATGACGAGAAAATAATCAAAATGTAGTATTTACTTGCAATGATCGGACACCTGGACGCTTGCCTCGAGCTAAGCATCGCGATGGGTAGAATAGAGGATCATCGACCAATTAACACGTGGCAGCATACTATTGGTCCAGCTCGCCTCAACGTGCCACATGTCAGCCGTCCGTTGGTCCAACTTGCCAAGCATTCCATGCGTTTGTAACAATATGCCACTTGTCGATTCTCTATTAGCCCAGCTCGTTTCCACCTGCCACGTGGCTCCAATCAGGTTCTGCCATCTCATCAATCAGCGCCACGCATCACAATCCAACTGGTCCACAACGTCACAAACCAATAGCAACCATGAGTTCTTCCTCGAGACACGCATTAGTACGGTCTCCCATATTTTCGCCGATTCTGTGCGAGTTTCTTCACCGCCATCTTGTCACCACGTGTAACGCTCCCACTACACCAGCACGTCATTACATTGTTTCTTCACCAATCACAGAGCGCCACTTCAGCTGCTCTGCTAGAAAAGAACCAATTGTGATGGGCCACGTGGACAGAACCTATTTTCAAGCCAAAAAGAGCCATACGATGCTCCTCGGTGCATGAGTCCCCTCCCCAACACCCAAAATTAGTTTCTCTCATCTCCCGGGACCAATTTTTAGTAGTTTTATATATTAGGAACCTAGGGTATTATTAGAGAACACAGAACATCGACTTTTATATTTTGAGCATACTTTCTTCGACGACAATGTTCGGCTAATCAACTCCTTGCCTAGGTCGGAGGGGAAACAAGTCGGGATTATGGATTCATGGCATATTATATGAGATCGTTTATTTTATTATTTAATTTGATTTAATTCTCCTATTTCATTGTTGCTGCTTTTAAGGTTTATGGTTTAGATTTAGGGTATATATACGATCGATGCATGCTTTTAGGTGGACAACCTATAGTTATTTGGACCATTAGTATCCGTGTAATTGTGCTTTTGGAACAATAAAGTGACGAACACTCACCCGTTTGCCGTAAAACCCTTTCGGTTCTTGAGTGTGCAACGATTGAATCTAGGTTAAATCGGGAGCGGATTCGATCCAGTTATTTAGGATTAGTGCTCCCATAGTTCCATATTACTGCGGTTAGTGTGTTAAACTTGATTGGCGGATGTCTGTTATGCATTAATTAGGGAAGTAGTTAGTGGCGGATGTCTTAGCTATCGAGATTAGCAGAATGAGGAATTTCTGGGGGATTTCGATTTTCTATAGCTAATCTAGGAGAATATAAATTAACGACTTTTTGGGAAATATTGAAGACCATGATTGCCATTAAATCTTTATTCTGATTTGTGGAACTGTAGACCTATGTGTTACTTATGTGTTCATTAATTGTTTTCAAAATTAGTTTAGTTATTTTATTTATTTTGTTTAGTTATATTAGTTAGTTAAGTTATTTATTTTAAAACCCCCGATTTTTCCTTTTCATTGTTTTTAACCTTAGAAAGACCACCAATCTCTGTAGGGTCGACCCTTTGCCACTATTCTACAAAATAGTTGGTTTAGTGGAACTTTATATTATTGACACGTTCAAATACGCGTTAGATAACAACCATGAAAGCCAACTCCGATTATTCCATGTATAATCTGTCATAGTCCCTAACAGGTTGCTCCATGTTCATATCATTTCAAGCTTCGACATTTCCTCTAAGATTCTCCTTGTGTGGTCTTTGATTTTCCTTCTCTACTAAGTTTCTTTTCTCACTATCCCACCTCTCTCTCTCTCTCTCTCTCTCTCTCTCTCTCTCTCCATCCTTCATGTCTTCATAACCATTCACTCTACCATATCTCTCTATAACCTCATCAGTGATGGTCTTCTCTGGTAAAACATTCAAGTCGAGTCCCGTCATGTTCACTTGGTCCATCTTACAAAAGGTTGTAATCATCAAGGAAAAAGGTAGGTCGTCGTTCTTTTTGTGGTGATGGCACTCCTAATGGATTCATAATGATTTTGCCAACACCCAAGTATCTCAGCCTCATGACAATGTGGTAAAGTAGGGCGACCTTATCTTTCATTATTTCGTAGTATTACAAGCTTGACTGTAAGCTGGCGTTGATGAAATAACACCAAGCTTTAGTGGTCTTCCTAAAAATTTATTAGTTATGTGCTTTAGATACCCCTCCATATCAAAAATAAATTCATCTCCACAGATTGCCTCTAAACCTCCCCATTGATTACCTTTAAACCTCCCTTTATTCTCTTGGTGGGGACATGGTACTTAATTCCATACTCGGGTTTGGGGTACTTGTTATTTTGTTTTTGGTGAAAATTCGATAATCCCAAATACCGATTTATTCTAGCAAATGGAGTAGTCCACCGTCCTTCCCTAATCTAACTCGGGACTCAGTCTTATTTTCACTTCCATTTGCATTTGTGTAAAATTTTGGCACTAAGGCTTCACAACCCCGTTCGCTAGAGACATCCTCCAGGTCTAAGTGATTGTAATCTCTAGTCAGTAAACCCCAGTTTCTCGTCTCTATGATGTTTAGAATCTTAGTCCTATACTTCAATTCATTTTTCACATTAAATACCATCTCCGGGATCAACTTCTTATCCTTAATTACATTACTCCTAAATTTCTCGTAAGCCTTCTCATTGACAGAATTATCCTTCATCAATTCAAAGTTTTTTCCCCCATCGATATTTCTTTTTCAACTTCCTCTACTTCCTCATCATCAACATAATAATCCTTAGGGTTATAACTAAATGAAGAAGGCGGAGCAAGTTCTCTTTGCGATCCAATCCTATGTTTGTTGAAATATATGAATATGGGTTAAATTTGGGAAACTTTGGATTTTTTCTTTGATTTCTCCACTAACTTTCCCTTCCCCTTCTCTTCTCGTGAAATTCTATCCTTACCAACTCCAGCCATTTGGAATATTTTAGGTAAAAGAAAGAACCTATAAAATCTTTTGGGACCAAGTTTGTTTGAAAAGTATTCGATAAGGTTCAACTATCTATCGAGAATAAGAAATCATCAGGAAATCTTATTTTTTTTTGAAATTGAGATTTTGAAATTCATATGAAAATTGTTGATAAAAAGGCATTGGGAAAATGAGCTTTAAAGTAGTTCAAATCAATCGATAAATATTAACAAAAATCCAAAACTCATTTGAAACTTAGTTTCAAATTAGTTTGCTTATAATATTCAATTTACTCGTCATATTTGAAAAATAGTTCGAAAATACGATAGTGATAAACAAATCATTACATCATTCCCATACTAGTATTATAATAGAAAACATTTGATATCAAAACCATTTTAAAGTAAAAATTTCGAAATTAAATTTCTATCGTAACAATTAAGCCAAAATCGACTAAAAACCAAAGATTTAATCAATAAGAGGTTAGGGTTTTAGTTGATACCTTCTTGAAAGTGATTCTTTTAAGTATTGAATCTAAGATTGCTTCTCTAAACTCTCTCAAGCTCCTATTTGAACTCACTTGCTCAATCCCTAGGTGGCTCTATACTCTCAAACTCACCACATTTTTGGGTTGAATATGTGAGGATTGAGTTGGGAATCACTTAAATACACTAAAGTTAAGCTTTGAAGGGTTGAATCTACGCAAACATTGGTCTTTTGATCGAAAGGGTATAATGGTTGTGAGTGGGAATGGTTTAAATGTCGCAAATTGGGGTTTTGTGTTTTAAAAACTTGAATTGTTCTAAGCTTTTAAGTGGATTCATCAAGAATCGCTGTTAAAATTACCATGAAATGAGCTTCAAGTGACTCAACGATTTGTCTAGTGATTTCTAGTTGTAAATAGAATTCAAATGAGATATAGTTGGCTTCAATTTATACTAAAAATTATGCATATTGCTAATGATTTACTTAGCGATTTCTAATACAAATTAGAATCGCTGAAAATCGCATTCTTAATTTTGTTGTTTTTCCAATTAAATCAATTTTTCCATTTAATTATCACATACACATACACACACACATATATTAATAAAGGTAGAAATGTCATGGCCCAAATCTCTAATTTTACTTTAATCTTTTAATCAGGATCAAATGACCCATGATTTGGGACCCACTTAGATATACGTGTCGCTACACAAGGCAAGATGGCAGAGGTAAATGTTATATTTGTAATGATGTATGCCTAGTGTATTGTATATGTGTAGACTACTAAGTCTATCGTACTTGTGAATAGGTGCCATGACTTATGTTGGAACGCGCCTCGAGTGGTGTGCCAACATGTGACCGAGGTAGAAAACAATATGGTGAGTTGATATAAGCTTTATATTGCTTTTATAAGCAATATACATGGGGCTATGGTTGATTAAGTATCAAATACACTTAAGTTAGTAAGTTAAAACAATAGCCACTTGATACTTCTCGAGACACGTAATGACCCATCTCAACACCAATTGAGTCACTTATTTGTGTCATTTGGCATGAGTTAGTGGGATACGTGTTAATAAGTGTACCATTAGATAGGTCTCGAGATACGTGTGCACATTAGGATCAATGGCTATCAATCAACCATATCCAATTCATGATTATAAAACTTTTGTGTTCTCAAAGCAACTCAACTCTTTCATTTTCATTTGCCTAAGAGAGAAGCAAAGTTGCAGGAGAAAGAGGAGCTGCTGGAGAAGAAGAAGATCAACAAAAACTTGGTGATTTAGTGAAGGATAGATCAAGTATAGCTGGTGTTCATCAAGTTAGGTAACTCCTCTACACCATAGAGTTAATTTATTCCAATGAACTCATGAATTTGATGTTATGGGTTGTTGTCTTATGTTGTGGTTGATGTCATGGAACTCTAGTAGTGTGTATGGAGGTTCCTTAGGCATTAACTTGGCATATGTGTAAAGAAAACTCAGAATTTTGATTGCAGAATTCTGGATTTTACAGCACGTAGCGCGCTAGGTGGATCAGCTAGCGAGCTAACTTGGGTTAGCCCACTAGATTAGGATTGGTAGCGCACTAATGGATCATTAGCGCGCTAACTCCAGTCATTAGCGTGCTAGGTCTATGACAGCATAAAAACTACAATTTTCAAAAATTCCTTAAACACTATAAAAGAGTCTAATACCCTAAGTAAAGGCCCAAACACACTGAAAAATAGGAACATAGAGAAGTATTCCAGGGATTCAAGTACGAGTTTTGAGGTGTCAGGAGGTCGAAATAGCATAGGAAATTGCGTGGATTGTAAGTAAATTGATTGCGATATTTCTTTACATTTCATTCATATTTATATATTCATTTTCAGTCATTTGGATTGAATTGCTTTTGTACTCCATATGTCATGACTTGTTGTTCTTCCTCATTACATGATGTTGCTTTGATACTATAGTTTGTTAATAAAATGATTTCTTTGACTCTAATTCATGTGGTCAGTGAAATAGCATGCTATTAGGTAGGTGTTACATAGTATTGTAATTTATTTCCTTTGTGCATTAGTATGCAATGGTTTTGTTTGATTTTATTACAGTGTTGTTCTTGAATATGAAAGTAATTCTCGTATCTAGGGGTCATTACGTGATAGAAATTCGGCGGACATACGGGGGTCACTAGACTTATTTAGGGCGATTGGGACTTCTTTACTATGTTGCGCAACACACGTGAACTGAGTCCCGGGGTTATCGGCAAGCATAACTTGCACAACACACAGGGTATGGGACTAGGGGTTATTGGCAATTATATATCACAGGTGATTGGCACTAGCGAAAGGTTATAAAGGCAAGAGGACCGCTGCGGACCTTCACATTGATGTAGAGCTCACTCCATCCTCATATAGTGGAAAGGTCGACTTGATGAAGATCATGGCCGACCGCCCTAGATCATAACTACTTAGCCATGTGTCGGTTTCATGTTGTTTAGTGAAGTATCTCTTTTCATGTTCTTTTTACGGCATAATTGCTATTATTATGCTTTTAGATACTTGTTGCATAATTGGGAATGTGAACAAATGTCTCTCAGGATTAGTTTCTACTTTCTTGTACTCACCGTTTAGTTTGTGATGGTGGGTGTAGATCCATCGAGTAGCATGAGACTGTGCAAAGAGAAGATTTGCGATTACCTCGAGCTGCCGTGGAGCACTACTACACCCGATTTTGTAGGTTGTATATTTTGGGGTTGTATATTATGGGTTGAGTGAGTAGTACCTTGACCAGACACATGATAATATATATCGCCGTTTCATCATATATATGCATGTGATCTTTATTCCCTAGTTTTTTCCACAATTGTTAGGTCTCATGTTATAAGCTTCTGCTAGATTGTTAAGACTTCTTAATAAACTTTTAAGTAAACAAAATTTTAATTAACTCTGATTTATGAATTTACATAGGATAAGTATAGGTTTATATTCATTCAAGAACAATAATAAATAATAAGTAGGTAAATGGTTTTGGATAGGTTGACTAGTCCCTTGTTAGGTCCTATATGGTGAGATTAGGGCTTAATAACGGGATTAGGCCTAAGTGTGCTCTAATTTAAGAAGGGGTCCCCACAGTTGGTATAAGAACCTAAGTTCTAAAATATTATGGACAGTTTATGGTATTGTCCAAAGTTGGGATATCAGTCACATGTGGTATCATATTCTATGTTTATAAAGTTTAAGAGAGCCTAAGTTTATAGAGCTTAGGATTGTGGAAAATAGTAATTCCACAATGTGATACCAAAGCTACAATTTGTAGCAAAACGCCTAACCTTTCCAATAAATAACAAATAATTTTTTTAAAAAAATATAAAACATAAATGTTAGCTGTGGAAACCAGATGATCATTGCCTGGAAACTATTAGTTGTAAAGTGAGTGAAAGTGAGATGGGAATGTCTTATATGTATATATATGTTAGTTTTACATATGTATATACGCGTTATCTACGTAGTAGCTGATTCGTGTTCGCTATCAACTTGCGATATACGATGGCGCATTCACGCGATAGCGTCGATGCGAGTGTGAGTGGTAGCAAATTTTTCTATACCATCACCGATGATTTTCGAGAGGCTATCTGATCGAGTAGGCGCTAAGGACAATAGCTTGGCGTAGTTCATTGCCATGATGACTTCACGTCTCGCTCCACTAGCAGAGAGACCAGCCCTCTACTACTACGACTTTTCCTACTGCATCGACACCGAAGCTTGCAGAGTAGTACGACTATACTGGTAGTGACACCTCCAGTCATAGAAACAGTTTTACACCGTCTTTCACACCTCCATCTTCTAAATCGATAGTAGATGTTCAGCTGGTGAAGGATTTCATCAGATTGAAGCCAATCTACTTTGATGGTCAGAGAGATTTCGTGAAGATCGAGAAGTGGGTATTATCTCAGGAGAAATTGCACGGAGTTTTGAGAATTGAGGACAGACTTCAAGCTGAGATTTCATCATACACTCTACAGAGATGCTGATGCATGGTGGCGTGTAATGATAGCTTCTGAGGGAGAGTTTGAGTCATGGGATGCCTTCAAGATGATGTTTTACCAACAATACTTGCCTCCTACAGTGATGAAAAGGTTGAGGAAGGAATTAATGAACTAGAGACAAGGAGCTGATGAGTCAGTGATGAGATATAGAGACATACGACTATCTAGGGCAGTTCGCTGGGGATTTAGTGAGACATGATTCAGATGATGTATACCACTTCAGGGATGGATTGAGACCATATATTGGATTTTATGTAGTTAGTTCAGGTGCCAAGACTTCTGGTGAGATTTAAGAGCGTGCACTCTCACGAGACATATTATTTAGGAAGAGTTGTCGATGGGACACCGCTAGTACTAGCATTGACACCTGACCAGGTTGCAGAGTTTGAGAGGATGAGACAAAGGGGCAAGGGACCGAGGAGATGGGATAGAGGTACCTAGGGGTCGTGGAAATCAACAATAGTTATACTCTTTATACCAACCCCTACACCATTACGTACTCTATCGTTGGTAGATCTCTCTTGTCACCACCATTTAGACATGTATTACCAACTCCTACTACTACTTTGCTAGCTCTACTCGCACCACCAAAGCATGTCGCAGCGGCAGGTGGCAGAGGTCGAGGCATGGGTAGAGGTAGAGGTCGAGACAACTCTCGACATGGGCAAAGACATGCACAGCCCAAGATCGGGTTTAGGGTTAGCGTAGACTTATCACATGTTATAGGTGTTGTCGATTGGGCATGGGATTAAAGATTGTCCACAACAAGAGCGTGTTTCCACCACAAATCTAGAGGGTGTATACATGGTAGCACAAAGACGATGCAATTGCCACGCGGAGACTTATCGAGGGTATGGTTTCCATTGGTGGTAGACAGCTTATATGTTTTATTTGATTCGGGTTCTACAATATCTTTCATTTCTAGCACATGATAGGCATCTTAGGGTTGACATCGGTTAGAGTTAGCGTACATTTGATTTTGAGTACTACAGTCGGAGATAGGGTGTACCTTAATTGTCTTGTTGAGAGATGTCCAGTAGAGATAGGCGGGGTCGAATTACCTGCAGACTTCAAGGTTCTCGAGTTTTTAGAGTTTGATGCACTGTTAGGGATGGATTTGTTAACACCGTATCACGCTCATATCGATTGTTTAAGTAAAACAGTGATATTTGAGATCCCAGGGCATCAGATATTTAGGTATAGTGGTAGTACACCGAGAGCCGAGGGCATTAGAGGTCGAATTACAGATAGTGGAGAGATGGAGACTCTAGTGTCATTATACACTGTAGTAGAAAGTCAGGACCCAGACTTGAGGAGATTCCAATTGTGTGCAAGTTTTCAGAATTGTTTCCTGAAGACTTATGTGGTTTACCACCACCGAGAGTGATAGATTTTATCATTGAGTTAGTACTAGGCACTAGGCCTATATCTATACCACTAGGGATGGCAAATGGTTTCGAAAACCGCCCCAAACCGCCTAAACCGTGTAAACCGCATGGTTTGGTCCGGTTTTTAGAACTCGCGATTTGGGGACGGTTTAAAAAACTTAAAAACCACAGAATCGCGGTTTGGTCGCGGTTTTCATTTTAAAAAAACCGCGGTTTCACCAAACCGAGGGTATTTTAGTAAATATCCAACATTTACAACTCAAAACCCTAAAACTTAAAAAAAAAAAAAAAAAAAAAAACTCAACATTGTTGAGCCAACAGTGGAAGATTTGGTCTCTACAAATCTTTCACTGCCATTCATCCTCCTCACTCCCCGTCTCACCGCCGCCGCCGAACCCATCGCCTTTATGGTATGTAATATGTACGATTGTTTTTTTTTTATGTTTTGTTGTATCTTATAATGAGTTTTTGATGAGAAATTGAACATTAAACATGTATGGACTTTATGGTATGTAATATGTATGATTGTATTTTTTATTTTATTTTTGAAAATGGGTCGCATGAAAACCGCGAAACCAAACCGACCAAACCGCGCAAACAGCGGGCGGTTTGGGTGTGGTTTTGATGGTTCGCGGTTTGGTGGTGGTTTGCAAATCGGCCAATCCGCGAACCCTCGATTTGGTCGCGGTTTGATGGTTTCCACCACCAAACCACGGTTTACCCACCCCTATATACCACCATACCGCACGGCTCCGAGAGAGTTGGAGTTAAGGAGTTAGTTGCAGGATTTGGGATAGAAGGGATTCATCACACCTTCTATGTCACCATAGGGAGCACCGGTCCTGTTCGTGAACAAAAAAGATGGTACTTTGAGACTATGTATCGATTATAAACAGTTGAAAAGGGTCACAGTCTGAAACAAGTATCCCTCACCACGGATTGATGACTTATTTGATCAGTTGAGAGGAGCACAATATTTCTCCAAGATAGACCTGCGATCAGGGTATCATCGGCTTCGGATCAGGGATAAGGATAGGTCCAAGACGACATTCAGCACTAGATATGGACACTATCAGTTTACAGTCATGCAGTTTGGTTTTACTAATGCTCCTGCCACGTTTATGGATTTGATGCATCAAGTGATTATGCCATTTCTTGACCGCTTCATGATAGTTTTCATCGATGATATATTGATATATTCGAGGACTGGAGAGGATCACGACCAACACCTTAGAGAGACGTTATAGACTTTGAGGGAGCATCGACTCTACGCCAAGTTCAAAAAGTGTGAATTTTGGGCCGGCGTCGAAGTCAAGTTTTGGGACATATTGTTGGGGCAGTATGCATTCTGTAGATCCAAACTAAGATTTGGGCTATTATGGATTGACTGCGTTTATGTACGATTGACTGAGATCAAGATTTTTCTCGAGTTAGCAGGATATTACCACAGTGTTCGTGAAGGATTTCTCGAAGACCGGTTCATCGATGACCAGATTGACCCAGAAAGACGTCAAGTTTGATTGGTCTAAGGAACGCGAGGAGGCATTTGCTCAGATGAAGAGATTTTTGACTACCGCACCAGTGCTAATATTGCCAGAGGCTGGAAAGGGATTATTGGTATATACAAATGCTTCTCATACATGTCTAGATTGTGTGTTAATGTAGGATAGAGACACGGTAACTTATGCATCTAGACAGCTAAAGATACATGAGAAAACTATGCCATTCATGAGTTTGAGTTTGTGGCGGTAGTGTTTGCTTTGAAGATATGGAGATATCATCTGTATGAATAGAGGTTCACATTCTATACTGACCATAAGAGTTTGAAATACCTCTTTACACTGAAAGCTTAACATGAGACAATGTACGATGGTTAGAATTTTTGAAGGACTACGACTTTTCTCTAGAATATCACCCAGCAAAAGCAAACGTAGTTGTTGATGCACTGAGTAAGATACCGACTGGTGATGCCGAGGTTGTTAGATGTCATATGATGCATAAGTATGGATTACTTGAGGCAACGACGATGATGACTCTGTTAGATATTCCTACCGACACTCAGATGATGATTTGTGCACATATGAGGCTTCATATAGTGTCTACACAAAGAGTGTTAGAGGGTTAAAAAGTTAATATTCTATATCTGAGCTTAAGTGAGTTAGCCTAAAGTACTGATTGTATTGACTGGACGGAGATGGTAGATCAATGTCTTAGATTTTGAGGCAGATTATGGATATCGGCAGTTGGAGAGCTGATAGATGAGATTCTTCAGGCTTCATATCGTTCCCGATTCACTATTCATCCAAGTAGGACCAAAATGTACCATGACATGAAAAGACATTTTTGGTGGCCTGGGATGAAAGCAGATGTATCAAAATTTATTAGGAACTATGGGATCTGCGAGCAAGTGAAGGCAGAGCATCATAGACCTAGAGGATTATTACAGCCACTTCCCATTCCACGATGGAAGTGGGAAGACATAACCATGGATTTTGTGAAGACTGTCGAGAACTGCCCGTCGACACGATTCTATTTGGGTGATTATGGACAGACTGACAAAATTTGTCCATTTCATACCAGTTGCAGCTCATAACACATTTGACCAGTTGAGTGTATTATACGTGAGGGAGATTATTAGGCTTCATGGGGTACCATTGACTATTACGTCAGACAGAGATGCTATGTATACGTCAAGGATGTGGCGAAGTATGCATGAGCAGTATGGTACGCGCTTACAGTTTAGCACAACCTTTCACTCTCAGACTGATAGAAAGACTAAGAGGTTAATTCAGACTCTCAACGATATGCTCAGGGCTTGTGTACTTGAGTTTGGTGGATCATGGGAGGAGTATCAACCGTTATGTGAGTTTGCATACAACAACAGTTATCAGGCTAGCATTGAGATGACACCATTTGAGGCTTTATATGGTAGACCGTGTCGCTCACCATCTTATTGGGCTAAGCCAGAGGACCGGGACATTATAGGGCCTGAAATTGTTGTTGATCACACAGAGAAGGTACGACAGATTCGTTAGAGGCTTAAAAGAGCCCAGGAGAGGTAAAAGAAGTATGTAGACACATATCACAACGATCTCATGAATGACGAGGGAGTCTTAATGTATCTAAAGGTTTCTCCTCGGAAAGGTATTCATATATTTGGTCTGAAAGGCAAGTTAGCACCAAGATTCATCGGGCCTTTTAACATCAAGAAACGGGTGAAAAAGGTTGCTTATGAGCTAGATTTACCTCCACATATGTCGGGGGATTCATCCAGTGTTTCATATTTCTATGCTTATACTAGCCAAATCGAAGGCAAGCGAGAGACCGCACGGTGTACTTGAGTCGATTGATTTGAATGAGGACGTATCATATGAGGAGCGACCAAGATAGATTCTAGATCATACTAAGTACATAGTTGAAAGGCAAGTCTATCCCGAAAGTGTTGGTCAAGTGGCATGGAGACTTGGAACCCACTTGGGAACGGGAAGACTATATGCGCGATAGGTTTTTGTATCTCTTCGAGTCAGGTATAACTTTAGGTTAAGCTTAATTTCGAGGACAAAATTTTCATTAGTTGGAAAGAATTGTCACGACCCAAATCTCTAATTTGACTTTATTGTTTTAATCGAGATCAAATGACCCGTGACGTGGGACCAGCTTCGATATATGTGTCGCCACTGAGGCTAGATAGTCGAGGTAAATGTTATATTTGTAATGATGAATGCTTAGTGTATTGTATATGTGTAGACTGCTAAGTCATTCCTACTTGTAAATAGGTGTCGAGACTTGTGTAGGAACGCGCCTGGAGTTGCGTACCGGTGTGGGACCGAGGTAGAGAACAATATGGTGAGTTGGTATAAGCTTTATATTGCTTTTATAAGTGATATAAGTGGGGCTATGGTTGATTAAGTGTCAAATACACTTATGTTAGTAAGTTAAAATAAAAGCCACTTGATATTTCCCGAGACACGTATTGACCCATCTCAACACCAATTGAGTTACTTATTGGTGTCATTTGGCATGAGTTCTTCAAGACATGTGGTAATAGGTGTACTATTAGATCGGTCTCGAGATACGTGCGCATATTAGGATCAATGGCTACCAATCAACCATATCCAATTCATGTATATGAGCTTTTGGTCATCTTAAGCAACTCAACTTTTTCATTTTCATATGCTTAAGAGAGAAGCAAAGTTGTTGGAGAACGAGCTACTGCTAGAGAAGAAGAAGATCAACAAAAACTTGGTGATTTAGTGAAGGAGAAGTCAAGTATAGCTAGTGTTCATCAAGTTAGGTAACTCCTCTACACCATTGAGTTAGCTAAATTCAAATGAATTCATGAATTTGATGTATAGGTTGTTGTTTTATGTTGTGGTTAATGTTATGGAACTCAAGAAGTGTGTATGGAGGTTCCTTAGGCATTAACATGGCATATGTGTAGGGAAATTTCAGAATTTTGATTCCAGAATTCTAGGTTTTACTGCACGGCGCACTTGGTGGATCAGCTAGTGCGCTAACTTGGATTAATGAGCTATATCAAGATTGGTAGTGCGCTAATGGGTCATTAGCGCGCTAACTTCGAGCATTAGCGTGCTAGGTCTATGACAAAGATAAAAAACTGCAATTTTCAAAAATTTCTTAAACACTATAAAAGAGTTTATTACTCTAAGTAAAGGTTCGAAACACTGAAAAACCTATAATATGATATTAAGTACCTAGGGAAGTATACCAGGGATTCAAGTACAAGTTTCGAGGTGTCGAGAGGACTGAGTAGCGAAGAAATTGCATGGATTGTAAGTAAACTGATTGAGATATTTCTTTGCATTTCATTCCTATTCTTATGTTCATTTCCAGTCATTTGGATTGAATTGCTTTTATACTCCATATGTCATGACTTGTTCTTTCTCATTACATGAGGTTGCTTTCATGGTATAGTGTGTTGATAAAATGATTTCATTAACTCCAATTCATGCTATGTCATTATTGATTATTAATACATGTGTTCAGTGAAATAGCATGCTATTAGGTAGATGTTACATAGTATTGTAATCTATTTCTTTTGTGCATTAGATATGCAATTACTTTATTGGATTCTCAAACCATGTTATTTCTTTACATAAGAAAGTGGTTATTGTATCTTGGGTCATTATATTATAGAGGTCCGTCGGACATACGGGGTCACTAGATTTCCAGGGTGATCAGGATTTCTCAACTGTCTTGCGTAACCCACGAGAAATGAGTCCCACGGTTTTTGGCAAGCATAACTTGCGCAGCACACGGGGTATGGAACACGGGGTTATTGGCAAGTATATATTATAGGTGACTTGCACCAGCAAAAGGTTATAAAGGCAAGAGCAGTGCTACGACCCTCACATTGATGTAGAGCTCGGCTCCATCGTCATATAGTGGAAAGGCGGATGTGATGAAGATCACGCCACAGTGCCCTAGATCATTACTACTTAGCCATGTGTCAGTTTCATGTTGTTTAGCTGAAGTATCTCTTTTCATGTTTTCTTTACAACATAGTTGCTATTATCAACCTGTTAGATACTTATTGCATAATTGGGAATGTAAACAAATGTATCTCAGTATTACTTTCTACTTTCTTGTACTCACCATTTAATTTGTGACGATGGGTGCGGATCCATCGCGTATGCACTCCGAGTGCAAAGATAAGATCGACGGCCACCTCCGAGCCACCGGAGCACTCGCTACACCCGATTTTGTACGCTTGAATTTTTGATGTATTACTTTTATATGTATATGATATACTTTAGGGTTATATATTATGGGTCAAGTGAGTAGTGCCTCGACCGGACACATGATATTATATATCGTCGTTTCATCATGTATATGCATGTGGCCTTTATTCCCTGGTTTTTCCATAATTGTTAGGCCTCATGTTTATAAGCTTCCGCTAGATGGTTAAGACTTCCGCCGAATAAACTTTTAAGTCAACAAAATTTTAACCAACTCTAATTAATGAATTGACATAGGATAAGTATAGGTTTATATTCAAGTAAAAACATATAATAAGAAGGTAAATGGTTTTGGATAGGCTGACTAGATACAGTTTTTACAGCGCTAATGAGGCCATTATCACAGTAATCAAACCCATTATCGCTCTAATTACCCTGACAGCATAAAATTTTGGAGTTTTCCAAATTTACCAAAATACTATAACTAAGCATAAAACCTTAAGCAAAGGTCTAAATACATCCTAAAACATGTTACGTGATATCATGAACTTAGGAAAGGGTTACTGGGGTTCTGGATATAAGATTTAAGGTGTCGAGAGGCCTAGAAAAGCTAGGACTTTACATTTGCTTGATGTGAGTATACACGTTGATTGTTTATTTACATTTCATTTTCAGCTTTAACTTGTTTGTTGCGATATATTGACTATGTCAGTTTTAAACTCTCAAATCATGGACTTATTTGTTATTCCTCACTTGTTGAGCTTAGCTTACTTGGTATCTTGATAACTTGAATTCTTTTAAATCCATTCATATGCTATATGTCATTTCTTGCTATTTTATAGTAAATGTAGTATAAATAAATGTTGTTAGGGATTTGTGAGTTGCGAATAACTTTGTGGACTTGTATTATTTGGAAAATTTTGTGCTTTGTAGCATAGCCAATTCTTGGAATCTTTAATGAGTCATTTTCTTGAAATTATAAAGTAGTTATAGAATCTAGAGCCCATTGCACTTTGAGTTAATCGACACACGGGGTTAGAGTCGGTGGGGATGTTGGCACTCACCACTATGATAAGGTACACAGAGTTAGAGTCCTTGGGGTTGCCTATATACAGGGTTAGAGTCCCTGATGATACCAGGGTTAGAGTCCTTGATGACACTGGGGTTACATTCCCTAGTGATATTAGACGGTGCGACACCACACACGTCTTATAGTCCTAGTGATATTAGATGGTGCGACACCACACACGTCTTATAGTAGTTAAAGCTTCATTGACATAGATCACAACCAACTGGATCTAGATCATAACTATTTAGTTTTGTGTCAGTTTCACTTGTTTTACTGTGGTATTTCTTGGCATAATTGTGGTACTAGTCTTTCTTTATTGAATTTATGCATACCTTTACATACCATTTAATTTGTTTTGGAAATATGAATGAATTTGTCAAAGGGGATTACTGTTACGTTTTGTACTCACCGTCCTTTTTTATGATGGTGGGTGCAAAGCCGTCGACAGCAGTGTGCAAGAAGAAGAAGATTGACGACTATCTCTGAGCCAGCGGTGTACCTCTGCATCGACATTTTGTTGGTTTTGATATTTTGTGTTATATACAATTTGTTTTGATACACTTTGGGGTTGCATATTAGGTTGAGCGTTTAGTTCCCTGATTTATAATGACATCACACTATTTATATTCGTCACTTTGTTTTATATGCATGTGATCGTTGTTTTCCTGGTTTCCAAATACTTAGGATTTTTAATAATTACTTTTGAGTAATTTGTCAAGACATCCACTAAATTTTATAACCTTTAATAATTTTTCAATTAACTCTGAAATTCGATTGTAAGTGACTTATATTTTATTTATCTAGTAGTTAAGGAGATTTGGATAGAGAGGCTAACTAATATGTAAGTCCTATGTAGTTAGGATTTGGGCTTAATTACGGATTAGGCCGGGCAGTGCCCTAGATTAGGGAAAGGGCCGTAACAATAATGTCTCTAAAATTCCTAATCTTTGTGAGTTTAGTCGAGGTGTCATCGACCAATTCGGGCAAAATGTATGTTCTAGGAGTGGAATTGGTACCTAGAACCACATGGCTTTTGGTTGTGTGAGTATTTAGAGTGGTTTGGTCGATTTACTTTTTATTTTTTATCAAATATTAAAAATCCCAATTTTTTCGACAAAGCACCTATTTTTTTGGAAATTATGGAATTTCAAGTTGACTTTTTGATTTTGAAAATCTAAATTTTCAAAGTTTTGATTTTTGTTGATAATTCGTCGATGCCATCAACACTTTGGTTTAAATTTTTTTTGAGGATCGATTATGCAAATGTTTGTGTATGGTGAGTTGGTTGAGATCATGTTAACATCAATTTGGAATGATTGGAAAATTTTATATGATTTCGAGACTTTGAAAGTGACTCTTCAACGAATTTTTTTGACAAAGTGATTGACTTTGATTTTGAAATCCATAAGTAGTTTTAAGCAAACTTTTGTGTTTGAATCAATATTCATATGATTGCCTAGTGTTTTCGACTGATGTGCTAGTCATTGTTGTGCTATTAACTTTCTGCGGGTTATTGTGTGTTTGTTGCTATCATTTTGTGTGTTATGGATAGAGTAGAATGCAGTGGTTCCACAATCCTAGTGTAACAACCCAGAATTTATTAATAGTAAATTAGTCCCTAATCATGGTTACCAACCCGAGACGTGGCCCGAGAGCGGGTACACGGTCTGAATAGTAGGTGTGAGGAACGAGGAACGTGTTAAATTTGATGTGATGAATATCTAGTGTGATGTATTTGTGTAGGCTTATAAAGTCACTCCTACTTGTACATAGTTGTCGAGACGTAAGCGGGGATGCGCCTTGACATGCGTGCCGAAGTGGGACCAGGGTAAAGAGTGATGTGGTTAATTTATTCAGGCTTAATATAGCTTAAATAGTGGTACTAATGTGGCTAAGGTGGAATATATATATTAAATGTACCTAAAGTTAGCAATTTAAATCAATAGCCATATGATAATTCTCGAGACACGCGTTGACACATCTAAAGACCAATTGAGTTACTAATGGTGTCACTTAGCATGTGATAGTTGAGAGGTAGTGGGACATGTGCTGAGGTGTATACCATTAGATAGGTCTCAAGATACGTGTGCGCAAAAAGATGTGTGGTTATTAATCAATCACATCCAATTGATATATAAAGCTAAGATCAATACGTGCAATTCATTTATTTCATTCTCATCATCAACATAGCTATTAAGAAAACACTTGCTAGAGGAGGAAGAAGAAGAAAATAAGCAAGCCCTTGCTGGAGAATTTAGTTGGTTAATGAAGGAGATCAAGCTCGGAGTTCATGTAGTAGGTAATTCATTTACATTAGCTTAATCAATTCAATGAATTCATTAATTACATGATATATAGGGCTGTTGTTATGTTGGTAATGATGTCTTGGAACTATGGAAGTGTATATGGAGGTGTTTAAGGCATTATCATAGCCTATATGTGGGGAGAAATCAGAATTCTATTTGCATAATTCTGGGTTTTATTACACATAGCGTGCTAGGTAGGTCAGCTAGCGCGCTAATTTTGATTAGCGCGCTAGAGAAACCTTGGTAGCGCTCTAATGAGGTCATATGCGCGCTAACTGCTATGTAGCATAAAAATCTGCAATTTTCAAAAAATTCCTTAAACATTATAAACAAGTTTTTCCCTAAGTAGCGGTCCAAACACCCTAAAAAACGTATAATATGATATAAGGAACCTAGGGAAGAGCTATGGGGGTTCAAATACGAGTTTTGAAGTGTTGGGAGGATGAAATAGCATAGAAAATTGCATGGATTGTAAGTAAACTGATCGAGATATTTATTTACATTTCATCTTATTCATATGTTTATTTCCAATCATTTGCACTGATTTGCCTTTGTACTCCATATGCGATGACTTGTTGTCCTTTCTCATTTCATTAGGTTGCTTTCATGGCATAGATTGTTGATTAAATGGTTTCATTGACTCCAAATCATGTGCTATGTCATTTGATTGTTAATAGATATGGTCCGTTAAATAGCATGCTTTTAGGTAGGTATTACATAGTGTTGTAAATCTATTTCCAATGTGCATTACATATGCAATTGCTTTGTTGGATTCCAAGTTCATGTTGTTTCTTGTTATATGAAAGTAGTTCTTTTATCTAGGACCATTTCATGATAGTGGTCCGACGGACATACGGGGATCACTAGACTTTTCTAGGATGATCAGGATCTCTCGACTATCTTCTGCAGCACACGGGGTGATGGGACTCGGGGTGGTTGACAAGCATAACTTGGGTGAATATCACGAGTTATAAGACTCAGGGTTGTTGGCAAGTATACATCCCAGGTGACTGGCACATGGGATAATTATAAAGGCCTATTGCACATTGTACGACCTTCACAGAGATGTAGAGAACGTACTCCCATCATTTTATAAAGTGGAACAGGTGCATTGGGATAGGATTCCCGACCAAATGGCCTAGGTCATAAGTACTTAGCCTAGTGTCAGTTTCATATTGTTTAACTGGAGTATCTTATAGCATGATTTCCTTTCAGCTTTAATTCATATTATTATACTTTCAGATACTTATTGTTAATTTTGGAAATATGAACAAATGTCTCTCAGTATTACTTTCTACATTACTGTACTCACTGTCAAGTTTGTGACGGTGGGTGGAGATACTTCAAGTAGCAGACCATGGATGGAGAAGGGCGAGGATTAGAGTTGAGTTGCGGAGAAGAGTTTGTGCTACTTTTGTAGGTGATCACTTTATGTATATATTATTCATGTGTTTTTGTATAATTTTGGGATTAAGTAATGGGTTTAGAGAATAGACTTCCTTAATGTTTCATCTATTACTTTAACTAGATTTATATGATTGTTGGTTTACCTGGTTTCCACAGTAGGTATTTTATAAATGTTTCTGCTAATTTATTAAGTCTTCCGCTGATTATTAAGGTAATGATAATGATCTCTTAATTAACTCTGATAATATTAAAATGAATGTTAACTAGTTGACAAGGTTGATGAGGTAAAAAGAATGACTAATTTGCTATTGAGTCCTACGTGGTGTTAATTAGGGTTTAATGATGGATTAGGCCGGGCGGTACCCGGTTTGGGGAACCGGGACGTCACAGGTGATATCAGAGCCTAGGTTCTAGAATATTAAGGACATATTATGGAGTTGTCTGAAATTGTGATACCAACATCACAGTTGGTATCAAAGCCGTGCTCTAAATAAGTAAGACACAAAACTTGAATAAAACAAATTGTTGATATGGAAACCAGATGGTCCTTTCCTAGAAACTATTAGGTGGGAAACGAGCGAATGTGAGTTGGGAATTGCTATATGTATATGCTATGTTTTGTATGTATATATACGCAATATTTACGCAGTAGCTAATGTCGCGATCGTTATCAACATGCAGACTATCATAGTAGATCATCGCGAGAGTGGAGATCGTAGTGCCAGCGATAGCCAGCATTCAGTATCGGCTAAAGATTTCTGGAGGTTATACAATAGAGTTGCGGTGCAAGGTCAGCAATTGGTCGACTTCATGTCAAATATGACGATGCGTATGTTCGCACTTGCACAGACAGTTTCTACCGCTACTACTTCGACTGGAGTACTACCAGCACTTGAGGCACACGTTGTTACGATTGATGAGATGCAGCGTTGTACTAACACGGTCACTGCCCAGGGACATTAGTTAACCAAGCTCCTTAGGATTGTATGAGCGCACTTGGTTTCACTAGTTGTTCCCATCGAGCCTACTACGACATTGATTGCAGCACCCGAGACTCCGATAATATCGATTACTACCACCAACGTGCTACAAGCACCAAAGCTACCGATAACGCCAGTAGTACCAATGTCCTCGGAGATGTTATTTGTCGTAGCACCAGTGTAGAGATTCTTGTTGACGCTACACTAGCCATGATTAAGAATAGTAAGAAGAGGAAGAGAGGCATGAAAATGAAGAAGATTTCTGAAGGATTGAGTTCATTAGGATTGGAGATACCAGTTACCATGGCAATATCGTGCGTACACGTTTCTCCACTGACACCTCTATTGATGAGTAGACTTACGTCCATGTCTTCATTTGATATGGTTCCATCTACCCTTATTCCTGATTTTGCTAGCCGATCAATTCCAATTGTGCAATCAACTCACCAGCAGCTTTACCAAGCTAAAAGTAGTAGACACAAATATGCATCGGATAGGAGTAGAGACTCACTTCTAGATTTACTTTGAGTTGATGAAGCATAATAGGCATATGACATGTTATAAATATGATCGGGAGAGGGACACATCATGAGTTGCGATCCACAAATCAAAGAGTAGATTTTCCATACCATCACAGACGGGATTGGTATTATCACCGTCATAGATTCAAGACATTGGCGATCAAAGTCATGATGCGCTGAGGCGAGTGGGCTAATCCAAATTGTAGGTGTAGAGCGGAGGAGGCCATGGACATGTTATAAGTGTCGTCATGTTTTACACATGGTTCATCAGTGTCCACGGCCTGCAGACTGTTTGCTTCCAGAGATAGAAAGTGAGGTTAGAGATGGTGTCGTTAATCCACAATAACAAAGATCGATGCACAGTCAGTCAGCCTCGATAACACCTAGAAGACAGCCAGAGTGCTGCTGAGATGTGTATTTATTGGACATATGGTTAGAGAATGTCAAGAGCCTCATGACTATCAGCAACCTGCCATACATCCACATGTTAGATGTGGAGCCCACGAAGTGGCAAAGCAAGACCCTGAAGTGGCGAGCGACCGTATCTAGGGAATGCTTCTTTTTATTTTCTATTGTGCACGACTATCAAACTTAAACACAACAGTTGCTTGCACAAGATTATTTGAGGGAGATATGGTCATTATAGGGTCGAGAGCGACCTGACGTACTCCGACTTATTTGAGTGGAGAAAAATGATAATGAGATACTGGAAGTAGTATAGCCTAAATAAGCACACTCAAAACTTCCTTAAAATTACGCTAAGCGAAATTTTCTTTGAGTACTATGACAAGAGTACCATATGGAGTTGATAAATATGTGGTATGGTGTTATGATGGTGTATATGTGGTTGCTAAGCGAAACTCGCCCATCGTGATATGATTGAACCCAAGTTGAAGTGACCGCTGGATCCACTTATGGTATTTGAAAAATACGGACATTAGGGCTAGTATCATTTGAAATTTGACTAGGGTAATCATTGAGAAAATGAAGAAAGAATAAATTTAAAAAAGTTGAAAAATTATGAGTCAACTGATGAGTGACTCTATATTTTAAAAATGAGACTGAGTTATGATTTTAAGCGTATAATTAAGTAAATTTCAAGGACAAAATTTCTATTAGATGGGAAAATTGTAACGACCTTAATTTACTAATAGTAAATTAGTCCCTTATCATGGTTACCAACCCGAGAAGTGGCTCGAGAAATGGTACACGGTCCAAACACTCTCGTGAGGACCGAGGAATGTGTTAGATTTGATGTGATAGATGCCTAGTGTGATGTATTTGTGTAGACTTATAAAGTCACTCCTACTCGTACATAGTTGTCAAGACGTGAGCGAGGATGCGCATCAATACGCGTGCCGACGTGGGACCAGGTAGAGAGTGACGTGGTTAATTTATTTAGGTTTAATAAGCTTAAATAGTGGTTCTAATGTGGCTAAGGCGGAATATATATTAAATGTACCTAAAGTTAGCAATTTAAATCAATAGCCATATGATAATTCTCGAGACACGCGTTGACACATCTAAAGACCAATTGAGTTACAAATGGTGTCACTTAGCATGTGATAGTTGAGAGTTAGTGGGACATGAGTTGAGGTGTACACCATTAGATAGGTCTCGAGATATGTGTGTGCAAAAAGATGTGTGGTTATTAATGAATCATATCCAATTGATATATAAAGCATAGATCAATACATGCAATGCATTTCATTCTCATCATCAACTTAGCTATTAAGAAAACACTTGCTGGAGGAGGAAGAAGAAGAAGAAAAATAAGCAAGCCTCGCCGAGGATTTAGTTGGTTTGTGAATGAGATCAAGTTAGGAGTTCATGTAGTAGGTAATTCATTTACATTAGCTTAATCAATTCAATGAATTCATGAATTAGATGATATGTAGGGTTGTTATGTTGGTAATGATGTCTTGGAACTATGGAGGTGTTCAAGGCATTAGCATAGCCTATGTATGGAGAAAACTCAAAATTTTGTTTGCAGAATTTTGGGTTTTACTGCACATAGCGCCCTTGGTAGGTCAGCTAGCGCTAGAGAAACGCGTTAATCAGGGTCATTAGCGTGTTAACTGCTATGCAGCATAAAAATTTGCAATTTTCAAAAAATTCTTTATACACTATAAACAAGTATAATATCCTAAGTAAAAGTCCAAACACATTCGAAAACCTATAATATGATATCAGGAATCTAGGGAAGAGCTACGGGGGTTCAAATACGAGTTTCGAAGTGTAGGGAGGACGAAATAGCATAGGAAATTGCGTGGATTGTAAGTAAACTTATTGAGATATTTATTTAAATTTCATTCCTATTCATATGTTCATTTCCAGTCATTTAGACTGGTTTGCCTTTGTACTCCATATGCCATGACTTGTTGTCCTTTCTCATTTCATGAGGTTGCTTTTATGGCATAGATTGTTGATTAAATGGTTTCATTGACTCCAAATCATGTTCTTTGTCATTTTTATTGTTAATAAATATGGTCAATGAAATAGCATGCTATTAGGTAGGTATTACATAGTGTTGTAAATCTATTTCCATTGCGCATTATATATGCAATTTCTTTGTTGGATTCCAAGTTCATGTTGTTTCTTGTTATATGAAAGTAGTTCTTTTATATAGGACTATTTCATGATAGAGGTCTGGCAGACATGCAGGGGTCACTAGACATTTTCGAGATGGTTGGGATCTCTCCACTATCTTGTGCAGCACACGGGGTAATGGGACTCGGGGTGGTTGGCAAGCATAATTTGGGTGAACATAACGTGTTATAAGACTCGGGGTGTTGGCAATTATACATCCCAAGTGACTGGCACTTGGGATAATTATAAAGGCGTATTGCACAGTGTATAACTTTGATAGAGATGTAAAGCACAACTCCATCCTTTTATAGTGGAACCATTGAGATAGGACTCCCGGCCGACCGGCCTAGATCATCACTACTTAGCCTAGTACAAGTTTCATATTGTTTAACTGGAGTATCTTATAGCATGATTTCCTTTCAGCTTTAATTCATATTACTATGCTTTCATATACTAATTGTATATTTTGGAAATGTGAACAAATGCCTCGCAGTATTACTTTCTACATTACTGTACTCACCGTCTAGTTCGTGATGGTGGGAGTAGATACTTCGAGTAACAGACCAGGGATGAAGAAGGACGAGAATTAGTGTTCATTTGTCAGATAAGGGTTTCTGCTACTTTTGTAGGTTATCATTTTATGTATATATTATTCATGTTTTTTTTGTGTAATTTTGGGATTGTATAATGGGTTAAGATAATAGACTTCCTTCTTTGTTTCATGTATTACTTTAATCGGTTTTATATGATTATTGGTTTACCTAGTTTCCACATTAGTTATTTTATAAATGTTTCTGCTAATTCATTATGTCTTTCACTGATTATTAAGGTAATGATAATGATCTCGTAATTAACTCTGATAATATTTAAATGAATGTTAACTAGTTGACAACGTTGATGAGGTAAAAAGGCTGACTAATTTGTTGTTGAGTCCTACGTGGTGTAAATTAGGGTTTAATGACGGATTAGGCCGGGTGGTACCCGGTTTGGGGAATCGGGATGTCACACCTGGTAGGAGGACGAGTGGTCGATTACCGCCACTTAAGGCTAGATACCACCCACCTAGTGCACCGAGCATTTTAATGAGTTCTTGTTTGTGAATAATAAGGCCCAGATGAGATTTGACATTGATTTGAACAAGGAAAAAATGAAACTCTTAGCTAAAAGGGGGTTTAGTATAGGAAACCATATCAATTTTAGAAGTAGCAGGCTTTATACCTACTATAACTAATTTGGACTTCGTTAGAAATTTATGCGGGTCTTCATCTTCTCTTCTAAAAGATATTGGAAGCTTCTGAGTTCAAACTTTAGCACGAACTATCTAGTTTGGGTGGGAAATTCAATATTGAAGGGTTGGAAACCTCCTTGAAGCTGATTGGCTTCTCTAAAAGTAATTTCTCTTTCTTCCTGAACCATTTAAAAAGTAATTTTAACTTAAAAACTCTACTAACACAAATCCCTTTGCCAATGACGCTAGAAATTGATGCACTGTTATCGAACACACCAATAATAGTCCTAATTTCACCGACTACTATAGATTTACAATAGAGGCAAGTATAGGGTCGAATCCACAAAGGTCGTGAGGAGCTCTTAGGCTAATAGGAAAGAGGGTTTTACTAAAATTTTAACGTACCCAATCTAAGATAATTTTAAAAATGCAATAACAATTGAGATTAAACTAAAAGACTTAATCAATAAATAAACAACCTGAATTGAAATTGGAATCAAATCATGCAAACGGTGAATTAACCATTAGTTTACAAAAGTTCTTTTTTCCTATTGAGACCTCATAAACAAGCTATAGTGTATGCCACTTGGTTTTACTTAAGTCAGTAGAAGGAACGTGCGACATTACCAGTTAGTAACTAGATTGCGAAATCCTAAGTGACGGGTAGATTTCATCAACCTAGCAGCCTTAAACTCTTTGGAAACACTTGTTCTAAGCAGTAACTAGTGTGCCCCGCTACTAAACTCATACTTCTAAAACACCTAAGATTCATATAATGACAACTAGCATGGTCCTAGTTAATACTAATGCAATCTACCTCACCATCGGCGGTAAAGCTGCTAGCTATGGCCTCTTACACTCTCATGTGCATTTGTGAAGTCTCGTTCCTCAAAACAAGGCACCACTTGGCCTAATCCCGTCAGTAAGCCCTAATACACGCCATGTAGGACTTAACAACATATTAGTCACCCTTTTGTCTTATTCTCCTCATTACTCATGTTCATGATAAGTATTTCTTATGTCTCAATATTCATGATTTTCTGAGTTATTTAAAACTTTGTAATAGTTTAACAAATTTCGGAAGACTTACTCAATAGCAGAAGCAAATAAAAGACACTTATATGTGGAAACTAGGATAAGATCACATGTATATGTACCAAGAGCGAAGATATACAAGGAATAGACATGCATTAGTTCAGGGAGTCTAGTCTTTTAACACTATATACGACCCACAACGTACAAAAGACATAGTAAGGAAATACATCAAAGTAAAACCTACAAAAAAGTGTAGCAGCTAATCGTTGATAACTCAAAGATAATCGCCGATATTTTTCTTCCTTGGTCAGCTACTCGATGAATCAACAATCGTCACTAAAGATGACAATTCTAGTGAGTAAGTCTTGAGACAATTTATTCACATTTCAGATATCCAAAGAGAGGTAACGAAATGCATAATTCATAAATAAAGGGAAAGTACTGGAAAGGTAAATCATGCGGGAAGTTACTGACTAAACGAAGAAGTAAATCAGTGCGTGAAACAAAACTAGGTGCAACGGAAAATATCATAAGTTCGTACACTCTGGAGGTCTCAGACTCTAAGCCTCATAGGTGTCTATGAAGGAAACCTCAACCCTATCTATCTATGAGTTAAACTCCAAGTTTAAGTCTAAGCTTGATTGGTGTCCATCGATGGAACATCAACCCTATATATATCTCTGAGCCCAAGCCTGATAGGTCCAATAATGAGGAACCTCAACCCTATCTATCTCTCTAAGCCTGATAGTTGTCCTACATCAAGGATCCTTGGCCCTATCTATATTGGTGTTAACTAAGAATCATTCCCGAAAAGTGTTCGTGGAATGTATGACACATGTCAAGCGTGTGCAATAAATTTCTAATATATCCTTATTATTTATAGTAGTGATAAGTGAGATCGTCTCCACGGGGATTTTGCATACTTCTTTAGGAAAAGGTTTTCTAAAGGTTTTTATATTTTAATTTAACTAATTTAATTAAAATGAGAATTAAAATTACTTGAATAAAACTATATAGACTAACTTAATTAACACAATTTAAATTCACTAAATTCAAATCCAATAAATATAATAGAAAATAAACATCTAAACAAATTCAGAACAATGAAAAATTAATTCATCTTGTATCTAAACGTATTACTTAAATCATAGTCATAATCATATTTTAATCTTTTTATAAAGTATTTTTTATCGTTAAACACAAATCATGAATAAGTAGATAGTCCATAGCAAACCATCACTCCTCCTTACGTAAATGAAAAAGCCACATTCAAAATTTATTCAATTAATCCTTTAAAAGTTCAAATAAATTAATTTTAGGCAATAAACCGCATTAAGTTCTCAAAAACTTCGAACTACTAAGCCTAATACCTTCAAAATCACTCCAATAGTAAACTTAAATCTCAATTCACCTACGACATCTAAACGGTAATAGGCCTCTTTAAAGAAACTCAGTTACTACTTTAAATTAGATATTGAATTCAAATATCACAATATACATTTGCAACTATGCATGCAATACAAAGCTTTATGATTATAATCTGCAAATAATAATCTATTAAATTAGTGAATTTGAAGAATACGATTAGTTTAAAGCATTAAACACAAATCACTCTCTATTATGACTACATCTCAAAACTAATTAAGTTGATGTTCGAACTTTGTTAAGATTAATAAACTACTCACTCATATTTATAATAAACATCGCAATAAAATAAATACATAAAGACATTCATAAATACCTCTAAATTGAATACTTGAATCTTTAAAAGTCTCCAAAAGCAATGAACAGTAAATTTCAACTAAAACTTATGACACATGTCGAAAGTGCACAATAATTTTTAATATTTACTATTATTTTTTAGTAGCGGTAAATAAGATATCGTTTCCATATGGATTTTTCAAATCTCTTAAGAATTAAGGCTACCCTAAAGTTTTACCAGATTTAACTTATTTTAATTTATTTATTTTAATTAAATGGGAAATAAACACTAATAATATACAAACAAATTAAACAATTAACTAAAATAACTAAACTATAAACAATTGAAATTTAATAAACTAACCTAATATAATTGAAACTAACAATCAAATAATCAACAAATAAATATAAATGAAATATCTAAACAAACATCTAAACAAACCCCCAATAAACATTATAATATATTCGAATTGTTTTCAAACACTAGAACATTACATTACTTCATAGCATAGTTATAATTATTTCATATGGAATCTTGAAATCATTAAATACTAATTCATAATAGTTTATAGCCTTTACCCAGCCACCAATTTTCCAAAATTCAATGAAAATGTCATATTCTTATCATTGTAAATTTATCCATTGGATAAAACAAAATACTATATAAATACGATAGCATCACACTCAATGAAAATCATGTCTTATCTAAGCCAATATTAACCGAAGTCGCATAATAAACAACTTAGAACACAATCACCTAGAACATCCTCTCGAGAAAAGCCCCGTAGATTAATCCTACTTACTACTTCTATAATTGTTGTCAATAACTATAGACATCGATTTGGACACTTTATATTAAGGTACATATTGGCCACTATGCACTCATACAAAGAATCACTAGTTGTAATATGCAAAAACAACTTGTTTAATTCTTGATTGACGTGTATTAATCGATCTAAAGCATTAAGTACGTGATTCCATAATTATAACTACATAGCAATCCAAAGTATATTACATGTATGGGTTTGTTTAGATTAAATAACTACTTACTCATACTAGAAATGAACTATGCAAATATGTAATTAAAAGACATTATTAAATAAATAAATAAATAGCTCTTAATCAAAGCTCTAATGTTGCTTCACATATAAAACTAAACTTAAAAGACAAGAGGTTGAAAAGAAGAGTAATGAGAAGTTTAAAAGATACGAAAGAAAAAAGAGAGTTATTTTGAAGGTCTCTGGTCCTACATATAGTTTCCTTAAGAATATATCTCCTAGATAAATACAAATTCCTCATTCTTATCTAAAAAAATTATCACCGACCTCAGCGATTCGTCAGTGATTCCTAATTGTACACAAATCACTGATTTAATCATTGAATTTAGCTCTCCGTGCTCCACCGATTTAGTTGGTGATTTCTAGTACATTCTCCAATTCCCCATGGATTCGCTGGCATTTTCCTGCTGCCAATTTAAGTGGCGATTTTCAGTGTAAATTCAAATTGCAGGCTAATTGCTGGACTTCTTTTCCTGTTGAACGTTTTGCTCTTCTTCCTCTTTTCTTCCATTTCTTCATTTTTCTATTTAAATCTTGAAATCACAAAAACAAGAGAATACCTAGAGTAATATCATCATGTATATATAAAATCGACTTAAATTACACTATAAAACATGTCTAATTATTGACTTGTCAAATACCCCCAAAATCAGCACTTTGCTGTCCCGAGCAAAAGAATACTCTCAATCATATTCTCTTTTCATTCTTTATAAGCTAATTTAATTCTAATTCATCTTAACTTTAAATAATAGAAATTCTAAAATAGAAGTGATTTCCAAATAAAAATATATTACCCCTAAGTAAATGGAAATTAGGATAGAATATTATGATTTAGATAAAGCAAAACATCACTTGATGATAACTCAACTACCCAGTATAACATTCTTCAGAACTTAAAGTCTATTACCAAGGCCAGTACATAAAATAGGTTTTCTTAATCTCCACTAACAAGCAACATGCTTACGACTACTAGAATAGAATTTCAAGACATAAAAACCATTAGATTAATTTAATTTCAGAAAATACTTTATAATAGTGCCACAATCAAAATCAATAAGAATTTTACTAAGATAGCAATGAATATGTCATTTAAAACATGATAGATTAAGAAATACTTCACTCAACTCCAAATTTCAAGTACTCGAGTTAAATCTTTTCTTCAAGAGTTTAAGAACATCCATCTTTTAGATCTCTCATTTTCTTTTCTACTCCATTCTAATTATTTCTTGTCAATATATATTTCTTTTTCTTTTGCCTTTGAGTCAACTTTGCTCCAATTCTTTTGGACATTCATTTTTCCCACTATAGATTCCCCTGCTCCATTTCCTTTGAAATATATAGGACTCTCTATATCTATATTTGTAAACTCATGTTAACACTTCTCAATTGTGGCATAATAACTTTCTATATATATACACTATAAAAATACTTAACCAATAGCTTTTATATCACAAGATTCCTAAAAATATGTCTTGTGCATCTTGCACAATAATTTAGATCTTCTACCCATTGTCATGACTAACACAACATATTCAATTTAGTATACTTAATAAGAAATGGTATAAAAATTGATTCCTTCTATCATAAAATCCATTTGGGTAATAAAAATATCATTTCTATTCAAAAATCTATAATATATTCATTATCATTATAAAGTTAAATAAAATTCATACTTACTTGAATTCGAAGAAATTTGAAAAACTTTCATCAACTCACTTGAATATCCGATCAAAATTTTGAACTTTTTGGATCAATTAAATTTATCTTATACCTTTCTTTCCCTTCCTTGATTTCTTTGCTATTATTGCCATACTTCACCTAAAATACCCTCAAACTCATTTCAAGTCTTGTCCTCAAGGTTTTAAAACCAAGTTGGGTATCAAACAAAACAAATATACCACATGAAGCATAAACGAATTGATATATGTAATAAAATTTAAATAAATAAATAAACACATATGGAATTCAACAAATTTGAATTGAATGGAATGCAAAAGGAAACATAATTCATTTATAAGCAAAAAACTTCATCAAGAGCAATACATTGTGTATTTAGTCATTTGTTGCATACAAGGGAAAATAAGTTACACATGGAGGTGTCTAGAAGTAAATTCATCATCAAACTCATCATCTTCATCCATTCCTATAGAAGGTTGAGAAACTTAACTATCAGCTGGGTTTTAAGTCTTGGTTAGAAATTGCAACTGCAGAGACGGAATATCGACACTTCTCCTCGAGTCCTGTAAACGACTAGAATGTCTTCTCTTTGACATAAAATGGTAGCATTATAAAGTCCTCTCATTTGTTGTTATCATTTCTTCATTGCGGTGAATTTTTGTCTGGCTACACATAAGTGAAGAAAATATAGTTTGAAAAAACCCTCCCGTCCTAGGCTGTGACAATGATGGTGTCGATCTCGTAGCAACATTCGATACGTTGACTCTAGCCATTAATCTTGCTGCTTTTTATGCGTCTTCTGTCATCTTCCTTTTGTTTTCAGTTGTTTTTTGCCTTCTTACTTCTCTCGCATTTGTCGCATTGAATGGTTCTCGTTCATCCTCTGAGTTATTGTATCCTACCACCTTTTTATTTGTTGTACTCCCACATCATTTATGGTCTTCCCAAGCAATAAGTCAAAATAAGTATCGGAACCCACTCCAGCTTTCCTACATAATTCAGTGATCGAAATTAGGAACGGTAATCCTTCATTATTTGTAGTTTGCATTTAAAACTTCATAGACTCATGTATAATTTTTCTAACATCAATATAAAGTAGAGCAGCTATATGATTCTTTTCTTCAAAGTATTGTTTGGTTGGATAAAATCATGTGTCAATAATATAACTCCAACTCTCCGTAATCTTCCTAAAATAGGTGGTTACAATCAATTTTGAGTGTCTTTCGCTATCAAGCACAAATCCCCTCCCCGAAGGTATCTCTAAAGCGTCTTAAATTATTTGAAAGGGATAGGATTCCTTATCTTCATAAATGAAATTCGGGTAATCCTCATATGTTTTCTTTCTGTTATGTGGTAGACCAAATAACCTATTCAACCTGTAAGTGAAATGTCAATCTTCTTCCCTTTTACTACTATTTATCCCATTCTTTGTAAACATGACCATTTGCATAAAATTGTCGTATAATTTCTAAACATCCACTTTCACCTTGTCCCGCATAGTCTTGCAGAAGTCCCTCCCATCTTCTATCTCTAATGATGCTTACAATCTTATCCTCATACTTACTTACATTATGAATATTGAACCCTCTCTCAGCAATTATGATCCACTTTTTATCACTATAGTATCTCATTCTCAAAATACTCTTCCTCATCAGATTACAATGGAGATTGTTCTTTATGCTCAGCCCTCCCAGGTCTAGGTTCTCTAATACTAACCCCCAGAAGGTATAATATTCATTAGGTCGCCAACATATTTCTGCTTTTGTTTTGCTTGTACTACCCCTTCCCTTTATCTTGCTTGCTACTCCTACCTCTTCCTCTACCTCTTCCCTCTAGAGAATAATTCAACTATAATTAAATAAGTACATTGAAATCATGTAGTTAAGAATCCAAACTAACAGGGTAAGGAAATCAAGTTTGTGAACAGGTTTTAGCATAGATTCTTGAAAAAGTTGAAAGTAATACATATAAAATAGTTGTATCGACATATCCCTATCATGAGTATGTATATATATTGGGGAGTTTCATGGAAACACCCAAACTCATTTGAAAATCCATATTCAAATTGAGGATTTGTATAAAACACATTTTCAAAAATAATTTGCAATAAAAACCCAAAAATCACATTAGTTGAAAATATCATCAAGAATCGATTTTGTTGAAGATATCAAAATCAAAAGGATGTTAGAGTATCAATTCATTACCTTATTGAGAGTGAATCTCTTAAGTAATATGCTCTATTAGCTCTTTAGGTCCCTTCTCCAAGCCTCAATTCGAAAAAACACTCACCAAGCCCTAACTAGGTTGTATGAACTTGGATTCGAAATTTATAGGGTTGAATCACTCCTGAACAAGGTAGGATGTATTTAAAATAAGCTTTAATTTAAGCTTTGAAGGGTTGAATCTAGGAAAAAATTGATTAAGCAATCGAATGGATGCAAGAGTTTTAGGTGTGAAAGGGTTTTATTTTTGGCGATTTGGGGTTCTATTTTTAAAAACACGGATTTGTGCCTAGAGAAATTGCTAACAAATCGCCAGTGAAATCGCTGAAAATCGGTCTCAAAGGTCCAGTCATAAGTTCTGGGAACCCCAGTATAAAACCAAAAACGCAGACAAATTAGTGAGTCAATTTTCACTTAAAACCTACAAATTGCTGGTGATTTACCCAGCGATTCTCAATGTTATTTGGTATCATGAGAAATCACTGGCCAATTCTTGTTGTTTTTAATTATCACGCATAGCAATCATAATTAATGTAGAATTAATTAGTATTCAACCAAAAATGTTAAGAAAATAAATTTGGATTTGTAATTATGGAATATTATACTAAATATATACTTTATTAATTGATTTCAAAAAAATACTTTACTTAAGATAATTAAAGACAAATGTGATTCAACTGAAAAACAACTCGATCATCCCCCCCTCTCATTTGGGAATATCCTAAAAGATAGGTTAAAAGGAGAGAAAATGAATACAATAGCTATCCTAAATCTAGTAAATACGGAAAGACATTGGCTTGATCAACCCCCCTTTTATATGAAATTATTCTAGGATTGTAATCCTAAAATACTTCCATTATAAGAGTCAAAAGTTAAGAGAATAGAAAAACAACTAACTAACCATACTACTAAAACTGAAAGTAAAGATAGAGTATGGGATGCCTCCTATAGAGCGCTTTTGCTTATAGTCATTGGCTCGGCTTGGTAGATAAGATCACTCGTCGTTCGGCTTGAGCGAGTCAAACTAACCATTAGTCGATTCCTCATCATTCTTGATTTCTTTAGTTTCCTTATCATTCTCAGCATCTGCATAACGTTCTTCACGGTAATCATCATGATAGGATGTCTCTCCTTCATAATCATCATCATAATTGTCATCATTGACGTAATCGTCCATCTTGCAACCATCCTGAAGATACATATAATCATTTCTCATCCTAAGTGTAACTATTGTTGTTCGACATCGAGAATAGCTCCAACTGTCTTGAGAAAAGTACGTCCCATTAATATCACATCATCTTTCTCAATCTGTGGTACCACCAAGAAGTTGATGAGATACTTAAATCATCCTACTTACGCAGGCACATTCATCAGCATTTCTAGTGGAAAGATCTTATCATCATTTTCTTTGTGGACAACAAAAGATGGTACAAAATCAATCTTCAACTTGGCTTTTCTACACCATTGTTCCTGTAAAATATTCATATCTGCTCACGTGTCAAGAAAAACATCAAGAAAACTGACGCCATTGATCGTCACATGGAGGAAGATTTTCCCTGAATCGTCGTTCTAAATTTCAATCATATGCCCTAAATCTTTAAGCTTTAGTTGCTCATTAGTGAATTCTTCTTTCGCGAGTTGATTCTCTTCTTGATGTTGCACTTCAGGTTGCTGCTTCTTCAATTTCTTCTTCTTATTACGCGCCTTCATATACGTCTACAATGTAATGGTTTCATTCTTCATGGTTTCACTCGCGTGAATGCAAACATTGAACTCCATTTCCTTACTTTGCGCGCTTTGTTGCTTAGTCTTGAGATTGATGATCTCCATATCCTGTTCAACAAAAATCTCATAATAAGGTTTTAACCTATGACCGTTTACTTTAAACATTTGTCCTATTTCTAAGCTTTCCATTTCTGTTACGCCATAAGGTAGTAAATTAAGGTAGTAAATTAACAACCAGATAAGTTCCTATCCATCTCAAACGAATTTTTCCAGGAAATAATTCAATTCTTGAACAAAAGAGTTGAATTTATCTCTTACTTGAAAATCTTCAGGAACTAATTTCTTATCATGAAATGCTTTGTTTTTTCTTTATAAATTGATGCATTTTCATAAGCGTCGTTTCCAATTTCTTCTAATTATTGAAGACTTAACTTACATTAAGGTTTCTGCTTCATGTAATTCATGTTACATGTTTTATTGCCTATATGCTTTATGTTCTAGTTCTACTGGTAAATGACATGCTTGTCCAAATACTAACTTATAAGGTGACATGCCTATGGGTGTCTTAAATGTTGTTCTATATGCCATAATGCGTCTTCTAATATCGACTTCAATTCTTACGTGTTGGGCTAATGTTTTATCCAAAGTATTGACTTAATTTCTCTCATTTTGATGTTTCACTTGTCCACTAGTTTGTGGGTGATATGCAGTAGATGTCATATGTGTGACATTGTAATTAGCAAGTAGATTAACAACTAATCGATTACAAAAATATGAACCTTTATCGTTTATAAGTGCTCTAGGCGCTCCAAAAACTCAGTAAAAATTTTATTTAAGGAAATCAACCACTATTTTTGAATCATTAGTTTTAGTAGCTTTTGCTTCTACCCACGTAGACGCATAATCTACAACAAGTAAAATATAAATATAGCCATTTTGATGGTGGAAAAGGTCCCATGAAATCTATATTCCATACATCAAATACTTCACAAAAAAGAATAAGACTTAAAAGGCATTTGATTTCTACGCCTACTAGGTTTCCAGTTCGTTGGCGATTTGGACAAGATTTTATATAAAGAAAATAATCATGACATATAGTGGGCCAAAAGAATCCGAATTCCAAAATTTTACAAGCGATTTACGTGGACCAAAATGTCCTCCACATGCATAGTATGGCAAGAAGATATAATTGATTGTACTTCTTAATGTGGTGTGCATCTCCTAATTATTTGATCAAGGCAAAACTTCCATAGATAGGGATCATCCCATAAATAATGTTTGAAATCCTTTTTAATTTTATTTTTTTGAACTCTTGTCGAGTAAGGTGATAACTTATTGGTGGTAAGATAATTGACTATATCGGCAATACCATGGGTTATCCATCTTTATACTATATAAAAATTCATCTAAAAACTCATCCCTTAATGATATAAGTGGTTCTCCATTTTCTAACCTACTTAAGTGGTCTGCTATTTGGGCTCCTTTCTTATCTTTTATAGTAAGGTAGAGTTCTTGTAGAAGTAGTATCCATCTAATTTGTCTAGGTTTTGCATCTTGTTTTGTTATAAATTTTTCTAAGGCAAACACTACCGCTAAATGTTCCTTTTCGATAGTGGCATAATTATGTTGAAATGGATCTAGTGTCCTAGAAGCATAGCATATAACTTTAGATTCTTTTCCTACTTATTGGCGTAAAATAGCTCCAATTGAATAGTAACTTGCATCACACATTATTTCAAAGGGGAACGACCATCGGTGATTTAATCAAAAGTGTGGTTGTTAAAGAATCCTTTAAATTATCAACTGCTATCTTACAATCATTGGTAAATTCAAAAGAAATGTATTTTTGTAAAAGTTTGCATTAAGGTTGTGTAATTTTAGAAAAATCTTTTACAAATCTTCTATAAAATCCTACATGGCCAATAAATGAACATATTTCTCTTACCGTAGTGGGGTAAGGTAACATTTTGATTACTTGAATTTTTATTTTGGATCTACCTCTATTACTTTATGTGATACTATATGTCCTAATATGAGTTCTTGATCTACCATGAAATGACATTTTTCATAATTTAATACTAAATTCTTTTATATGCATCTTTTAAGTACTTCAGTTAAATTAACTAAACATTCATTAAAAGAAAAAAAATTACCATAGAGAGATTTTTAATGAAATTCTTCACATAATCAGAGAAAATACTAACCATACACCTTTGAAACGTTGCAGGTGCATTACGTAAATCAAAGGCATACGTCTATAAGCAAATGTACCACAAGGCAAGTAAAAGTTATTTTTTCCTAATCTTCTGGGGCTACAGGTATTTGATGAAATCCTGAAAAACAATCTAGACAGCACTAATGAGTTTTTCCAGCTAATCTTTCTAACATTTGATCTATAAACGGCATCGGATAATGGACTTTCATAGTTGAGGCATTCATTTTTTTGTAATCTATACATACCCTCCAATCGTTTTGGATTATAGTTGGTACTAATTCTCTATGCTCATTTGTTATTACTATAATTCCAGTCTTTTGGGTACTACTTGAACTAGGCTTACCCAATTGCGATCGCCTATTGGAAATATCATCCCTGCTTCTAATAGTTTAAATATTTTAGCTTTTACTACATCCATCATAGGCAGGTTAAATCTATGTTGTGGTTGTCTAGAAGCTTTTGCGTCAATTTTTAGGTTTATCCCATGCATGCACGTAGCTAGACTTATTCTTTTAATGTCAGCTATGGTATATCCTATTGCTCCTTTAAATTCTTTTAATATATCTATTAACTTATTTTCTTCTGCAATTGTTGATTTAGTGAAAATTATTATTGATAATTTATCATAGTCCCTTAGATAAACATATTTTAATTGATTTGGTAAGGTTTTTAGATCTAATTCCAGTGGCTTTAACTATACAAGGTAAAGATTTTGAATGAGATCTAGATAAGTCTATGTAATAAGCAAGTTCGGTAGTTCATTATATAATTCTACCCTACATATTATTTCGTTTGCTTCTTATCTCTATCATCATCTTCTATTCATAGTTCAAATTTATCAATTTTATCTTTGCTGAAAGACTGGTCTATTAATGAATCTATCATATCTATTGTGCATATGGAAGAAACATCCATTGGATATATCATTGCATTATATATATTAAAATTCATTGTATCATCATCTACTTCCTTTGTTAATGTTCCGTTTAAAACATCACTCTTTCTATTTGCTATATTCATAAATGGTCTTCCTAAGAATAGAGAAGTTCTATTAGAGAAATTATTTTCTTTCATATCTAAGACATAGAAATATTTTGGGAAGACTAAATCATTAACCTTGACTAGTACATCTTCTAGTAGCTCTACTAGTTTAATAGTGGATCTGTCTGCTAATTATGACTATACCAGTTTCTTCTAAATGTACATATGTCATTTGTAAATAAATAGATAATGGCATAACATTTATGGATTCTCCCTTATCACACAATACTCGATAAATTCCTATATTCTCAATCGTACATAGAACGAAAAAACATTCCAGGATTAGAACATTTAGGAAGTAACTTCTTTTGAATTAGTGCTGATACGTGTTCTCCTTGACTCACCTTTTCATTAGCCTTAATATTATTAGTGCATAAATCTCTATAAATTTTTGATACTTAGGTACATTTTGAATGACTTCAAACAGAGGTATATTAACTACTACTTTATTTAATGTATCAAATATTTGCTTTTCTTCCTGTAATTTCTTAGCATTTTTATTATCTTCCAAACGGTGAGGGAATGGTGGTTTTATATTAATTGGTCTATCTTTATCAAGTTCATTACCTTTTTCATTGGGAATCTTATTACTTTTTACTTCAATTTCTTTCTCTAATTTTGCATCTATTTCTTTTCTAGAAACTAATCGATCTGGCATTTTAGGTTCATCCATATGCTTACCACTTCTTAATGTTATGACTGTTGCTTTTTCATATAAAGTAGGACAAGGTTGAGATGGTAATTTCTCTTAATTTACAAATTCACTCATTTGTGTTGCCATTTAACTCAATTGATTTTTCAATTCGGCCATATTATTTTTTAATGTTTAAATTATTTGATCTTTTTATCTTTCTGAATTATTCAATGTTTTATACCTTTGATGATCCTGATTGTTAATATGATTACCTACATTCGGTTATGAGTAATTTGCATAACTATTAAAGTTATAATTGGGATCAACAAACTCATTATATTGGTTCATTATAGCATTAGCTTCTTCTATTTTGGTTTGTTGTGTCATAGGATATACATCATTAGAATGGCTTAATTCATTACAAGATTTTACTTTGCTTGATCTATCTTTTAGTAATAATTAAACCATGGTTTTTAGTTCGTCTATCTTATCATGTGGTGTCTTATATGTCATTTCGCTTAGATTTTCCTTGGTTAGTTCACTCTTCTCACCATATCGAGCAAAGAACCTCCACATACTATGTCTAAGAATCTTCGTTCTAAGTGATTTAATCATTCATAAAAATATTGCATTAAAGTTTTTTCTGTAAATCCATGCATTGGACATAACGAAATCAATCTTTGATACCTATCCCAAATTTCATCAAAATTTTCTCCATTTTCCATCCTAACATTACTAATTTTTTGTCTATATAAACAAATTTGTCTTGCTGGGACATATTGATCAAGAAAGACTTGTAGCATCTTCGACCAATTGGTTATGAAATTTTGAGGGTAGTATAATAACAAATCTAATGCTTAGCCTTTTAATACGTAAGGAAAAGCTTTTAATTTAACATAATCTATTTCTATATTCTTATGTTTTAATGTGCTTATTTTGTATACAAAATCTATAATAAACTTTTGAACATCTTCATTATCTTCACCATAAAAACAAGGTAAAGAATTTAAGAGTACAAACTTCAATTCAAATTTCGAAATTCATTGTAAAAGCTATACACATAGGTTCATAAGCATTAACATTCCTATCAAATTGTCTAAAAGTTAACTCTTTCTCGTTTTCACCATATTATGACTTTCAACAAGAAGGCTTCAAAGAGATGATTTTTAAAATCCCAAAGAATAACAGCAAAAAAGTTGACACATGTCAAACGTGCACGATAATTTCTCATATTTTACTATTATTTTGTAGTAGTGGTAAATGGGATGTCATCTCCACAGGGATTTTTCAAATTTCTTATGAATTAAAGCTACCCTAAAGTTTTACCAAATTTAATTTGTTATAATTTTGTTATTTTAATTAAATGGAAATTAAACACTAATAATATGCAAAACAAATTAAACAATTAACTAAAATAACTAAACTATAAACAATTTAAATATAATAAACTAACATAATATGATTCAAACTGACAATCAAATAATCAACAAATCAATATAAATGAAATATCTAATCAAGCCCCCACTAAACATTATAATATACTTGGATTGCTTTCAAACACTAGAACATAACATTACTTCACAACATAGTTATAATTATTTCATATGGAATCTTGGAATCATTGAATCCTAATTCATTGTAGGTTGATAACCTTTAGCCATCTACCAATTTTTTCTAAACTCAATAGAAAAGCCACATTCTTATCATTGTAAATCTACCCATTGGATAAAATGCAACACCATAGAAATATATTTGTATTACACTCAATGAAAATCATGCATAATCTAAGCTAATATTAATCGAAGCCACATTATAAACAACTTAGAACACAATCACCTAGAGCATCCACTCAGGAAAAGCCCTATAGATTAATCCTAGTTACAACTTCTATAATTATTGTCAATAACTATAGACATAGATTTGGACAATTTATATTAAGGAACATATTGGCCATTATGCACTCGATACAAAGATTCACTAGTTGTAATTCGCAAAAACAACTTGTTTATTTTGTGATTGATGTGTATGAATCGATATAAAACATTAAGTACGTGTTTCCATAACTATAACTACATAGCAATCCAAAGTATAATACATGTGTAGGGTTTGTTTAGATTAACTAACTACTCACTCATGCTGGAAATAAACAATGCAAATATGTAATTAAAAGATATAATTAAAAAAGTAAATAAATAACTCTTAATCAAAGATCCAATGTTGCTTCACATATAAAACTAAGAGAGAAAAAAAGAGTCATTTTGAAGCTCTCTGGTCATAAATATAGTTTCCCTAAGAGTACATTTCCTAGATACATACAAATTCCTCATTCTTATCTAAAAAATTCGTCACCGACCTTAGCGATTTGTTAGCGATTCCTAATTTGTAGACAAATCGTTGAGTTAATCACTTAGATTAGCTCTCAGTGTTCCACCGATTTAGCTGGTGATTTCTAATGCATTTTCCAATTCGTTATGAATTCGCTGGCATTTTCGTGCTGTCGATTTAGGTGGCGGTTTTTAGTGTAAATTTAAATCACTGACTAATCGCTCGAATTTCTTTCAGTTGACTCTTTTGCTCTTCTTCCTCTTTTCTTCCATTTTTCATTTTCCTATTTAAATCTTGAAATCACAAAAACAAAAGAATACCTAGTGTAATATCATTATTTATATATAAAATCAAGTCACCAAACTTGATGAACACTAGCTAAACTTGATCTCTCCTTCACTAAATCACCAAGTTTTTACTAATCTTCTTCTTCTCCAACGGCTCCTCCTTCTCCAGTAAGTTTCCTTCTCTCTTAAAAAATCAAAATGAAAGAGTTGAGTTGTTTGAGATGACCAAAAACTTTATATTCACGAATTGGATATGGTTGATTGATAGCCATTGATCCTAATGTGCACACATATCTCGAGACCTAATTAATGATATTGTGACGACCCCTTATCAAATTAGGGCACCGCCCAGCCTAATCCCGTTATTAAGCCATAACCTCACCATATAGGACATAACAAGGGACTACTCAACCTTTCCTAAAACGTTGTTACGTAACAATAATTTTTTTTTAATTATTATTTTTTATTTAAAAGAATATAAACCTATATTTATCCTGTGTAAATTCATAAATTAGAGTTAAATAAAATCTTGCTTACTTAAAAGTTTATTCAGTGGAAGTCTTAACAAATTAGCGAAAGCTTATAACATGAAGCCTAACAATGTGGAAAAACCAGGGAATAAAGATCACGTGCATGTATATAATAAAACGGCGATATATAACATGTGTCTGGTCAAGGTACTACTCACTCAACCCATAATATACAACCCCGAAAGTACATTACATGCATATAAAACTAATACATCAAAAATCAAAACCTACAAAATCTGGTGTAGCAATGCTCCACCGGCTCAGTAAAGTAGTCGCCGATCTTCTCTTTGCTCGCCTACTACTGATGGATCTCGCACCCACAAATCACAAACAAGACGGTGAATGCATGAAAGTAGAAAGTAATACTAAGATACATTTGTTCACTTTCCCAAATATGCAACAAGTATCTAAAAGCATGATAATAGTAACTATGTTGTAAAGAGAAACATGCAAAGAGATAATTCAATAAATAACATGAAACGACACATGGCTAAGCGATATTGATGTAAGGCCGGTCGGTAGTGATCTTCATCACATCGCCTTTCCACTATGTGAGGATAGAGTTGAGCTCTACATTAATGTGAAGGTCTAAGTAGTGCTCTTGCCTTTATAACTTTTTGCTGGTACAAGTCACCTGCGATATATACTTGCCAATAACCCCGGGTCCCATACCCCGTGTGTTGCGCAAGTTATGCTTGCAACAACCCCGGGACTCATTTCCCATGTGCTGCGCAAGACAATGGAGAGAATCCCGATCACCCTGGAAGTCTAGTGCCTTATAATGTAATGACCCTATATACAAGAACCACTTTCATATTTCAAGAAACAACATGGTTAGAGAATCCAATAAAGCAATTGCATATCTAATTCACAAAGGAAATATATTACAATACTATGTAACACCTACCTAATAGCATGCTATTTCACTGACCACGTATATTAACAATCAATAATGACATAGCACATGAATTGGAATCAATGAAATCATTTTATCAACAAACTATACCATGAAAGCAACCTCATGTAGTCATGGAATATGGAGTACAAAGGCAATTCAGTCCAAATGATTGGAAATGAACATATGAATAGGAATGAAATATAAAGAAATAATATGTTTACTTACAATCTTAGCAATTTCCTAAGCTATTTCGGCCTCCCGACACCTCGAAACTCGTATTTGAATTCTCGTAGCTCTTCCTTAGGTTCCTGATATCATATTATAGGTTTTTTAGTGTGTTTCGGTTATTAGACTCTTTTATAGCGTATAAAGAATTTTTGAAAATTGCAATTTTTATGCTGTCATAGACCTAGCACGCTAATGACTGGGGTTAGTGAGCTAATGACAAATTAGCGTGGTACCAATCCTAATCTAGCGCACTAATCCAAGTTAGCGCACTAGCTGATCTACCTAACGCACTATGTCTTTGAAAACCCAGAATTCTACAATTAGAATTCCGAGTTTTCTCTACACATAGGCCATGTTAATGCCTAAGGAACCTCCATACACACTTTTTGAGTTCCATGACATCAACCACAACATAAAACAACAACCCATACATCAAATTCATGAATTCATTTGAATTGAGCTAACTCTATAGTGTAGAGAAGTTACCTAACTTGATGAAAACTAGCTAAATCTGATTTCTCCTTCACTAAATCACCAAGTTTTTACAAATCTTCTTCTTCTCCAAAGAACTTTGCTTCTCTCTCAAGCAAATGAAATGAAAGAGTTGATTTGCTTGAGTTGACCAAAAGCTTTATATTCATGAATTGGATATGGTTGATTGATAGCCATTGATCATAATGTGCACATGTATCTCGAGACCTAACTAATGCTACACATATTAACAAATATCCCACTAACTCATGCCAAATGACATCAATAAGTGACTCAATTTGTGTTGAGATATGTCAATACATGTCTTGAGAAATATCAAGCGACTATTGTTTTAGCTTAGTAATTTAAGTGAACTTAATACTAAATTAACCATAGCCCCATTTATATCACTTATAAAAGCAATATAAAGCTTATATGAACTCACCATATTGCTCTCTACCTCGATCCCACACTGGCACGCAACTCGAGGTGCGTTCCCACACTCGTCTCTCGGAACCTATTTACAAGTAGGAATGACTTAGTAGTCTACATATATACAATACACTAAACATACATCATTAAAAATATAACATTTACCTCGACCATCTCGTATCGATCGCGACAAGCATATCGAAGCAGTCCCACATCACGGTCATTTGAGTCATGACGATATCGATTATAAACAGTTGAACAGTGGTCATAGTAAGGAACAAGTATCTTTTACCATGGATTTATGACTTATTTGATCACCGAGATGAGCACAATATTTTTCTAAGATAGACTGCGATCGTGGTATCATCACTTAGGATCAAAGATGAGGATAGTCCGTGACGACATTCAAGATGAGATATTGACTCTATCAAATTTATAGTTATGCCAATTAGTTTAACTAATATTCCTGCTATGTTTATGGATTTGATTCATCGAGTGATGAGGCCATTTCTTGACCATTTCATGATAGTTTTCATCGATGATATATTGATATATTTGAGGACAAGAGAGGATCACGAGCAGCACCTCAGAGAGACGATGCAGACTTTGAGGGAGCACAAACTATACGTTAAGTTCAGTAAGTGTGAGTTTTGGCTGTTAGAAGTCAAGTTTTTGGGACATGTTGTTGGAGCAGGAGGCATTGCTATAGATCCAGCTAAGATTTAAGCTATTATGGATTAGCTAGTACTGATGTCAGTTATGGAGATCAGGAGTTTTCTGGGCTTAGCAGGATATTACTGCAGGTTCGTGAAGGATTTCTCTAAGATTGCTTCACCAATAACCAGATTGACTCAGAAAGACGTCAGGTTTAATTGGTCTAAGGAATGCGATGAGGCATTTGCTCAGCTCAAGAGATTGTTGACTACCACACTAGTACTGATATTGTCAGAGGCTGGACATGATATATAAATGTTTCTCATACGAGTCTAGGTTGTGTGTTTATGCAAGATAGAGGCACAATGGCTTATATATCCAGACTGCTGAAGATACATGAGAAGAATTATCCCACTCATTATTTAGAGTTGGTAGTGGTAGTATTTGCCCTGAAGATATGGAGACATAATCTGTATGGAGAGAGGTTCACACTCTATACTGACCATAAGAGTTTGAAATACCTCTTCACACAAAAAGTTGAACATGAGATAATGCAGATGGTTAGAGTTCCTGAAGGACTACAACTTTTCTCTGGAGTGTCACCCAGGAAAAGCTAATGTAGTTGCTGATGCGCTGAGTAGGATACTGACTAGTGATGCTGAAGTGGTTGGATGCCATTTCATGCATGAGTATGGATTACTCGAGGCTGCGGCAATGATGACTCAGTCAGACATTCCTACCGACACTCGGATGATGATTTATGCACAGATGAAGCTGCAGATAGTGTCTACAGAGAGTGTTAAAAAGTTGATCTTATACCCGAGATTTAGTGAGTTAGCCTACAATACTGATTATACTGACTGGACTGAGACGATGGATCAGTGTCTGAGATTTAGAGGTAGATTATGAATACCGACAGTGGGAGAGCAAAGAGATGAGATTCTTCAGGATTCACACTGTTCCCGGTTCACTTTTCATCCAGGTAGGACCAAGATGTCCCATGACATGAAAAGATATTTTTGGTGGCCTGGGATGAAAGTGGACGTATCAGAGTTTATCAGGAACTGCCGGATTTGCCAACAGGTGAAGGCAGAGCATCGTAGACCTGGAGGATTTTTAGAGCCACTTCCCATTCCACAGTGGAAGAAGGAAGACATAATAAGTCATTTGACTTTAATTTTTTAATCGGGACCAAATTACCTTTGATTTGGGACCCGCTTCGATATACGTGTCGCAACCGAGGCTTGATGGCCGAGGTAAATGTTATATTTGTAATAATGAATTCCTAGTGTATTGTATATCTGTAGACTACTAAGTCATTCCTACTTGTGAATAGGTGTCGAGACGTATGTGGGAACGCACCTCGAGTTGCTTGCCGGTGTGGGACCAAGGTAAAGAAAACATAGTGAGTTGGTATAATCTTTATATTACTTTTATAAGTGATATAAGTATGGCTATGGTTAATTAAGTATCAAATACACTTAAGTTTTTAGTTGAAACAATAGCCACTTGATATTTCTCGATACACGTAATGACCCATCTCAACATTAATTGAGTCACTTATTGGTGTCATTTGGCATGAGATAGTGGGACATGTGTTAATAGGTGTACCATTATATAGGTTTTGAGATACGTGTGCACATTAGAATCAATGGCTATGAATCAACCATATAGAATTCATGAATATAAAGATTTTGGTCAACTCAAGCAAATCTGAACTCTTTCATTTCAATTGCTTAAGAGATAAGAAATCTTCTTTGGAGAAGGAGCTGCTAGAGAAGAAGAAGATCACCAAAAACTTGGTGAGTTAGTTAGGGAGAGATCAAGTATAGCTAGTGTTCATCAAGTTGGGTAACTTCTCTACACCATAAAGTTAGGTTAATTCAATGAATTCATGAATTTGATGTTGTGGGAAGCTATTTTATGTTGTGGTTGATGTCATGGAACTCTAGTAGTATTTATGGAGGTTCCTTAGGCATTAACATGACATATGTATAGAGAAAACTCAGAATTCGATTGCGAATTCTAGGTTTTACAAAGACATAGCGCTAGGTAGATCACTAGCGCGCTAATTTGGAATAGCTAAGCTAGATAAGGATTGGTAATGCGCTAATGTGTCATTAGCACGCTAACCCCAGACATTAGCACGCTAGGTCAATGACAGCATAAAAACTACAATTTTCAAAAATTCCTTAAATGCTATAAAAGAGTCTAATACCCTAAGTAAAGGTCCAAACACACTCAAAAACCTATAATATGATATCAAGAACCTAAAGAAGAGCTACGGGGATTCAAATACGAGTTTCGATGTGTTGAAAGGCCAAAATAACATAGGAAATTGCGTGGATTGTAAGTAAACTGATTGAGATATTTTTTTACATTTCATTCATATTCATATGTTTATTTTCACTATTTAGACTCGATTTACCTTTGTATTCATTATGCCATAACTTGTTATTTCTCATTACATGAGGTTGCTTTCATGGTATAATTTATTGATCAAATGATTTTATTGACTCCAAATCATGTGCAATGTCATTATTGATTGTCAATACATGTGGTCAGTGAAATAACATGCTATTAGGTAGGTGTTACATAGTATTGTAATCTATTTCCTTTCTACATTAATATACAATGGTTTTGTTGGATTCCATTACCGTGTTGTTCTTGAATATGAAAGTAGTTCTTGTATCTACGAGACCAATTTATGATAGAAATCCGACAAACATACGGGGTCACTAGACTTTCTAGGGTGATCAAGATTTCTCCACTATCTTGCACAACACACGAAAAATGATTCCCGGGGTTATTGACAAGCATAACTTGTGCAAGACACGAGGTATGGGACCCGGGGTTGTTGGCAAGTATATATCGCATTATCGTCACCAAAGAAAAGATTATTATGGCAAAGAGCACCTTTTGCTCAAATCCTTCATATTGATGTTGAGCTCAAAGGCTCCATCTTTATATAGTGGAAAGGCTTATGTGATGAAGATCATAGCCGACGTCTCTAGATCATTTCTACTTAGCCATGTTTCAGCTTTCATGTTGTTTAGTCAAGTATCTCTTTGCATGTTCTCTTTTCAAAGATAGTTGCTATTATCATGCTTTTAGATACTTAAGCATATTTGGGAATGTGAACAAATGTCTCTCGATTACTTTCTACTTTCCCGTACTCATCGTGTAGTTTGTAACGGTGGGTGTAGATCCATCGAGTAGCAGACTAGGCAAAGAGAAGATTAGCCACTACCTCGAGCTAGAGGAGCACTACTACACCCGATATTTGTAGGTTTTTATTTTTGATGTGTTATTTTTATATGTATATAATACACACTTTGGGTTATATATTATGGGTTGAGTGCTTAGTACCTCGACAAGAAACATGTTATATATCGTCGTTTTCTTATGTACGTGCATGGGATCTTTATTCCCTGGTTTTTCCACAATTGTTAGGCCTCATGTTATAAGCTTCCGCTACATTGTTAAGACTTTCACTGAATAAAGTTTTAAGTAAACAAAGTTTTTACTAACTCCGATTTATGAATTGTTATAGGATAAGTCTAGGTTTATATTCATTTAAAATAAATAAATTTGTACGTAACAAGGTTTTGGAAAGGCTGACTAGTCCCTTATTAGGTCCTATATGGTGAGGCTGGGCGGTGCCTTAATTTGAGAAGGGGTCGTCACAAGTGGTATCAGAGCCTAAAATTCTAGAATATTATGGATAGTTTATGGAATTTTCCAAAGTAGGGATATTATAGTCACATGTGGTATCATATTCTAAGTTTATAAAGCTTACGAAAGCCTATGCTTATAGGGCTTAGATTGTGGAATATGGTTATTCTACAATGTGAGACCAAAGATACAATTTGTAGCAAAAGGCCTAACCTTTCCAATAAATAATAAATAAAAATTTAAACAAAGAAAAAATAATAAATCAATCTTAGTTGTGGAAAACCAGATGATCATTGCCTAGAAATCATTAGTTGGGAAGTGAGTGAAAGTGAGATGGGGATGTCTTATATGTATACATTTTAGTTTTCTATATTCATATATTAGTTATCTACGTAGTAGCTGATTTGCGTTCGATATCAACCTACAAATATTAATGGCTTATTCACGCGATAGCGGGGATGCAGGTGTGAGTGGCAACCAGCCTCCTATTCCATCAATAAATGATTTTTGGAGGCTATCCGATCGAGTAGCTGCTCAGGGACAACAGTTGGCGGAGTTCATTGCCATGATGACTTCATGTTTCGCTCCACCAGCAGAGACACCAGCCCATACTACTATGACTACTACGACTACTTCCACGTTACCGACATCATTCTTTGGTAGTATAAAATATATCGGTAGTGACACCTCCAAATCGTAGAGACAATTTTTACACCATCTTTTACACCTCCATCTTCTAGTTCGATAGCAAAGGTTCAAAATGGTAGGATTTCATAAGACTAAAGCCATCTACTTTAATGGTCGAGAGACTTTGAGAAGATCGAGAAGCGGGTACTATCTCGGAGAAACCGCACCGAGTCTCGAGGATTGAGGATAGACTCGAGCTGATATTTTGTTGTACACTCTACAAAGATATGCTTTGATGTATGGTGGCGTGCTACGATAGCTTTTGAGGTAGAGTTTGAGTCATGGGATGCGTTCAAGATGAAGTTTTTACCAAGCGGTATTTCCCCACCAATGCATGATGAAAAGGTTAAGGAAGGAATTCATGAACCTAAGACAATTAGCTATAGAGGTAGATATGGTTATCTGAGGCAACTTGCTGGAGATTTAGTGAGAGAGGGTTCCAATGATGTGTTCCACTTCGAAGATGGACTGAGGCCATATATTGGATTTTATGTGGCCAGTTCAGGTGCTAGGACTTTCACAGAGATTTACGAGCGTACACTCTCTCACGAGACATATTATTTCGGAAAAGTTGCTGATGTGACACACTTAGTACTAGCGTTGACACCTAACAAGGTTGCGGAGTTTGAGAAGCGGGAGATGGAGGGGCAAGGGACTAAGGACATATGATAGAGGTACCCGGGGCTAGGGGCATCTCAGTAGCTGATTATACCCTTTGTATCATCCCCTACACCATTGCATACTACTATTGGTAGACCTCCCTTGCCACCACAATTTAGACCTGTAGTACCAGCTACTACTACTTTACTAGCTTTACCAACACCTGTAGTGCCATGTCAGCAACCTTAAGGTGGTAGAGGCTGAGGCAGAGGTAGAGGTAGAGGTCGAGATAGTTCTCGATAGAGGCAGAGACATGCACAGGCCCAAGATCAGGTTCGGGGTCAGCGTAGACCTATCACATGTTATAGGTGTGGTTAAGTTAGGTACGGTATTAGAAATTGTCTACATCCAGCAGCCGTGATTCCACCGCAGAGTCAAGTGCGTGTACATATGGTAGCACAGCCTGTTGCAGATGCCACACAGAGACTCATTTAGGGTATAGTTTTCATTTATGGTAGACAATTATATGTTTTGTTTGATTCGAATTCTACAATATCTTTCATTTCTGGTCGCATAATAGGCATTTTAGTGTTGACACTGGTTAGAGTTAGCGTACATTTGATTTTGAACACCATAGCTAAGGATAAAGTTTACCCTAATTGTCTTGTTAAAGGATGTCCAGTAGAGATTGGTGGGGTAGAGTTACCTACAAACTTCAAGGTTCTCGAGTTTTTAGATTTTGACGCGTTTTTAGGGATGGATTGGCTAGCAGCGTATCACATCATATCGATTGTTTTAGTAAGACAGTGATATTTTAGATCTTAGGGCGTCCGATGTTTACGTATAGTGGTAGTACACCGAGAGCTGAGGGCATTAGAGGTCGATTTCTGACTAGTGAAGAGATGGAGACTCTGGTATCATTATACACCATACTAAAGAGTCAGGGACCCAGACTTGAGGAGATTTCGATTGTGTGCAAGTTTCTGGACGTGTTTTCGGAAGACTTACCTGGTTTACCACCACTAAGAGAGATAGATTTTATCATTGAGTTAGTACTAAGCACTAGACTTATATCTATACCATATCGCATGGCTCCGAGAGAGTTGGAGGAGTTGAGGAGTCAGTTGCAGGATTTGGGACATAATGGATTTATCACACCTTCTATGTTATTGTGGGGAGCACCGGTCTTGTTTGTGAAGAAAAAGGATGGTACTTTAAGATTGTGCATCGATTATAAATAATTGAACAAGGTCACAGTCAGAAACAAGTATCCCTTACCACGGATTGATGACTTATTTGATCAGCTGAGAGGAGCACACTATTTCTCTAAGATAGACCTTCGATCAGGGTATCATCAGCTTAGGATCAGGGATGATGATAGGTTCAAGACGACATTCGGTATGAGATATGGACATTATCAATTTACAGTTATGTGGCTTGGTTTGACTAATGCTCCTGCAATGTTTATTGATTTGATGCATTAAGTGATGAGGCCATTTCTTGACAATTTCGTGATAGTTTTCATCAATGATATATTGAAATATTCGAAGACTCTAGAGATCACGAGCATCACCTCAGAGAGACGTTGCAGACCTTGAGGGAGCATTGACTCTACCCCAAGTTCAGCAAGTGTGAATTTTGGCTGTTAGAGGTCAAGTTTTTGGGACATGTTGTTGGAGATGCAAGCATTGATGTAGATCCAGCTAAGATTCAGGCTATATGGATTGGCCTGCGCCGACATCAGTTACGGAGATCAAGAGTTTTCTGGGGTTAGCAGGATATTACTGCAGGTTTGTGAAGGATTTCTTGAAGATCGCTTCACCGATGATCAGATTGACTCGGAAAAGACGTCAGGTTTGATTGGTCTGAGGAATGTGAGGAGGCATTTGCTCTGCTGAAGAGATTTGTGACTACCACACTAGTGCTGATATTGCCAAAGGCTTGATAGGGATTCCTGGTATATACAGATGCTTCTCATACGGGTCTAGGTTATGTGTTGATGCAAGATAAATGCATAGTGGCTTATGCATCCAGACAGCTGAAGATACATAAGAATAATTATCCCACTCATGGTTTAGGTTGGCAGCGATAGTATTTGCTTTGAAGATATGGAGACATCATTTGTATGGAGAGAGTTTCACACTCTATACTGACCATAAGAGTTCAAAATACCTATTCACATGGAAAGAGCATAACATGAGACAACGTATATAGTTAGAGATTCCGAAAGACTATGACTTTTCTCTTGAGTATCACCTAGGAAAAACTAATGTAGTTGTTGATGCGCTTATTAGGATACCGACTGGTGATGCCGAGGTGGTTAGATGCCATAATGCATGAGTCTGGATTAGTCAAGGCAGCTGCGATGATGGCTCAGTCAGATATTCCTACCGACACTCGGATGATGATTTTTGCACAGATGAGGCTTGAAACAGTGTCTACAAAGAGAGTGTTGAGGGTCATAATGCCGATATCTTATACCCAAGATTCAGTGAGTTAGCCTAGAGTACTAATTGTACTGACTGGACTGAGATCGCGGATCAGTGTCTAAGATTGAGAGGCAGATTATAGATACTAGCAGTGGGAGAGCTGAGAGATGAGATTCTTCAAGATTCACACTATTCTCGGTTCACTGTTCATCTTGGTAAGACCAAGATGTACCATAACATGAAGAGACATTTTTGGTGGCTTGGGATGTAAGCAGACGAATTAGATTTTATTAGGAATTGTGGGATCTGCCAATAGGTGAAGGAAGAGCATCGTAGACTTGAAGGATTATTATAGCTACTTCCCTTTCCACGATGGAAGTGGGAAGACATAGCCATGAATTTTGTTAGAGGACTATCGAGAACTGCCCGTCAACATAATTTTATCTGGGTGGTTATGGACAGATTGACAAAATCTGACCATTTCATACCAGTTACAGTTCATTACACGTTTGACTAGTTTAGTGTATTGTTCGAAATGAAGATTATTAGGCTGCATGGGGTACCATTGACTATTATGTCAGACATCTATGCTATGTATACTGGGATATGGCAGAGTATGCAGGAGCAGTATGGTATGCGCCTACAGTTTAGCACAACTTTTCACCCTCAAATTGATGGACAGACTGAGAGGTTGATTCAGACTATCGAGGATATGCTCAGGGCTTATGTACTTGAGTTTGGCGGATCATGGGAAGAATACCTACCTTTTTGTGAGTTTGCATACAACAACAGTTATCAGGCTAGCATTGAGATGGCGCCATTGAGGCTTTATATGAAAAACCGTGCCCCACCATCTTGGGCTAAGCCAGAGGACCAGACTTTACAGGGCCTGAAATTGTTGTTGATCACACAAAGAAGGTACGACAGATTCGCTAGAGGCTTAAAGAAGCCCAAAAGAGGCCAAAGATGTATGCTGACACATATCGCAGCGATCTTACATATAACAAAGGAGCCTTATTGTATCTAAATGTTTCTCTTCGGAAGGGTCTTCACATATTTGGTTTGAAAGGTAAGTTAGCATCGAGATTTATCGGGCCTTTCAAGATCAAGTAACGGGTCGAAAAGTGTGATGACCCCATCTCAAATTAGGGCACCGCCCAGCCTAATCCTGTCGTTAAGCCCTAACCTCACCTCGTAGAACTTAACAGGAAACTAGTCAGCTTTTTCAAAACCATTTACCTACTTACAAATTATAAGTTCAATATGTGTTTTAATGTCTAATGTAATATAATAAATTAGAGTGAATTAGAATTTTTGCTTACTTACAAGTTTATTCAGCGGAATTCTTACAAATTAATGAAACCACTAATGTGATATTTAACAATCGTGGAAAAATCAGGGAAAAACGATCACATGCATATATAAGAAAATTGCGATATATAACATGGGTCTGGTCAAGGTACTAATCACTCAATCCATAATATACAACCCCAAAAGTATATGATAGGCATATAAAAGTAATACATCCAAAATCAAAACCTACAAAATCTGGCCTAGCAGCACTCCACTGGCTCAGAGATACTCGCTGATCTTCTCTTTGCCTGACCTGCTACTCGATGGATCTACACCCACCATCACAAACTAGACGTTGAGTACAAGAAAGTAAAAAGTAACACTGAGAGACATTTGTTCACATTCCCAAATATGCAACAAGTATCAAAATGCATAATAATAGCAACTATGCTGAAAGAAAATCATGCAACGAAATACTTTAGTTAAACCAAATGAAACTGACGCTAAAGCTAAGTAGTACGATCTATCTAGGGCCGGTCGAGTCCTATCCCAATGCCTATTCCACTATATATGGATGGAGTTGTGCTCTACATCTCTGTGAAGGTCGTAATTGCACTCTACGCCTTTATAATTATCCCAAATGCCTGTCATCTAGGATGTGTACTTGCCAACAACCTCGAGTCTTATAACTCGTGAAGTCACCTAAGTTATGCTTGCTTACAACCCCGAGTCCCATACCCCGTGTGATGCGCAAGATAGTGGAGAAATCCCGATCACCCTGAAAAGTCTAATGACCCCCGAATGTCTGCCGAATTTCTATCATAAAGTGGTCATAGATACAAGAACTACTTTCATGTTCAAGAACAACACAATAATGGAATCCAACGAAACCATTGCATACTAATGCACGAAGGATATATATTCTCAACACTATGTAATAACTACCTAATAACATGCTATTTCACTGACCACATGTATTGACAATCAATAATGACATATAACATGAATTGAAGTCAATGCAATTATTTTATCAACAAACTATACCATGAAAGCAACCTCATGTAATCAGAATGAACAACAAGTCATCGCATATGGAGTACAAAGGCAATTCAATCCAAATGACTGAAATGAACATATGAATATGAATGAAATGTAAATAAATATCTCAATCAGTTTACTTACACTCCATGCAATTTCCTAAGCTACTCCGGTCTCCCAACACCTCGAAACTCGTATTTGAATCCCCGGAACACTTCCCTAGTTTCCTGATATCAAACTAATCCAAATAAGTTGGATTTAAATCAGGTCAAATGGGTTTATGAACCGTAACCCAAAACAGCCCTTTAAGACTAAACAACACTGAAATTTTAGTTTTATATTCCAAAGGCGGTTTTAGGCATGAAATTGTCCAAATATCAAAATCTTCCACTAGTACAAAGATTATTGGTCTGTATTTTAGGTTTCCAAAAAGGTTTAGTTTTCAAAATTCTGATTTAAAACGAAAGCAATATCATATTTCTACTTAACATAGCTCTAATTGAAACCTAATCCGACTAGCGAATTTAGAAAATCTGTTTCTCCCAATCTATATGTCCAAAAAAATGTGATTTTTGGTTACCATGAAGCAACCATACCTAATAACAACATACTAAAATATCGGCTCATTTGGATAAGTAGGTAGGGAGTTATGCCTTTAACAATTTTAGTTTAAAATATCTTCTCCTGCATTCCAGCACCTAATTGTATAGCACTTCTGGACATGAAACCATTTGAATTACAACATCAACAGTCAAGCAAATATGTTCCCCTTTGAGAAATCTTTAAAATGCTACCAGTTTGAGTCGATTTGGATCTAAAATAAGCAATTTATGACCAAATTACATAGATTAATCTCTAACACAACATGCAGAAATTCAGTTTTGGTCTTACAACTTCAAAAATTCATATCTTTAAGATTTCAAAACCAAATTAAGAACTTTAATATAGCTAGATTATTAGCTTGAAATGAGGAATCTAAATATATAAACCAATTGCAGAATCTTGATCATCTACCCTCTGAATTTGATCAAAAACCAGAACTGGTTTCAATTAAATAGGGAGATATGTACCTAGTTTGACGAACACCTAGCTTAACTTGATCTCTCCTTCAACAAACCCACTTTGGTTGCTAGTCTTCTTCCTCCAGCCCTTCTCCTTCTCTCTAGCAAGTTTCCTTCTCAATAAATCAAATGAAATGAAGTTGATTTGGTTCTATGAGTTGATTACTAGCTTTATATAGTAAGTGATATGGTTAATTAATAACCATTGATCTCATTATGCACACGTGTCTCGAGGCTCATCTAGTGATACACCTATTAACACATGTCCCACTTACTCAAGCTATGTGACATCAATATGTAACTCCATTGGTGTTGAGATGAGTCAATATGTGTGTTGATGAAAATCAAGTGGCTATTATTTTAACTTACTAAGGCATGCTTAATATATTATCAACCATAGCCCATTTAAATCACTATAAAAGCTATATAAGACTTATGCTAACTTACCATATCACTCTCTACCTCGATCCCACGTCTGCACTCAACTCGAGGTGCATTCCCACACACGTATCGACACACATTCATAAGTAGGAATGACTTAGTAGTCTACACATATACAAAAAACTAGACATACATCATTACAAATATAACATACACCTCAGCCATCTCACCTCGGTCACAACACGTATCTCGATGCGGATACCACATCACGGGTTATTTGATATTGATTAAGAGATACTACTAGAATTAGAAATTCGGGCCGTAACAGAAAGGTTGCCTATGAACTGGATTTACCTCCTGAGATGTCCGGGATTCATGCAGTGTTTCATATTTCTATGATTCGACTAGCCAAGTCGAAGGCAAGCGAGTGACTGACAATGGAATTGAGTCAGATTGACTTGAGTGAGGACGTATCATATGAAGAGTAGCCAGTATAGATTCTAGATCGTAAGGTACAACAGTTAAGAGGCAAGTCTATTCTAAAGGTGTTGGTTAAGCGGCAGTTCCATGGAGACTCGAAACTCACTTGGGAAAGGGAAGACTCTATGCGCAATAGGTTTCCGTACCTTTTCGAGTCAGGTATAACTTTAGATTAAGCTTAATTTGGAGGATGAAATTTTCATTAGTTGGGAAGAATTGTCACGACCTAAATCTCTAATTTGACTTTAATCTTTTAATTAGGATCAAATGACTCGTGACGTGGGACCCGCTTCGATATACGTGTCCCAACCGAGGTTAGATGGTCAAGGTAAATGTTATATTTGTAATGACGAATGCCTTGTGTATTGTATATGTGTAGAGTACTAAGTCATTCCTACTTGTGAATAGGTGTCAAGACGTGTGTTAGAACTCGCCTCGAGTTGCATGTTGGCATGGGACCGAGGTAGAGAACAATATGGTAAGTTGGTATAAGCTTTATATTGCTTTTATAAGTGATATAAGTGGGGTTATATTTGATTAAGTATCAAATACGCATAAGTTAGTAAGTTAAAACAATAGCCACTCGATGTTTCTCGAGACACGTAATGATCCATCTCAACACCAATCTAGTCACTTATTGGTGTCATTTGGCATGAGTTAGTTGGACATGTGTTAATAGATGTACCATTAGATAAGTTTCGAGATACGTGTGCACATTAGGATCAATGGCTATCAATCAACAATATCTAAATCATGAATATAAAGCTTTTGGTCAACTCAAACAACTCAACTCTTTTATTTCAATTGCTTAAGAGAGAAGGAATATTGTTGGAGAAGGAGGAGCTGCTGGAGAAGAAGAAGATCAACAAAAACATGGTGATTTGGTGAGGGAGAGATCAAGTATAGCTAGTGCTCATCAAGTTGGGTAACTTCTCAATCTATACCATAGAGTTAGCTTAATTCAATGAATTCATGAATTTGATGTTGTGGGTTGTTGTTTTATGTTATGGTTGATGTCATGGAACTCTAGTAGTGTCTATGGAGGTTCTTTAGGCATTAACATGGCCTATGTGTAGAAAAACTCGACTTCGATTGCGACTGCGGGTTTTACCGCATATAGCGCTAGGTAGATAAGATAACGCGCTAATTTGGATTAGCGCGCTAATTTGGATTATCGCGTGACCCTCGAGACATTAGCGCGCTAGGTTTATGACAGCTTGACAAAGATAAAACTGCAATTTAAAAAATTCTTTAGACATTATAAAAGAGTCTAATACCCTAAGTAAAGGTTGAAACACACTCAAAAACCTATAATATGATATTAGGAACTTAAAGAAGAGCTCCGAGGATTCAAATACGAGTTTCTAGGTATCGAATAGCCGAAATAGCATAAGAATGATCTACCTTTGTATTCATTATGCCGAGACTTATTGTTATTTCTCATTACATGAGGTTGCTTTTATGGTATAATTTGTTGATAAAATGATTTCATTTACTCCAAATCATGTGCAATGTCATTGTTAATTGTTAATACATGTGGTCAGTGAAATAGCATGCTATTTAGTAGGTTTTACATAGTATTGTAATCTATTTCGTTTGTGCTTTAGTATGCAATGGTTTTGTTGGATTCCATTATTGTGTTGTTTTTTAATATGAAAGTAGTTCTTGTATCTATGACCACTTTATGATAGAAATCCAACGGACATACGGGGGTCACTAGACTTTCCAGGGTGATCGAGATTTCTCTACTATTTTGCGCAGCACATGGGAAATGTGTTCTGGGGTTGTTGGCAAGCATAACTTGTGCAGCATACTGGGTATGAGACACGAAGTTGTTGGCAAGTATATATCACAGGTGACTAGTACCAATAAAAGATTATTAAGGCAAAGAGCACTGCCTAGACCTTCATATTGATGTAGAGCTCACTTCCATCTTTATATAGTGGAAAGGCTTATGTGATGAAGATCACGACCGACCGACCCTAGATCATTACTACTTAGCCATGTGTCGGTTTCATGTTGTTTGGCTGAAGTATCTCTTTGCATGTTCTCTTTTCAACATAGTTGCTATCATCATGCTTTTAGATACTTTTAGCATATTTAGGAATGTGAACAAATGTCTCCTAGTATTACTTTCTACTTTCCTATACTCACCGTCTAGTATGTAACGGTGGGTGCAGATCCATCGAGTAGCTTGCAAAGTGAAGATCGGTGACTACCTTTGAGCCAAAGGAGCACTAGTACACCCAATATTGTAGGTTTTGATTTTTTATGTATTATTTTTATATTTATATAATACACTTTTAGGTTTATATATTACGGGTTGAGTGATTAGTACCTTGACCAGACACATGTTGCTATATATTGTTGTTTTCTTATATACATGCGTTATTCCATGGTTTTTCCATAATTGTTAGGCCTCATGTGATAAGCTTCAGCTAGATTGTTAAGACTTCTGCTGAATAAAATTTAAGTAAACAAAATTTTAGCTAACTCTGATTTGTGAATTGTCATAAGATAAATATAGGTTTATATTCATTTAACAAGATTAATTTGTACGCAACAAGGTTTTGGAAAGGCTGACTAGTCCCTTATTAGGTTTTATATGGTGAGATTAGGGCTTAGCAACGGGATTAGGCCGGACGGTGCCCAAATTTGAGAAGGGGTCGTCACAGATACACAGACTCAAAATACTGTCATTTTTCTTCACAAACAGGACCGGTGTTCTCCATGGTGACATAGAAGGTGTGATGAATCCCTTCTATCCCAAATCCTGCAACTAACTCCTCAACTCCTCCAACTCTCGCGGAGCCATGCGGTATGGTTGTATAGATATAGGTCTAGTGCCTGATACTAACTCAATGATAAAATATATCTCTCTCTGTGGTGGTATACCTGGTAAGTCTTTCGAAAACACGTTCGAAAACTCATACACAACCGGAATCTCATCAAGTCAGGGTCCCTAACTCTCTACTATAGTGTATAATGACACCTGATTCTCCATCTCTCCACTAGTCGTAAGTCGACCTCTAATGCCCTCGGCTCTCGGTGTACTACCACTATACGTAAACATCGGACGCCCTGGGATCTCAAATATCACTGTCATACTGAAGCAATCGATATGAGCGATATACGCTGCTAGCTAATCCATCCTTAACAACGACTCGAAATCTAAGAACTCGAGAACCCTGAATTTTGTAGGTAACTCTACCCCACCAATCTCTACTGGACATCCCTCAATAAGTCAATTATGGTAAACTCTATCCCTGACTGCGGTACTCAAAATCAAATGTACGCTAACTCTAACCGGTGTCAACCCTAAAATGCCTATCATGCGACCAGAAATGAAAGATACTGTAGAACATGAATCAAACAAAATATATAATTGTCTACCACAAATAGAAACCATACCCTCAATGAGTCTCCGTGTTGCATTTGCATCGCGCTGTGCTACCATGTGTACACCCTCTCAACTCTGCGGTGGAAACACAGCAGCTGGCTGTGGACAATCTCTAATCTCGTGTCCAACCTGACAACACCTTATAACATGTGATAGGTCTATCCTGACCCTGAACCTAATCTTGGGCCTGTGCATGTCTCTACCCATGTCAAGAACTATCTCGACCTCTACCTCTGCCTCTGCCTCGGCCTTTACCACCCTGTTGTTGCTCACATGTTGGTAGTACTGGTAAAGCTGGTAAAGTAGTAGTAGAAGCTGGTACTGTAGGTCTAAAAGGTGATGGCAAGGGAGGTCTACTAGCAGTAGTCTGCAATGGTGTAGGGAATGATACAAACGATACAATTTCTATAGATACCCTATGTACCTCTATCCCATCTCCTCGGTCCCTTGCACCTTTTTCTCCTCCTCTCAAACTACGCAAACTGGTCAAGTATCAATGCTGGTACTAATGGTGTCCCATCGACAACGCTGCCCAAATAATGTCTCATGAGAGAGTGCACGCTCGTAAATCTCACCCAAAGTCCTGGCACCTGAACTAACCACATAAAATCCAATATCTAGCCTCAATCCATCTCTGAAGTGGTACATATCATTCGAATTCTCTCCCACTAAATCTTCAGCAGATTGCCTCAGATAACCATATCTATCTCTATAGCTCATCACTGACTCATCAGCTCCCTGTCTCAAGATCATGAATTCCTTCCTCAATCATTCAATCACTGCAGGTGAGAAATATTGCTAGTAAAACTTCCACTTGAAGGCATCCCAGGACTCAAACTCTCCCTCAGAAGCTATTATCGCATGCCACCAAATATCGGCATCTCTCTGTAGAGTGTACGACGAAATCTCAGCTTGGAGTCTGTCTTTAATCCTAAAGACTCTATGTAACTTCTCTTGAGACAAGACCCATTTCTCGATCTTCTCAAAATCTCCCTGACCATCAAAATAGACGAGCTTCTGTTTGATGAAATCCTTCACCAACTGAGCATCTACCGATGTGCTAAAAGATGGATCCGTAAAAGACGATGTAAAAATTGTCTCTATGACTCGAGGTGTCACTACCGGTATAGTATGTACTACTGGCACTGCTGTCGGTAACGTGGAAGTAGTTGTAGTAGTAGGGACCGGTGTCTCTACTTGGGGAGCGAAACATGAAGTCATCATAGCAATGAACTCCGCCAATCGCGGTTCTGAGCAAAGCGACTACTCGATCGGATAGCCTTTGAAAATCATATGTTGATGGAATAGGAGGTTGGCTGCCACTCGCACCTGCATCCCCGCTATCGCGTGAATTAGCCATCAATATATGCAGGTTAATGGCAGACGCGGATCAGCTACTACATAGATAACGCATATATACATATAGAGAACTAAAATGTATACATATAAGACATCCTCATCTCACTTTCACTTACTTCCCAACTAATGATTTCTAGGCAAGGATCATTTAGTTTTCCACAACTAAGATTGTTTTCTTGTTTAAATTTTTATTTGTTACTCATTGGAAAAGTTAGGCATTTTGCTACACATTGGTGTAACAACCCGTTACCTTAAGCTGGTGATTAGTATTAATCCAAATCCTAAGTAATCCAAGTTAGGTTCGTGGTTAAGCTCGTCATACCTCGATTAGCGTGTGCATGTGTTTGCATGATGTATGGCATTTGTTTGTATTGTTGAAACAATTCATGTATAGGTTGTTGTATAATACGGAAATTATACATAAGCCTATAATGCACAAAATACACGATAAGTCATGAAATACCAGTACACGGTGACCGAAAAGGAGACGTGGCATGAATGTGCGCACACATGGCTACACGTGGACATGTCCAAGAGAGTTATTGGTTACAAAACACTCAAGTCATATATATATATATATTTATATATATAAGGATACATTTGAATATATATATATATATATATATATATTGGAAAATTAAGAAAATACGAAATTATATAGATCATTTGATCATCTCGAACGAAGCGGAAGTACAAGATGTGTCAAATCTTGTATTACGATAACACATGTTACTTTAACACATAGACGATTCGATCAATCTCGACATGACGTGATGCGTATATCGAGGAATCTATACATATAAAAATAAAAGTTGATGTTTATCAACTTATTCATTTTAATCAACAGAGATTCGGGAATGTTCAGTCGGGTTTGGGCGCGACGGGAGTTCATTCCAGAAGCCGATTCGTGCCAAGTTGAGGAGCTTAATCAGTAGAACGGCTCAAGAGGAACACATAGGTATGTTTAGTTTTGATGATAATCAAAGTTTAAATTGGAGGTGATGATAGGAATCATAGTAATTTGAGTTGTTTGTGGTTCCAATATAGTATATCACCTCATATTTGATGTTTCTAAGCTATTATGGATGAATTTATTATTGTTGGGATTGATTTTGTGGTGTTTTTTAAGGATTTGGAGTTGCAGCTGAACGCTGATGTTGCTGATCTAGCGTGATTAGCACGCTAGATTAGATAATTAGTGCACTAGATGCGCAGGAGATGAAGAACAGGAGATCAAACAGGGAATTAGCGCGCTAGATTCCCTGTTAGTGCACTAATTCAGGCCCAGAAACAATAATAGTGTTGTATTTTCATGAATTTTTAATAAGGGGCTTAGGGACTGATTTAGGAGTTCTGAATGGATTATAATGGAATTATATTGACTGTAATTTGTCAATGATAGGTGTTGATTAATCGGGAGAGAGTTAAGGACTGAAAAGTGAGAAAATTGGACGGAGACTTAAACCCGAGGTAAGTTGGGATTCAGATATTTATCAATATTGTCTGGCTATTTAGTATATTTAGCTCATGTAGTTGTTGGAATTGAAATGGGGGGATTATGTACACTGTGGTGGATTTCAATAAAAGGAAAACGATATTTATTGTGATTCACTGTCTTAAGTTCCTAGAACTGAGATGAGGTTTTATAAGAGATGGGCTGGTTTCCCGGCCTATATGTAAGTTCCTACTCAGTTTATAGGTTGCGTGGATTACATTCTCACTAGGGGGCTTAGGATAGAACCCTTGGGCATTAGTGGATGGGCTAGAGAGCACATATGTGCATATGTTGGTCTAGCAATCGCACTAATGGCGCTGGTGGGTAATCGACCCTAGTTTTTATAAATAAATGAGGATCACAGTGTACTAGTCCAATATCTTTGCTTTGCATCTGTTTATGTATTGATTATATGCTTTCCATATCATTGTTAGTTATTATTGGATCATGTTGTTATTGCATGTTTCCTTTGAATATTATATGGAATGTTGATGGTTATGTGAATCCATACTTACTGAGCAAGTTGGAGCGCTCACCCCAATTAACAATTCTAGGTAGAGCCGACGAGCGCTATGACTATAGGGTGGAGAAATTTTAGGAGTCTTTAACTTCTCTTCGATGTAGTAAGTTTTCATTGTCTCATATATTGTATTGAATTACATTTTGTAATATCATATGGGATGAGAGTTTTGTATAACCGATGGTTATTCCGATTTTGTTTTAAATATTGTATATCTTATTTTGATTATCAAAAAGGTTTTGAATTTCCGCTACGTATTGTATTTCTCTTAATCGATAATTGATATACAATAATGGAGATCAGGTGTAGGTGGTAAGGCTACTGGCTCTAGTTAAGTTTGGTAAGGGTAATTTGGGCCAAATTAGGGTTTCAGCCAGGGTATTGCCCTAATCTGGTTAGGGGATGCTACATTAGCTTTGGTATCACCTTGTGGAATGACTATTTTCCACAATCCTATGCTCTATAAACTTAGGCTCTCCTAAGCTTTATAAACATATAATATGATACCACATGTGACAATGATATTCCAACTTTGGACAATTCCATAAACTGTATATAATATTGTATAACTTATGCTCTGATACCAACTGTGACGACCCCTTCTCAAATTAGGGCGACGCCCGGCCTAATCCCGTTATGAAACCCTAACCTCACCATATTGGACCTAACAAGGGACTAATCAAATTTCCTTAAACCTTGTTACGTACCAATAAAATTCTTTAATTATTATTTTTATTTAAATGAATATAAACCTATACTTATCCTATGTCAATTCATAAATCGATTTATTTAAAATTTTGGTTACTTAAAAGTTTATTCAAATGAAGTTTATAACATGAGGCCTAACAATTATGAAAAAACCAGGGAATAAAGATCACATGCATGTATATAAGAAAACGATGATATATAACAACATGTGTCTAGTCAAGGTACTAATCACTAAACCCAAAATATATAGCCCCAAAAGTATATGATAGGCATATAAAACTAATACATCAAAAATCTAAACCTACAAAATTTGGTGTAGCAGTGCTCTACTGGCTCAGAGGTAGTCGCCGATCTTCTCTTTGCACGGTCTGCTAACGATGGATCTGCACCCACCGTCACAAACTAGACGGTGAGTACAGTAAAGTAGAAAGTAATATTAAGAGACATTTGTTCGCATTCCCAAATATGCAACAAGTATATAAAAGCATGATAATAGCAACTATGCTAAAAAAGAACACCCAAAGAGATACTTTAGCTAAACAACATGAAACTGACAAATGGCTAAGCAATAATGATCTAGGGTCGGTCGACCATGATCCTTATCACATCACCTTTCCACTATATGAGGATGGAGCCGAGCTCTATATCAATGTGATGGTCCGAGCAAAGCTCTTTCCTTATAACCTTTCACCGGTGCCGCCACTGCGATATATACTTGCCAACAACCCCGGGTCCCAAACCCCGTGTGCTACACAAGTTACGCTTGCCAACAACGCTGGGACTCATTTCTCATTTGTTGCACAAGATAGTGGAGAGAATCTCGATCATCCTGGAAGTCTAGTGCCCGTATGTCCGACGGACCTCTATAATGTAATGACCCTAGATAGAAGAACCACTTTCATATTTCAAGAAACAACATGGTTAGAGAATCAAATAAAGCAATTGCATATTTAATGCACAAAAGAAATAAATTACTATACTATGTAACACCTACCTAATAGCATGTTATTTCACTGACCACATGTATTAACAATCAATAATGACATAGGACATGAATTGGAGTCAATGAGATCATTTTATCAACAAACTATACCATGAAAGCATCCTCTTGTAATGAGAAAGAACAAGTCATGGCATATGGAGTAAAAAGGCAATTCAGTCCAAATGACTGGAAATGAATATATGAATAGGAATGAAAGGTAAATAAATATCTCATTCAATTTACTTACAATCCACGCAATTTTCGATGTTATTTCGACCTCCCGTCACCTAGAAGCTCGTACTTGAATCCCCGTAGCTCTTCCTTAGGTTCCTGATATCATATTGTAGGTTTTTAAGTGTGTTTGGACTTTTACTTATGGCATTAGACTCTTTTATAGTATTTAAGGAATTTTTGAAAATTGTAGTTTTTATGCTGTCATAGAGCTAACATGCTAATGACAGCACGCTAATGACGCATTAGCGCACTACCAATCCCGATCTAGCGCCCTAGCTGATCCACCTAGCCCCTATGTGCAGTAAAACCCAAAATTCTGCAATCAGAATTCTGAGTTTTCTCTACGCATAGGCCATGTTAACACCTAAGGAACCTCCATACACACTTCTTGAGTTCCATAACATCAACTGCAACATAAAACAATAACCCCTACATCAAATTCATGAATTTATTTGAATTAACCTAACTTTATGGTGTAGAGAAGTTACCTAACTTAATGAACACTAGCTAAACTTGATCTCTCCTTCACTAAATCACCAAGTTTCTACTATTCTTCTTCTTTTCTAGTAGCTCTCCTTCTCCAACAACTTTGCTTCTCCTTTAAGCAAATGAAATGAAAGAGTTGAGTTGTTTGAGTTGACCAAAAGCTTTATATTCATGAATTGGTTATGGTTGATTGATAGCCATTGATCCTTATATGCACATGTATCTCGAGACCTAACTTATGGTACACCTATTAACACATGTCCTACTAACTCATGCCAAATGACACCAATAAGTGACTCAATTTGGGTTGAGATATGTCAATACGTTTCTTGAGAAATATCAAGTGGCTATTGTTTTAACTTACTAACTTAAGTGTACTTAATACTAAATCAACCATAGCCTCATTTAAATCACTTATAAAAGCAATATAACGCTTATACCAACTCGCCATATTGCTCTCTACCTCGATCCAACGTCGGCACGCAACTCAAGGCACGTTCCCACACACGTCTCGACACCTCTTTATAAGTAGGAATGACTTAGTAGTCTACACGTATACAATACACTAGGCATACATCATTACAAATATAACATTTACCTTGGCCATCTTGCCTCGTTCGCGACACGTATATCAAAACGGGTCCCACATCACGGGTCATTTGATCCTAATTCAAATATTAAAGTCAAATTAAAGATTTGGACCGTGAAAATTCTTCCCAACTATTGGAGATTTCGTCTCGGAATAGACTTGCCTCTCAACTGTTGTACCCTACGATCTAGAATTTGTACTGGCTGCTCCTCATACGATACGTCCTCACTCAAGTCAATATGACTAAAATCCACTGTCGGTTTCTCGCCTGCCTTCAACTTGGCTAGTCAATGCATAGAAATATGAAACATTGGATGAATCCCCAACATCTATGGAGGTAAATCCAGTGCATAAGAAACTTTCTGACCCGTTTCTTGATCTGGAAAGGCTCAATGAATCTCGGTGCTAACTTGCCTTTCAAACCAAATATGTGAAGACCCTTCCGAGAGAAACATTTAGATACACTGAGGCTCCCTCGTTATACGTGAGATCGCTGCGATATGTGTCTGTATAATTCTTTTGCCTTTCATGGGCTCCTTTAAGCCTTCGGCGAGTCTATCGTACCTTCTTTGTGCGATCAATAATAATTTCAGGCCCTATAATGTCCCGATTCTCTGGCTTAGCCCAACGAGATGGTAAGCAACACGGTCTGCCATATAAAGCCTTAAATGGTGCCATCTCAATGCTAGACTAATAATTGTTGTTGTATGCAAAATCACACAACGGTTGGTAGTCCTCCCATGATCTGCCAAACTCAAGTACACAAGCCCTAAGCATATCCTCGAGAGTCTAAATGAACCTCACGGTCTGCCCATCAGTCTGAGGGTGAAAGGCTATGTGCTAAACTGTAGGCATGTACCATACTGCTTTTGCATACTCTGCCACATCCTGGACGCATACATAACATCTATGTCTGACGTAATAGTCAATAGTACCCCATGCAACCTAATAATCTCCCTCTCAAACAATACACTCAACTGGTCAAACATGTAATGAGTCCGCAATCGCATTAGCTTTTCATGGGTGATACTCCAAAGAAAAGTCGTAGTCCTTCAGAAACTCTAACCATCTTCATTGTCTCATGTTCAGCTCTTTCTTTGTGATGAGGTATTTCAAACTCTTATGGTCAGTATAGAGTGTGAACCTCTTTCCATATAGATGATGTTTTATATCTTCAAAGCAAATACTACCACTGCCAACTCTAAATCATGAATGGGATAATTTTTCTCATGTATCTTCAGCTATCTGGATGCATAACCCACTATGCCTCTATCTTGCATCAACACACAACTTAGACCCGTATGAGGAGTATATGTATAAAATCCATGTCCAGTCTCTGGTAATATCAACACTAGTGTGGTAGTCAACAATCTCTCCAGCTGAGAAAATGCCTCCTCGCATTCCTCAGACCAATTAAACCTGAAATCTTTCTGATTAAATATTGTCATCGTTGAAGCAATCTTCGAGAAATCCTTCAAGAACATGTGGTAATATCCTGCTAACCCCAAAAAACACCTGATCTCCATAACTCGACGATGGCGCTGGATAATCCCTAATAGCCTGAATCTTAGCTAAATCTACAGCAATGGCTGCTGCTCCAACAAAATGTAACAAAAACTTGAATTCTGACAACTAAAATTCACACTTACTGAACTTGGCGTATAGTCTATGCTCCTTCAAAGTCTGAAACATCTCTTTGAGGTGTTGCTCATGATCCTCTCTTGTCCTCGAATATATCAATATATCATCGATGAAAACTATCATGAGACGGTCAAGAAATGGCCTCATCAATCAATGAATCAAATCCATAAACATAACAGGAGCATTAATCAAATCAAACGACATAACTATAAATTGATAGTGTCCATATCTCGTACTGAATGCCGTCTTGAACCTATCCTCATCCCTGATCCTAAGCTGATGATACCCTGATCGCAGGTCTATCTTAGAAAAATACTATGCTCCTCTCAGCTAGTCAAATAAGTCATCAATCAGTGGAAAAAGATACTTGTTTCTAACTGTGAGCTTATTCAACTATCTATAATTGATACACAGTCTCAAAGTACTGTCCTTCTTCTTCATAAACAGGACCGATGCTCCCCATGGTGACATAGAAGGTGTGATGAATCTCTTATGTCCCAAATCCTGTAACTCACTCCTCAACTCTGCTAACTCTCTTAGAGCCATGCGTATGGTGGTATAGATATAGGTCTAGTGCCTAGTACTAATAAAATGATAAAATATATCTCTCTCGGTGGTGGTATACTAGGTAAGTCTTCGAGAAACACATCCGCAAACTCGCACACAATCGCAATCTCCTCAAGTCGGGGTCCCTAATTCTCTACTACGGTGTATAATGATACCAGAGTCTCCATCTCTCCACTAGTCGCAAGTCGACCTCTAGTGCCCTCGGATCTCGGTGTACTACCACTATACGTAAACGTCAGACACCTTGGGATCTTAAATATCACTGTCTTACTGAAATAGTCGATATGAGCGTGATACATTGCTAGTTAATCCATCCCTAACAACACGTCGAAATCTAAGAATTCGAGAACCCTAAAGTCTGCAGGTAACTCTACCCCACCAATCTATACTAGACATCCTTGAACAAGACAATTTGGATAAACTCTATCCCCAACTGTGGTACTCAAAGTCAAATGTACGCTAACTCTAACCGGTGTCAACCCTAAAATGCCTCTCATGCGACAAGAAATGAAAGATACTGTAGAACCTGAATCAAACAAAACATATAACTATCTACCACACATGGAAACCATTCCCTCAATGAGTCTCCGTGTGGCATTTGCATCAGGCTGTGCTACCATGTGTACACCCTCTTAACTATGCGGTGGAAACATGGCTGTTGGCTGTGGACAATCTCTAATCCCATGCCCAACCTTACCACACCTATAACATGTGATAATCCCCTGACCCCTGGGTACCTCTATCCCATCTCCCCGGTCCTTTAGCCCTCCGTCTCTGCCTCTCCAACTACGTAACCCGGTCGTGTGTCAACACCGGTACTAACGGTGTCCCATCAATAACTCGCCCAAATAATATGTCTCATGAGAGAGTGCACGCTCGTAAATCTCACCTAAAGTCCCGACACCTAAACCGACCACATAAAATCTAATATATAACCTTTGTCCATCTCTCGTTGGTACACATCTTCTTAATCCTCTCTCACTAAATCTACAGCGAATTGCCTCAGATAACCATATCTATATTTATGGCTCATCACTGACTCATCAACTCCTTGTCTCAGGTTCATGAAATCCTTCCTCAACCTTTTCATCACCGCGAGATGGGAAATACTACTAGTAAAACTTCCTCTCAAGGCATCCCAAGACTCAAACTCTCCCCCACAAGCTATCATCGCACGCCACCAAACAACGACATCTCTCATAGAGTATACGACGAAATCTCGCCTTGGAGTTTGTCCTCAATCCTCAAGACTCTATGTAACTCCTCCTAAGACAAGACCCATTTCTCGATCTTCTCAAAATCTCGCCGATCATCAAAATAGACTGGCTTTAGTTTGATGAAATCCTTCACCAAATGAACATCTGCCGACGAGCTAGAAGATGGAGGTGTAGAACATGGTGTAAGAAACTGTCTCTACAACTGGAGGTGTCACTTCCAGTATAGTTTGTACTACTGGCACTACTGTCGGTAATATGGAAGTAGTCGTAGTAGCATGGGCTGGCGTCTCGCTAAAGGAGCGAAACGTGAAGTCACCATGGCAATAAACTCCGCCAACGTTGTCCCTAACCAGCCTACTCGATCGGATAGCCTCTAAGAATCATCTGCTTGATGGAATAGGAGGTTGGGTCGCCACTTGCACTTGCATCTCAGCTATCGCGTGAATCACCCATCAATATCTGCAGGGTTGATAGTGAACGCGAATCGCCTACTATGTAGATAACGCATATATACATATAGAAAACTAAATTGTATACATATAAGACATCCACATCTCACTTTCACTCAATTCCCAAGTAATGATTTCTAGGCAAGAATCATGTGGTTTTCCACAGCTAAGATTTTTTTTCCTGTTAAAGTTTTTATTTGTTATTCAATGGAAAAGTTAGGCATTTTGCTACACGTTGTACCTTTGGTATCACTATGCGAAATGACTATTTTCCACAATCTTAAGCTCTATAAAATTAAGCTCTCCTAAGCTTTATAAACATAGAATAAGATACCACATGTGACTATGGTATCTCAACTTTGAAACTTTCCATTAACTGTCCATAATATTCCAGAACTTTGGCTCTTATACCAATTGTGACGACCTTCTCAAATTAGGGCACCACCCAGCCTAATCTCGTCATTAAGCCCTAACCTCACCTCATAGAACTTAACACGGAACTAATCAGCCTTTTCAAGACCATTTACCTACTTACAAATTATAAGTTCAATATGAGTTTTAATGTCTTATGTCATATAATAAATCAGAGTGAATTAAAATTATTCAGTGGAAATCTTAAAAATTAACAAAAGCATTAATGTGATACCTAACAATCGTGGAAAACCAAGAAATAAAGATGTCATGGCCCAAATTTCTAATTTGACTTTAATCTTTTAATCAGGATCAAATGGCCCATGACGTGGGACCCGCTTCGATATACGTGTCGCGACTGAGGCTAAATGGTCGAGGCAAATGTTAAATTTGTAAAGATGAATTCCAAGTGTATTGTATATGTGTAGACTATTAAGTCATTTCTACTTGTGAATAAGTGTAGAGACATGTGTGGGAACGTGCCTCGAGTTGCGTGCCGTGTCAAGATGGGACCGAGGTAAAGAACAATATGGTGAGTTGGTATAAGCTTTATATTGCTTTTATTAGTGATATAAATAGGTCTATGGTTGATAAAGTGTCAAATACATTTAAGTTAGTAAGTTAAAACAATAACCACTTGATATTTCTCGAGACATGTGTTGACCCATCTCAACACCCATTGAGTTACTTATTGGTGTCATTTGAATGAGTTAGTGGGACATGTGTGAATAAGTGTACCATTAAATAGGTCTCGAGATACGTGTGCACATTAGGATCAATGGCTATTAATCAACCATATCAAATTCATGATTATAAAGCTTTTGGTCAACTCAAACAACTCAACTCTTTCATTTTCATTTGTTTAAGAGAGAAGCAAAGTTGCTAGAGAAGGAGGAGCTACTTGGAGAAGAAGAAGATCGACAAAAAACATGGTGATTTAGTGAAGGAGAGATCAAGTATAGTTGTTGTTTATCAAGTTAGGTAACTCCTCTACACCATAGAGTTAGCTTAATCCAATGAATTCATGAATTTGATGTTGTGGGTTGTTGTTTTATGTTCTTGTTGATGTCATGGAACTCTAGTTGTGTTTATAGAGGTTCTTTAGGCATTAACATGGCCTATGTAACTCGAAATTCTGATTGCAGAATTCAAGGTTTTACTGCACATAATGCGCTAGGTGGATTAGCTAGCAAGCGAACTTGGATTAGCGTGCTAGGTCAGGATTGGTAGCGCGCTAACACCAGGCATTAGTGTGCTAGGTCTATGACAACATAAAAACTGCAATTTTCAAAAATTCCTTAAACACTATAAAAGAGTCTAATACCCTAGGTAAAGGTTTGAACACAGTCAAAAACATTTGATATGATGTTAGGAACCTAGGGAAGTATTTTGGAGATTCAAGTACAAGTTTCGTGGTGTCGAGAGGCCGAAGTAACATAGGAAATTGCATGGATCGTAAGTAAACTGATTGAGATATTAATTTACATTTCATTCGTTTTTATATGTTCATTTCCAGTCATTTGGACTGAATTGCTTTTGTACTTCTTATGGCATGACTTGTTGTTCTTTCTCATTACATGAGGTTGCTTTTAATGTATAGTTTGTTGATAAAAAGATTTCATATGCTATATCATTATTGATTGTTAATACATGTGGTCAGTGATATAGCATGCTATTATGTAGGTATTACGTAGTGTTGTGAATCTATATCCTTAGTGCATTAGTATGCAATTTTTTTGTTGGATTCTAATACTGTGTTGTTATTTGAATATGAAAGTAGTTCTTGTATATAGGATCACTTTACGATAGAAATTCGCCAGACATATGGGGGTCACTAGACTTTCTAGGGTGATCGGGATTTCTCTACTATCTTGCGAGGCACACGGGAAATGAGTCTCGGGGTTGTCAGCAAGCATGATTTATGTAGTACACAGGGTATGGTACCCAGGGTTGTTGGCAAGTTTATATCGCAGGTGACTGGCACCAACGAAACATTATAAAGGCAAGAGCACTGCTTAGACCTTCACATTGATGCAAAGCTCAGCTCTATCCTCATATAGTGGAAAGGTTGATGCGATGAAGATCACGGCCGACCGGCCCTAGATCATTACTATTTAGCCATGTGTCAGTTTCATTTTATTTAGCTGAAGTATCTTTTTGCATGTGCTCTTCATAGCATAGTTGCTATTATCATGCTTTTAGAAACTTGTTGCATAATTGGGAATGTGAAAAAATGTCTCTCAGTATTACTTTTTGCTTTCTCGTACGAACCGTCTAATTTTTGATGGTAGGTGTAGATCCATCGAGAAGCAGACCAAGCAAAAAAAAGATTGGCGATTACCTTTAAGCCAGTGGAGCACTGCTACACCTGATTTTGTAGGTTTGATATTTTATGTATTACTTTTATATGTATATGATATACTTTTGGGGTTGTATATTATGGGTTGAGTGAGTAGTACCTTCATCAGACACATGATATTATATATCGCCATTTCATCATATATATGCATGTGATTTTTATTCCCTGTTTTTTTTCCGTAATTGTTAGGACTCATGTTATATGTTTCCGCTATATTGTTAAGACTTCCGCTTGAATAAACTTTTAAGTAAACAAAATTTTACTTAACTCGATTTATTATTTGATATAGGATAAGTATAGGTTTATATTCATTTGAAAAATAGAAAGATAATAAGTAAGTAAATGGTTTTGGATAGGCTGACTAGTCCCCAGTTAGGTCCTATATGGTGAGATTATGGCTTAATAATGAAATTAGGTCGGGCGGTGCCCTAATTTGAGAAGGGATCGTCACAGTTGGTATCAGAGCCTAAGTTCTAGAATAATATAGACAGTTTATGGAATTGCCCGAATTTGCGATATTATAGTCACATGTGGTATCATATTCTAGGTTTATAAAGCTTAGAAGAGCCTATGTTTATAGGGCTTAGATTGTGGAATATGTTTATTCTACAATGAAATACCAAAGCTACAATTTGTAGCAAAAGGCCAAACCTTTCCAATAAATAACAAATAAAAAATCAAACAATTCAATATAAATCTTAGCTATGGAAAACCAGATGATCATTGCCTAGAAACTATTAGTTGGGAAGTGAGTGAAAGTGAGATGGGGATGTCTTATATATATATATATATATTAGTTTTGCATATGTATATATGTGTTATCTACGTAGCAGCTAATTCGCGTTCGCTATCAACATGCAGATATTGATGGCTGATTCATGTGACAGGGGGGATGTAGGTGCGAGTGGCACCCGGCCTTCTATACCATCACCAGATGATTTTAAGAGGCTATCTGATCGAGTAGCCGCTCAAGGGACGCAGATTGGTAGAGTTCATTGCCATGATGACTTTAAGTTTTGCTCCACCGAGACAACTTCCCCTACTACTATGACTACTTCCACATTACCGACAAGCAGTACCGGTAGTACGAATATATCGGTAGTGACCTCTCCAACATAGAGATAGTTTTTACGTTGACTTTTGCACCTCCATCTTCTAGTTCGACAAATAGAGGTTCACCGGTGAAGGATTTCACCAGATTGAAGCCAGTCTACTTTGATGGTCAAAGAGACTTTGAGAAGATCGAGAAGTGGGTACTGTCTCAGGAAAAATTGCACCAAGTCTTGAGGATAGAGGGCAGACTCCGATCTGAGATTTCATCATACACTATACAGAGAGTTGCTGATATATCGTGGCGTGCGATGATAGCTTCTAAGGGAGAATTTGAGTAATGAGATGCGTTCAAGATGAAGTTTTGCCAGCGGTATTTCCCATCTACGGTGATGAAAAGGTTGAGGAATGAATTCATGAACCTGAGATAGGGAGCTAATGAGTCGAATGAGTTATAGAGACAAATACTGTTATTAGATTTTATGTGGTCAGTTCAGGTGCCATGACTTTGGGTGAGATTTATGAGCGTGCCCTCTCTCACGAGACATATTATTTAGGTAGAGTTGCTGATGGGACACTATTAATACCACCATTGACACCTACCCAGGTTGCGAAGTTCGAGAGGAGGAGACGGAGGGGCAAGGGACCGAGGAGATGGTATAGAGGTACCCAGGGGTTAAGGACATCAACAACAGTTGTACCTTTTGTACCATCCCCTATACCATTGCAGACTACTGTTGGTAGACCTCCCTTGTCACCACCATTTAGACCTGCAGTACCAGCTAGTACTACTTTGCCAAATCTATTAGCACCACCATCACGTTAGTAGCAGCAGAGGTAGAGGTAGAGGTCGAGATAGTTCTCGAAAAGGGCAGAGACATAGACAAGCCCAAGATCAGGTTTAGGGTCAGTGTAGACCTATCACATGTTATAGGTGTAGTCAGGTTGGGCACGAGACTAGAGATTGTCCACAGCCAGCAGTTGTGTTTCCACCGCACAGTCGATAGGGTGTACACATGGTAGCACACTCCAATGCAGATGCCATACGGAGACTCATCGAGGGTATGTTTCCATTTGTGGTAAACAATTATATGTTTTGTTTGATTCGAGTTCTATAGTATCTTTCATTTCTGGTCACATGATATGCATTTTAGGGTTGACACCGGTTAGAGTTAGCGTAATTTGATTTTGAGTACCACAGCTGGGGATAGAGTTTACCCTAATTGTATTGTTGAGGAATATCCGATAGAGATTGGTTGGGTAGTGTTACCTGCAGATTTTAGAGTTCTCGAGTTCTTAGATTTCATTGTGTTGTTAGGGATGGATTAGCTAGAAACGTATCACGCTCATATCGATTGTTTCAGTAAGATAGTGATATTCGAGATCCCAGGGTGTCCGATGTTTACGTATAATGGTAGTACACAGAGAGCTTAGGGCATTAGAGGTCGACGTGTGACTAGTGGAGAGATGGAGACTATGCTGTCATTATAAATCGTAGTAGAGATTCATAGATTCAAACTTAAGGAGATTTCAGTTGTGCGAGAGTTTCCGGACGTGTTTCCGGAAGACTTACCTGGTTTACCACCACCGAGAGAGAGATTTTATCATTGAGTTAGTACTAGGTACTAGACCTATATCTATACCACCATACCACATGGCTTTGAGAGAGTTGGAGGAGTTGAGGAGTCAATTGCAGGATTGGGACAAAAGGGATTAATCACACCTTCTATGTCACCATGGGGAGCACCGGCCCAGTTTGAGAAAAAGAAAGATGGTACTTTGAGACTGTGTATCGACTATAGATAATTGAACAAGGTCACAAAGAAAAACAAGTATCCCCTACCACGGATTGATAACTTATTTGATCAACCGAGAGGAGCACATTATTTCTCCAAGATAGACACCTCGCAATCAAGGAATATCGGCTTAGGATCGGGATGAGGATGGGTCCAAGACGGCATTCAAGACGAGATATGGACACTCGTCGCCGATCATGTTGTTTGGTTGGATTAATGCTCCTGCCATGTTTATGGATTTGATGCATCAAGTGATGAGGCCATTTCTTGACCGTTTTGTAATAGTTTTAATCGATGATATATTAATATATTCAATGACTCGAGAGGATCACGAAGCGGACCCTCAAAGAGACGTTGTAGACCTTGAGGGAGCATCGAGGCTCTACACCAAGTTCAAGAAGAGTGAATTTTAGATGTCAAAAGTCAAGTTTTAGGGACATGTTGTTGGAGCAGTAGGCATTGTTGTAGATCTAGCTAAAATTCAGGCTATTATGGATTGGCCTGCGCCAACGTCAGTTACGGAGTTCAGGAGTTTTCTGGGGTTAGCGGGATATTACCGTAGGTTTGTGAAGGATTTCTGAATGATCGCTTCATTGATGACCAGATTGACTCATAAAGACGTCAAGTTTGATTGGTCTGAAGAATGCGAGGAGGGATTTGCTCAGCTAGAGACATTGATGACTACCGCACCAGTGCTGATATTACTAAAAGCTGGATAGAGATTCCTGGTATATACAGTGGCTTCTCATACAGGTCAAGGTTGTCTGTTGATACCGGATAAAGGCACGGTGGCTTATGCATCCAGACAGTTGAAGTTACATGAGCAGAATTATCCCACTCATGATTTGGAGTTGGCAGCAGTAGTATTTGCTCTGTAGATATGGAGACATCATCTATATGGAGAGAGGTCACACTCTATACTGACCATAAGAGTTTGAAATACCTTTTTACACAGAAAGAGTTGAACATGAGACAACACAAATGGTTAGATTTTCTGAAGGACTACGAATTTTCTCTAGAGTATCACCCAGGAAATGCTAATATAGTTACTGATGCGCTGAGTATGATACCGACTGGTGATACCAAGGTTGTTAGATGCCATATGATGCATGAGTATAGATTACTCGAGGCAGCGGCGATGATGACACAATCAGATATTTCTATAGACAGTCGAATGATGATTTATGCACAGATGGGGCTTCAGACAGTATCTACATAGAGAGTTTTAGAGGGACAAAGAGTTAATATTCTATAACCAAAGATTAGTGAGTTAGCCCAGAGTACTGATTGTACTGACTGGACTGAGACGGTGGATCAGTGTTTGAGATTTAGAGGCAAATTGTGGATACCAGCAATGGTAGAGTTGAGAGATGAGATTCTTCAGGATTCACACCATTCCCAGTTCACTGTTCATCTAGGTATGACCAAAATGTACCATGACATGAAGAGAAATTTTTGGTGGCCTGGGATGAAAGCTGACGTATCGGAGTTTATTAGGAACTGTGGGATCTGCCAGCAGGTGAAAGCAGAGCATCATAGACCTAAAGGATTATTACAAACACTTCCCATTCCACGATGGAAGTGGGAAGACATAGCCATGGATTTTGTTAGAGGATCGTCGAGAACTACATGTCGACACGATTCTATTTGGGTAATTGTGGATAGACTTACAAAACCCGCCCATTTTCTACCGATTGCAGGCTTATTACACATTTGACCAGCTTGAGTGTATTTTTCGAGAGGAGATTCTTAGACTACATGGGGTACCATTGACTATTACGTCGACAGAGATGCTATGAATACGTCCGGGATGTGGCGAGCATGCAAAAATAGAATGGTACGTGCCTACGCTTTAGCGAGCCTTTCACCATCGATTGATAATCAGACTTAAAGGTTGATTCAAACTCTGGACGATATGCTCAGGGCTTGTGTACTTAAGTTTGGCGGGTCATGGGAGGAATATCTACCGTTATTTGAGTTTGCATACACCAACAGTTATCGGGCTAGCATTGAGATGACGCCATTTGAAGCTTTATATGGCAAAGCGTGTTGCTCACCATCTTGTTGGGCCGAGCCAGAGGATCGGGACATTATAGGGCCAGAAATTATTGTTGATCACAAAGAGAAGGTACGACAGATTCGCCAAAGGCTTAATGGGGCTCAGGAGAGGCAAAAGAAGTATGTTGACACATATCATAGCGATTTCGCGTATGACGAGGGAGCCTTAGTGTATCTTAAGGTTTTTCCTCAAAAGGCAAGTTAGCACTGAGATTCATCGAGCCTTTGAAGATCAAGAAAAAGGTTGGAAAGGTTGCTTTTGAGCAGAATTTACCTCCAAAGATGTCGCGGATTCATCCAGTGTTTCATATTTCTATGTTTCGACTAGCCAAGTCAAAGGCAAGCGAAAGACCGACAGTGGACTTGAGTCAGATTGACTTCAGTGAGGACGTAACATATGAGGAGCAGACAATTCAGATTCTAGATCGTAGGGTAGAATAGTTGAGAGGCAAGTCTATCCCGAAGGTGTTGGTCAAGTGGCAGTTCCTTGGAGACTCAAAACTCACTTGGGAATGGGAAGACTATATGCACGATAGGTTTCCGTACCTCTTTGAGTCATGTATAACTTTAGTTTAACCTTAATTTCGAGGACGAAACTTCTATTAGTTGGGAAGAATTGTCATGGCCCAAATCTCTAAATTTGACTTTAATCTTTTAATCATGATCAAATTACTCGTGACGTGGAACTTACTTCGATATACGTGTCACGACTCCAGGCTTTAGATGGTTGAGGTAAATGTTATATTTGTAATCATGAATGTCTAGTGTATTGTACATGTGTAGACTACTAAGTCATTTGTACTTGTGAATAGGTGTCGAGACATGTGTGGGAATGCACCTCGAGTTGGCATAAGCTTTATATCACATTTATAAGTGATATAAGTAGGGCTATGGTTGATTAAGTATCAAATACACTTAATTTAGTAAGTTAAGACAATAGTCAATTGATATTTCTCAAGACACGTATTGACCCATCTCAACACTAATTAAGTTACTTATTGGTGTCATTTGGCATGAGTTAGTGGGACATGTGTGAATAAGTGTACCATTAGATAAATATCGAGAAACGTGTGCATATTAAGATCAATGGCTTTCAATCAACCATATCCAATTCATGATTATAAAGCTTTTGGTCAACTCAAGCAACTCAACTCTTTCATTTTCATTTGCTTAGGAGAGAAGCAAAGTTGTTGGAGAAGGAAGAGCCGCTAGAGAAGAAGATAAAGATAAACAAAAAAATTGGTGATTTAGTGAAGGAGAGATCAAGTATAGCTAGTGTTCATGAAGTTAGGTAACTCCTCTACACCATAGAGTTAGCTTAATCTAATGAATTCATGAATTTGATGTTATGGGTTGTTGTTTTATGTTATTGTTGATGTCATGGAACTCAAGAAGTGTGTATGCAGGTTCCTTAGGCATTAACATGGCCTATGTATAGAGAAAACTCAAAATTCTGATTGTAGAACTCTGGGTTTTACTGCATATAGCGCGCTAGGTGGATCAGATTGCGTGCTAACTTGGATTAGCGCTCTAGGTCTGTGACTGCATAAAAATTGCAATTTTCAAAAATTCCTTAAACCCTATAAAAGAGTCTAATACCATAAGTAAAGGTTCAAACACACTCAAAAACATATTATATGATGTGAGGAACCTAGGGAAGTATTCTGGGGATTCAAGTACGAGTTTCGAGGTGTCGGGAGGCCGGAGTAGCATAAGAAATTGCATAGATTGTAAGTAAAGTTATTGATATATTTCTTTACATTTCATTCATATTCATATGTTCATTTCCAAGCATTTGAACTGAGTTGCTTTTGTACTCCATATGCCATGACTTGTTGTTCTTTCTCATTACATGAAGTTGCTTTCATGGTATAGTTTGGTGATAAAATGATTTCATTGACTCCAATTCATGTGCTATTTCATTATTGATGGTTAACACATGTGGTCAGTGAAATAACATGCTATTAGGTAGGTATTACGTGGTGTTGTGAATCTATATCCTTTGTGCATTAGTATGCAATTCTTTTGTTGGATTCCATTATTGTGTTGTTCTTGAATATGAAAGTAGTTCTTGTATCTAGGACCACTTTACGATAGAAATTCGACGTATATATGGGGGTCACTAGACTTTCCAGGGTGATCGGGATTTCTCAACTATCTTGCGCAGCACACGGGAAATGAGTCCCAGGGTTTTTGGCAAGCATAACTTGCGCAACACACGGGCTATGGGACCCGAGGTTGTTGGCTAGTTTATATCGCAGGTGACTAGCACCAGCGAAAAGTTATAAAGGCAGAGGAGCATTGCTTATACTTCACATCGATGTAGAGCTCACCTCCATCCTCATATAAGGGAAAGGTTGATGTGATAAAGATCACGGCCAGACCGACCTAGATCATTACTACTTAGCCATGTGTCGGTTTCATGTTGTTTAGTCAAGCATCTCTTTGCATGTTCTCTTCACAGCATAGTTGCTATTAGCATGCTTTTATATACTTGTTGCATAATTGGGAATGTGAACAAATGTCTCTCGGTATTACTTTCTACTTTATAGTACTCATCATTTAGTTTGTGATAGTGGATGTAGATCCATCGAGTAACAGACCAAGCAAAGAGAAGATCGGCGATTACCTTTGAGCAGTGGAGCATTGCTACACCTAATTTTGTAGGTTTGATTTTTGATGTATTACTTTTATATGTATATGATATACTTTTGGGGTGGTATATTATGGGTTGAGTGAGTAGTACCTTGACCAGACACAGGATATTATATATCGATGTTTCATCATATATATGCATGTGATCTTTATTCCTTGGTTTTTTTCCACAATTATTAGGACTCATGTTATAAGTTTCCGCTAGATTGTTAAAACTTCCGCTGAATAAACTTTTAAGTAAACAAAATTTTAATCAAATCTAATTTATGAATTGACATAGGATAAGTATAGGTTTATATTCATTTACAAAAGATAATAAGTAGGTAAATGGTTTTGGATAGGATGACTTGTCCCTCGTTAGGTCCTATGTGGTGAGATTAGGGCTAAATAACAGGATTAGGCCAGGCAATGCCCTAATTTGAGAAGGGGTTGTCACACCAAGCGCGCTAATGACTGGGGTTAGCGCTAATGGCACTTTAGCGCACTACCAATCCTTATCTATCTCGCTAATCCAATTTAGCGCACTAGCTAATTCACCTAGCGAGCTATGTGCAGTAAAACCTAGAATTCTGCAATCAGAATTCTGAGTTTTCTCTACAAATAGGCCATGATAATGCCTAAGGAACCTCCATACACACTTCTTGAGTTCCATGACATCAACCACAACATAAAACAACAACCCATACATCAAATTCATGAATTCATTTGAATTGAGCTAACTCTTTGGAGTAGAGAAGTTACCTAACTTTATGAACACTAGCTAAACTTGATCTCTCCTTCATTAAATCACCAAGTTTTTACTAATTTTCTTCTCCAGCAGCTCCTCCTTCTCCTACAAGTTTCCTTCTCTTTTAAGAAATCAAAATGAAAGAGTTGAGTTGTTTGAGTTGACCAAAAGCTTTATATTCATGAATTGGATATGGTTGATTGATAGCCATTGACCATAATGTGCACATGTATCTCTAGACCTAACTTATGGTACACCTATTGACACATGCCCAACTAACTCATGCCAAATGACACCAATAAGTGATTGAGATATGTCAATACGTGTCTCGAGAAATATCAAGTGGCTATTGTGTTAACTTACTAACTTAAGTGTACTTAATACTAAATCAACCATAGCCCCATTTATATCACTTATAAAAGCAATATAAAGCTTATACCAGCCACCATATTGCTATCAACCTCGGTCCCACGCTGACATGCAACTCGAGGCGCGTTCCCACACACGTCTCGACACCTATTCACAAGTAGGAATGACTTAGTCTACAAATATATAATACACTAGGCATACATCATTACAAATATAACATTTACCTCGACCATCTTACCTCGGTTGTGATACGTATATCGAAGCGGGTTCCACGTCACGGGTCATTTGATCTTAATTAAAAGATTAAAGTCAAATTAAAGATTTGGGTCGTGACATTAAACCTGTCATAATGACTCATTATAGAATTAATTTCTTTAATTTTGTTTTGTTGCTTCAGATGACATTTATCAACTTGATGATTAGTTTCATTGCAAAAAGCACAAGATTTAACTTGAATTGATTTATCTTTTAGTAACAGCTTAACCATGGTTTTTAACTCATCAAATTTGTCATATGATGTCGTAATCGTTCTTTAATTGATTTTACAAGATTTCTTTTTTACGAATTTATTTTTTCACCATATTGCTTTGATTGTTCAGCCATTTTATTAATAGCCTCTTTTGTTAATGTCGGTGTTAGATCTAATAAAGATCCTCCACATACTGTGCCTAGGAATCATTGTTCTGAATAGATTAATCCTTCGTAAAAATATTCTAATAAAGCTCTTTTTGAATATCAATGTTGTGGACATAATGAAATTAATTTTTGGTGTATATCCCAAACTCACTAAAAGTCTCTTTAGTTTCCATATTTGCATTACTAATTTGTTTTCTATCTAAACTAATCTTGCATGATGGAACGTATTGATCTAAAAAAGCTAGTAACATTTCATACCACGTTGTTATGGAATTTAGAGGAAATTGTTAATCTGGGGTTTGACCTATTAATGAAGAATGCATAACTTTTAGCTTAACATATTCTAACTCTATATCCATAGGTTTCATCACACACACTTTAAGTGAGTATTACCTAATAAATTGTTGAAGATCTTCATTATCTTCACCGTGAAAAATGAGGTAAGGAATTGATAAATCTGGATTTTAATTCAAAATTAGGAAATTAAACAGGAAAGGCGATACACTTATGTTCGTAAGCTGTGGTATTTTTATTAGCTTGCCTAAAAATAAGTTCTTGCTTGCCTTCTACCATATTGTATGACAAGCAGCGAGAAAGATTACTAAGAAGTTATTTAAAAAGTTTCCTGCGACGACCCCAAAAATTAACACGCGTCGAGCGTATACAATAAATTTTCCTTATATCCTTATTATTTGTAGTAGCAATAAGTGAGATCGTCTCCACAAAGATTTTGCAAACTTCTTTAGGAAAATGATTTTTTAATGGTTTTTATTTTTTTACTGTAATTTAATTAAAATTAAAATTAAAATCACTTAATAAAACTATAATAATTAATTAAACTAATTAGACTAACTTAATTAACACAATTCAAATTCACTAAATTCAAATCAAATAAATCCAATAGAAAATAAACATCTAAACAAACATTTAAAACAATGAAACATTAATCCATCTTGTATCTAAACATATTACTTAAATCATAGTCATAATCATATTTTAATCCTTTTATAAAGTATTTTAGATCGTTAAACTCAAATCATGAGTAAGTAGATAGTCCTTAGCAAACCATCACTTCTCCTTACATCAATGAAAAAGTCACATTCAAAATTTATTGAATTAATCATTTGAAAGTTCAAAGAAATTAATTTTAGGCAATAAAAGTGCATTAAGTTTCGTGAAAACTTCGAACTAATAAGCCTAATACCCTCGAAATATCACTTTAATATCAGACTTTGATCTCAATTCACCTAAGACATCTAAACGATAAGAGGCCTCTTTAAATAATCCTAGTTACTACTTTACATTAGATACAATTATCACAATACACATTCGCAACTATGCATGCAATACAAAGTTTCATGATTATAATTCACAAATAATAATCCATTAAGTCAGTGAGTTGAAGAATATGATTAGTTTAAAGCATTTAGCACAAATCACTCTTTATTATGACTACATAACAAAACTGATTAAGTTTATGTTCAGACTATGTTTAGATTAATAAACTACTCGCTCATATTCATAATAAACATCACAATAAAATAAATGAAAGACATTAATAAATACCTCTTAATTGAATACTTGATGTAGCATCCCCTATCCCAATTAGGGCGATACCTAGCCTGAAACCCTAATTAAGGCTCCGTACACCAGTCACACTCGAAAAGAGTAATAGTACATCCGTCCTTCATTCTTGAAAATCATAATATAGTATATCTTACATCGAATAAATAATTGAAAACACAGCAAAATTAAAACTTTTTCGATAAAACATACAATATATAAAAATTGGCATAATCCTCTTCGTTATACATTATTAATTCGATACATGTGTCTTTACATCTTTGCATCTTTATTACTATTATTATGCTAATCACTTATATATGTTTAGCCACATGTGTAATTTTTTTCGACGGCACTTTAAGGTCCACATTTGTGGTTTTATCACCCACCAAGTATGGTCAAGTGTTGACGAGCACCATTAATATTGCTATTTAACCTTGGTGTGGTTTGAGCTTACGTACATGGTTCCATGGGTCCGTAGGTGTGGTTTACGCTTCGACCATATTAAGGTTCGCCCTCAGGCGTGGTTTAATTTGATGCTTTGTGATGTTTTGATATATGTGTTGCATTAATGGTGTGTAATTTGAGTATTACTGGGTGACTAACTCATTAAGTTAACAATTTTAGGTATTTAGCTAAATGGGTTCAATCATAGGCACGAGAGATTCGAGAAGATAAGCTTATACACAGTAAAAATATATTATTTTTATCATGTATGGAATAAAATAGACATTATGTTGCCAAACAGGTGTTGGTTTTCCTATTTATGAGTTATACTTTAGTCCATGGCGCCTATGTCCATGGCGCATGTGGGTCATCCATCTCGAAATTCTGTGTGCATATCCTGAAATTGGGGTGTGAAAAAATGGTATCAGAGCGGAGTATAACTTGAGAAAATCATCATTTGTTTGGCAACAAAATCAGGGAAGATAATCATGGGATTCAAGTAGAATTAAGAAATTAATATAGTTATAGTAATAATAATAGAATTTGCTAGAAAACACTAGTACACTAAAAGACAACCTTTAAAGATCTAGAAATTTTGTTAGATGTTATAAATTATAAAACAAAAGTATAGATTGGTATACGCATAAATAAAAAACACTACAGAAAAAAACAAAAAGAAAATTTGTTTTTGTATAAACTTTCATATCCATTCCGATCCACCCGACTTTTACCAATGTTTCATGGACACTTCTATCCGCGCACATCTACACATACCATGTGTTCCCATAAACACCCTTTCCACTTTGCATGAATGCATGAAACACGGTAGGTAGACCCTTCCTTTCCACTTGCTTGCTCATGTAAACTGTGTTGTCATGACACGTGGCAAGTTAATAACATCTTCCTTGACTGGTCTAATTACTATGTTGATTTTTGTTTCCCAATTGCAACCACTACCTCACCAATGTCACCGCTACTGTTGACTAGCACCACTATTTTGATTGAATTAACGGGTTAAAAATCAGTTTTAATGCCCATATATTAATCCTAATTTAAAAAAGGTATGCTTATCTAAGAGATGCTTAGATAATAAGTAATCTACAATTATTAAATAAATATGTATTATACTTATCCATATAAGATTCTAGATGATGTTATACTATAAAATAGAAAATTAATAATAAAAAATAATTACTAACTATTAAAGGCTTTATAAAATTAATAAAAATACTATTAAGGGCTATTTATAGGTCAATAGCTAGGGAACCTATTAATTAGACTCTCGATCCTATCAAGTAGCAGTATAACACTACATTTATTGTGGATGCATTCATGATCATTAGCTAAAAAAGAGAAGTTATTGAAATAATTGAATAAAAAATTACTACAGTCATTAGAATTAAGCGATAACATGTTACAATCCTCTAAATTCTACTTCTTGAAATCAATCCACTATAATCAAATGTTGGGATCAACTTTCAAGTAGGCCTAGATAAAATACTCTACGTAATGCACGTCCACCCACACAAATCTAAGCACACCATAAAGATCCTCAACACTGCAAAAAATCATTTTTGTTAATTGATCTTGTTACACCAGCAAATAAACAAAAGTCAAACATTTAGGTACATAATAAAAGCTTGCAGGCTCAAGCCACGTTCTAGCTCACTGTCATAATTAGCTCTATAGAAGGAAAAGATGAAAAAAGGAGGGAAAAACAAACAGAAGAATGAATTGATACCAATTGGGACTTAAGTAGATGAAGAGTAGTAATTGTGCAAAGCGGCCTCAGAACACCCAAAAACAAAGTCCCTAAATAATTAAGGCTAGCTATTCATTTACATCAATGGCACCAATTTCAAACTATAGAAGATACATCCTCTTCGACACAATTATAACCACATTGGATGCCAACATATTAAAGGAATCAAGGATAAGCCAAGAATACCATATATATTAATTCACCTCAATCATGTATAATTAGTCAATACAATTGAGAATCTTTGAAAGAACTTGAAAAAAGGATATAGACAGATAGACATTTAGAAACAAAATATGTCCATATATAACCCTGAACTTTGATGGCACTGAAGATCTATTGTTAGGATGAGTTTCGGAAGTAAGTAGACATAGATATCCATATTCAACTCTAATTATACTCTTTAATGAAAAGAAAATTGATATTTGGAATATAGAGTATAAATCTAAATTTGTTTGTAATTACATAAGAAAAGCTATAGCATATTAGGTGATAAGTAGGGCAATGGAAGGTGGTTTACATTACTAAGAAAAAATGTAAAAGATAATTATGGATATTTTTATCGATCAACAGCATGTAGCCAAAGTGACAAGCTCAACAACGTTTTAGTTGACCCATCAAATTATAGCATTGACTTTTTAACTAATAAAAAGAAATATAACAATACCAACCTTGATAACTTTGATAGATCGAAACTTCTTTGTCGACTGACTTTTACCACTGTTGACTATATTGTTGACTAGCTAATGTAAGGTTCACCGTTATCTTAATAGAAATGATCGATTAAGCACCAGCTTAAGTTAACATAAAAAGATTACCATATTTACCACTCAATTGACGATTAACTCCAATGATTGACCATTATTGATTGTCATGGACCAAGTGACCTAATAAATGCATCGATTGATTTGAATCAACAATAATCTCAATAACGTATTTAATGTGTATCAATGATTATCCTCATTGACCACAACCTCTACAACTAGTTATCACCTTAAATGGAGAGGAAGAAAAATCGAATAACCTTTTTAGTAAACTATGATACTTTTAAAATTTTAATTTCATAACTTATAATTTTTTAAAACCATTATTGCTTCGCCAAGACATGAGAATAATCTAGCTACCAAAGACATTAATCAAAAGGCCAAGACGACGAATAAAGGTTATTAGCTAAAACTCGTAATGACTTAATCAAGGGACATTTGGAATTCTTAAATATTCTTAATCCTATAATCCAAGTTAAGCTACTTTAATATTTAGAAAGAAATGTATAAAGGATTGTATTGAAAATTACAATATATATAATAATTGACTCGAGAAGACCATCTTTGACAGAAAATCCTATACTATAAGATGATCAAATATCCAAACATTTAGCGAGGAAGAATGCTAATTAAGCATGATGTGTGGAGGTGAAAATCTTAACTAGGATGGAGTGTGACATTTGTTTAGCAAATGCTCTGAATCTGGTGCATGTCTAGTACTAGTGAGTTCAAGCGGGATGGGTGTCTAAACTTACAAAAGGCTAGGAGTACATTACAGGAAGAAACTTTGCGTAATAATGTTATATGGGTAGGGTAATCTTGACTTGAGTGTTGCTCTTATTATTTAATTAAAACAGTATGGGACGTGGTAACTCAATGAATAAGAATGAGGTTCTTGTCTTGATTATCCCACATCTGTTTGAGTTAAAGTGGAAACATTAATAAACTACAATCCTATGCACTTACCCTATAAAATTAGGTGGTAAACCTATAAAATAAAATGTGCTTAGCACAATTGACCAACCAAACAAATAGATCTACATTAAAAATATGTAGAATGTGTTTCATATCTATATTGTAATATTCATAAACATGATATATCTTATAAAAGGAAAACAAAATGAGAGAACTATGATAATATATATATATATATATATATATATATATATATTGTAAACCCTATATATATATATATATTAATTCAAAAACTTTTCAATTTCGAGGACAAAATTGCTCAAGGGGAGGAGATTGTAACACCTTAAAATTATGAATCTCGATATACGCATGTGTATACCTCGAGATATGTATTACATTTATCAAGACATATTATTTTGACTTATTATACTCTATTAATGCATTTCGATTAATATTAAGTGATGCATTTTGTTGATACATCATTGCATCGTTTGCTTGCATGTTTGCATCTCATGATTAATCATAAAGAAGAATTAAAATATCATGATAGGGATAAAATAGTCCTTTCAATAAATATAATGATAAGTAAGAAGTAGTTAGCTTAAGGGACGAAATAGTCGTTTTATTAAAAAGTTAAAAATAATAAAGATAACAGGGATAACAAGGTAATTATAATAAAGTAAATAAATTAGTAAATTAAATCACGCACAATGTAAGTCGGTCTAGTCATCAAGTACATAATAAGAAGCTTCTATAAGTTCTATCTTTACATTATGATTGACAATGACACTTAATATCTTTAAGAAAAGAATGAGAAGTTTCCTTTATCTTTTTATCTTAACATTATGATTGATAATGTGTAACAATCCCTTCTCAAAATAGGGCACCGCTCCCGTACTAATCTCGTTATTAAGTGCTAATCTCTCTACATAGGACTTAACAAGGAATTAGTAAGCATTTTTTCAAAATACTATGATCTTCCAAGTAATTTAATTTTTTTACAAATAAACATTTATCTATCCTGTGTCAATTCCTAAAACAAAGTTAAATAAAACTTTACCTATTTAAAGTTTATTCAGCCGAAGTCTTAACAAATTAGCAGAGCTCGTGATACTTAACAATTGTGAAAAAACCAGGGAAATAAAGATCACATGCATGTATATATATATATATATCAAATGAAGATAATGTATATGACATACATATAAAAGTAATTAATACATCAAAATCAAAACCTATAAAGTCCGATATAGCAGCACTCCACTGGCTTAAAGGTAGTCGTTGATCTTGCACTCCACTGGCTCAGAAGTAGTCGTTGATCTTCTCTTTGTCTGATCTGCTACTCGATGGATATGCACCCACCATCATAAAAAAGATGGTGAGTACAGGAAAGAAAGTAACACTGAGAGACATTTGTTCACATTCCCAAATATGCAACAACTATCTAAAAGCATGATAATAGCAACTATGCTGAAAAGAGAACATGCAAAGATATACTTTAGTTAAACGAAATGAAACTAACACACAGCTAAGTAGTAATGATCTAGGACCGGTCGGCTGTGATCTTCATCATATCAGCATTTTCCACTATATGAGGATAGAGCTAAGCTCTACATCAATATGAAGGTCTGAGTAGTGCTCTTTGCCTTTATAATCTTTCACTTGTGCTAGTCACCTGCGATGTATACTTGTCAACATCCCCGGGTCCCATACCCCGTGTGTTGCACAAGATATGCTTGCCAACAACTCCGAGACTCATTTCTCATGTGTTGCGCAAGATAGTGAAGAGATACAAATCACCCTGGAAGTCTAGTGACCACCACATGTCCGCCGAACCTCTATCATAAAATGGTCCTAGACACAAGAGCTACTTTCATATTTCAAGGAATAACATAGTTTGAGAATCCAACAAAGCAATTGCATATCTAATGCACAATGGAATTAGATTCACAACACCATGTAACACTTACCTAATAGCATGTTATTTCACTAACCATATATATTAACAATCAAAATGACATAGAACATGATTTGTAGTTAAAGAAATCATTTAATCAACAATCTATACCATGAAAACAACCTCATGAAATGAGAAAGGACTGTTAGTCATAACATATGGAATACAATGGCAAATCATTCCAAATTACTGGAAATGAACATATAAACAGGAATGAAATGTAAATAAATAACTCAATCAGTTTACTTACAATTCACGCAATTTCCTAAGCTATTTCGGCCTCTTGACACCTCAAAACTCGTATCCGAGCCCCCAAGACACTTCTCTAGGTTCCTGATATCATATAACATGTTTTTGAGTATGTTTGGACCTTTACTTAGGGTATTAGACTTGTTTATGGTGTTTGAGAAATTTTTGAAAATTGCATATTTTTATGTTGTCATAGCACCTAGCGTGCTAATTACCCTGATTAGCGCACTAATGACCTCATTACCGCGTTACCAAGTTTCTCTAACCCGCTAATTACCCTACCTAGCATGTTATATGCAGGAAAACCTAAAATTTTGCAATCAGATTTCTAAGTTTTCTCCACACATAGGCCATATTAGTGCCTTAGTAACCTCCATGTACATCTCCAAAGTCCCAAGACATCAACAACAACATAATAACGACATAAAACATCAAATTCATGAATTCATTGAATTTAGCTAAGTCTTTGGTGTAGGGAATTTACCTAACTAGATGAACACTAGCTTGATTAACACCACCTTTACCAAACCTAACAAGTTGCTTATCTTCTTCTTCCTCCAGCAAGCTTTCTTCTAAGTTAAGAAACAAAATGAAGTGGTTTGAGTTGTTTAAGTTGATCTTAAGCATATATATGAAATGGATATGGTTGATTAATAGCCATTGATTCTCATGTGCACACATATCTCGAGACCCATCTAGTGGTACATATATTAACACATGTCCCACTTACTTACTCTAAATAACACCAATGTGTAACTCACTTGGTTCTCAAATGTGTCAATACGTATCTCGATTAATATCAAGTGGCTATTGTTTTAACTTACTAACTTAGTTACATTAACTTTATATTCAACCATAGCCATATCAAAATCACTATTCAAGCTACATAAAACCTAAATAAAACTTACCATATCACTCTCTACCTCAGTCCCACATCGGCACGTAACTCGAGGTGTATCCCTACTCACGTCTCGACACCTATACACAAGTATGAGTGACTTAGTAGTCTATACATATACAATACACTAGGCATACACCATAACAAATATAATATATACCTCTGACACATTGCCTCGGTCATGACATGTATCTCGATGCGGGTCCCACATTACGGGTCACTTGATCTTGATTAAGAAATTAAACTAAGATTTAGAAATTTCGGCCATGACATAATGACACTTCAACTTAATCTTGAAGTGAATTATTAGAAGTTTGTTTATCTTTATATCAACATTATGATAGACAACAACCTTGTCAACAACTTCCTTGTCTTTCTCAAGTCATTATGACTTGTCATTATGACTTTTGTTTTATTAAGTTGCTCTCCTTCTATAAATAAAAATGGGAATGTGATTCATTCTAACATTTTATTTTAGTTTCCATCTCTCTCGAGTAAATGCGTTCGATTAGAGAATGTCTAAGAAGTATGTCGTAACCCTAATGGGGATGGTGATTCTTCTTTGAGGTAATCCTTTTTGTTATGCATTATTAATTCAATGCATGTGCCTTTACATCTTTGCATCTTTATTACTTTTATTATGTTAATCATGCATATATTTTTATCCACATGTGTGATTTTTTCCGACGAGCATTTGAAGGTCCACTGATGTGGTTTTATTATACACTAGTATGGTCAAGTCTTTGTGAGCACCATTAATATTACTATTGGACCTTGGCATGGTTTGAGCCTACGTGCATGACTCCATGGGTCCACCTGTGTAGTTTATACTTTGGGCATATTGAGGTCCACCCTCAGGTGCGGTTTAATTTGATGCTTTTGTGATGTTTTGTTATATATGTTGCATTAATGGTGTGTAATTTAAGTATTATAGGGTTGCTGGCTCATTAAATTAACAATTTTAGGTATTTAGCTAAATGTTCAATCGTGGGCACGAGAGATTCGAGAAGAGAAGCTTATACACAGTAAAAATATATTATTTATATCGTGTATCGAGTAAAATAGATATTTTGTTGCCAAATAGCTGATGGTTTTCTTATTTATGAGTTATACTGGATTTTGTGGTGACTGTGGGTCGTCCATCTCAAAATTGGGTGTGCGTATCGCAAAATCGGGTGTGACATACAAGGCTTAAAAGAGACAAAGAGTGCTTTCATGATGAAAAAGAGAAGAAAAAACATAAAACCAAGGCTGACGCAGAGGAGTAGAGAAGTGACGCCATGGAGAATGAATGGAAGGCGTGAAGATAATGTGGAGATCAAAGGAAGAGATGCAGTAACACTAACGTTGTGACATTAACACAAGCGGCTATGCGATGCAATACACGTGGTGCCAAGTCCACTAAGAAGAGAAAACAGTCACGACATAGTCACTTAACACAGACAGTGTGGATTATTAGGAGTCTTAAGATTATAAATAGGCATTAGAAAGTGGTAAACCGACATAATACAATAGCATATAAGATAATTAGAAAAAACAACCATAGTTTACATTAGTTTTGAGTATTAAGAAGAGTTTTAGAATGAGATATATTGATGACTCGAATTTAGGTTATTCGGTATTGTTATTTGATTTAATTAATTTTTTATTTGATTTAATCTCTGATTGCAATGAATACCATGATTTATATTTTTTGATGATGATGAGTGAGTAGTCTACTTATCTTTGGGATCAATGGATCAATGATGATGAGTGAGTAGTCTACTTATCTTTGGGATCAATGGATCAATGATGATGAGTGAGTAGTCTACTTATCTTAGGGATGAATCGATCATATGGTATGAATATTATGTAAGGTTATGAATTGATTATAATGTTATAGATTTGCATTGATTAGAATTTTTGTTTGATTCTCTGCATAATGCCATGAATATCTTCATCACTTGTTTATTGATTAAGGGTTTTAGAAGTTACCATGGCCTTGGAGCTTTTAAGCTGGATATGGACAACACAACCTAAAATATATAACATCGATAAATAATTGTTGATTAGGGAAACATGGATAGTAAACTTAATTGTTTATGAGTCTAAAGATTTGATACTTAATGCTTGGTGAGATTTACATTATTCACAATCGAGATAGATGGAGTTCTAGTTTGCATATTATTATCTTTTTCACCACCATAGTAGGTTGAAGTGAATATTACGGAAATCTGTCCATTCTAATTATGCATTGCATACACATAAGAAAGATGAAGGAAATTTGATATGGGAAGCATAGTAATTATTGACCTACGTGAAGTTGTGAACTAAGAGTTTTCTTAATATAAGAATACAACTTGATTTACATTGCTTTTATACAATAGATTAGTTTTAGTTTAAACCAAACAAAAAAAAAAACCTTCTTAACAATATAGTTAACTTGACTAAGTAACTGTGTCCATATACACCTTTCTCAGAGGAACGATAGCTGTAATCAACCTTTGTTGATTACATTATTTCTACAATTGAACCGTTATACTTCCGGTCATGAATCAAGTTTTTGGCGTCGTTGGCAGGGATAGGTAGCTACAATTAGTTAGTTTACGAAGTTGCTAATAGTTTTTGATTTTTAGTAATTTTTAATTTTAGTTTTAATTTGATTGACATATTGCATTTGATCTACTTTCTTTTGTCTTTGGTATTTCAGAGATGTAAAGAATGTATAACTATCATGTTAAGGAATAACCAAATAGTGAAATCCTTGATAAAATCACTAGGTTCGTTTATTGAAGTGAAGTTGTTAGAGACAATACCAATCGCGAGTGGTTTTGCATGGACAAGATATAAACAGCCATATTATAACCCGTATAGATTTACAAGATTTGTGGGAACTCAAGGGCATTGCAAATACATACAAAGAAAAGAGTCATGGCATAATTACCAAAGCTTTTACAACCTTCACATTGAAAATGTCTAACAACCATCACGTAGTTCTCAGGACAACTGGCAATCACGACAAGATAAAAAGATGGATGAACAATTCTCTTACATCTTTATAGCAAATAGTAAGAAAAATGGCTGAGCGAGTGAGCATGATCTCAAGAAGCATGTGGAAAGATTAGAGATTTATGCGCAATCATTTAACATTAAGGAGGAAAAAATGATCAAGCGTTCTTGAATGTGGAAAAAGATTTAGAAGAAATTGTGACTTTCACAAATTCAAGACAAGAAGTTGTGGTTAAGTCTAAGGAGAACCAAGTTAAAGAGATTTTATCAAGTGAAGAAACATGTCATGAAGCATATGAAGAAGTAGAGAAACCTAATTAGGAGGATTGCAACATTGTTGATGTTTCAGGGCTAAATGATTTATTTGACCGTGTTAGAGATGAGAGTCATATTAAGGATATTATGCAACATGACAATGGTGTTGATCTAGAGAAGTTTGAAATAATAATGAAAGACGAAAGTAGTGAAAACTTAAGATCAAACATGCTAAAGTTTTGGAAACCGAGGATTTAATGAGATTAACGAATTAGTGATGAACTAATAAGCACACATCAAAACTAAATAGAGAATCAATATCACAAGATGACTTGAGTGTCTTCCTCTGTGTAGGTTCAATCTAAACAATTAGTTAATCAAATTTATAATGTGTACAACCACTATAATGATCTCTCATTCTCACAAAACTCAAGTAATGAACGATGATCCACACAATGGTGATCATGAGTATTTATAGACTCAGTCTTTCTACTATGTCTACGAATTCATTTCTAAATACAATACAAATCGGAAAACCTTCTTGGTCTCCAATTGTAAATCCTATTGAAATCATCCAATGTTCAACAACTATCTTCTTTTCCTTCAAGAATCTCGACTCGTTGTCTCCATAAAGTTCTTCTGTCCTTTATGCACCTTTTTTGGATTTTGTATTTATAATCCATCTCGAAGTTATGTGCTTGTAGTGTCAAACTACTTCACTGTTGTAGACTAATACTAACACTTACCTCAGTATCGATATCCAACTCGTATTCAATTCCTGGTTCGAGTTCAGATCTTTCTTTGTCTTCGACTTTGACTTTGATATTGTTATCCTTACTTTGGAATTTGCATTGTAGTCTTCTTCGAGTTGTGTCTACTCTCAAACCATCTTGCTTAGTCGTTTTCCCATCTAGATTACAAAGATGTACCTAACTTAACTTATGTTTTGACAATATACTACCAACATGGATAGACCAACCCTAACATAATAAAATAGGGTCTAACAATCTCCCCCTTTAGCATAGATTGGTCAAAAATATTAAATTTGCAAGATGACCATATTTTTGAGTTACTTCCTAAAGTGTAGTGTTACTGATGGATTAATCTAATAACACGTAAGTGCAATCATGAATATGTAGTTAACAGGTTCATGTACCTATAATAATGAAAAATTAACTTAACCTTCTTCTCTTGCTCACTCCCCCTTTTTGACTGAACAACGTCAAAGAGATCACAATTGTGTTTTAACCAGTCATCTAAATCGTCGAAGTTTGGCATCAGCAATGTCCAGCATTCTTTGCATTGGTTGCATCTGTACAACTACATCTTCCCCGTAGACAATGAGGTAGGCAATGCGATCTTAAAAGTAGTTGAACAACGACGGGTGTGGTCTCATCACCACCGGAGAACTAGGGGCTTATAGAAATTCATCATGAATTGGAGCAGAGTCATCTTCAATAACCTATGCATGTGTCGTGAAAGCGACAGTTGGAGTAGAAGATGCACGTTCAGCAGTAACATCAAACGTAGTTTATGGCTTGGTTGAAGTGGTAAGAATAGCTTGAATGACTTCAATATTCTCTTGATCAAGGTGAGTAGGAGGATTGATTGACATACTTGGCTTAGATTGCAAAGCTTCATTCAATAAAGCCTCAACAGTATGTCCCATGGTTGCAATAACCGAAGGTAGCATATTACCCTCAAGGTTAACAATTCATGTCCTCAAAAGGAGGAATCTCTGATGTTACTAGATACTATATTTATGAATTAACATCCTCACTAGGAACGTCACATGGTGTTTCAACATCTTCACCATCAATTCCATAATTCATCATAAGGGACTCAAGTGTAGTCATCCCAGCAGTAACAACATAAGTAACAACACTCAAATCAAAGTGTAACCTAGTAAAGGTTCCTTGATTAACTCCAATCTCGCAAAACTCAGTAGGCGAGGTGACTTCCTCTGGTCCATTAAGAAATAGAGCAGATGAATCGGCATCGGGTCGCAGTTCTTTCTGTCCTGCAGCAGCAAGAAAGAATTTTCCCCTCTCATAATTTCCTCTCCTGATTATTGCACTTCAATAGGACTTGTGTCCACATTTCGTTGAACTGCAACAATCTTTCATTTTAAAATCCTTTTTGACTTCGAGATAGGCTTCGTAACAAGGGTATGAACAGGAGCATCGACAATTGGCTTGAGAACCGTAGGAGCAATAGATGGCTTCTTTGTAGACATGAGAAGTCAATGTCAACAATTCGATTATTAGACTTCATCTGTCGAGTCATTCTAACCTCCTCCACCACCTTTTCCAACTTGTCATTTTTTAGATCAATGACAAATTATCTTCAAAACAGTTAATTATGAAGCATTGCAGATACAACTTGTTATGTTTCTTCCACGAGCGAACCACAGTGTCACGATCCAAATCTTTAATTTGACTTTAAAATTCTAATTAGGATCAATTGACCCGTGACGTGGGACCCGCTTCGGTATATGAGTCATGACCGAGGAGAGATGGTCGAGGTAATTATTATATTTGTAATGATGTATGCCTAGTGTATTGTATATGTGTAGACTACTGAGTCATTCCTACTTATGAATAGGTGTCGAGACGTGTGAAGCAACGCATCTCGAGTTGCGTGCCGATGTGGGACCGAGGTAGAGAGCAATATGGTGAGTTGGTATAAGCTTTATATTGCTTTTATAAGTGATATAAATGGGGCTATGGTTGATTTAGTATTAAGTACATAAGTTAAAACAATAGCCACTTGATATTTCTCAAGACACGTATTGACATATCTCAACACCAATTGAGTCACTTGTTGGTGTCATTTGGCATGAGTTAGTGGGACATGTGTTAATAGGTGTACAATTAGTTAGGTCTCGAGATACGGTGCACATTAGAATCAATGGCTATCAATCAACCATATCCAATTCATGAATATAAAGCTTATGGTCAACTCAAGCAACTCAACTTTTTCATTTTGATTTCTTAAGAGAGAAGGAAACTTGCTAGAGAATAAGAAGAATAGTAAAAACTTGGTGATTTAGTGAAGGGGAGATCAAGTTTAGCTAGTGTTCATCAAGTTAGGTAGCTTCTCTACACCATATAGTTAGCTCAATTCAAACGAATTCATAAATTTGATGTATGGGTTGTTGTTTTATGTTGTGGTTGAGGTAATGGAACTCAAGAAGTGTGTATGGAGCTTCCTTAGACATTAACATGGCCTATGTGTAGAGCAAACTCGAGATCTTGATTCCAGAATTCTGGGTTTTATTGCAAATAGCGTTAGGTGGATCAGCGCGGCTAACTTAGATTAGCGCACTAGATGAGGATTGGTAGCGTTAGAATGTGTCATTAACGCACTAACCCATGTCATTAGCGCAATAGGTCTACGACAGCGTATAAACTGCAATTTTCAAAAATTCCTTAAATACTATGAAAGGGTCTAATACCTTAAGTAAAAGTCCAAACACACTCAAAAACTATAATATGATATCAGGAACCTAAGGAAGAGCTACGGGGATTCAAATACGAGTTTTGAGGTGTTGGAAGGCCGAAATAGCATAGGAAATTGTGTGGATATATAGAGGTGTTGGAAGGCCGAAATACCATGAGGTTGTTCTCCTAGGGTCATTACATTATAGAGGTCCGTCGGATATACGGGGGTCACTAGTCTTCCAGGGTGATCGAGATCTCTCCACTATCTTGCGCATCACATGGGAAATGAGTCCCGGGGTTATTGGCAAGCATAACTTGCACAACACGTGAGGTATGGGACCGTGGTTGTTGGCAATATCGCAGTCACCGACACTAGCGAAAGGTTATAAAGGCAAGAGCACTACTTAAACCTTCACATTGATGTAGAGCTCAACTTCATCCTCATATAGTGGAAGGGTCGATGTGATGAAGATCATGGCCGATCGACCCTAGATCATTACTACTTAGCCATGTGTCAGTTTCATGTTGTTTAGCTGAAGTATCTCTTTGCATGTTCTCTTTACAGAGTAGTTATTATTATCATGCTTTTAGATATTTGTTACACATTTGGGAATATGAACAAATGTCTCTCAGTATTACTTTCTACTTTCCTGTACTTACCGTTTAGTTTGTGACGGTGGGTGCAGATCAATCGAGTAGCAGACCTAGCAAAGAGAAGATCGGCGACTACCTCTGAGCCAGTGGAGTGCTGCTACGCCAGATTTTGTAGGTTTTGATTTTTGATGTATTACTTTTGTATGCCTATCATATACTTTTGGGGTTATATATTATGGGTTGAGTGATTAGTACTTTGATCAGCACATGTTGTTATATATCGTTGTTTTCTTTTATATATGAATGTGATCTTTATTCTTTGGTTTTTCCACAATTGTTAGGCCTCATGTTATAAGCTTCCACTAGATTGTTAAGACTTCCGCAGAATAAACTTTTAAGTAAACAAAATTTTAACTAACTTTGACTTATGAATTGTCAAAGGATAAGTATAGGTTTATATTCATTTAAGAAAAATTAATTGGTACGTAATAAGATTTTTAAAAGGCTTACTAGTCCCTTATTAGGTCCTATATGGTGAGGCTAGGACTTAATAACGGGATAAGGTCTGGTGGTGCCCTAATTTGAGAAGGGGTTGTCACACACAGAGTCATAGATCTCCTTGCCAACATTAAACTTCTCCCCTAGAGCCAAAGCATATAGCAGTAGTACCCTCTCCCTAAACACATGTGTCCAACGAAGAATTACCACCACGCTTATCGTCAAGACCTTCCACAGCATGTAAGCCTTGCAAGATAGCTTTGTGCAGGAAGCCCAAAGGCATTCTCAGAGGTCCATGTTGTAAAAACCCCTCCAATAAGCATAAAGACTGCATCAACAAGCTTGAGCATTGAACTTAGCTTTTCGGTAGTAGTCTATGATCTAGAAAGTCTGAATGGGTAGTTGATTGAAACTAGACATTGGAATATTGAAGCCACGAACAAAGACCTTGTCCATAACAACTTCCCCGAAATTGTCAGGAAGATTACTGTATAACTCCTTGACAATGGAGTCGTTATAGAAGGGGTCGTTACACACAAAGTCATAGATCTCCTTGACAATGGAGTCATTATAGAAACTACCACGAGTACCAAGCCGTAAATGCCAGTCTGCACTAGCAATCTCTCCAGGGCCATGTCATGAAAATGAGATATGTTGATCGGTTGATCAAATCAATATTTCCTTTTCACTATTTCTTTGTATTTCTCTGCGCAGGTCCATTTATCTAAATGACCAACGACAAATTGGCCGGAATAGCAAAGTATTGTGAGATGAAAGTGATTTACGTCTTATCAGAGGCCTTGCTGATAACATCAGCTTCACCTATAATCCTCTCCAATGAATCAAAGGAAACTTCCTCTTCAACATCAATCTTCTTTTTTTCCTTTGGCAGTAGTTCTAGCTTTCTTGGAAAAGCTGGATTGTCAAGCAATATGTTCTTTGATGTACAACCCCGATTTAACATTTGTGCTCTTTGTAGCGATATGAGGATCAGTTGGTGTAACGATGTAGATTTTGTTCGAAGGAGGATGATAGTAGATGCCTTTCATCTCTATGTCGAAATATCAGCCATAGCAGTAGAGTCACCTTGAGAGGCTGAAGAAAATGATTGAGACATTCTTACATTAACTCGAAGAAAGAAAGTAACAAAAACAGCAGAGAAAGAGAGAATGAATTCACAGCTAGAGAGAAGCATAAATTGGAATGATCGATTTGCATGCACAAGATTATCACACAAAATCCCGTAAAGATAATCCTAGTTTAGAATCAACATTCCCTTAAATCCCCAAAAATATAATCTGTTGTGTCTAACTGAATTGTAATTACTCTCTCTTACCAGGTGTAACGGCTAGGTTTTTTTACGACTGACTTATTTGGAGCGTCATGTGTTGCAGTGAAAATCCAAGTGGCAGTTTCTTGGTCAAACACGAAAGTAACTCACAATAAAATATCAAATACTTAGGTATCTCCGTTTACGCACGTAATGTACCTGTGTTACGTAGGAACCCATTCTAGTGAGAGCAAACGCCAATCTCATGGCACAGACGCTTAAAAGGTTTTGCATACAAGAGCCTTTGTAAAGATATTAGCTAGCTGTCATTTTGTTGGAACATGTTGAATACTAGTCAAACCTCTTTCCACTAGATCCCTAATACAGTGACGACAAATATTAATGTGTTTCATCCTAGAGTGTATAATAGGATTTTTCGAAATATCAATGGCATTTTTATTATTACAGTAGACTATCAACTGAGATAATGCAATACCATAATCTGTGAGCATTTGCTGGATTCATATTAATTGCGTACAATAACTGTCAGCAGCAATGTATTCGGCTGCGACAGTAGATAGCGAGATTTAATTCTATTTCTTGCTAAACCAAACAACAAGATTAGAACCCATGTAGTAGCATCCACCAATAGTAATCTTTCAATCATCGATATTTCTAGCCCAATCGGCATCACTATACCCGATTAAGTCACTGTCACCGCCTTTAGTAAATAGAATACCAAAGTTAAATGCAGTAGGATATAAAAGGCTCACAATCATGCCTAATATCAAGCACAAATACCAACACTGAAAGCTATATCTGGTCTACTTGCAGTAGGATATAAAAGGCTCACAATCATGCCTCTGTATAATATAGAATTGACATAAACACCCTTGTCATCCTTATGAATCTTCTCATTTGAGCTCATAATAGTTCGAATGAACTTAGCAGTGTCCAAACCAAAGCACTAAATAAGAGATTTAGCATATTTTATCTGAGATATGAATATACTATCATTAGATTATAAATTTGCAGAACCAAGAAGTAAGATTTCTGACGATGCTCATCTCAAATTATTTTATCATCAAATCAACAAATTCTAAAATGAACTTGGCAGAGGTAACTCCAAATATGATATTATCGACGTAGAACTGTGATACCAAAAATTGTTTATTCTTCTTTTTGAGAAACAAAGTCTTATCATTATACCCTCTAATATAACCCTTCTACAACAAATAGAAGTCAACCATTCATACCAAACTCGTGGTGCTTGCTTTAGACCATAAAGTGCCTTTTTTGGTTTATCATGAACCTCAGATCCTTTAGGTTGTGCAACATAAACTTCTTCTTGTAAATACCCATTTAGGAAAGTACTTTTTGACATCCATTTACTGTAACTTGAAACCTTTGTTACAAGCAATGGCTAGCACTAGATGAATAGATTTCAATCGAGCAACTAGAGCAAATGTCTCATCAAAATTAATACCTTCAACATGCGTGTATCCTTGTGCAACTAATTTGGCTTTGTTGCGAATAATTATAGCATTCTCATATGTCTTATTGCGGCATGTCCACTTAGTACCAATGACATTCACACCAGTAGGTCATGGAACAAGCTCCCATACATCTTGTTTGACAAACTTGTTGAGTTCCTCTTGCATAGAATTTACCCTGTATTCATCCATAAGAGCCTCCTTAAAATGTTTTGGCTTGATTTGAGTTGTAAAACAAGAAAAGCGTACCATGTTCTTGTAGTCAACTGGAGGAATTTCTCTAGTTTCCATTGGATCATTCATTGAGCCTATAAATTGCTCAATTCGATGATCTTTTAACATTCTCGACTGTGGAGTAGTAAATGTAGAAGTAGAACCAGTTCTGTAGAATATAGTGTTAGATAATCATCATCAAGATCATTTTCATCATCGATGATGGAGTAGTGGTAAATGAATCAAATAATTTTGTAGTGGTCCAGAGTAGTAGGTATTGAGCTCATAGGTGTTGATAGCTCATCTTCATCATCCTTTTCGAGAGGACAATTGTTATGTTCTTGCACAGTCATCAATCATTACCTTGATAGATTTCATCACAGACATAGTTCACTTATTATAGATTCTCTAAGCTTTACTATGCTAAGAATACCCAAGAAAAATTCCAACATAACTTTTCAAGTCAAATGTTCCCAGATGATCTCTATCATTCAAAATGAAGCAGGTATTGTCAAAAACATGAAGATGTTCGAGAGAAGGCATTTTGTCTTTATAGATTTCATAAGGAGTCTTTGTAGTCAGTGACCAGAAATAAACTATGTTAATAATGTAGGTAACAATGTTTACTACTTCTCAGCTAGTATGACTCTAATCATCTCTTGAATTGTGTGATTTTTTCTTTCAATAACAACATTCTGTTGTGGTGTCTTAAGAGCAACAAATTCATGCTTCATTCTGAATTCAGCATAATAATCAACGAATTGTTGATTCTCAAACTCTAGTCTATAATCAATGCGTAGTCAATCAATAGATACATTCTCATTCATTTTCTCATTTAGAAGTCAAACATATAACTTCTTAAATTCATCAAATGTTTTTGCTTTATCATGCAGTGAACAAGTCCATGTAAACCTTGAGTAGACATCAACAATAATAAAAACATACTTCTTTCACTCTAGACTTTCAACTTGCATTAGGCCAAACAAGTCCATATGCAATAATTCCAACACATGTGATATTAGTATGTCATTGAGGCCAACGTTTGAAGAAGAGTGATGTTCCTTTGATATGGTTCACAAATGGAATCAGACTAAGAGGTTAGGTTAGGAATACCTCTTACAAAGATCACGTAGAGATTAACTTCTAAATTTGCTTGAAATTTAGATGACCTAGTCTTCTATGCCAAAGCTCTATTCTTGATAGGCAAATAGATTTGCACATACCTTGCAGCTTGTGAGGCGATACAGAGTCTTGAAGCAACATATAACAATTGTCCGATGTCCCATTCTATACATGATACATTATCTTTCATCATTGATTATCCGACAATGATCTTTAGTGAAGTTAACAAACAAGTCTTGATCACACAAATTGATCGATGGTGATCGGATTAGATTTCAACCCATCAACATGTAGAACTCCTTTGAGATTAGGCAAGGCCACAATATTAATAGTTCCTTTGCCAACAATTTCGCTTTCTTTCCATATCTAAACATAACAACACCTTCCTTAAAAGATTCATAGTTCTTAAGAAAACTTTTTATTACCTGTTATATGTCTAGAACGACCCACTATCCAAATACCATAAATCGGTGGTAGTTGCTAAGAGTTGTAGATGCTAATCATAACGTTATAAGATTTAGCTCTCCAAACCTTTTTAGATATTTTCTTCTTCTTAAGTTGTACTCAGATCGTTAAACATCCTATAGCATCATGGTCGAATGTGACCAACAGTCCCAAAATAATGGCATGTAGGAGGTGTTTTGTTATTAGCAACAACAATCACCTGTTTCTTTGCACTTACAACAACCTTCTGTAGCAAATTCTTCTTTCCCTTTGCTGTATCAACTTGAGTCTTACTTGATTGACCCTATTAATCGCCGCACCTTTGACAAAGATTGTAAGAGCAGTTGTTGATCCCTCAGTATAGCCAAGACTATGCTTAACTCATGAAGATTGACCGCTTGCAGCATTTTATTCAATTTCTGAGAACTAGAATGGAACTTTACAATAATAGCCTTATAATCTGCAATAGCTTTCTTCAGTATAGCAATGTTAGTGTCATGCTCTTTCAACATTGCATGACAAGTCATGTGTTCTCTTTCAAGAGCCTTAAACTCTAATTTTATAGAGAAGAACTTCATCTTTAAATCAAATTTGTAATCATAAAGAGATGTCCATTCAACGAACAATAGATAGACTTATATATAGGACTAGTTTAGTTACATAACTGGTCTAAATATCTCAGAATGACCTCTAATCTATGGTATTTTTGTATTTTATGATGAAAAAAAGCACAAAAGCAAGGTTGACGCTATGAAGTAGAGAAGTGACGTCGTGGAGAATGAATGGAAGGCATGGAGATCAAAGGAAGAGATGCGGTAGCACTGATAGTGTGCATGTGAAGTTGGCGTTGTGACATTAGGCGATGTACTGAATGCAATATAGGTCGCGCAAGTCCACCGAGAAAAGAAAAACATAAGAAAAGTTGGCGAAGTCGCATAACATAAATGACATGAATTCACTTGCAAACAAAGTTGTCAAAACATAAAATAGAAAGTTTTGACTTCCATTTCATTTGGGATTGTTATTTAAGGTTTCTAATTATATTTTTAGGAGTCTTATGAGTATAAATAGGTATTAGAAAGTGTTAAACTGACCGAAGACAATAGCATACAAGAGAATTAGAAGAAACAACCATATTTAACATTAGTTTTGAGTATTGAGAAGAGTTTTTGAAGGAGATACATTGAAGACTTCAATTATAGTGATTTGGTATTGTTCTTTGATTTAGTTAAAGTTTTATTTGATTTAATCTCTTATTACAATGAATTCCATGATTTGTGTGTTTTTTATGATGATGAGTGAGTAGTTTATTTATCTTAGGGATCAATGGATCTTATGGTATGAATATTATGCAAGGTTATGAATTGATTATAATATTTTAGATGTGCAATGATTAGGGTTTTTGTTTGATTCTATGTGTAATGCTATGAACATCTTGATCACATGTTTATTGCTTAAGGGTTTTAGAAGTTACCATGGCCTTGGAGCTTTTAATCTGGATATGAACAACACAATTGTAAAATATATATAACATCGATAGATAGTTGTTGATTAGGGAGACATGGATAGCAAATTTAATTATTAATGAGTCTAAAGATTTGGTACGTAATGCTTTGTGAGACTTACATTATTCACACTGATAGGTAGAGTTCTAGTTTGCACATTAGGATCTTTTTCACCGCAACAGTGGGTTGAAGTGAATATTAAGGGAATCTGTCTATTCTAATTATGCATTGCACACACATAAGAAAAATGAAGGAAGTTTGATATGGGAAGCATAGTAATTCATTACCTAGGTGATGTTGTGAACTAAGAGTTTTCTCAATATAAGAATACAACTTGATTTACATTACTTTTATAGAATATATTAGTCTTGGTTTAAATAAAACAAATTGAAACCTTCTTAACAATATAGTAAACTTGACTAAGTAATTGTGTTCATATACACCTTTCTCAGAGGAACGATATCCGTAATAAACCTTTGTTGATTACATTATTACTGCAATTGAACCGTTGTACATTGAACCCTTATACTTGCGGTCATAATCACATATCCTAAACTAACTTAAATTATTCGTAGTTATCTATTATTCTCGAAATCAACTCCAGCGATTCATGACCGACTCCACTTAAAGCGTAAATCGCTGGCCAAACCCTTAGAAATATGTCTCTATGCTTCATCAATTTGTCCAACGATTTATCTACAAGTTGTGAATCACTGCCAAATTGCCAATAGTGATTTTAGGTTGATTCTTCATTCGCTGTTGATTCGTTGTGTATTTCTTCCACTTGATTAAATCCTTCATTTTATTCTATTTTTCATTCTTTGAGGGTACAGACGTCCCTTGTGGGTATAGACGTCTTTTGTGGGCACAAACACCTCTTATGTGCATAGATGTCCCATGTAGCTATAATACACCTCTTATGGGCACATGCATTATTCATCATCTTCTCCAATAACCCAACATGCATGAAAATGACCACAACTTCAATACCAAAATTTGACTCAATTCAAGTGATTCTCTTTCCTTGTGGGTTGATTTGACCCAATGACTCCTAATTAACCCAAATTGATAAAAAAACAAAAAAACATACAAACTATAAATCATGCATTTTACAAGAAAACTCATTTTTGTTGTTCAAGAAAACATAATCCTCAAAAATCCACAACTTACTCATTTTAAAACCAATTTTTGAATTCCAATAAAGTAGATTGAGTGGAATCTCGCAAGGAATCCAAATCTTCAGTTTATGTTCAAAAATAAAGACTTATCAAAATCAGAATCTCATAAAACTCAATTCATGAGAAAACCCCGTTTTTGCTAAAAACATGTAAAGTGTAAACTATGAACTTAGAACCTATTTGCTTCATATAAAGCAATTGAATTTATCATTTTAATGAGAAAATTAGTGGCATTAAACCATTAATTCATTTCTTTGAGATAAATCGTGAAATGCGTGACTAATTTCACAAGAATTGATTAAAAGAGAAATATAGGAAAGATGCCTAGGTTTATGCTTGATCTTAAGCACTTGTTTCTTCAAATTCTACTCTAATTACTCTCTTGAATCCTTGTTTTACAAAAAACCTAGCATTCAAGAACACTTCATATTTTCTTCTCAAATATCATACGAATGCATGTTTTGAGTTTAAAGAACTAACACCTCTTTATATAGTCCCTTTAAGATTTGATCCTAGCTTTGGCGGCCCCAAATTCCAAGGCAAATTGGGCACCGCCATGTCGCCGATCACGTCACTAGGTCATGCCACGTTACTTGCACGCCTATCCATGACGGCCCATGACATCTTCTTGACCTTCTCTTATAATCCTAACGAATCCAATTATTCGAGTGTTTATGATGATTCACACTTAATTGTTTCAGTTAGGCTATTCCTAACTCACTTAGTCGCTTGTTAAGTTATTTAGTCCATATCCTTGGCTTACAGACTCAGTATTAGTGTTTTACAACATATATATGTAAGTTATTATCATATATATTGTAATGTTAGTGGACATTTTTCAATTCTCATGCAATAAGTAAATATAAGTAAATTGCATTATTTAACAAACCCTAAGTAGTGGAAAACCCGTCAAAAGGATACCATGTCTATTAAAGGCAACAAAATAATATAATATGAAGTCAATATACATGTATCAGGTACAATAGTCTCCCCAAAATGTCACAAAGCAATAATATAATATATACGAACACCTACGCTATCATCTGGTGGAGGCTCTCGAGAATCAGAGGTAATCGCTAAGCTTAGCCTTCCACTGACTCGTCATAGGATATGCACTCGATCATCTATGGAAAACGTTAATGACGAGTCCAGTGAGTAAAGCCCCTGAAGAAAAGCAAGAAACGCAAGTTGCATTTAATAAGAATTTTAAAAAAATGACTACAAATCATGCTAGGCAATATGAAATACAGTAAAAGGGGTAAATAGCATGAAGATAAGTCGATATGACAACAAAAATATGTCGGAAGGGAGTGTGGTATGTCTGTCGAGCTATGTGACAAGTAAGTAAGACCGAGGAGACTCTGGCGACAAGGTAGTCCCCGCTACCACCCCAAGGTCGATGAGGATCTCGTTAGTCGGGATTTAGACTCCTAGCCAATTGCCTCAAAAGGAGAGGATATTTGTGTCAAAGGCAAGCCTCGCGACCACTCACTCTCAAGTCATCGACTCGCAGAGAGGAATCTCACGCGTAATCTAAGGTATGACTAACACCGTAGCAACAATCGGATCATCATTTACAAGAGTGCCAGAAAGTGGTCATATAGTTTCGTCGACCACACATACACACGTGGAAGTGTAGTAGTCAAATAAGCCCAAATTGGCCTAATTCAAAGAATGTAAATGAATTCAAAATAAATAAATGCGAAGTTGTTTTCTTGGTGCGGTTTACTTACATCAAACAGCTTGTAAATAACTCTAAAACGTCCTGGTCGCACCTCGAATTATGTACTCGACACCCGAGTATACACTCCTAAGTCCCTGGTGTCTGAATAGACCATTGAAAATAATTTAGAGTCACATTAATTGATTTTATATTGTGAGAACAAAAATTAGAATTTATTCAAAATTTTAGTTGTGACACTTTTTTCAGGTTACACCGGGGTGCCAAACGCCTGAAAAAGTCTCAAAATCCGATTTTCTACCTTTTCCCTATTTCTCATATTTTCTATGATTTCTTTGAATTTTTTCATAATTGTATATCTATTTTTCATATTTTCGTAATTTATTGTGTTAAGTTTTATATTTTAGTTATTTTTTATCATTTAATGAGGTTGGGCCTACCTAAACCGTGCTCTCTGTTCGCACTAACTAAGCCCGCTCGACCCAGCTTGCATGCACACATGCAAAAGCGTGTGTGCTAGCTCCCCCCCTTGTTGTCTTTGCCTTTATCAAACAATAAGTTTTTTGTTTCTTTTTTTCCTTTTCTTTTTCTTCAACAATTACAACAACAACATCAACATCAAAACAAACATAACAAAATTTACTACAACTTGGATCAAAATCAAGAGATTTTCATGAAAATTTTGAGGAAACTCATGAACATTATTTATTTCTTCAAAAACCAGTTTGATAGCTCAATCCATTGAAAAAATAGTGACCAATTTCATTAATTTGAGTTCAAAAATAGTGGAGATCATCATTTTAATCCTTTGAAACTCATTTTACTCATGAACCCTAATTTCAAGCATGTATCAAACCCTATAATTATGGACAAATTGAAGAACAATGTCACGATTTAGTTTACCTTAGCTTCTAACTAGATTCCTTGGCTCCCAATCACTCCAAAGCTCCTCCAATAGATCAAATCTAGCCCTTGATCTCTTAAAAATCTTGTGCTTGAGACATGCATGTGTGAGCAAGAACTTCCTAAGTTTTCCTTTTATACTCATAGTTCAAATGTAGTCTAGTATTGTACTAGTACTGCATAGCCTACTGATCGTAACCGTAAGTATAACGGTCCAAATGTAGTAATAATGTGATGAAAAAAGGTTGAAGTCTAGTATTGTACTAAAACTGCATAGCCTACTGATCGTAACCGTAAGTATAACGGTCCAAATGTAGTAATAATGTGATGAAAAAAGGTTGATTACAAATATCGTCATCTGGGAAAGGTTTATTTGGACATAGTTCACTTAGTTAAGTTCACTTTATTGTTAAGAAGGTGTCTTTTTAATTGATTTTAACTAAACTACTCTATTCTATAAAACAATATAAATTAATGTGTACTCTCATATTGAGAAGACTCTTACTTCACCATTTTACCTAGGTAATGAATTAATATGCTTTCATCTCATACTTTCTTCATCTTCATTATGTGTGTCCAATGCTTAATTAGAATAGACAGATTTTCTTCATATTCACTTCAACCCACTATCGTAGTGGAAAAGATCCTAATGTGCAAACTAGAACTCCACCTATCGGTGTGAATAACGTAAGTCTCACATAGCATTAAGATCCAAATCACTAGACTCGTAACCACTTAAGTTTACTATATATGTCTCCCTAATTAATAACTACATATCGATGATATATATTTTATGGTTGTATTGTTCATATCAGGCTTAAAAGCTCTAATGGTCATCGTAACTCATAAAACCTCTAATCAACAAACATGTGATCAAGGTTTTCATAGCATTACGCATAGAATCAATACAAATTCTAAGCATTGCACTTTTTAATTTTATAATATATTCATACTTCCTTTAGCATAGCACTCATACCATAAGATCCATTGATCCATCAGATAAATAAACTACTCACTCATCATTGAAATCAACATAATACAATTCATAAACATCATTGAAATCGAGAGATTAAACTAAATATTACCTTGAATTGAATCCATGAAACAAAGATTGAATTACAAAATAGGAGTCTTCATTGTCTTCTCCTTCAAAACTCTTCTCAATAGTCAAAAACAAACTAATCTATGATATTGGGTGTAGCGTATTGCACTTGGTGAGTTTACCAAATTCTAATACATATTTATACTCCTAAGACTTCCAAGAATACAATTAGAAACCCTAATTAACAATTCCGAACGAACTAGAATCCCAAGACTTTCTATTTTTATGTCTCTATTACATTGCCTACGTAAGTGAACCACGACGTCTGTGTATTTGCAGAGTGTCGTCATAGCTTCGACCTATGTATGTATCATTTCTCTTCATTCTAGGCTTGGTGCCCTGTGTGTACTAGCTCAGCGCCGTGTGTGTTACCCCACTACGCTGCCACTACGTCAAGTGCACTGCACCACTTCTTTGATTTCCAAGCCTTCTCCACGCATGCCTACACATTGTGTTCACTTCCCACGACGTTAATGATGTTTGCCACATCGTAATTTATTGTTTTTTCTCCTCATTTCATCATAAAACACATAAATGCCATCAATTAGAGCCCATTTCGGGATTTTAAGTCCAATTATACATCTAAACTAACTAGGGGTGGGCAAACCGCGGTTCGGTGGTGAAAATCATCAAACCACCACCAAACCGCGAAACCTCAAAACCACAACCAATCCGACCGCTGTTTGCGCGGTTTGGTCGGTTTGGTTTTGCGGTTTTTTGTGACACATTTTCAGCAAAAAAAGTCACATATTCCATACAATCTCATCAACAAAATATATGTTCATACATGACCATCCACCAAAAACACAATAATACACATGAACTCAATCAAAATTATGAGTCTAAGATCATTTTGAAAGTTAAAACAACAAGAAAAGGCTTCAACTTTATTTCAATACATTCCAAGTTTAGGGGTGGTTTTTGCGGTTTGGTGAACCGCGGTTTTTGTAAATGAAAACTACCACCAAACCGTGGAATTGCGGTTTTCAAGTTTTCTAAACCGCCCCCAAACTGCAAGTTAAAAAAACCAGACCAAACCATGCGGTTTGCACGGTTTGGGCGGTTTGGGCGTTTTTGTGGAGACCAATGCCCACCCCTAAAACTAACCATATATATAAGTTTAATCAAACACTTATCAAATACCCCCGAATTTAAGATTTTGTATGTCCCGAGCAAAAGTGTATTCTACTAACTACACTTGCTACTACTACTACTTATAATCCTTACTCATTTTACACTGTTCATAGAGTTTCCTTTAATTCAAATAAGATCTTGTTAATAATCCACTCAATAATTTTTTTTATAAAAACCATACTTTCAAAACACGTAGCTTTAACAACACATATAATTCACTTTTGAAACTCATAAATAATTTACAACCAAAACCATCACTACTCACAAGTTTATTTAACCTCGACACTTAAGTAGCAAGTGTACAATCTCATGGTTTCTCATTAAGCTTAAGAATTCACAACTAAGTAGAGATATATTATTTTTGTAGACTTTAGTACTTCAAGAGTCCATAGGACTTAATATAGTTTGAAAGAAAACTTAGCTCGACTAAGTTACTTGCACTCAAGCTAAATCTTTCCATTTTAAGAGTTTAATTTAAATTCTACCTTTCTTTCATCTTTTTTCTTCTTATATTTGTTTTTTAGTTAAACGGTTCCTGCTCCTTTTCATATGGATTCCATTTTTTCTCACTTTTTCTAACTATAAATTAGCCCCATTGATTTACCACTGTCGTACATTACACGTCACGGCGCTGGGGAATCACTGGGTCGACTTCCTCAACCGCCTAAACAGCCTCGTGGCCAACGTCGTACCGCCTATGAGTGAGGTGTTGGCATGAAGCTGGGCACAAATTTGGAATATCATATCCAAATCCAATTTCTGAATTCCTCAACAACTCACATTGACCCCCAATGGTCCAAATCCAATCAAAATAGTAAAGAACACCTTGTTTGAAACTGTGACAACCCCTTCTCAAATTAGGACATCGCCCCGCCTAATCTCGTCACTAAGCCCTAACCTGACCTCGTAGAACTTAACACAAAACTAGTTAGCTTTTTCGAAACCATTTACCTACTTACAAATTATAAGTTCAATATATGTTTTAATGTCTTATGTAATATAATAAATCAGAGTGAATTAAAATTTTGCTTACTTACAAGTTTATTCACCTGAAGTCTTACAAATAATGAAAGCATTAATGCGATACCTAACAATCGTGGAAAAACCACGGAATAAAGATCACATGCATATATATAAGAAAACGGTGATATAAAGCAAAAAGTGTCTGGTCAAGGTAATAATCACTCAACCCATAATATACATCCCTATAAGTATATGATAGGCATATAAAAGTAATACATCAAAAATCAAAACCTACAAAATCTGGCGTTGCAGCACTCCACTGGCTCAGAGGTAGTCACCGATCTTCTCTATGCCTAGTCAGTTACTCGATGGATCTCCACTGTAATGGCCCCTTCCCTAATCTAAGGCACCGCCCGGCCTAATCCCTTAATTAAGTCCAAAACCTAACCCCATAGGCCTTAATTATGTATTAGTCAGCCTTTATATCCAAATCTACACCATACTTAAGTTTAGAATAAGTAAAAACACATGTCACCATACATTTGAGTTTCAGAGTTAATTTAAAAAATTTTATAGTTTATTTAATTATAGCAAAAGACTTAACATATTATGCGGAAGCAATAATTATAAATCCTAAGTGTGTGGAAACCAAGAAACGATGATCACATGCATATATAACAAAGTGGCGAATATAAACAGTGTAATGGTCACCATAAGTCAGGGATTTAAACACTCAACCCAATATACAACCCCGAAATGTATCAAAAACATAAATGTATGATACATACATACAAAAACCTACAAAATGTCGATGCGGGTGCGCCACTAGCTCGTAGATAGTCGTCAATCTTCTCTTGCCCGCTGCTCATCATCGACGGCTCTGCACCCACCGTTATAAAAAGGACGGTGAGAACAAAAAGTAACAAAGATAATCCCCGTTAACAAATTCATTTACATTTTCAAAACAAACTAATTGGTATTTAACAAAGATAAGTTAAATAAAGAAAGACAAGTACCAATAATATGCTAAGAAATGCCATAGTTAAGCAAGTGAAACTGACACAAGGCTAAATAGTTATGATCTAGATACGGTCCGCTGTGACCTACGTCAGTGAAGCCATTAACCACTAAGGAATGTTCATGTCTCACACAATCTACCTCACCAGGGACTCTAAACCCAATTGCATCAGGGTCTCTAACCCCAGTATCATTAGCAACCTCAGGGACTCTAACCCGTGTGCCTCATCTTGGTGGCGAGTGCCAACATCCCTAGGGACTCTAACCCCGTGTGCTGATCTACTTATAGTGTAATGGCCTCTAGATTCTATAACTATTTTATAATTTCAAGAAAATGACTCATTAAGGAATCCAAGGAATTGGTTATGCTAAAAAGCACAAATTTTTCCAGAGAGTACAAGTCAGTAAAGTCATTCATAACCCACAAATCCCTAATAGCATGCTATCTATACTACATTTACTGTAAAACAACAAGAAATGAGATATAGCACAAAAGTGAATTCAAAAGAATTCAAGTTATCAAAATATCATGGAAAACCAAGTTCATCAAGTGAGAAATAACAAACAAGTCAATGACATGAGAGTACAAAGCAAGACATAGTCAATATAGACCACTGCAAATAAGATAACATTGGAAATGAAATGTAAATAAACAATCAACGGGTATACTCACATCGAGCAATGTAAAGTCTCAGCTTTATCGGTCTCCCAACACCTCAAATCTCCTATTCGTAGTCCCGTAACACTTTCCTAGGTTCCTACACCTATAACATGTTTTTGGATGTGTTTAGGCCTTTACTTAAGTTTTTAAGCTCAGTTATAATGTTTTGAAAATTTTGAGAAATTGCATATTTTTGTGTTGTCATGGCAATTAGCGTGCTAATAAAGTGGATTAACGCGCTAATGACCTCATTAGTGCGCTAACCAAGATTAGCGCGCTAACTGTTTCACCTAGCAAACTATGTGCAAGAAACCCAAAATTCTGCAACTAGAATTCTGAGTTTACACCACACATAGACTTTGCCAAGGCCTTGGGGATCTCCATACATACTCCCAAACCCCAAGACATCATCAACAACCGAAAAACAGCCATGTATAACATTAAATTCATCAATTCATCAAATTAAACTAAATAAACTAGTGTATGTAATTACCTAGTTGATTGACACACCACCTAACTTGATCTTCTTCACCAAAATCTATTGTTTTCTCCTAATTTCTCTCCTTCCTCAAGATCCAACAGCTTCTTTCTTGTTTGCTAAGTTGATGAAAATGAAAAACTTGGTTTGCATGTCTTAAACTCTAACTATATATATAAATGGAAATGGTTGAGTTATTGCCACACATCTTATTGTAAACACGTATCCCGAGACCTATCTAATGGTTTACATGTTGACATTTTTCCCATTAACCTCCACTAACTAATCCTAAGTAACACAAATGACTAAATCAATTGGTCTATAGCTATGCTAATACGTGTCTCGATGCACATCATATGGCTATCGAATTAACTCACTAACTTAGGCTACATTAATTCCAAATCAACCATAGCCACATAAAGCCACTATTTAAACCATACTAAGCTCAAAATAAACTTACCACATAAATCTCTACTCTAGTCCCACGTTGACACACAACTCGAGGCACGTCTCCACTCACGTCTCGACACCTATACACGGGTAGAAGTGATTAAGTAATCTACACATATACAAACACTAGGCATACATCACAACAAATCTAACATATACATCGGCCCTCTCGCCTCGGTCAATGCATATATCACGATATGGGTCCCACGTCACGGGTCGGTAATCCTGATTACAGATAATAAACGAGATTTAAAATTCGAGCCGTGAAAATTCTTCCAAACTAATGGAAATTCAGTCCTCGAAATTAGAATTTAGATTAGGTTAATACCTGACTCGAAGAGTTCTATATCATCATGGAATTGCCACTTAACGAGAACTTTTAGGACATACTTGTTCCTCAATTGTTGTACCCTTCGATCTAAGATCTGAATAGGCTGCTCCTCAAAAGTAGCATCATCACTCAAGTCTATGTGACTCAAATCCACAGTCGGTCGAACACCTGCTCTCAATTCAGCTAATCAAAGCATCAAAATATTAAAGACTGGATGAATCCCTGACACCTTGAAGGCAGCTCAAGCTCGTACACAACTTTCCCGACTCGTTTCTTAATCATGAAAGGCCGATGAACCTAGGTGCATGCTTACCATTCACTTCAAACTTCGAAGACCCTTACGAGGGAAACTTTTAAATATACAAAGCCCCACTAGGTGAACGTGAGATCACCGCGATATCTCGTTTTCATATTTCTTCCGTTTCCTATCCTGGGCTCCTAGAGTCTCTAACGGATCGTTTGACTTTCTCCGTATGGTCAAAAACAATCTCGGCCCCATAATCACTTGGTCCTCTTGCTCAACCAACATGATGGCGAAACGAAACTTCGATCTGTCATACAAAGCTTCACATGGCGTCATTTCAATATCGGCTTCGATAACTTTTGTTGTAAACAAAACTCACACAATGGCAGGTAATCATCCTAAGATCCGCCAAACTCTAATATACGAGCTCGTAACATATCATCGAGAACTTGAATCAATCTCTCCGTCTGCTCGTCAGTCAGAGGATGAAAAGTCGTGTTAAACTATAGGCGCATACCATACTTCTCCTGCATACTTTGCCACATCCTGAACGTATATATAGCATCTTAAACAGATGTAATAGTCAATGGTACTTCATGCAGCCAGATAATCTCTTGCTCGAACAGTATACTCAGCTGATCAAACATGTAATGCACGGCTACTGATAGAAAATGAGCAGACTTCATAAATCAGTCTACAATTACTTTGATAAAATCATGTCTCCTGGTAGTCCTCAGTAATCTCCTAACAAAATCCATAAAAATGTCCTCCCACTTCCATCATGGAATGGGAAGAGACTGTAGCAATTCTCCAGGTCTGCGATGTTCAGCTTTTACTAACCGACAAATTTCACAGTTCTTGATGAATTCAAATATATCCGCTTCATCCCAAGCCACCAAAAATGTCTCTTCATATCATGGTACATTTTGGTCCTACCTAGATGAATGGTGAATCGGGAACAGTGTGACTCTTGAAGAATCTCATCTCTAAATCCTGCACGACAATATCTACAGCTTGTCTCTGAATCTCAAACACTTGATCACTTTGTCCTCATTCATCAACACAATCTGTACTTTGTGCCAACTCACTAAACCTCGTGTACAACCTATCGCTCTTTTGACCCATTGAAACTCTCTATATAGACATTTTGTAATCTCGTTTGTGCGTAAATCTTAACCCGAGTACCTAGAAACCTCGCATCTCTAACTTTGTATCCTACTAAGATCTCCAGACTACGTCGACTTTTCCTGAATAATACACCACGAAAATGTCGTAATCCTTCATAAACTCTAACCACCCGCGATGTCTCATATTCAACTCCTTCGTGTGAAGAGATACTTCAAACTCTTGTCATCAATAAAGAGTGTGAATTTCTCTCCATACGATACAATGTCTTAACACTTTCGGTGCAAAAACTACCTTTGCCATCTCCAAATCATGTGTGGGGTAGTTCTTCTTATGCACTTTCAACTTGTTTGTAGGCATAAGCTACCGTGCCACTACCATGTATCAACATGCAACCAGGACCCATATGAGAAGCATCTGTGTACACCAAGAATTCATGTTCAACCTCTCGCGTACACGAAAGCCGGTGCGAGTAGTCAATAATTTCTTCAATTGATTGAATGCCTCCTCACATTCCTTAGACCACTCAAATTTAACATCTTTCCGGGTCAACCTAGTAATCGGTGAAGCGATCTTGAGAATCCCTTCACGAACCTGCAATAGTATCCTACCAAACCTAAAAACTCCCGACCAAAGATCCTCAAAGTCGGTCTTTGGCCAATCCATAATTGCATGAATCTTGGCCTGATCCACTTGCTATCCTGCTTGCTCCGACAATATGCCCGAAAAACTTGACCTTTGAAAGCTAAAATTCACATTTGCTTTGAACTTGGCATAAAGTTTGTGCTCCCTCAAAATCTATAACGTCTCCCCGAGAGTCTTCTCGTGATCCTCTCTGGTCCTTCAATATATCAAGTATATCATCAATGAAGATTATCACGAAATGGTCAAGAAACGGTCTAAATACTCGATGCATCAAATCCATAAACACCACTGGGAGCATTAGTCGAGACCAAATGGCATGATCGTGAACGAAAATGTCCATATCTCATGCTAAAGCTTTCATAGCCCTATCCTCGTCCCGAATCCTAAGTGATGATACCCCGATTGCGGTGTCTATCTTGGAGAAAAATTGTGCTCCTCTCAACTGATCAAATAAATCATAAATCCTCGGCAGTAGATACTTGTTCCTAATTGTGACTTTGTTCAACTGCGTGTAGTCGATACAAATTCTCAAAGTACCATCATTCTTCTTCACAAAAAGGACGGGTGCTCCTCATAGCGACATAGAAGGTGTGATGAGTCCTTCGTCCCAAGTCCCGAAGTTCGAGTCTTCAACTCCTCTAACTTTTATGGTGTCATGCAGTACGGTGGTATAAAAATCGGTCTCGTGCCCGATACCAACTCAATAATAAAATTAACCTCTCGCGATGGCGGTAGTCCAAGTAAATCCTTTGGAAACACATCTAGAAACTCTCTAACAACTGGTTATCCTCAAACCTAGGTCCTCGACTCTGCAGTACTTGTGTATAGTGCAATCGATGCTTCCATCTCCTCTCTAGTCACAAGTCGACCTCTCGTGCCTACTGTCCTCGTTGAACTACCTCTATAGTAAGAGAGAATAGGCTGTAACCTATCTTCAACACCTAATAGTATATGTAACTTCTCTAGTGAGAGAATCCACCATTCAATCTTCTCATGATCTCGCTCTTTGGCAAAAATACTGACCTAAGCCTAATGAATTCTTTCACTAGCTTGGCATCCGTCGATAGTGCAGCTGCCTTAGAGGGCGAAGGTGTAGTAGTGGACGTGTCCGCAGCTATAGTTGTCTTACGAACAATCACTATCGATAACTCCGGTGGACGTGGTGCTATGGGATCTACACGTGACTGTGGCACTAGTGGTGCGGGTGCTTGAGGTTCTGAAGTAGTAGTGTTGGGTGCAGTCTCAGTCTTGGTGGTCTGAGGTGTGACCATAATAGTATGAGTAGCAGGAAGGGCTAGTGTAATAGTCGCCATGTGCTCCCTCATGAAAGCAATGAAGTCGGCTAACTGTTGCCCTTGAATCGCTACACGATAAGACAGCCTCTAATAGTCATCCGTTGAAGTAGTATGAGGCTTACTCCCGCTAGCTCCAGTATCTCTGCCATCGCGTGTGTCTGCCATTGATGTTTGAAGGTAGATAACGAATGCGAATCAGCTACTACGTAGCGTAACTTGTATATATATACATATAGAAAATATCATGTACATATAAGATATCCCCACCTCATATTCACTCACTTCCCAACTAATAGTTTCTAGACAAAGATCATCTGGTCTCCACATCTAAGATTTGTATTTTATTCAAGTTTTGTGTCTTACTTATTGAGACCATTGGCTCTGACACCAACCGTGACGGCCCCTTCCTTAATCTAGGGCACCGCCTGCCTAATCCAGATAGTTAAGCCCAAAACCTAACCCCATAGGCCTTAATTAAGTATTAGTCAGTCTTTCTATCCAAATCTACACCATACTTATGTTCAGAATAAGTAAAAACACATGTCACTATACATTTGAGTTTCAAAGTTAATTTAAAACTTTATATAGTTTATTTAATTATAGCATAAGACTTAACATATTATGCGGAAGCAATTATTACAAGTCCTAAGTGTGTGGAAACCAGGAAACGATGATCACATGCATATATAACAAAGTGGCGAATATAAATAGTGTGATCGCCACTATAAGTTAGGGATCTAAACACTCGACCCAATATACAACCCCAAAATGTATCAAAAACATAACTGTATAATACATATATACTAAAACCTACAAAATGTCGATGCAAAGGTGCGCCGCTTACTCGTAGCTAATCGACAATCTTCTCCTTCCTTTCCCCGGCCTACTGCTCGACGGCTCGCACCCACCGTCATAAAAAGGACGGTGAGTACAAAAAGTATCAGTAATCCTTGTTCACAAATTCATTTACATTTCCAAAACAAACTAATTGGTATTTAATAGAATAAGTTAAATAAAGAAAGACAAGTACCAATAATATGCTAAGAAATATCATGGTTCAGCAAGTGAAACTGACACGAGGCTAAATATTTATGATCTAGATCCAATCGGTTGTGGCCCACGTCAGTGAAGCCATTAATCACTAAGGAATGTACAAGTCACACAATCAACCTCACTAAGGACTCTAACCAATGGCATCAGGGACTCTTACCTCGGTATCATCAGCAACCTCAGGGATTCTAACCCCATGTGCCTCATCCTAGTGGCGGGTGCCAACATCCCGAGGGACTCTAACTCCGTGTGCTAATCTACTCATAGTGCAATGGACTTTAGGTTCTATAACTACTTTATAATTTCAAGAAAATGACTCATTAAGAAATCCAAGGATTTGGCAATGCTACAAAGCACGAATTTTTCTAAAGAGTACATGTAACGGCCCTTTTCCTAGTTTTGGGCATTGCGCGGCATAATCCCGTAATTAAGCCTAAATCCTAACCCCATAAGACTTAATCACATATTAGTCAGCCTTTTGTCCAAATCTACTCTAACTCATTTTTCAGAATAAGTAAAACACATATCATTTTACATTTGAAAATCAGAGTTACTTAAAACTTATTAACAATTATGAAATTTAGTGGATGGCTTAATATATTATGCGGAAGCAATTATTAAAAATCCTAAGGGTGTGGAAACCAAGAAACCATGATCACATGCCTAAATAACAAAGTGGTGAATATAAACAGTGTGATGGTTCTTATAAGTTAGGGAGCTAAATACTCATCCCAATATACAACCCAAAAACATATAAAAAACATAAGTATATAATACATAGAATACCAAAACCTACAAAATGTCGATGCACAGGAATGACGTTGGCTCAGAGGTAGTCGCCAATTATCTCCTTTCTCGGCTTGCTCATCGACGGCTCTGCACCCACCGTCTTAAAAAGGACAGTGAGTACAAAAAGTAACAGTAATCCCCGTTGACAAATTTGTTTACATTTCCAAATCAAACTAAATGGTATATAAATGCATAAGTCAAATAAAGAAAGACAAGCACCACACTCATGTTAAGAAATACCACTGTTAAACAAGTGAAACTGACACAAGGCTAATAGTTATGATCTAGATCCGGTCGATTGTGACCTACGTCAGTGACGCCATTAACCATTAAGGAATGTACATGTTTCACAAAATCTACCTCACTAGGGACTCTAACCCCAGTGGCATTAGGAACTCTAACCCTAGCATCATCAAGGACTCTAACCCCGTATATAGTCAGCAACCCCAGGGAGTCTAACCTCGTGTGCCTCATCCTAGTGGCGACTGCCAACATCCCCAAGGAATTTAACCCTATGTGTCGATCTACTCATAGTGCAATGGACTCTAGATTCTATAACTAATTTATAATTTTAAGAAAATGACTCATTAAGGAATCCAAAAATTTAGCTATGCTACAAAGCATAACTTTTTCCAAAGAGTACAAGTCCACAAAACCTTTTTTACAAACTCACAAATCCTTAATAGGACGCTATTTATGCTACATTTACAGTAAAACAAGAAGAAATGATATATAGCACATGAATGGATTCAATAGAACTCAAGTGATCAAAATATCATGGAAACCAAGCTCAACAAGCGAGGAATTTCAAACAAGTCCATGATATGAGAGTACAAAGCTAGGCATAGTCAATATAGACTATAATAAACAAGTTAAAGCAGGAAATGAAATGTAAACAAACCATCAATGGGTATACTCACATCAAGCAATGTAAATTCCTAGCTTTACTGGTCTCCTGACACCGCTAATCTCGTATTCGTACTCCCCAGTAACCCTTTCCTAGGTTCCTGATGACCTATAACATGTTTTCGGATGTGTTTAAGCATTTTCTTAAGGTTTTAGGCTCAGTTATAGTGTTTTGGAAGTTTTGGAAATTTGCATATTTTTGTGTTGTTAGGGCAATAAGTGCGCTAATAAAGTGGATTAGCGCGCTAATGACCTCATTAGCGCTACCTATCATCTCTAGCGCGCTAATCGTTTCACCTACGTGCTATGTGCGGGAAAACCCAGTGCAAATAGAATTCTGAGTTTACTCCACACATAGGCCTCACCAATGCTTTGGGGATCTCCATACACACCCCAAAAACCCCAAATTATCATCAACAACACAAAAACGACCATATATATCATTAAATCCATGAATTCATCAAATTGAACTAAATGATATAGTGTAAGTAAGTCACCTAGTTGATGTGCACTAGTTTGATCAAGCTCCTACACACATATTCCTCCAAACCAACTATTTTTCTTCCACCTCAAACACTCTAGAATGCTTCTTTTTTGTTTGCTAAGTATATGAAAATGAAAAACTTGTCTTGCATGCATAGATTTCTAACTTTATATATTAATGGAAATGGTTGATTTAGAGCCATACATCTTGTTACACACACGTATCTCGAGACCTATCCTATGGCATACACTAAGACACTTTTCCCATTAACTTCCACTAACTAAACCTAAGTAACACAAATGACTAACTCAATTAGTCACTAGCTATGCTAATCCGTGTCTCGATGCACATCATATGGCTTTTGTTTTAAATCACCAACTTAGGCACACTTAAGTCTAACCATTGCCACATTAAAGCCACTATATTATTTACATTTAGCTTAAAATAAACATACCACATCACTCTCTACCCCGATCCCACGTCGACACGCATCACAAGGCATATTCCCACTCACGTCTCGACACCTATACACAAGTAGAATTGATTTAGTAATCTGCACATATACAATACACTAGACATACACCACAACAATTCTAACATATACCTTGGCCATCTCGCCTCGGCCAATGCACATATATCACGGTGTGGGTCCCACGTCCTGGGTCGGCGATCTTGATTACAGATAATAAATAAGATTACAAATTCGGGCCGTGACAATTCTTCCCAACTAATGGAAATTTCATCCTCGAAATTAGAATTTAGGTTAGGTTAGTACCTGACTTCAAGAGGTACCGAAATCTATCCATCATATAGTCTTCCCGCTCCCAAGTTAGTTTCGTATCATCATGGAACTGCTACTTGACAAGAACTTTCGGGATAAACTTGTTCCTCGACTGCTGTACTCTTCGATCCACGATCTAAATAGGCTGCTCCTCATATGTATTATCATCACTCAAGTCCATCTGACTCAAGTTCATAGTCAGTCGATCACCTGCTCTCGACTCAGCTAATCGAAGCATGGAAATATGAAAGACTGGATAAATCCCTGACATCTGTGGAGGCAACTTAAGCTCGTATGCAACTTTTTGACTCATTTCTTAATCATGAAAGGCTTGATGAACCTCGGTGCAAGCTTACCCTTCACTTCAAACCTCAGAAAACCCTTCCAAGGGAAAACTTTAAATATACAAAGGCTCCCTCGGTGTATGTGAGATCACCGCGATATTTGTCTGCATACTTTCACTTTCTTATCCTGGGCTCCCTTGAGTCTCTAACGGATCAATTTGACCTTCTCCGTGTGATCAACAACAATTTCATGCCCTATAATCTCCCGATCCTCTGGCTCAACCCAACATGATGGCGAGCGACATGGTCTGCCATACAAAGCCTTAAAAGGTGCCATTTCAATACTAGCCTGATAACTATTATTGGAAGCAAACTCACACAATGGCAGGTACTCCTCCCACAATCGGCCTAAATCCAGCTCATAAGCAACCTTGTCGACCTGTCGTTTGATCTTTAAAGGCCCGATGAATCTCGATGCTAACTTGCCTTTCAGACCAAATATGTGAAAACCCTTTCAAGGAGAAACCTTTAGATACACTAAGGCTCCCTCGTCATACGTGAGATCACTGCGATATGCGTCTGCATACTTCTTTTGCCTCTCCTAGGCTCTTTTAATCCTCTGGTGAATCTATCGTACCTTCTCGGTGTAACCAACAACAATTTCAGGCCCTATAATGTCCTGGTCCTCTGGCTCAGCCCAATAAGATTGTGAGCGACCCAGTTTGCCATATAAAGCCTCTAATGGTGTCATCTTAATGCTAACTTTAGGGTAAACTATATCCCTTGCTACGGTACTCAAAATCAAATATATGCTAACTTTAACTAGTGTCAACCCTAAAATGTCTATCATGCGTCCAGAAATGAAAGATAGTGTAGAACCCGAATCAAATAAAACATATAATTGTCTACTACAAATGGAAACCATACCCTCAATGAGTCTCCATGTGGCATCTACATCAGGTTGTGCTACCCTATGTACACCCTCTTGACTCTAAGGTGGAAACACGGCTGCTGGTTGTAGACAATCTTTAATCCCGTGCCAAACCTGACCACACCTTGACCCTGAACGTGATATTGGGCCTGTGCATATTTTTTCCCCTATCGTGAACTATCTTGACCTCTACCTCTACCTCTACCTCTGCCTCGGCCTCTACCACCCTACTGCTGCTAACGTACTGGTGGTGTTGGTAGAGCTGGCAAAGTAGTAGTAAGAGCTAGTACTGCAGGTCTAAATGGTGGTGGAAAGGGAGGTCTACCAACAGTAGTCTGCAATGGTGTAGGGGATGATACAAAAGGTACAACTCATGTAGATGCCCCACCCCACGGGTACCTCTCGTCCCATCTCCTCGGTCCCTTTCCCTGGTTTCCTCCTCTCAAACTCTCTACAACCTAGTTAAGTGTCAACGTTGCCTCTAATTATGTCTCATCGGCAACTCGCCTAAATAATATGTCTCGTGAGTTAGTGCACGCTCGTAAATCTCACCCAAAGTCCTGGCACCTGAACTGACCACATAAAATCCAATATCTAGCCTCAGTCCATCTTTGAAGTGGTACACATCATCTGAATCCTCTCTCATTAAATCTCCAGCAAATTGCCTCAGATAACCATATATATCTCTATAGCTCATCACTTACTCATCAGCTCCTTGTTTTATATTCATGAATTCCTTCCTCAACCTTTTCATCACCGCAAGTGGTACTGCTAGTAAAACTTCATCCTGAAGGCATCCCAAGACTCAAACTCATCCTCAGAAGCTAATCTCGCACGCCACTATGCATCAGCATCTCTCTATAGAGTGTACAACAAAATTTTAGCTTGGAGTCTGTCCTCAATCCTCAAGACTCGATGCAACTTTTCCTGAGACAGCACCCATTTCTCGATCTTCTTAAAGTATCTCTGACCATCAAAGTAGATTGACTTCAATTTGATGAAATCCTTCACCAACTGAACCTCTACTGTCAAACTAGAGGATGGAGGTGTAAAAAATGGTGTAAAAATTGGCTCTACGATTGGAGGTGTCATTTCTGGTATAGTTTGTACTACGGCACTACTCTGTCGATAACGTGGAAGTAGTCGTAGTAGTAGGGCTGGTGTCTCTGCTAGTAGAGCAAAACGTGAAGTCATCGGGGCAATGAACTCCACCAACTTGTTGTCCCCGAGCAAATACTTGATCGGATAACCTCTCGAAAATCATATGTTGATGTAATAAGAGGTTAGCCGCCACTCGCACTTGCATCGCCGCTATCGCGTAAACCAACAATCAATATCTCGCAGTTAATAGGGAACGCGAATCAGCTACTACGTAGATAACGCATATATACATATAGAAAACTAAAATGTATACATATAAGACATCCCCATCTCACTTTCACTCACTTCCCAACTAATGATGTATAGGCAAGGATCATCTGGTTTTCTAGAACTAAGATTTATTATTAAGTTTTTTTATTTGTTACTCATTGGAAAAGTTAGGCATTTTGCTACACATTGTAGCTTTGGTATCACCTTGTGGAATGACTATTTTCCACAATCCTGCTCTATAAACTTAGGCTTTCCTGAGCTTTATAAATTTAGAATATGATACCTCATGTGACTATGGTATCTCAACTTTGGACAATTCCATAAACTGTCCATAATATTCTAGAATTTAGGCTTTGATACCACCTGTGACGGCCCCTTCTCAAATTAGGACACCGCCGGCCTAATCTCATTATTAAGCCATAATCTCACCATAAACGACCTAACAAGGGACTAGTCAGCCTTTCCAAAACCTTGTTATGTACCAATTAAAATTTTATATTTTATTTTATTTTATTTTTATATTTAAATGAATATAAACCTATACTTATCTTATGTCTATTCATAAATCAGAGTAAGTTAAAGTCTTTCTTGCTTAAAAGTTTATTCAGCAGAAGTCTTAACAAATTAGTGTAAGCTTATAACATGAGGCCTAACAATTGTGGAAAAACTAGGGAATAAAGATCATATGCATATATATATATATAATGAACGGTGATATATAACATCATGTGTTTGGTTAAGGTACTATTCACTCAACCCATAATATATGACCACAAAAGTATATTGTATACATATACAAATAATACATCAAAATTCAAAACCTACAATATTGGGTGTAGCAGCTATGGCTCAGAGGCAGTCGTCGATTTTCTCTTTGCCCGGTCTGCTACTCGATGGATCTGAACCCACCATCACAAACTAGACGATGAGTATAGGAAAGTAGAAAATAATACTGAGAGACATTTGTTCACATTCCCAAATATGCAACAAGTATCTTAAAGAAAGATAATAGTAACTATGTTGTAAAGAGAAACATGCAAAGAGATAATTCAGCTAAACAACATGAAACTGACACATGGCTAAGCAGTATTGATCTAAGGCCAGTCGGTCGTGATCTTCATCACATCAGCCTTTCCACTATGTGAAGATGGAGCTGAGCTCTACATCAATATGAAGTTCTGAGCAGTGCTCTTGCCTTTATAACCTTTCGCTGGCGCTAGTCACCTGCGATATATACTTTCCAATAACCCCGAGTCTCATACCCAGTGTGCTGCACAAGTTATGCTTGCCAACGACCCCATGACTCATTTCTCGAGTGTTGCGTAAGATAGTGGAGAGATCTCAATTTTCCTGGAAGTCTAGTGACCACCGTAAAATAGTGGAGAGATCTCATTACCCCGGAAGTCTAGTGACCACCGTATGTCCGAAACGAGACCTTATAATGTAATGACCTTAAATACAAGAACCGCTTTCATATTTCAAGAAATAATATTGTTTGAGAATCCAATAAAGCAATTGCATATCTAATGCACAAAGGAAATAGATTACAATACTATGTAACACCTACCTGATAGCATGTTATTTCACTGTCCATATGTATTAACAATCAATAATGACATAGCACATGAATTGGAGTCAATGAAATCATTTTATCAACAAACTATACCATGAAAGCAACCACGTGTAATGAGAAAGAACAACAAGTAATGGCATATGGAGTACAAAGGCAATTCAGTCCAAATGACTGGAAATGAAGATATGAATAGGAATGAAATGTAAAAAAATATCTCAATCAGTTTACTTACAATCCAATAAATTTCCTATGCTATTTCAACCTCCCGACACCTCGAAACTTGTATTTGAATCCTCGAATCTTCCTTAGGTTCCTGATATCATATTATAGGTTTTTTAGTGTGTTTAGACCTTTACTTAGGATATTAGACTCTTTTATAGTGTTTAAGGAATGTTTGAAAATTGCAGTTTTTATGTTGTCATAGACTTAGCACTAATGACTGGGGTTAGTGTGCTAAAATGTCACTTCAAAACTCGTATTTGAAACCCTGTAACTCTTTCTTAGGTTCATGATATCATATTATACTTTTTTGAGTGTGTTTGGACATTTACTTAGGGTATTAGACTTTTTTATAATGTTTAAGGAATTTTTGAAAATTTCATTTTTTATGTTGTCACAGACCTAGCGTTCTAATGACTGGGGTTAGCGCGCTAATGACACATTAGCACGCAACCAATCCTAATCTAGCACACTTATCTAAGTTAGCACGCTAGCTGATCCACCTAGCGCACTATGTGTGGTAAAATCCAGAATCTTGCAATCAGAATTCTGAGTTTTCTCTACACATAGGCCATGTTAATGCCTAAAGAACCTTCATACACACTTCTTGAGTTTCATGACATCAACCACAACATAAAACAACAACTCACACATCAAATTCATGAATTCATTTGGATTGAGCTAACTTTATGGTATAGAGAAGCTACCTAACTTGATGAACACTACAAGACTTGATCTCTCCTTCGCTAAATCACCAAGTTTTTTGTTGATCTCCTTCTTCTCAAATGAGCTTCTCCTTCTAGCGACTTTGAATCTCCTTAAGCAAATGAAATGAAAGAGTTGAGTTGCTTGAGTTGACCAACAGCTTTATATTCATGAATTGGATGTTTGATTGATAGCCATTGATCCTAATGTGCACACGTATCTCAAGACCTAACTAATAGTACATGTATTAACACATGTCCCACTAACTCATGCCAAATGACACCAATAAGTGACTCAATTGGAGTTGAGATATGTCAATACGTGTCTCAAGAAATATCAAGTGCCTATTATGTTATCTTACTAACTTAAGTGTACTTAATACTAAATCAACCATAGCCCCATTTATATCACTTATTAAAGCAATATAAAAGCTTATACCAACTCACCATATTGCTCCCTACCTTGGTCCCAGCGTCGGCATGCAACTCGAGGTGTGTTCCCACACACGTCTCGACACCTATTCATAAGTAGGAATGACTTAGTAGTCTACACATATACAATACAATAGGCATACATCATTACAAATATAATATTTACCTCGGCCATCTTTTCTTATCGTCACAACCCAAATCTTTAATTTGACTTTAATCTTTTAATTAGGATCAAATGACCGTGACGTGGGACCCGTTTTGATCTACTCACAAATGTTATATTTGGGCGTGACGTAAAGGCAAGATGGCCGAGGTAAATGTTATATTTGTAATGATGTATGCCTAGTGTATTATATATGTGTAGACTACTAAGTCGTTCCTACTTATGAATAGGTGTCGAGACATGTGTGGGATCACACCTCGAGTTGCATGCCGACGTGGGACCAAGGTAGAGAGCAATATGGTGAGTTGGTATAAGCTTTATATTTATTTTATAAGTGATATACATGGGGCTATGGTTGATTAAGTATCAAATACATTTAAGTTAGTAAGTTAAAACAATAGCCACTTGATATTTCTCGAGACAAGTAATGGCTAATCTCAACACCAATTAAGTCGCTTATTGGTGTCATTGGCATGAGTTAGTGGGACATGTGTTAATAGGTGTACCATTAGATAGGTCTCGAGATACGTGTGCACATTAGGATCAATGGCTATCAATCAACCATATCCAATTCATGAATATAAAGTTTTTGATCTACTCAAGCAATTCAACTCTTTCATTTCATTTGCTTAAGAGAGAAGCAAAGTTGCTGGAGATGGAGGAGCTGCTGGAGAAGAAGAAATAATAAAAACTTGGTGATTTAGTGAATGAGAAATCAAGTTTAGCTAGTGTTCATCAAGTTAGGTAACATCTCTACACCATATAGTTAGCTCAATTCAAATGAATTCATGAATTTGATGTATGAGTTGTTGTTTTATGTTGTCGTTGATGTCATGGAACTCAAGAAGTGTGAATAGAGGTTCCTTAGGCATTAACATAGCCTATGTATAGAGAAAACTCGGAATTCTGATTGTTGAATTCTGGGTTTTACTGCAAATAGCGCGCTAGGTGGATCAGCTATTGTGCTAACTTTGATTAGCGCGCTAAATAAGGATTGGTAGCGCGCTAATGTGTCATTAGCGCGCTAACCCTAGTCATTAGCGCGCTAGGTTTATGACAGCATAAAAACTGCAATTTTCAAAAATTCCTTAAACATTATAAAAGCGTCTAATACTCTAAATAAAGGTCCAAACACACTCAAAAACCTATAATATAATGTCAAGAACCTAAGGAAGAGCTACAAGGATTCAAATACGAGTTTCGAGGTGTCGTGAGGCCGAAATAGCCTAGGAAATTGCATGGATGGTAAGTAAACTAATTGAGATATTTATTTACATTTCATTCATGTTCATATGTTCATTTCCATTCATTTGGACTGAATTGCCTTTGTACTCCATACGCCATGACTTATTGTTCTTTCTCATTAAATGAGGTTGCTTTCATGGTATAGTTTGTTTATAAAATAATTTCATTGACTCAAATTCATGTGCTATGTCATTATTGATTGTTAATACATGTGGTCAGTGAAATAGCATGCTATTAGGTAGGTGTTACATTGTATTGTAATATATTTCCTTTGTGCATTAGTATGCAATGATTTTGATGGACTCCATTACTTTGTTGTTCTTGAATATGAAAGTAGTTCTCGTATCTAGGGTCATTACATGATAGAAGTCCGGTGGACATACGGGGTCACTAGACTTTCCAGGTTGATTGGGATTTCTCTACTATCTTGCGCAGCATACGGGAAAGGAGTCTCGGGGTTGTTGGCAAGCATAACTGGTGTTGCATACGGGGTATGGGACCCGATGATAAGTTGGTTTTTATATGCTTTTAGTTGTTTATTTTAGTATATTTAATTATGCAAAGTCTCTAAAATATATATTAATTATGTTTTTTTGGTCATTTTCAGGTGAAACGGAGTGCGCGGTTGAATTCGTGGCAGAAAAATACTCAAAATGGAGTATTTACTCGTAGTGATCAGACGCCGAACAGTTTGCCTCGAGTTACATGTTGCGTGGTGGGTAGAATAAGAGACAGCAGACCAAGTAATGCTTGCCACGTGGTCGCGTGCCATTGGCCAGCCTGGGACACGTGTCGCTTCGACAGACGACCACATCTTGGCAGAAAACCTTGCGAAACAGCAGCACTCTCCACTAATAGCCAATCGCCACGTCAGCGTCTCCATTTACTCCACCAATCAGACGTCACCACGTGGCGTCTCACATCATCACATCACTGCAAAACCAGTTCTCACTTGCTTCAGCCTCCATCAGTTTGTCATCGGGATGTGCATCAGCACAAGCTCCAAGAATTTCGGTTGATTCACGCGATTTTCTTCTCCGCCACTTGCCCGACACGTGGCGCTCGCTCACCACGCCAATAGCGTCATCAGAGCTGGTCCAGCCAATAGGAAGGTGACACATCAGCTGCTCGGCAACACTATCAACCAATGTGTTGTGGACACGTGGACAGAAGTGATTTTCACCCCAAAACAGTCCCTATATGCTCCTCGACGCACGTGTTACGAGACGAACCCCCGAAATTAGTTTCTCTCACCTCCATAGAGCAATTTTTAGTGGTTTTTCATATTAGGAGGGTATTCATACGGGGAGAACACATTGGAGCCACCACAACACAACTTTTCATACTTGGAGATTGTAGAGATGATGTCCGGCTAGACCTATCTTCGCCTGGGTCGAAGGGGAAACAAGTGGGATTCATGATTCATGGCAAATATTATGTGAGATTTATGATTTTTATTTAATTTGATTTAATTTCTCTTATTTCATTGTTGTTGATTTTAAAATATATGGTTTAGATCTAGGGTGTGTATGTGGCCAGTGCATGCTTTTAGGTTGACAACCTATAGTTATTTGGACCATTAGTATCCGTGTAATTGTGTTTTTGGACCAGTAAAGTAACCTTTCAGTTCTTGAGTGTGCAACAATTGAATCTAGGTTAAATTGGAAACGGATGCGATCCGATGATTTAGGATTAGTGTTCCCACATACCCAAATTACTGTGGTTAGTGTGTTAAACCCGATTGGCGGATGTCTAGGGTTATACATTGATTAGGGAAATAGTTAGTGGCGGACGTCCTAGCTATCGAGATTAGGGGACCTAGGAATTTCTGGCGGACATCGATTTTCCATAGCTAATCTAGGAGAAGTTGAATTAATACTTTTTGGAATGATTGAAGACCATTAAATGCCATTGAATCTTGATTCTTACTTGTGGAACCGTAGACTTAGGTGATTTCTTCTCATTGATATTATTTTTGCAAACTTTTTATTTGTGCTAGTCTAGTTAATTATTTTATTGAACTTTCTGAAAACCCCCCATTTTTAGTTAACTTGGAGCAAAACTCAAGTCATGTGGATTCGACCTCGTATTTACCACTACTACATCCTTGTAGTTGGTAACTTGATTGCGGGTTATATTTGGCACGCACTACACGTGACCACCCGAGGTTATTGGCAAGTTTATATCGCATGTGACTAGCACCAGTGAAAGCTTATAAAGGCAAGAGCTCTGCTCAGACCTTCACATTGATGTAGAGCTCAGCTCTATCCTCATATAGTGGAAAGGCTGATGTGATGAAGATCACGGCTGACCGACCTTAGATCATTACTACTTAGCCATGTGTCAATTTCATGTTGTTTAATTGAAGTATCTTTTTGCATGTTCTATTTACAACGTAGTTGCTATTATCACGCTTTTAGATACTTATTGCATATTTAGGAATGTGAGCAAATGTCTCTCAGTATTACTTTCTACTTTTACGTACTCACCGTCTAGTTTGTGATGGTGGGTGCGGATCCATCGAGTAGCAGAGACCGAGCAAAGAGAAGATCGGCGAGTACCTGAGCCGCGTGAACACTTTGCTACACTCGATTTTGCAGGTTTGATTTTTGATGTATTACTTTTATATGTATATGATATACTTTTGGGGTTGTATATTATGGGTTGGGTGAGTAGTACCTTGACCAGACACATGATATTGTATATCGTCGTTTCATCATATATATGAATGTGATCTTTATTCCCTAGTTTTTCCACAATTGTTAGGACTCGTGTTATAAGCCTCCACTAGATTGTTAAGACTTCTACTAAATAAACTTTTAAATAAACAAAATTTTAGTTAACTCTGATTTATGAATTGACATAGAATAAGTATAGGTTTATATTCATTTAAAAATAATAATAAGTAGGTAAATGGTTTTGGATAGGCTGATTAGTACCTTGTTAGGTTCTATATGGTGAAATTATGGCTTAATAACGAGATTAGACAGGGCGGTGCCCTAATTTGAGAAGGGGTCATTACTGTGACACTTGAAATGAACATATGAATCGGAATGAAATGTAAATAAATATCTCAATCAGTTTACTTACAATCCACGCAATTTCTTAAGGTACTCTAGTATCCCGACACCTCAAAACTCATATTTGAATCCCTGAAATACTTCCCTAGTTTCCCGATATCAATCTAATCTAAATAAGTTGGGTTTAGATCTCGCCAAATGGGTTTAGGAACATTAACCCAAAACAGTCCTTTAAGACTAAACAACATTGAAATTTTAGTTTTATATTGCAGTGCGATTTTAGGCATGAAATTCTCCAAATAACAAAATCTTCCACCATTACAAAGGTTTTTAGTTTCTATCTTAGCTTTCCAAAAAGTTTAGTTTTCAAAATTCCGATTTAAAACGAAAGAAATATCATATTTCTATTAAACATAGCTCTAATTAAAATCTAATCTGACCAGTGGACTTAGAAAATCTATTTATCCCAATCTATAGTTCCAAAAAATCTGATTTTTGGTTACAAGGTAGAAACCATATCCAATAACAACATACTCAAAGATCAGCTCATTTGTATGAGTAGGTAGGGAGTTATGCCTTTAACAATTTCAGTTTTAAAAATCTTCTACTGCATTCCAGTACCTATTTGTAGAGCACTTTTGGACATGAAAAAATTTGAATTACAACATCTCCAGCTAAGCAAAGTTGTTCCCCTTTGATTAAGCTTTCTAATGCCACCAGTTTGAGTTAATTTGGATCTAAAATGGGCAAGTTATGACCATATTACATAGACTAACCGCTAATACAACATGCGAAATACGCTTTTGGTCTTACAATTTCATAAACTCATATCTTTATGATTTCAAAACCAAATTAGGAAGTTCAATATAGTTGGATTATCATATTGAAATGAGGAATCCAAATATATAAAGCAATAGCAAAATCTTAATCATCTACCCTCCGAATTAAACAAAAACCGAATGATTTCAATTAAATAGAGAGATATGTACCTAGTTTGATGAACACCTAGCTTAACTTGATCTCTCCTACACCAAATCCACTTCGGTTGCTGGTCTTCTTCTTCCTCCAAATACTTCTCCTTCTCTCCAAAGCAAGTCTCCTTCTCAATTAAGTAAATGAAATTAAGTTGATTTGGTTGTATGACTTGATTACTAGCTTTATATAGTAAGTGAATATGGTTGATTAATAACCATTGATCTCATTATGCACACGTGTCTTGAGGATAATCTAGTGATACATCTATTAACGCACGCTCCACTAACTCATGCTATGTGATACCAATATGTAACTCCATTGGTGTTGAGATGAGTAAATACATGTCTCAATGAAAATCAAGTGGCTATTGTTTTAACTTACTAACTTAGGCATAATTAATATATTATTCACCATATCTCATTTAAATCACTATAAAAGCTATATAAGACTTATGCCAACTTACCATATCACTCTCTACCTCCGACCCACGCTAGTATGCATATCAAGGTGCGTCTCCACTCATGTCTCGACACCTATACGTAAGTAGAAATGACTTAGTAGTCTACACATATATAATACACTAGGCATACACCATAACAAATATAACATTTACCTCGGCCACCTAGCCTCGGTTACGATATGTATCTCACTGCGGGTCCCACGTCACGGGTCATTTGATCCTGATTAAGAGATTAAACTACGATTAGAAATTTGGTTCGTGATAGAAACCACAAGATCAATCAAATTTCATCAAAGAATGCATTCAAAACCAAATACACCATTAACACATAGATCTTGCAACTCCAATTGAATAAACCGAATAAGAGGAGATGGTGATGTCCCAAATCAGAATTAAAGCCTAGTGTTCATCTTCTATCTCAAAACATCAAGAGAAAATCATTGTTTTCATTCAAAATCGAATACACGAATCGAATTGTGAAGTTAGACTAGGTGAGACAAGTAAATTCTACCTTGCTTTATGAGATCTTGATGAAATTCCCTCTCTTCCACCAAATCCACCAAACAAGCCTTCTAGGGTTCTCTCTCAAACTCTCTCCATAGTCAAATCAAGAAAATTGGTTTAAAGCCCAAATTTTAGTTCAAATACCTAGTTAGTGAGATTACGTTTTGATTGTCCAATCGCAACCCTACCTCTTATCTTGATGGACTTAAGTTTTAGGATGACCTTAAAGCCCTCATTTAATCCATCCATTCTTTTGTTTTACAAAAGTACCCTCATGTATATTTACAATCTTTGTCATTATGCTTTATTTAAATCATCTAACAAGCCATTTAAATTTGTTATCTTTCACTTAGGCTAAGTTTCACGGCTATGTAAACTAGTATTATATAATTCACACATTAATCGCTTCATTACACAATTATCATGCATATTACTAAAATAACCTTGGTGTCGGGACAATTTACTGGAATAGACTTTAAGGTCATTACAATATTCTCATATTTAGGAAGTTTCTTCCTTGAAACTAAAAGTAAGTCATACCTTATGATTTTAAGAGATCTGGAAAATGCTCCGCCATATAACAATATCGCTCCCAAGTTAGCTCCTCATATCCACGGAACTGCCAGCGTAACTTAACTAGTGGGATCTCCTTGTTGCGAAGCTTTTGAACCTTTCTGTCAAGAATTTGAATTAGCTGCTCATCATCCGACATGTCTTCCCTCAAGTCCAGCCGAATCCAATCAATGGATGGAACATGTTTAGTCGGTGTCTTCCGCAACATGGATACATGAAACGCGTCATGAACTTTCACTAGTTGAGGTGGCAAAGCTAACTTGTAGGCAATTGGACCAATTTGTTTGGTTACTTCTAAGGGTCCAATATACCTAGAAACAAGCTTCCCTTTCAGCTCAAATTTGTAATGTCCCTTCGTCGACGAGACTTTAAGCAACACATAATCATTCTTTTTATGTTAACATCCCGATGATCCTTATCAGCATATTTCTTTTGTTTTTTTATGCGATTTGTAGTTGTTGCCTAATCTTCTTAATCCTCTCGGTGTGATCCTGCACAATCTCAGACTCTATCAACACTCTGTCACCGACCTCTGCCCAGCATACTGGAGACCTGCAAGGTCTTCAATAAAGTGCCTCGAATGGTGTCATGCCAAGACTTGCTTGAAAATTGTTATTGTAGGCCAACTCGCATAATGGTAAGTAGTCATCCTAACTTCAAGAGAAATCCAACACACAAGCCCTGAGCATATCCAACATAATCTAGATAAGTCTCTCAATATGGCCATGTGATTGAGGATGAAATACAATGCTAAGATTAAGCCTGGTTCCCATTTGGGTCTGTAAACCCTTCCAAAGCTTAAAAGTAAACAGTGTATCTTGACTCGAAAAATAGACATCGGGACACCATGTAGCCTCAAGATCTCATCAAGATATTTCTCGATCAGCTTGTCCACTATATTTCCCATGGAAATCGGAATGAAGTGCACAGACTTAGTGAAACGATCTACAATCACCTAAACCGCATCGTGCTTCTTCCTTGCCATCTCCAAGAACCCATCAAAATCCATGGTTATATGTTCCTATTCCCACTCTATAATATGTAAGGGTTGCAACATCCCTCTGGGCTTCTGATGATCTGCTTTAACTTACTTAAAAGTCACACATTCTTGGATATACTTAATAATATCTGCCTTTATCCCTGACCACTAATACATTCGTTTCATGTCAAGGTACATCTTAGTGCTTTTTGGATGAATAATATAGCGTGATCAATGAGCTTCCCGAAGTAAATCCTCTCGCAATTATGCATGTGGTAGTATCTATAGCCTATCCATGACTCTTAATGCTCCGTTAGTTGAAAGCTTTCAATCTGGAATTTCCTCACTGTCAGCCTGTGTTTTGTACTTGCCATGCTCTGAATCAACTCTCTAACAGTCTATAACTCTGAAACTTGACCTCTGCTCTCGCATCTCATCTCAACTCGTACAGGAACTTGAAACATTGAACTCTTCCGTAGGTAACTCATGTATGCACATCACTGAATCCTCCTCGAGTAATCTGTACTCCTTAGTCATCATCAAACCCACATCCTATGTTTCCTTCCTCACATGACCCAAAGCATATGCGACAACATTAACTCTTCCAGGATGATACTGAAGTGTGAAGTCAAAGTTTTTCAAGAACTCGGGATAACGCCTTTGTCGCATATTCAACTCACTTTGGATGAACAAATACTTCAAGCTCTTGTGATCCGAGAACACTGTGAACTTCTCGCCATACAAGTAATGCCTCCACAACTTCAAAGCAAACACAACTTCTACTAACTCCAAATCATGAGTTCGATAGTTCTTTTCATGTATCTTCAACCGCCTCGAAACATAGGCAATCACTCTTCCTTCTTGCATCGAGACATACCCTAAATCGATTTTCGAAGTATCGGTATAAAGAACCAATTCCTTTCCTGCTTCTGGAAGTAGGAATATAGGTGGCAAATTCAGCCTGTCTCACAATTCCTTAAAAGCACTCTTGTATTCTTCCGTCCATTCAAACTCCACATTCTTCTGAGTTAGCCTTGTTATTGGTGTTGCAATCTTTTAGAAGTCATTCACAAACCTCGGTAGTAACCTACTAATCCCAAAAAACTGTTTATCTCCATCACTGTAGTGGGTTGTGGTCATTTCGTGATGACATCAATTTTAGCTAGTTCTACATAAATTCCTTCCGCATTTACCATATGACCTAGAAATTGCAACTCCGAGATCCAAAACTCGCAATTGCTAAACTTGGCATACAACTGATGATCCTTCATAGTCTGCAAGGTCACTCTTAGATGTCTCTCGTGTTATTCTTGAGTCTTGGAATAAATCATGATGTTGTCGACAAAGACAATGATGAACATATCAAGATAAGGTCTGAAGACTCTGTGCATGAGATCCATGAACACTGTAGGTGCATTGGTAAGTCCAAACGGCATCACTGTGAATTCATAATGTTCACATCTCATTCAAAAAGTCTTCTTTATTTCTTCCTTATGTATTCTCAATCGGTGATATCTCGACCTTAAGTCTATCTTGAAAAGAACCTCACTCCTGCTAATGGTCCAATAAGTCATCGATCATATGGAGTGGATATTTGTTCCTAGTGGTCACTTGATCAACTATCAATAATCAATGCACATCCGCAAACTATTGTCCTTTTTCTTCACGAACAACAATGATGTTCCCAAGGCGACATGTTTGGGTGAATAAAACCATTCTCCAACAATTCTTCTAGATGAATCTTAAACTCGGCTAACTCTTTGGGTGTCATCCTATACGGTGGTACAAAAATGTGTTTCGTACCAATAAAGTCGATAATAAAGTCAATATCCCGAGGTGGAGGGACTCCGAGCAAGTCTAAAGTAAAGACTTAGGGAATTCTCTAACCACCTAAATTTGGTCAAGTTTGACTTCATGACCATCGTCCTCCATGGCTGTCAAACTCATGAGAGTTTACAACTAACTAACATTACTACCTTCCTACGGGTGGCGAATTGGCTAGGTGCGCGAACTCTATATCGAATGGTGGTGTACAGAGAATCCAAAAGGTAACGGTCTTGCAAAACAATCGATACGGCATGGTAAGTTGCTAACCAATCCATCCCTAACAAATTAGGTAGTCTAAGACTTGCAAATCATGTGATAGAATGTGATTCCCAACTTTAATTAAATACCCTCACACACATTGTTAGGATATACTCTCACTAGCGATCGTACTCAATATCAAGACTATACTAGCTCTAACCGGTTTCAATCCTAGCTCATCAACCATCTTACCAGATAAAAATAAAATGGTATAACCGAAGTCAAAAAAGGTATGCATGCCTCTATCATAAATGTAAATTGTACACCACTTAACCAAGTCGAGTGGCCCTTGTATCAAGTTCTGCAATAGCATGCACTCCTCCTTTGACTGGCTACATAATAGTAGATGTAGACCCTACTTTTATGTTATCGTGTTTGTTAGGACACTCTGCCTTGAAGTGCCTAGCTTGCCCACATCCAAAACACACACCCCTAGGTCTCTGAAATATCGTTGATAATAATGTCGATGATTTGTTTGGCCTTAACCCTGACGGTCCCTTACTCTAAGTATTCTCTAATCATCGTGGTGGAAGTGGCGGTTTATACCCCAAACTGTGGGTAGTCGAGGGGGCAAGGGTATGAGTATTCCCTGCTGAATTGTGTGGCACCTTCAGCGCCACATCAAAACGAGTAAAACTGTAAGAATGTTCCCTATTCTTGTTTCTTTAGGGTAACTCATCTGATAAATATCCCCAAACTCGCTCCTACTGACTCCCCGATGGCCATCCCTACTCATCTCCCATGGTGGTGGCATAGCCTTCCTATCCCTGCTGACTTGATATTGCGCCTCACAATGTTGTGTACTAGCAACTGCCTTCGCATAAGTCTCCGGCATAGAGGGTGCCATGCGTGTCCTGAGGTGCTCATCTAGTCTGTTAATGAATCTAATGACCACTTTCCTCCATGGTAGCGACATAGTCTAGAGCACAATCGACGACTCATTGTATTCTTATTCATGTTACCGTCTTTGGTTTGCCTCCCTACACTAGTTCATAAATTGGCGCCTCTTAGCATCTCTAGCCACCTTTGGGAAATATTGCTCATAAAACAAGGCCTTGAATCTTATGCAAGTGTCAATCGGCCCCTAGGTCCTTTTTCTTGACTTTCGCTACTTGTAAGCCTTCTCTTCCGAATATATGAAGCAAGGAAAACCATTTTAGGACTATCAATCTTCGAACTTCTTGCATCTTCTCCACTCACATTATCGAATGCTCACCTCGTTCACCTCTCCATCCCCATAGAAACGTGATACGTCGTACTTCATAAACTCCTTACGAATCTTAAGCATCCTAAGGGTTTCGAGTTTTAAGTAATGTCTTGGTTGTAACAACTGCTTTGGTACTATAGGATTCTCATCTACCCTAACCACTAACTGAGCTGCATCATCTTCCTCATTTCCAGCCTATAGAATGACTCCTAAACTAGCTCACGCAACTGGTGGTTGCATTTATGGAGTTATCTGTGACTGTGATGGTAGTGGATTATCACGGCTCGAATTTTTAATTCTAGTATAATCTCTTAATCAAGATCAAATGACCCATGACGTGGGACTTGCATCGAGATACGTGTCATGAACGAGGCAAGATGGTCGAGGTATATGTTATATTTGTAATGATATATGTCTAGTGTTTTGTATATGTGTAGACAGTAAGTCATTCCTACTTATGAATAGGTGTCCATACGTGTGTGGGAATGCACCTCGAGTTGAGTGATGGCGTGGGATCGAGGTAGAGAGTGAGATGGTAAGTTTTCATAAGTTTTATATAGCTTTTATAGTGATTTAAATGGGCTATGATTGATAATATATTAGGTATGCCTAAGTTAGTAAGTTGAAACAATAGCCACTTGATTTTCATCGAGACACGTATTGACTCATCTCAACACCAATGGAGTTACATATTGGTGTCACATAGAATGGTTTAGTGGGACATGTGTTAATAGGTGTATCACTAGATGAGCCTCAAGACATGTGTGCACAATGAGATCAATGGTTATTAATCAACCATACCCACTTACTATATAAAGCTAGTAATCAACTCATACAGCCAAATCAACTTCATTTCATTTGCTTAATTGAGAAAGAAACTTGATGGAAAGAAGGAGAAGAGCTGGAGGAAGAAGAAGACTAGCAACCAAAGTGGGTTTGGTGAAGGAGAGATCAAGTTAAGCTAGGTGTTCATCAAGCTAGGTACATATCTCCCTATTTAATTGAAACCTGTTCTGGTTTTTTGTCAAATTCAGAGGGTAAATGATTAAGATTTTTCAATTGGTTTATATATTTGGATTCCTCATTCCAAGCTGATAATCCAGCTATATTAAAGTTCATAATTTGATTTTGAAATCATAAAGATATGAATTTTTGAAATTGTAAGACCAAACCTGAATTTATGCATGTTGTATTAGGGATTAGTCTATGTAATTTAGTCATAACTTGCTCATTTTAGATCCAAATCAACTCAAACTAATTGCATTGGAAAGCTTACTCAAAGGGGAACAACGTTGCTTAACAAGAGATGTTGTAATTCAAATGTTTTCATGTCCAAAAGTGTTCTACAAGTAGGTGCTTTGGAATACGGTGAAGATTTTTAAAACTAAAATTGTTAAAGGCATAACTCCCTACCTACTTATCCAAATGAGCTGATATTTTAGTATGTTGTTATTGGGTATGGTTGCTGAACTATAAATTGGGAGAAATAGACTTTTAAAATTCGCTGGTCATATTAGGTTTTAATTAGAGCTATGTTTAGTAGAAATATGATATTTCTTTCGTTTTAAATCGGAAGTTTGAAAACTAAACCTTTTTGGAAAGCTAAGATAGAGACTAAAAATCTTTGTACTGGTGGAAAATTTTGATATTTGGACAATTTTATTCCAAAAATCGCACTGCAATATAAGACTAAAATTTCAATGTGGTTTAGTCTTAAAGGTTGTTTTGGGTTAAAGTTCCTAAACCCATTGAACCTGACTAAAACCCCACTTATTTGGATAAGTTTGATATCGGGAAACTAGGGAAGTGTTTCAAGGATTCAAATACAAGTTTCGAGGTGTTTGGATACCGGAGTAGCTTAGGAAATTGCGTGGATTGTAAGTAAATTGATTGAAATATTTATTTACATTTCATTTCTATTCATATGTTCATTTCCAGTCATTTGGATTGATTTGCCTTTGTACTCCATATGCCATGACTTGTTGTTATTTCTCATTACATGAGGTTGTTTCCATCGCGTAATATGTTGATTAAATGATGTCATTGAGTCCAAGTCATGTGCTATGTCATTTCGATTATTAATACATGAGGTCAGTGAAATAACATGTTATTAGGTAGTTATTACATAATGTTGAGAATCTATATCCTTTGTGCATTAGTATGTAATGGTTTTGTTGGATTTCATTATTGTGTTGTTCTTGAATATGAAAGCAATTCTTGTATCTTGGACCACTTTATGATAGAAATCTGGCGGACATACGGGGGTCACTAAACTTTTTAGGGTGATCGGCATTTCTCCACTATCTTGCACAACACACGAGGTATGGGACTCGGGGTTGTTAGCAAGCATAACTTTGGTGACTTCACGAGTTATAAATTCGGGGTTGTTGGCAAGTATACATCCTATATGACTGGCATTTGGGATAATTATAAAGGCGTATAGTGCAATTAGGACCTTCACACATATGTAAAGCATAGTTCCATCGTATATAGTGGAATAGGCATTGGGATAGGACTTAGGCCTAGATCGGTATTACTTAGCCTAGCATCAGTTTCATTTTGTTTAACTAAAGTATCTCTTTGCATTAATTCCTTTCAGCATAGTTGCTATTATTATGCATTTTGATACTTGTTGCATATTTGGGAATGTGGACAAATGTCTCTCAGTGTTACTTTCTACTGTCCTGTACTCACCATCCTTTTTATGACGGTGGGTGCAGATCCATCGAGTAGCAGGCCAGGCAAAGAGAAGATCGGCGACTACCTCTGAGCCAGTGGAGTGCTGCTACGCCAGATTTTGTAGGTTTTGATTTTTGATGTATTAATTTTATATGCCTATCATATACTTTTTGGGTTGTATATTATGGGTTGAGTGATTAGTACCTTGACCAGACACATGTCGTTATATATCGTCGTTTTCTCATATATGCATGTGATCTTTATTCCCTAGTTTTTCCACGATCGTTAGGTATCACTTTAATGCTTTCATTAATTTGTAAGACTTCCGCTGAATAAACTTGTAAGTAAGCAAAATTTTAGTTCACTTTGATTTATTATATTACATAAGACATTAAAATACATATTGAACTTATAATTTGTAAGTAGGTAAATGGTTTTGAAAAGGCTAACTAGTTTCGTGTTAAGTTCTACGAGGTGAGGTTAGGGCTTGATGACGGAATTAGGCCAAGCGGTTCCCTAATTTGAGAATTGGTCGTCACATGGCATTTATAGTGGCGTCATTGGAGCTCTCTATCCCCTAATAGCATCCATCATCTCATTCATCATGCGCATGTGCTACATACATATCCTCAAGTGTCTGGCAATGATTCTTAGTCATTTCAGCCATCTGGGGCCCAATCTGAACACGCCACTATTCATCATCAGTCCCCTACACACCCCTGGCGCTCCTCAAGCCATAGGAATTTCCACCTCGAGTACTCATTATGCACTGTGAGTAGTTCAAAAAAGTTAGTTCCAAAACTTTACATAGGAGACATGATGAATGAACTACATATCTAACGACATATATATTATATACATAAGCAAATAGCATCATGTCAGGTCCCGTCTCACTAAGTCATGACTTAGCGTAATTCCTCTAATTAGGCATCGAATCCATTCAATTAACTTCAACCTCAAAATAATTTTGGTTTCAATCCTTAATAATGCTACAAAACTAAATTTATATCCTCATTCAAACTTAATTCATGATTTGTTTAATTGGAGCAAATATCCATATTTTGTAAAAATTTCGTAAAAGACTCCCCTAAAAGTGGCTGCACTTGAAATTTACCTAATAAACAAGAGAATGGGGAGAAGCCTAGAAGGACTCACAACTCCCATGATTCATTATATATATATATATATATATATCAATTTAAAACAATCAAACTAACTTAAGGTCTCCGATGCCTTATTTACAACTTTACAAACTCAAAATAAATTAAAACTGAATCAAAAACTTCTCGACTTACTTCACACTAATTTAGGAGATTCACATAAACTATTTGAGAAAATTTTACGATCTACGCTCACCCCGAAACCCAAAACAATAACATATAGCGTAATTACAATGAGAATTAAATTTTAAAACATAAAAACATTCATTAAGGTTCCTCGAGTCTTGTATGTTCTTTCCTATCTTCACAGAGAACCTGACATCATCAAAAACAACTCGAAGATGTCAGATAAGTAAACTCCTACACTGCCCTACACTTCTGCAAATGTTAGTTCGAATACATTGCGACATGTAATTGCATTTCCAAATGACAAGAAATTTATATAACATCGTGAAACCCTTTCATCACTATTTAAGGTTCACAAACAGGTTGTCCGACCTAAAAATGAATCTAAAACAGTAATGGAAGTCCAATGCATGATTTTCGGAATCAATATTGCATGTTTACAAATTTATTCACTTCTAGTCTTTTCCACCTAGATAGGATACCTAGTCTCGACTAGCTTTACTCACACCTAGTCTTTTTCACCTAGGCGGGGTACTTAATTAAGATCAAACATGACAATGTGATACGTATGCCATGAATGCATGACCAAGAATAATGCGAAATGCAATGCATACTAATCACAAATGCAGGTATAAAGATAAATCATTAAATAGTAGAGATCGTTGTATGGTTTACTTATAGTCCAACCAACTCAAATTTAGTTGCGAAACCTCACACCACGTTCCCCGACTTTTACGTATTTCCACGTCTCCTATTAAGCATAGAAATTATTATTTAAGAGGCACAACTCTATTTGAACACTTAATTTCATATTTAAAGTTATAACATAGTCCTAAACCATTCATTAAACTTGCAACCAATACTACCTCATATATGTACTTCACATTAGGTTTTAAACCATAAATTGGGCTCAAAAATAGATTTTAACCAGCTTTTAGTTTCACAATAACCAACAACTTGTTTATGTATTCTAAATTGAGATTTAAACTCAATTAACAACTTATAGGCTATGCCTATTCCGATCTCGATTACGAGTCTTAATGAGTTCACTTTGACTTGTTTCAATAAGATACAAAACCCTTCAACACCACTAAATCGCCAATTTCATTTATAAATTCATCAAGAACACTAATACCAAGCCTTGATTCAATTTAATAATTTAAAGAGAACTTTATATAGTTTTTAAGTCAAGTCAATCCTTAAACCCCTTAAAACTCCAACCAAAGTCCTTTCAAGATTCAAATTCACACATTGAGTCTCATTTCTACAATTAATTCCTCAACTATGGTCCTAACTCGCTTAAGTGATTTGAAAACCAATTACAAATCCTTTGAATCCCAAATTGGGATGTTAAACCTTAATTGGTAATTCTACACTTTCATTACTAACTGGATCTATTCATCAAATTAAAAGGATCCACTAAATATTAATGTCAATCAAACCCAATTAATTGAGCCAAAACCCTTTCATTTGTATCAAAATTTAATCAAACAAACTAAATAGTGACACAACAATCCAATTGTCCCTTCCTCAAATGCTATAACATCGTTAGGTATGGGAACCTCTTTGCCCCAAATCCAATTACAATAATACAACAATAAAAATAATATTTAAACCTATAATCTCTTATCCGAAATGCGTGGGTCCCACCTCGAATACTAAATTTTTTAATTTAAATTCGAAAATCCTTAATTAGTATGCTAATCATGTTTATGAAATTCTCGGATTTCACACATCATAACATAGTACATTTTTAATTCCCTTTCCCACCTTAAGTTTGGTCATTTGTGCATATTAAGTTAATAGCCATAAGCCTTCACAAATGATTTCATTACTTAACAATGACTATCCTTTTCCAAGTTCAACAACTTACCAATCCTTAAGGTGATTTAAATTAGATATTATTTGTGACTTTTCAAGCTGAATCCTATTCCCAATTTTTAGGATTGGACTACATTTTTCCTCTACGCTCCATTACCTCGAGTTAGGATATCAACTCTGTGATCTTTTCTAGGTACCAATCTTGAGACCAAGTACTAATTGTGATCATTACCTACTTTGTTTATAGGTTCATTTAGCCTACGCTTGATACTAACTGAGATGTAGGTATTAAGAATTTGGATATTCCTACACACTGTCCCTTTAGGTTCTACTACCTAAAACTCTAATATTGTCACAGCCCTAATAGCTAATCTTAATTTAATTTGTAAATTAGGATCAAATGACCCATGACGTGGGACCCGCAGCGAGATATGTGTCATTACCGAGGCTAGGTGGCCGAGGTAAATGTTATATTTGTCGTGATGTGTGCTTAGTGTATTATATATATTTAGACTACTGAGTCACGCTTACGTGTTGATAGGTGTCGAGACGTGAGTAGGGACTCGTCTTAATATGCGTGTCGGCGTAGGACCGAGGTAGATAGTGATATGGTAAGTTGGTACAATCTTTATATTAGCTTTATAAGTGAATTAAATGGGCTATGGTTGATTTGGTATTAAAATACCAAAGTTAGTAAGTTAAAACAGAAGCCACTTGATATGTCTCGAAACGAGTTGACATGCTTCAACACCAATTAAGTTATTTTTTGGTGTCACTTAAGCATGACCTAGTGGGACATGTGTTAGTAGGAGGTCCACTAGTTAGGTCTCGAGATACGTGTGCATAAATGATCAAGGGCTATCATTCAACAATATCCAATTCATAAGTATATAAGCTTGATGAACTCAAACACCTCACACTCTCACAAATCGTTTTTCATCAAGAAGAAAGGTTCTTTGGAGAAGGAGGAGCTACTCGAGAAGGTGAAGATCAGCAAAAATAGTGGAGTTGGTGAAGGAGAGACCAAGTTCAGCTAGTGTTCATCAAGCTAGGTAACTTCTTGACTCCATTAACATAGCTCAATTCCATGAATTCATGTATTTGATGCCATGGTTTGTTGTTTGATGTTGTGAATGGCGTATTGGAACTCTAGAGGTGTGTATGAGGTTCTCAAGGCATCAACATAGCCTATGTGTTGAGAAAACTCAGAATTCTGATTTTAGAATTCTAGGTTATGCAACACATAGAGCGATATGAACGATAGGTAGCGCGTTATGTTGGTCATTAGCGCTACACAGGGTCATTAGGGTGCTACATGCTATGGCAGCATAAAAATCTGCAAGTCTCAAGAAGTCCTTAAACACTACACAATAGTCTAATATGCTAAGTAAGGGTCCAAACACACTCAAAAACATATGATATGATGCCAGGAACTTAAGGAAGTATTTCAAAGATTCAAATACAAGTTTTGAGGCGTTAGGAGGCCGGAGTAGCATAGGAAATTGCGTGGTATGTAAGTAAATTGATTGAGAGATTTCTTTACATTTCATTCCTATTCATATGTTCATTTCGAGTTATTGGGACTGAATTGCCTTTGTAATTCATGTGTCATGACTTGTTGTTCATTCTCATTACATGAGGTTGTTTCATGGCATAGTTTGTTGATAAAATGATTCCATTGACTCCAATTCATGTGCTATGTCATTATTGATTGTTATTACTAGTGGTCAGTGAAATAGCATGCTATTAGGTAGTTTTTACATAGTGTTGTGAAGCTATATCCTTTGTGCATTAGTTATGCAATTGTATTTGTTGGGTTCCAATACCGTGTTGTTCTTGAATATAAAAGTGGATCTTGTATCTAGGGTCATTTTATGATAGAAATCTGGCTGACATACGGGGGTCACTAGACTTTCCAGGGTGATCGGGATTTCTCCACTATCTTGCGCAGCACACGGGGTATGGGACTCGGGGTTGTTGGCTAGCATAACTTAGGTGACTTCACGAGTTGTAAGACTCGGGGTTGTTGGCAAGTATACATCCTAGTGACTAGCATTTGAGATAATTGTAAAGGCGTATTGTACCGTGTAAGTACGACCTTCACAGAGATGTAGAGCACGCTCCATCCTTATATAGTGGAAAGGCCGATGTGATGAAGATCACGGCCGATCGGCCCCTAGATCATTACTACTTACCGTAGTGTCAGGTTCATTTTATTTAACTAAAGTACATCTTTGCATGATATTCTTTCAGCATAGTTGCTATTATTATTATGCTTCTTGATACTTGTTGCATAATTGGGAATGTGAACAAATGTCTCTCAGTATTACTTTCTATTTTCAAGTATTCATCGTCTAGTTTGTGACGGTGGGTGCAGATCCATCGAGTAGCGGGCCAGGCAAAGAGAATATCGTCGACTACCTCTGAGTCAAGAGAGCACTGCTACACTAGATTTTGCAGGTTTGATTTTTGATGTATTATTTTTATATGTATATGGTATACTTTTTGGGTTATATACTATGGGTTGAGTGAGTAGTAGCTTGACCAGATACATGATGTTATATATCGTCGTTTCATTATATATATGCATGTGATCTTTCTGGTTTTTCCACAAAAGTTAAGGTACATGTTTATAAGTTTCCGCTAACTAATTAGTTTAGACTTCCGCTGCATAATTTTTAAGTTAGTAAATTTTAATTAATTTTGATTTATGAATTTACATAGGATAGGTATATGTTTATATCTATTTGAAAACTAATAAAAAAGTTGGTAAGTAACAAGATTGTTGAAAAGACTAACTATTTCCTTGTTAGGTCCTATATGGTGAGATTATGGCTTAATAACGGGATTAGGCCGGGCGCTGCCCTAATTTGAGAAGGGGTCGTCACATATACCAACTGTGACGTCCCAATTCCTATAACTAAGATCGTTTGGCCTAAACCATCGCCAAACCCCTAGAGATAACCCAGCGAGTCGGGCAATGATCCAGTAAGCCTTAAACTTTAGAAATAATACAAGACAATCTACAAATAGACTCATAAGACATAAATAGTGCGGCATAAAAGTTTTCTAAGTCTATTAGGTGTGAGAATAAAGTAGAAAGTCTAACAAAAGTTCAACAACTAACCTAAGGGTTTCACAAAGTCCACCCATGGTAAAATACCCTGTTTATTACATAATGTCTCAAAATCAATAAAATATAAACAAAACAACCTTGCACATAAGAAAAGAGCTTCTACGTTACAACCTTGCCCTTTCTTTTCTCTTGAACAGTAGTTGAGGTACCTGGAGGAGGAAAATAGTGGGGTAAGCAATATTTCAACGGGTTCAGTAAAGCAGAAGCCTGCTTCACCCTCAATCATCCAAGTAATACCTAATGCGTAATATCTAGCATGAACAAGGTTATTCTTCAATTCCCACTATCATTCCAGGCATGAAAGGATAACATAAACAAGCATACTATATTATGCAAGATATAATGAAACAAAGCCCGAACAAGATAGTCAACAAGATAACAATGATAACATGAACGCCATAAGTCAACGAAATGGAAACCAAATTTAAAGTGTGTGATGTGACAACCAACTGGCTTCAACAATATCATAAATAACCCGGCTTCAACAGATCGGTATCTAAATAATCGATTGGCTTCAACAATATCTGATAGGACCCGGCCTCAACAAATCGGTGCTCAAGGATAGCGGAGGGAAATAACTGGTGGCCGCCGGCTCTCCAGTTCGAAATACCATTACAATTATTTATTCCAAGCACATTAGTTCTACAAGCATTCATAAATATAGAGCTTAAAGTACAAGATGAAACGAAAAGACAAGATATATTTAACTTGATTCTAACAAGTTATCAACCATTTACTATCATGTATTCTAGCATAACTAATAGCATGGTATGATTGAAGACAACGCAAATCCCACTTACCTCGAAGCACTGCTATTCTATCCAATCCTAACTTGGAAGTCTTACCTAGTTCTCCTCGTGTCTACATTGGCATAGGTTCATTCATATATGTATTATTAACATGTTGTTTGAGGTAAGTTTACTCAATTCGATTAATATCTTGAAAATGAGCTAAAAGCCTTTTCGAATCAATGTTACACCTTCAGTGCGACAACAAAGATTTTAGGGGTTAGTTACTATAGCCCTGACCCTTATCCCAGCATTATATCTCAATAAAACCTGGTTAATCTCAAAAAACAGAACATCTTATTTATCTTTAAAAAAAATGTCCAATGTCGTCCCAACGTTTGTGGGTTTACCAACAGGCGTTGGGGCGAAATCACTAGCCTCGAATTAAAAACCATAAATTAACCCCAACGATTTGCTAGTGTCGTACGTCACACGTCATGACGCTTGGGAATCGCCCAGGTTGACTTCCTCAACCACTAAGAGCGTCGTGGCGATCTTTGTCATCAGCTTATGAGCGAGGCGCAAATGCAACATTGGGCATGAATTTGGAGTTCTGATCCAAATCCAATTTACAAATTCCCCACAACTCACGTAAACCCCCAAGGGTCCAAATCCAATCAAAATAGTAAATAACACCTCGTTGGAAACAACAAGATCAATCCTATTTCATCAAAGAATGTATTCAGAATCAAATACACCATTAACACATAGATCTTGCAACTCTAATTGAATAAACCAAAGAAGAGGAGATGGAGATGTCCCAAATCAGAATCAAAGCTTTGGGTTCATCTTCCATCTCAAAACCTCAAGAGAAAACCATGGTTTTTATTCAAAATCGAATACGCAAATCGAATTGCGAAGTTAGAAAGGGTGAGACAAGTAAATTCTACCTTGCTTTGTAAGATCTTGATGAAATTTCCTCTCTTCCACCAAATCCACCAAACAAGTCTTCTAAGTTTCTCTCTCAAAATGTCTCTTAGTGAAATCAAGAAAATTGGTTTAAAGCCCAAATTTTGGTTTAAATCCTAGTTAGTGATATTAGGTTTTAATTATCTAATCACAACCGTACCTCTCATCTTAATGGACTTAAGTTATAAGATGATCCTAAAGCCCTCATTTAATCCATCCATTATTTTGTTTTACAAAATACCTTCATGTATATTTACAATATTTGACATTATGCTTTATTTAAATCATCTAACAAGTCATTTAAGTTTGTTCTCTTTCACTTAGGCTAAGTTTCACACCTAAGTCAGCTAGTATTATACAACTCACACATTAATCACTCCAATACATAATTATCATGCATATTACTAAAATAACCTCGATGTCGGAACAATTTAACGGAATAGACTTCAGGGGCGTTACATCACATGACTTAAGTTTGGTTTTTTTCTTATTCTTATTCTTCTTAACTTTAAAATCTTTTGGCTTGTTAATATTATTCTCGTTCTCCAATTGCTTAACTCTCAATTCTTGAGTTACTTTCTTTTCATTTGAAGTGTCTTTAACTTGTTCTTTCTTTGAAACTTCATTTTTGATTTTCATCGTTGTTGCATCAATTTCATATATTTCAGCATTTAGATTATCATAATAATTTAATTCCAAATAATCATTCTCATTGATTTCATTATCTAGTAATTCATCTTAATCATCTTAACTTTTTCATCATTAATTTTGAACATAATTATTTTGTCTTCAAATTTCATAGACAGCGTCCATTCAAATATCAAACATAGTTTTAGTCAATTTTTTAAGAAATGGTGTACGTAATAATATAGGTGGAGAATTAGATGATATTGAATCTCCCAATTCCATGACATAAAAGTCAGTTGAAAATACTAAGTCATTCACTTTTATTGAAACGTCTTCTAATAATTCATATGAATTAATAATTGTATTATCACTAAAAGTAAGATTAATAGGTGTATTAGTCAATGATCCTATTTTTAGTGATTCATATAACTTAAGTGACATTACATTAATTTATGCTTTGAGATCACACATAGCAAATTTAATAGAAGAAGTTCTTATTGTAATAGGAATTTCAAACTTTCCTAGATCAGAACATTTCTTTGGTATTTTCTTTTTTATTAAAGATGATATCTTTTGCCATAATTTTTCATTAAATTCCTCTAAAAAATTGTTTTTGGATTGAGAAAATTCTTTCAAAACTTCATCATAATTCAATAATTACATAATCGATTCCATTAAAGTTTTATTAATTTCTATTTTCCTAAATACTTCAAAAATGCCTTCATTAATTTCTTCCTTCCTAGCAACCGCTAATCTTTGTAGAATGAGGGAAATAGAAAGCATATATTCATTTAATTTATTAGGAATCTTATCATATTTTTCTTATTAACTATTTCAGAAGTTTGTAAAGACTTTTCATAACCTTCAACTCTGGCTAAATACCATGGGTACAATCTTTCATAAAAATGTGTATATCTTAATTGTTCGGCCATTTATTCTCTACTAGGAATAACATTGGTCATCATCTCTTCTTCTTCTTCTATTGTTTTATGTACTTTCTTTTTCTTTTTACCTCTCTTAGGTTTCTTTTTTGATATATGTGTCTTTTTTTCAACATCGCAAAATAAAAGCATTAACTAGTGCTTGATTAGTATGAGTCAACCTTTTAGTTTGATTACTTAACATATTAATTTGTAGGTTTATCTGACTTAATTAATTTTTCAACTCATTAAATAGAAGTATCAATTTTAACTTGATTTTAAGAAATTTGTGTAAGTTTTTGATGACTTTGAGTCATAAAATTATGCAAGATTTGCTTTAAATGTGTTCGCTTGTGGTAATAGTGTAATCAACTTGCGTTAACTACAGATATCGTCCTCAGGGAAAGGTTTTTGCACTAGTTAATTATCTATTTAACTTTGAACTATTGCTAAGAAAATTCGTTTTTTAATGGTTTTATACTAAACTAATCTATAAAACAATGTAAACTTTACTTTAACTATTATATTAAGGATATCTTAGTTCACAACTTCACATAGGTAATGAAATACTTTGTTTTTCAACCGCTTTTACATCTTAATATGTTGTGTGCAATGTCTAATTAGAATATACAAATTTCCTTCAAATCCACTTCAACCCACTTTCGTGACGGAAAAGACTCTAATATGCAAACTAGAATCTACCTATCTGTGGCGGCCCCAAATTTCACGTTGCATCCCACGTCACCAAGTCTTACCACGTCATGGCCCGCTTATCCTTGACGTTCCGCGACCTACCTGGCTACTTACACTTTTCCATTGAATCCTAACTTAGCTAATAATTTCCATATAATTATTAATGATTTCATTAGCCAGTTAATCAATTTATCAACTTATAATAAAATTTTATAGCGGAACTCTTAATTTAAGTAAGTTATACAATATTCAACAATCCTAAGTAGTCGAAAACCCGGCAAAAGATACCATGTATATATCAAAGCGAGTTAAGTATAACAAAAGTTATATATACTTGTAATCAGTGTTTTATGGTCCCCAAAACCCAACAAAAGTAAAATAAATACATACCGATATCACACAAGAGTTGGCTCCACAATCTCATAGGTAATCGCCCAGTACCTCCTTGCCCTTGCCCTTGCTCGTCGAAGGATCTGCACTCAGTCACCTAACAAATACATTGACAAGTCCAATGAGTAAAATCCCAAGAGAAGTCCACAGAATATTCATGAAATAAAACTGATAAACTATGAAACATGCAAATAAAACATCGCGACGATCGTCATATTCTCATAAATGTAAAGCGATACGACAAGCAAAAGCGATAGCGTGAAATAAATAAACAACATATACCAATTAACCAGTTCAGAAATAAAGCATTAATCGGTAAACATTCGTATAATCACGAGAAAACCACGATCTACACCATCGAATGTCGATAAATCGAATAGGAACCACGTATATACTTACAGGCTTACAATGGTTAAACCACTAACAACCCCAACTTCAGTAAATGGCATGGTCCCTTCCCGACGTTGTTACACATCAGGACCACCCTAATCCCTCTCAAAAGTCGTAGATATATTCTATTGCCATCGACATGAGCATTATCACAAGTAACTTGTGTATGCGATTTAGCCACAACCAATATATAAGCAAATCAAAATAGGAGTGAAAACCCCATGTGTGCCTACCAGTAGTCTTACATGTAATTTGATACCAATAAAAATAAACCATGAATTCTATGAGGCATTCCAATAGGTTTACGCACCTCAATCTGTGCTCTGACTTCCCCAGACTCCCGTATCCAACCCGACTAGCTCCCTGATAACCGAGCTATAATCCCCTAAGTCCTTGAAGTCCAATTTTACATGTTTTAGTATGTTTGTAAGTGTTTGGGATATGTATTAATTCAAAAATCCCAAAACAACCCTTTATGTTCAATTTATGTATGTTGTTAGCGCTATGTAAATAGCGTAGTGCGCTATGGACAGGATGTAACGCGCTACTATTTTTCATCTTGAAGAACAGTTGGAAACCCAAGGTAACGCGCTACCTAGCCTTTGGGACAAAATTCTCAAGTCGGGAATTTTGTTTTTTCCCTTAAATTTAACTACCTAAACCTATCTAACACATTCTCTACATCAAATTAACCCCAAAACAACATCTAACACAACCTCAGAACCTCCTTTTACATCAAATTAATCAATTTCATGCAATCCACTAATTTTCCCAGTTTTCTCAAAAACCCAATTCAATCAAAACCAGTTATTACTTTTCCATTTATATGCTCATAAGACATGTAATTTATCAAGCTAAAATCAAAACCTATGATCTAACCCTCTAACTTGCATTTTCATCAAAATTCATCAAAAATAGTTTCATTAGATAGAGGAGATGATGGAGAAGATGATTACCTAGGTTTAAATCCTCAAATTGGCTCCAAAGTAGTTGAATTCCAACTCCAAATCACTCATTTTTCTCCAGCAAGTTCTGTGATAAATTGGTTTCAATTGTATGTGTTGATCAAACTCATCTTATATATCAATGTAAGATTGTTTCCTAACCCTTCATCCTCATGTATTTACGTATCCCGAAGATTATCTAGTGGTTCACCTCTAGCTACTAATCCAACTCACTCCCACTAACTCTCTTCAAGTGACACTAATAGTTACTCCTTGGTCTCTAGATATGCTAATGTGTATCTACAAGCAAATCATATGGTTTCCATTTAATTGAATTAAACTATAGGCCTTGATTTATTTTAATTTAATTGCACTAACTTAGGTCCGTTTTAATACATATGGTTAGTGTTTTATTTATCAAAATCAACCAACTTGTGGTCCCACTAACCTTCGACTACCAAGTACCCGGTGCCCCGCGTCTCGACACGCCATTGTTTATTGTTTTAATTAAATCAACTTAGTCTATGGTCACATTACCCATTTTAATTAGTCATCTTAACGTGAATTAGTTGAGTTTCCTAGTGTACCCGTAGTTCACATATCCAACACCCGCATTGACACGCTTTTCGAGGCGAACACCGTCACACAAACTACTTAGATAGCAACATACATACATGCGGTGCAATATAATAGTAATAATTTTTAAACACCACATATACACAACCACCATCCATAAATAACATATTTTCTTGATTCTTGTGTCCGATCAACCGAGTTGTCCATGCTAACGCTGAATTACGGTAGTTAATCTCAGAGATTAACACTAATCCTAGTTTAATTAATTTGGGTCGTTACGCTATCACTGTGAATAACTTAAGCTCCATATCGCTTTAGTATCCCAAATCTTTAGATTCATAACCAACTAAGTTTACTATATGTGCCTCTCTAATCAACAACTATCACTCAATGTTATGTATTTTACTGTTGTACCGTTCATGTCCGGCTTAAAAGCTTCAATGGCCATGATAACTTCTAAAACCTAATGTCATTAAATACGTGATCAAGATATATAAGCATTACATTCAGAATCAATACAAACTCTAGCCCTTACACTTTTTATAATCACTTTCGTAGGATCCATTGATCCCTAAGATTAATAGACTACTCACACTTCATTGAAACACACATATTATAATTCGTAATTGAAATTATTGCAAATTAGAGATGAATATAAATATATTACCTTCAGTTAAATCAATGAAACTAAACTTGAATTGCAAAAGTGGAGTCTTCAATGTTTTCTCCACACAAATCTCCTTAATACTCAAAATCAAAGTAAACTTATGCTAAATTACTCTAATGGTGGCTAATAGTTGATATTTTTTAAGTTCACCACGTCCTAATACATATTTATACTTCCTAATAACAATTAAAAACTCTACTCTACAATTTAACTCAGAACAAAACTCTAACATTCTAATTTCCTTGAGTCTAGCATTGTCACTTATGCCCCGACGCCGTGTGTGTTAAGCCACGGCGTCGCCACTACGCCAACTCCTATGTGCACTTTCTTTGCTCTAGTGACCTCAGCACTGTCACCATGTCATTTGGCGTCGTCCCTTAATATTCCACAGTGCGCCACTTCGCCTAGAACCTCCGAGACTCATTTTCTCTACTTGTTTTGCTCTCCCGCGCCTCGCCTTTCCTTCCCACACTGTACCTTAGTACTCCACATCGCCACCATATGTAGCCATGGCGCCAACCATGCTTTCCTGATTAGTTTTCCAATGTAAATAATCACTTATTACATAGGTTGAACCATTTGTTGAGATTGCTGAATTAGAATGGATTGTATATGTGTTCTTGGTCTATAAGTGGTATAATTTTGATTTTATGGGCCATAACTAAGATTTGAATTTAGTTTTCCAGTGTAGTAACTATTGTTATTATATTGATTCCTAGGAGGACCAAAAATTGGTTCACAACTACATTGACCTCTTCAGTATTTTCTTCATGTAAAGTAGGACACGCATATATAGGATGTGTAAGTTCATTACGTAAATCCACATAGTTTCACTTGGTTTGATCTATATTTTAATGACAAGTTTACCACGGTAGATAACTCATCAATGTTTACGTCAAATTTATTACTTCTTCTATTATTAACTTCATAGAGTTTCTTCTTTGATGTCATAGTCTCTTCATCATATTGCTTAGATTGTTTAGTCATTTTATTAATAGTCACTTTTGCTAAAGTTGGTGTTACATCGAATAATGATTCTCCATATATGGTGTTTGATAATCTTTGTTCAAAATGATTGAGTCCTTCATAAAAGTATTATAATAAATCTCTTTGTGTATATCCATGTTGTGGGCAAGAATAAATTGATCTTTAAAATATATCCCAAAATTCATTAAATTTTTCATCATCTTTCATTTTTACAACTGTGTTATCTTCTATAGGAACTAATCTTTCTCATGAGACATATATTGATCTAGGAAAGCTTCTAACATTTGAGCCCATGTAGTTGTTGAATCTTGAGGAAGATAAAACAACCAATCTTGTGCTTGATAAATGCAAAAAGGAAAAACTTTAAGTTTGACTTGTTGTAACGTACCGTCTTTAGGTTTCATCCCATTGACTTTATGATATTCCCTTATAAATTTTTGGGCGTCTTTATTATCTTTACCATAGATGTTTGGTAAGGCACTAATGAATCCATATCTTTGTTCAAATCCATGAAACCCTTTATGATACGCAATACACATTGGCTCGTAAGTTATGACATTTTGATTGGTTTGTCTAAAAGTAAGTTCTCTACTATTATTAATGTTAATAATAATAATGTTAATGCCATTATTATTATTATTATTATTATTGATATTGTTAATGTTATTATTGGCTTTTATTGTTTTAGCTTGGTGTTCCTTTCGTTGTTATTGTCTTAAATTATAATTCAAAGTCCTATCTACCTCAGGATCAAACGGATGTAAAGATCTTGTGAAACTAGAACGACGAAGTGTGTATACTATACAACGTCTAAAACTCCTAAGAAATTATGTAAAGATCTCTAGCAACATTGCCAAAAATTGTGACGTGTCGAGCGTGTACAATAAGTTTCTCAAACATCCTTATTATTTGAAGTAGTGATAAGTGGGATCGTCTCCACATGAATTTTGCAAACTTCTTTAAGAAAAAGGTTTTCCAATTGTTTTTGTTATTTTCACTTTAATTTAATTAATTTCATTAAAACGAGACTCAAAATTATCTAATCAAACTATAGCAATTAACTAAACTAATTAAACTAACCTAACTAATACAAATCAAATTCACTAAAACTAAATCCAAATCAAATCAATTCAATATAAAACAAACTTCATAAATATCCAGAACAATGAAACATTTGTCACGACCTGAATTTTAAATCTCGTTTATTATCTATAATCAGGATCATCGACTCATGACGTGAGACGTACACCGTGATATATGTGCATTGACCAAGGCGAGATGGTAGAGGTATATGTTAGATTTGTTGTGATGTATGCTTAGTGTTTGTATATGTGTAGATTACTAAATCACTTCTACCCGTGTATAGGCATCGAGACGTGATTGGAGACGTGCCTCGAGTTGCGTGCTGACGTGAACCGAGGTAGAGATTTATATGGTAAGTTTATATTGAGATTAGTATGGTTTAAATAGTGGCTTTAATGTGGTTATAGTTGATATAGAATTAAATGTGCCTAAGTTAGTGATTTAATTCAATAGCCATGTGATTTACATCGAGACACATATTAGCATAACTAGAGACAAATTGAGTTAGTCATTTGTGTTACTTAGGATTAGTTAGTGGAGGTTAATGGGAAAAGTGTCAACAAATGGGCCATTAGACAGGTCTCAAGATACGTGTTTACAACAAGATGTGTGGCTATAATTCAACCATTTCCATTTATATATATAAGTTAGAGATCAAGACATGCAACCAAGTTTTGCATTTTCAACAACTTAGAAAACTTAGGAGAGAAGAAAAAAAACACTTGCTGGAGTGATTGAAGAAGAAGAAAAGTAGGAGAAATCAGAAGTTTTGGTGAGGAAGATCAAGTTAGGTGTTGTGCATATCTACTAGGTAATTGCATACACTAGTTTATTTAGTGTAATTTGATGAATTTGTGAATTTGATTACATACATGGCTGTTTTTGTGTTGTTGATGGTGTCTTGGGGTTTTGGGAGTGTGTATGGAGATCCCCAAAGCATTGGTGAGCCCTATGTGTGGAGTAAACTCATAATTTTGTTTGTTGGGTTTTCATGCACATAGCGCGCTAGGTGAAACAGTTAACGCGCTAGAGACATTAGTTACGTGCTAATTACCTAATTAGCGTGCTAATTACCTAATTAGCGTGTTGATCCACTTCATTAGCGCGCTAATTGCTGTGACAACACAAAAATATGTAATTTTCCAAAATTTTCAAAACATTATAACTGAGCTTAAAACCTTAAGTAAAGGCTTAAACACATTCGAAACACATGTTATAGGTTATCAAGAAACTAGGAAAGGGTTACGGGAATACAAATACGAGATTTGAGGTGTCGGGAGACCAGTAAAGCTAGGACTTTACATTGCTTGATGTAAGTATACCCGTTGATTGTTTATTTATATTTCATTTCCAATGTTAACTTGTTTGCGGTGGTCTTATTGACTATGTCTAGCCTTGTACTCTCATGTCATAGACTTGTTTGTTATTCCTCACTTGATGAACTTGGTTTTCCATGATATTTTGATAACTTGAATTCTTTTAAATCCATTCATGTGCTATATGTCATCTCTTATTGTTTTACAGTAAATGTAGTATAGATAGCATGCTATTAGGGATTTGTGGGTTATCAATGGCTTTATGGACTTGTACTCTTTGGAAAAATTTGTGCTTTGTAGTATAGCCAAATCCTTGGATTCCTTAATGAGTCATTTTCTTGAAATTATAAAATAGTTATAGAATCTAGAGTCCATTGCACTATGAGTAGATCGGCGCACGGGGTTAAAGTCCCTGGGGATGTTGGCACTCGTCACTAGGATGAGGCACACGGGGTTAGAGTCCCTGATGATACCGGGGTTAGAGCCCCTAGTGACGTAGATTGTGTGAGACATGTACATTCCTTAGTGGTTAATGGCTTCAGTGACGTAGGTTACAGTCGACCGGATCTAGATCATAACTATTTAGCCTTGTATCAGTTTCACTTGCTTAACTATGGTATTTCTTAGCATATTATTAGTACTTGTCTTTCTTTATTTAACTTATGTTGTTAAATACCAATTAGTTTGTTTTGGAAATGTAAATGGATTTGTCAACGGTGATTACTGTTACTTTTTGTACTCACCGTCTTTTTTATGACGGTGGGTGCAGGGCCGTCGACGAGCAGGCTGGCAAGGAGAAGATTAGCGACTACCTCTGAGCCAGCGGCGCACCTCTACATCTACATTTGTAGGTTTTAGTATTTATGTATTATACAGTTAATGTTTTTATACATTTTGGGGTTGTATATTGGGTTGAGTGTTTAGATCCTTGACTTATGGTGACCGTCACACTGTTGATATTCACCATTTTGTTATATATGCATGTGATCGTCGTTTCCTGGTTTTCATACACTTATGATTTATAATAATTGCTTCCGCATAATACGTTAAGTCTTCAGCTATAATTAAATAAACTATATAAAGTTTTAAATTAACTATGAAACTCAAATGTACAGTGACATTTGTTTTTACTCATTCTGAACATAAGTATGGTGTAGGTTTGGATAGAAAGGCTAACTAATACGTAATTAAGGCTTATGGGGTTAGGTTTTGGGTTTAATTACGGGATTAGGCCGAGCGGTGCCTAGATTATAGAAGAGGCAGTCACAAATCCGTTTTATGTCCTAACATATAACTCAAATCATAGTCATAATCAAACTTTCATTATATTATAAAGTATTTTCAAATCATTAAACTTGAATCACAAGTAAGTTGATAATCCTTATCAAGCCACCGATTTTCTTTATATCAATGGAAAAGTCACTTCCTAATTTTATTAAATTGATCATTCGAAAGCTCAAAGAAATTAATTAGACAATAACAACATTAAGTTCTATGAAAACCTCGAACTACTAAGCCTAATACCTTCAAGAAGTTACTTCAATATTAAACTTAAATCTCAATTCACTTAGGACATCCAATGGTAATAGACCTATTAAACAATCTTAATTACTACTTTAAAATAGATATGGAATCCCAATATCACAATACACATTCTAGACTATGCATGCAATACAAAAGCTTCAAGATTGTAATCCGCAAATAACAATCTATTAAATATGTGAATAGAATAATATATTAAGTTTAAAGCATTAAGTACAAATCAATCTTCATTATGACTACATTACAAAACGGATTAAGTTATTGTTTGTACTTTATTTAGATTAATGAATTACTCACTCATGTTCATAATAAACATCACAATAAAGTAAATAACATACATTAATAAATACCTCTTTTGAATACTTTGAATATTCAAATCTTAACCAAAAGCAATGAACAATAAAACTAGACTAAAACTTAATAAAATTAATTAATATGGCTCCAAGAGCAATGAAATATGATCTAGGATACTCTTGGGCACTTAATTTCGAAGTCTAAAGTTCATATATATAGTATTTTAAGTAGTCTATTGTCACGGCCCAAGTTTCTAATTTGAGTTTAATATCTTAATCATGAGCAAATGACCCGTGACGTAAGACTGCATCGAGATACATGTTGTGACCAGAGGCGAGATGGCGAGGTATATGTTATATTTGTAATGATGTATGTCTAGTGTTTTGTATATGTGTAGACTATTAAACCATTCCTACTTATGAATAGGTGTCGATACGAGTGGGAATATGCCTCGAGTTGCGTGCCAATACGAGATCGAGGTAGAAAGTGATATGGTAAGTCGGCATAAGTCTATATAGCTTTTATAGTGATTTAAATGGGTTATGGTTAATAATATATTAAGTATGTCTAAGTTAGTAATTTAAAACAATAACCATGTGGTGAAGCTCGAGATACGTGTTGACACATCTAAACATCATGTGTGTTACAAGTTGGTGTCACTCATTATAAGTAAGTGAGACATGTGTTAGAATGTGGACCACAAGATAGGTCTCGAAATACGTGTGCACATAAGGATCAATGGCTAACATTCAACCCTATCCATTTCCTATATAAGCTAGTGATCAACTCATCAAACCAAACATTTTCATTTCATTTCTTCACTTCGAAGCAAACTTGCTAGAGTAGAAAATTGGCTAGAGGAAGAAGACCAGCAACCAAAGTGGGTTTGGTGAAGGAGAGATCAAGCTAAGCTAGGTGTTCATCAAACTAAGTACACATCTATTTATTTAAGTTTGAAACTAATTCTAGTTTTTGGCCATTTTCAAAGGTTAGATGATTAGGTCTTTAAAATTGGTTGATATATTTGGATTCCTCATTTCAAGCTGATAATCCAGCTATTAAGAAGTTCTTGATTTGGTTTTGAAATAAAAAAGATACGGATTTTTGAACTTGCAAGTCCAAAATATAAATTATGCACGTTGTATTATGAACCAACCTATGTGATTTGGTCATAACTTACTCATTTTAAATTAAAATGAACCCAAACTTGTGGCATTTGAAAGCTAGTTCAAAGAGAAACAACCTTTTCCTACTTTGGAATTTTGTAGTTCAAATGTTTTCATTCCCAAAAATGCTCTACAAATAGGTGAATAAATTCATTACGAGATTTTTGAAACTAAACTTGTATATGACATAACTCCCTAATTATTCATCTAAATGAGCTGACCTTTTAGTATGTGGTCATTTGCTATGTTAGCTGCCTTGTGATAAAAAATCATGGATTTTAAAACTATAGATTGGGAGAAATGAAGTTTCTAAATCTGTTGGTCAGATTATTTTCTAATTTGAGTTGTGTTTAGTAAATTTATAATATCTCTTTCATTTTAAATTGGAATTATGCAAACCAAACCTTTTCAAAAAGCTAAGTTAGAGACCAAAAACTTTGTATGAGGGAAGGTGTTGAGATTTTGGACAATTTCATGCCTAAAAGTCTGTTGCAATATAGGGCTAAAATTTTAATATTGTTTAGTATTAAGGGGTTGTTTTAGATTAAGGTTCCTAAACCCATTTGACCTGACCTAAACACAATCTATTTGGATTAGTTTGATATCAGGAACCTAAGAAAGAGTCTCGAGAGTTCAGATGCGTGATACAAAGTGTTGGGAGGCCCGATTAGCATAGGAAATTGCATGGATCGTAAGTAAACTGATTGAGATATTTATTTACATTTCATTCCTATTTATTTGTTCTTTTCTAGTCATTTGGACTGATTTTCCTTTGTACTCCATATGCCATGACTTGTTGCCCTTTCTCATTTGATGAGGTTGCTTTCATGGTATAGATTGTTAATTAAATGATTTCATTGACTCTAAATCATGTGCTATGTCATTTTTGAATGTTAGTACAAGTGGTCAGTGAAATAGCATGCTATTAGGTGTGTGTTACATAGTATTGTAAATCTATTTCCTTTGTGCATTAGAAACGCAATTGTTTCATTGGATTCTCAAACCATGTTATTTCTTGAAATATGAAAGTGGTTCTTGTATATAGGGTCATTACATTAGAGGTCTGTCGGACATACGTGGTCACTAGACTTTCTAGGGTGATCGAGATCTCTCCACTATCTTGCGCGGCATACGGGAAATAAGTCCCAAGGTTGTTGGCAAGCATAACTTATGCAGCATATGGGGTATGGGATCTGGGGTTATTGGCAAGTATACATCGCAAGTGACTGGCACCAACGAAAGGTTATAATGGCAAGAGCACTACTTAAACCTTCACATTGATGTAGAGCTCAGCTTCATCCTCATATTGTGGAAAAGGCTGATGTGATGAAGATCATGACCGACCGATCCTAGATCATTACTACTTAGACGTGTGTCTGTTTCATTTTGTTTAGCTAAAGTATCTCTTTGAATGTTCTCTTTTCAGCATAGTTGATATTATCATGCTATTAGATATTTGTTGCATATTTGGAAATGTGAACAAATGTCTCTCAGTATTACTTTCTACAATCCTATACTCACCATCTTTTTTATGATGGTGATTGCAGATCTATCAAGTAGCAGGTCAGGCAAAGAGAAGAACGGTGACTACCTCTGAGCCAGTGGAGTGCTGCTACATTAAATTTTGTAGGTTTTGATTTTTGATGTATTAGTTTTATATGTATGTCATATACTTTTGGGGTTGTATATTATGGGTTGAGTGAGTAGTACCTTGACCAGACACATGATGTTATATATCGTCGTTTCATTATATATGCATGTGATCTTTATTTCCTTATGTTTCCACAATTGTTAGGTCTCATGTTATAAGCTTACGCTAATTAGTTAAGATTTCCGTTGAATGAACTTTTAAGTAAGTAAAATTTTAATTATCTCTTATTTATGAATTGACATAGGATAGGTTTGGTAAGTAGTAAGGTTTTGGAAAGGCAGACTAGTTCCTCGTGAATTCCTATATGGTGATATTAGGGCTTAATTATGGGATTAGGCTGGGCGCTGCCCTAATTTGAGAAGGGGTCGTCACATATATATCCAATCAAAACGAGATTTCTTGATTTGCTCTAAAATTCTCGAAACTGACCCCAACGAATCACCATCGAATCCTCTATCAAACCTAATTCGCTAGACAAATTGGTGAAAATCTATCTCTGTCCTTCATTGATTTAAGTGGAAATTCCTGTATCCAAGTCGATTCATTACTAATTCACTGGCTATGAATCCTAGTTCATTCTTGATTCGCTGTGCACTTTCTCCAAATGTAATTCTTTATTTTCTTTGTTTTTTTCTTTCATTTCTTCACATAATCTAAATATACCTTGAAATCACAAAAATAAAAGAAAACCGTGTAATATAGCCTTTACATCTAAAATCACCCTAAAATATAGTATAAAACATTGTCCAATTATTGACTTATCACATGGCTTAGTAGGACAAGTTTTGGCAATTTATAAACTCACAGAGCATTTATTCAATTTTCGTCCTACTCAACTAAAGCCTTTAGATTTTAATGTATTCCTCCAAACTTATGATTTTCTATTCACTCCATCTTTTGTTTCATCCACTAAGATAATATCATCTGTAAATAACATACACCATGATGTACCTTCTTAAATATCCCTAGTTAGTTCATTCCTACCAGAGTAAAAAGATATGGGCTTAAAGTCGATCCTTGATATAGCCATACCGTAATGAGAAATTCTATTGTAGTTTCTCCAAATGTATGTATACTCGTTACTACTCCTCATACGTATCCTCAATAATGTCCATGTATCTAGCATGCAATCATTTTCTTTCTATAACCTACCAAAGAACATTTCTATGAACCTTATCATATGTTTTTTTCTAAATCTACAAATGCCATATGAAGATCTTTTTTCTTTTCTTTATATTTTTTCATCTATCTTCTTACATAGAAAAATCTTCTCCATAGTTGACCTCCCAATCATGAAGCCAAATTGATTATCTAATATTGTTGTTTCTCTTATTAGTCTATTGTCAATTATCATCAAGTAAAAAGTGATGTTTGTAAATGTTGAATCTTGCACGTCGATCTCACTTAGTGATTTTATTTTACAGATCTTTAAAATGAATAATATATGAATAATGAATGAATAGTAACTATCCTCAAGCCTCTTTCATAAATGTTATGGAAGATATCAAGTAAAGAGTGATGTTTGTAAATGTTGAATCTTGTCCATCGATCTCACTTAGCGATTTTATTTTACAAATCTGTAAAGTGAATAGTATATAAATAATGAATGAATAGTAAGCATCCTCGAGCCTTTTTGATAAATGTTATGGAAGATCATCAAGTAAATAGTGATGTTTGTAAATGTTGAATCTTGTCCGTCGATCTTGCTTAGTGATTTTATTTACAGATCCTTCGAATGAATAGTATATGAATAGTAACCATCCTCAAGTCTCTTCTATAAATGTTATGGATATTTACTGAGATCCTTAGGATGAATAATATATAAATAGTGAATGAATAGTAACCATCCTCAAGTCTCTTCTATAAATTTTATGGATATTTCTCTACTCATATATAAATTGTAAAATAAACTTCTCATGAGCCTAGGGAGCGGTGATATTAACCCAATTCGAACCCATTCGAGAAGGGCTCAAATCTCCTAAGAAGACATAGAAATAGATAGCAGAAGAAGATAAAGATGAAATAAAACTTTTTTTTTCTTACTTTCATTTATAACATAGTTAAACGTTTATACCAAGGAAGCACTAATATCTCTTTCTAATTTAAGTAAGTTTGAACACATAGTGGGCTTTTAGAAGCCTAATAACAAAACTTTTCCTAACATTAACAATATTATCCCTAATTAACTATATTGCGTAGGAAACTAGTAATATGTATAGGGAGCGGTTAAAAGGATCCCAATTTTTGCTAATCAGATCTTAATTTTTTAAAAATATTTAATGCATGTGTGAAATGACCGAACTGCCCCTCCATATGAAAAGGTTTTTGCTTACTCATACCCCACACACCCCACTCACCCATACTCCGGCCACCCCTCTCTCGAGTCACACTCTCACTTTCGGCCCAAATCCGATGAAATTCGAGTGAAACCACATCGACTCAACACTGTGTGTATTCTCCACCTATTTTTATGTAGATTTTTGAGTTTATTTATTTATTTATTTATTTGTGTTTTTGAGTCGATAGTGGTGCTTGTGGTTTTATTGCTAGGTTTAGGGCTTTTGATTTGGAGCTTGAATTTTGCATTTTTGGCACAAAAATATCGATATAATCGAGAATATCTAGCGATTACGAGCAAAACCAACTAATTTTTAGTCGGTTTCATGTATTTTTTTGGAGTTTTGAATTTTTTTGTTCGTTCTTGTTGCTCGTGAGTTTTGGACACACAGGCCGAGACCGCTTTGGAAGTCTCGGTGCACACAAGTTCATGACCTTTTTAGAGGTTTCGGTCGGCTCCCACCAAGACCAACACCAAGAACGAGACTTGTTCAAAGGTCTTGGTAGAGTCGACCAAGACCTCTAAAGATGTCTAAGTGTAAGCCGACCGAGAGGCCATGTGTAATCGAAACTGCGGTGACACTTCCTCGCTTCTTATGCATTGGGTAAGTAAGGGTATTTCGAAATTTATGCAAATAAAGGTGGATTACGTTTAGCAAAATCGAGGTATGCTTTACCAAAAATTGGGAGTGTCGCTATGGGCACACCACCAATTTGCAAAGGCACCCTGTTATTAAGGGCACCAATTAGTTTACTCAAGGCACCCAACAAAATGAGGTAAATTTCCTGAAATACCCTTAAATAGAATTGTGCACCCCAACCAAATTGATTTCCTATCTCCACCGTGACCATCTCCTTGAATCCTCTCCTTCGAATCCAAATAACTCGATTTTTTGCGTTGAACCTTACCCCCACTTCACAATCTCTGACCTCACTTTTTGTTCTTGTGCGTTGGCGAACCTCTGTTGTCCATCTCTGTTTGGATTCGGGTTCGGATTTGTGAATAATCGTGAAAGTTAGGGTTCGATTCAAGCTTGCAAGAGTCAATTCGAATGACAAAAGGTATGGTCTTATTCGATTTGGTTGGAAATAATTTTTTGTAGTTGATTTTGTGTTTGGAGTTGTTTGTTCTTCATTCACGGGTTTCCAATCTGGAAACTCGTGGTTTCCGGCCAAATGGGGCAGTAACATATGGGACGTTCTCGGCCACTAATGACCGAGAATGTTCCATGTATTGGTGAAAATTAACATATAGTAAGTCTCGGTTACAACTAACCGAGACTATACTACATGTCTCGGTTAGTTGAAACCGAGATAACTTGACATATTCTAGGTAATATATTACCGAGACTAATGTCGAATGTAATTTCTACGTGTCTCGGTCGAATATGACCAAGACTTTACATTACGTTTCGTTTCCAGGTAACAGATAGTTAGAGGTATGTCTCGTTGACATGGTACCGAGACATTATATTAATTCTCGGACCTGTTCAACCGAGACATACTTTTTAAACATTGTTTTATTCCTTTTTTATTTAAATTAATTATTTGAATTCTCCCTTCAGACATGGCTCGTTCCAAAGCATTTGTGACCAGGGAGGAGACTGGTAGTGATCATTTAGGAGGTGCTCGTGGTCGTGGTGGTCGGCGACCCCAAACCGCTCTAATTGGAAGAGAAGCAAAACCTTGAAACCGAGGTTAAGGCACCGAGGCGAGTACACGTGCTTGCAAGGATGTTGTAGAAGATAAGGGTTCACATATTGCGAGCATCGGAAAGGGATTTGATGATTGCTCGAGATGGAAGTCAAGGTGAAGCTTCCGAGCCTTCTCGAAGACTCACTTGGGAATGAAGAAATAGAAAAAGGTTTGTTTTAATTTATTTGCAATTGTTGAATTTGTTATTTACTATTTATCTAGTTTTTATCCATTTTTGACAATTGCGATTTTGTGTTTACTTTGTCAAGATCATATGGGTGGTCGTACCAGTGGTGGAGGTAACCTAGGGACACGAGCCATACGAGGCAGTCGAGGAAGCCGAGGTGGGCGAGGTAGTCGAGGTGGGCGTGGCACTCGACCCACAACAAATGAAGAAGAGCAAGAAGAAGACACGTCTGCTCCTTTTTACCCGATGGGCCAATAGACCAAGTCTATTGTTGAGCTTCAAACATCATGTTGTGGCTGCGATTTGGGACAATTTGGTACGTAGCTCGTCTGTTCCTCTAACAAAGTCACACTGCTAGCTACTAGGACTTACAATAGAAATCTCAATGCATGTAGGGTAGATCTAGTCGTTGAAGTACTTGTAAAACTAAACATCTTAAATACTTTTAAATGCTCAACTTGCACTTGTTTTTGAAATTTAGTGGAAGTTTCAAACTTCCAAGGGATTTTTGGGAATCATGGTGGCTAGTAGGCTTCACCGTTCATTATATCATTATTACTGAGAAATCATAGTGTTTCTTGCAAAATACTGCTAGTTTCCTTTGTTTGGAGATAGCAACAACGATGAAGTATTTTTGAATAATTGAATAGTTGATTTGTTTTGTTCTAAACTACCAAAGCCATGTTTGAATAGTTGACTATTTTGTTACATGTTTGAATATTTGATTGCTTTTTTGCATGAGACTAAACAAACAGTTTTAGAAAGTGTGATTAATTGATTCTTTCATGTTTGCATTATGTGAAATGTGTTTAATATAATGTTGTGCTTACATGATGAGTTGTGACTTACCTTGAGATTCATAGGTTGTAAACTTAGCTATATATATTTTGTAACTTTCATTTATTTTGCGAAAGCATTGACCACAACTAAATGCATCAACCACGGGCTTAAATCCAATAGTGGGATTTGCAATCATGTCACCCCGATATCTTTTGAAACTCTTGAGGATTATTCACCAAACTGGGTTAACACCGCTCATTGACTGCTCATACCGGAAGGGCAACAAATAGTTGATTTATGCTTTTGTCGAGCGGTGGCAGCCGGAGACAAACACATTTCACATGCCATTTGGTGAAATGTCAATAACTTTGGAGGACGTTAGCATGTTATTGAAGATTGCGGTAACCGACAAGGTTGTTGTGGTGGATAGTTTCTCTAGATACACCGACGACTCTTGCAAGGAAGCAATTGAGCTAGTTTCCAAGTTGCTTGGTGTTACAATTGAGGAGGCGGAGGAGGAGGTCAACATCACGAGGGGTCTCACTGTTCGAAAAGCGTGGTTGAAGACTCGTTGGACCCCAAACGGGAATTCAAAGTTTGTGTAATTACCCTCTCGTGCGGTGCACGACTCGAGCATTTATTTTGTACCTCTTGTCGTGCACTCTCTTTCGACAAGAGTGGATCACGGTCTCCATTGCATTGCTAAAGTTGCTTTGGAGAATTTAGACGATGTTGCCAAGTACGCATGGGCGGTCTTTGCGTTGGCGTACTTGTGCCGTCGACTTGGGCGACGACTAGATATGAAGCGTCGCAGATTGCCGATTACCTCACTTTGCTCGAGGTAATTTACACAAATTCAACTTACTTTCTAATTTTTATTTATTACCAATTGTGGTATCGTTGCTAATGTTTTATTTTTTTTGGCTAGGGATGGATCTACGAGCACTTCAAACTTGGGTTTGTCGTATCAAACGCCAAGTTAATGGACGAGTGCAACCCGTGTCTCGCGTTGGATCCATAAACACGAGACTATCCTAATCGGGAAAAATTGGCGTCAATTCAAAGATACGTTGGACCGATTGAGGCTTTGAATGAGGTGTTTCCCCTTCATTTCATTCACATATGCCCCGTGTGGTCTTACTTGCTACTAATATATATGTTTCCTTCTTGGTGTAGGTGACGTGGGACCGTATGTTGAGATCGGGACGAGATGGTATTGTGAGCCGATCGCGTTCTACGATGGGACCTTGAGGTAAATGGATATCGTGGAGCCATACCATCCGTAGAAGGTTCCCGAGATAGCTCGACTATGTGCAAGGTGTACCGGCCCTCCGTATCGCCTCTCGAGGCATCCCGAGGCCGTCTGCACTCAAGTACTCGTCAAGTACGAGTTCCAACCGAGCATTGGAGAGGTGGAGTAACCATCTCGGCACACAAGTCCGAGCCGAGAAGGCTCAATTCGAGTTCATGGCCACATCAGAGTATCTTCCGTGGTTCCTACGAGTTTCTCACCCGATTATCGAGAACCCGATATACGAGGACGATGCGGCCTTAGCCGCTACCATCGCCAATAATGACGTGTTTGAGGTATGTAGTTGGTTTGGATGTTGATTTCATTTCATTTCCAACTATTATTGCCTAACTTGACAAAATTTTGAATGTTGTTTTTGAACAGCGGAATCGACGTGCTTTGGACGTTGCGTTGAAGTAGATTGCCACCGCACCGTTGACTCCGCAAAAAGAATGGCGAGAGATGTCGTGAACTTCTTGTCGGGGAGGATTATCACCACCACTACCACAGCTACCACCACCACCGCTACCCAACAAGACAGCACAACGACCTAATCCAGGTTTAACGATGTTCCTCCTTGGTTCGATGCCACTCCTCGGTCCGATGCTCCTCTTACTCGGCTCATTGCTGCTCCTCCCAAGCACATGCATGGCAATGAATATCAGCGGAAGGTATTCAAGAAGACGAAGCCCTCCGGATTGTAAAACTGTTTTTTGTTGTTGACATTGAATTGGGATTTTTAAATCGTTTGTTGTTTTTAATGTTTATTTTGTAAACTATTTGTTGTTTTTGATGTTTATTTTGTAAACTGTTTGTTAGGTTGAATTGAAATGTTTGTACTTCAGTTTGTTCTTAATTTTGTAACTCTTTGTTGTTGTTGGTGTTGCTATAGCATTGTAAACTATTTTTTGGGGTTTTGTTGATTCCTTACATTATTTTGTAGCCAATCCATTTGGATTAAGTATATCAGGCAAGTAATTGCTATGTCTCAGTAGGATAGCAACGACATTTATGCATAAGTCTCAGTTCTGGCCTAACGAAATGTTAGTGGTAGTTACGGACACACATAACCGAGACTAATACACGAGACTATAGAAATATATGTCTCAGTAAGGTAAAACCACAAATGAATCCTTAGTCTCGTCCAAGTCCCACCGTGACATAGACAATTATCTCGGTTGTTGATCACCATGACAACAATTAAATCATACATGATAAAGTCTCGATTATGCATGACTGAGATTATAGAATAAGTTTTCGTTGTTTTCGATAGAGAGTTATGTCTACATTAGGTCATACCATACCGAAACATATAGCTAGGTCACGGACTGCAACGTGTAAAGCGAAAGTTTATAAAAAAAATTTACCAGCTTCTGCGAATTTTTAATTTTCTATTTATTGTTTCCTAGCTTGTAGAAATCATATTGGTTTGTCCAACAAACAAAGACAAATCAAAGACAAATTTTATATACACATTGGCACCAATTTTTCAATCGTATCTCTTATAAATCAAAGACAAATCAAATAACATTTTCAAACAAAAAATCATAGACATTTCAAACAACTTGCAATGAAGTATAGAAAATAACAACTAGCTTTACAATAACTTCAACATATCCAAACATCGTGAACAAACTTCGTGGTAGATGAAGTATAGAACGTAAATTCAAATGTAGCTACGGCACAACTAAATCGACTACGGAAGGTGTGCCTTCTTGAGAAGTTATAGCTGACACGATTTCTCGAATTATGAATCCATCACGCCAACCTTTAGCGCACTCCTCAGAATACCTTGCCCAGGATGGATATAATGGTGGCAGCGGTGCATTCATAGTCAACTTGACCTGTCAAATACATAGTACAACAATAAGTCATTATCATTTAATTAGAAGATGTCGAAACACAATTCGCAAATAAAGTACAATCTTACCCCGACCCAATGGATGTTCCTATCATTAATCATTCAAATGATAAGCCGACTATCTAACGATGACGGTGGGACATTACGTAGAGGAAGGAATGTCGTGCAACAATCATGCGAGAGGTTTACTAGAATGACATTGAATGCAGTTGATATTAAGAGACCCATGTCTAGAAGAGTCAACAGTCCTCAAAAGAGGCCCCAACCCGATCATCCGGACAATGCACGACAACCTTCACCTTCTCGTAACTCGTTCCAAGCACTTCTCGCCAAAAAGCTTCATACACCGTTATCTCATCAAACATCCTTCTACGTACTAACCTTCAACCATCAACATCGGATAGTCCAACCCGGAGGCAACACACCGATATCTCGCAATTACCATCGCCAGGTCACATCAATAGTGCTCTCGACATATGTCAAATTATCAACCAATTCGATTGTATGCAATGAGAATAACCAACCTTAGATACACCTAAGGTCTCCCGACGTGTCCGACGTGTTTTAGGACCTCCTTTATTTTGCTTTTTTCCTCGAACTAGATACTTCTTCTTTCGATAGTATATACTCAAACCCGCTTGGCAATCTTGTCGTCGAAGTATCTTCTTTTATCGTGTTTCCTCTTTGATCATTTCTTTTTTCCTTTGTTCAGCAAACTTCCAACTGTAGACCCCGTGTCATTCCCTTTGTCTTTATTTTTGTAGGTGGGACAACTCCGGTGTAGATGAAGGACGAATAATCTCTCTAAGGCTATTGAATAATCCTAATGCGATCGTCTCGTTAGTGCAATCGTGAAACTTTTGCAACACTCTTTCAATCTCATCGTTCACATTGTACCGGCCCGATCCACATGATTCTCTGGTACCATACTCAACTTTCTCCCGTATACATGAATGTCCTCGAGAGAGATGGGTGAACCGACAAATTTATGGAAGTTTATCTCGTGTGCACAAGGAAGACCATGCGTGGTATGTATCTCACAACCACAACGAGTAGAGTCATGTCCAACATCATCTCTACGTTCTAATTCATCTCTAATTAACTTAAAGCGTCATTTGAGAGACATATCCACGCAATCGACGATAAAAAGCATCGACATATTCATGTTGCACCACATTCAAACTGAGCTCAAATGATGCCTTGATATTGTTATGTTGGATCCTAAGAAGTCCATCAACCACACTCCACATAGTCTCAAAATTTGTCTGACTGTTGCCAAGATGTAGCTTTAAAGCGGAATGCGCAGACTCAACCCTCTGCGTCGTTGTTTCCCTAAAGTGCATAATTCGATCTATCCATGGCAGTATAAATTTTTCCTTGTAGATTTTCACTCATATGTTATCCAAGTTATCAGTAAGACCCTTCACATGACCAAACTCACAACGCAAGTTATTCATCATAAGTTCAAATAAGGCCTCCGATTTAGCATACACCAAGATCGTCCACCTATCCATGAAACGAGTGAAGCCTTCGTTATCCCCAAAGATCTTCTTAGTCTTAGCCAATACTACTTTGTTGATGTGCCAAAAGCAAATGAGGTGAGACGATGATGGAAATACTTCTTCGATAGCACTAATAAGGCCTAACTCTCGATCCGTAACAAACACGTCAGGTTTAGGCCACCCGCCCAACATGGATCTCAAGTTCTCAAGTGCCCAAACATAATTTGCATGAGTCTCCGATGATACGAAAGCAAACCTAACTAAGAACGTCAAATGCGTCGAAGTGATGCTAACAATCTCGAATAACGACATCCGATACCTATTTGATTTGTAAGTGCAATCCATCAATAGAACCGACGGGAAACACCTTAGCAACTTGATTGAATCAGGATGTGGCCAAAATAAATTAGTGACGACATTCGTATTTGGATGCTTCCTATGCCACGACATCCACTTATTCTTCTCCAATATGTGCAATAGTTGTTGCATTTGAGTCCTCCCACCCGCATCCTCAATTCGAATTTTTTGTTATGCATTATATATTGTCCGCATAGTCGATACGTTATTTACATCTCTTTGCTTCAACGTGTTGAGGATATCTATTGGCTTTACATTCCCCTTAGTCATCTGCACTACAACCACCTGCTCACCCGTATCCAATCTTCCTGCAAATGAGTGGTCGTCCAAGTTTTTGGATGGGTCGTGATTGTGCCCCCCACACACAACAGTGACGTACCACAAAGAATCCGCATTTTCCTTGATGTTAATAAGGAAAGGGCACCCACATTTCTTTATACCAGTTTGAGTTCTCATAGTTTCCTCTTCCTCTTCAGTTCTTGGTGTCAAGGCAAGTTTTGCCGCTTTGGCTTTCCCTACTCTTTGTGACATCTTCCTAAATGTACCTGACCTCTCACATGCAATTTTGACCATTCCCTGCGCTTAATCCCTCCGGCATTAGAGTGCTTCGTTACTAACACAAACTTGTTCGCACGACCAATCATTTGAAGCCATGAAATAGCCGATTCTCTCGATGAGAATGGACTACAGGGAGTGAAAGCATCCTTGTAGTCTGAAAATAACGTCGAAACCGGCATTACCTACAACACAAACACTGAACCATAATGGCCTGTTTGGTTCACATTTTAGTGAATCCTAACATATGGGATTAAGTAGTGATGAGACTAACATATGGGTTTAAATAGTTTAATCCCATTTGTGTATCTTGTTTGGTTGGGAGTTTTAAGGTTGGGATTAAATGAGGTTGTACATGTACATTTACCAAAATACCCTTTAGATAAATAACACCAAAAATCATCCCATTTCACACATTTCTCATCTCCTCCAATGAAGACCGCCGCCGCTCACTCTGCGTCAATCCCTCCGAGATTGGATCATATCGAGAAATGAGGTTTCTTGATCTCGGTAGCAATGCAATCTCTGGAGAAATCCCAGTTCGATAACCGACTGCGGCAAAATCCCGAAGAACATTGGGAGGTTGGTCAAGCTCGAGATATTTCGGGTAGGTGGGAATCGAATCGAATGGTGAGCTTCCATGGGAGATTGGGAATTGCGATAACTTGGTTGTGCTCGCGTCGCGGAGACTAGTATCACCGGGAGCATACCTGCTTTCGAGCAGGCTTGTTGAAGAACCTTCAAACAATTGCAATGTACACATCTTTGTTGTCGGTCCAATACCGTAAGAGATTGCAAACCGTCTTGAATTGCGAACTCAGTATCTGTATCGTAATTCAATATCGGGTTCGATACCGAAGCGAATGGAGAGAAATGAAGAAGCTTCGAGTCCGCTAATATGGCGAGAACAACTTAGTGGGCACAATCCCGATGAACTAGGGAGCCGCAGTGAGCTCACAATCATCGATTTATCCGAAAACATGTTGTCGGGCAAGTATTCCTAGAAGCTTCATGCGAGCTTCGGTTGCTTCAAGAGCTTCAAATGAATGTGAGGGTAAAGTGGTAATCTCCTCTTTCGATTACAATGGATTAGCTAATCCCACCAAAAATGGTGGTATTGTTTAATCCACTACCATGCCTCTTAACTAATTCGCTGGCCTAGTTAATCCTCCAAGCAAACAGCGGATTAACTAGTCCAGTGTGACTAATCCGGGCTAATCCCACGAACCAAACATGCCATAAGTACTCAAAACCAATACACAACAAATTCACGAAAAAAACCCAAAAACTATTGTTTCGGTAGTACAGGGCCACAACATAACACTAAGTTTCGGTTCTTGGGGACCGAGACCTAATGTAACGTCTCGGTACATACGAACCGAGACGTCTGAACATGCCTCGGTTTCAAAGTGACCGATAAGTCTTCGTTATTCTCGGCTCCCATATACCGAGACTTAATGGAAGGTCTCGGTCTGCGTGGCCGAAATAATTGTGACCGAACACACATGAAAAACTGGAGAAAAAGGAAAAAACACAAAAAACATCAACAAATACCTCTTCATGTACCTCCTCTTCTACCATTGCGGTTGATTCATCAATTGTACGTTGAAAATAAATTCGAAAGGGTCAAATATTTGAAACCCTACAATGAAAAAACAAATCATTAATATCACTATTTCCAATATAAAAAAAAGATTGATTTGAACCTTTAAATGGTGTTAAATGAGTGGTACCTCGCTATCTGGATGGTGTGAAAGCGCAATAATCGATAAACCCTCACCAAAAAGAAATATAAGTTTAAGTTAGAGATGATAGACAAAGAAGGTGGGGTGCCCCAAATTTTGTTCAAAAGTGTGTTGTAGGATTCTTGAGGGTTTATATAAGGGGCAATATTGTCTTTTACATCAAAATAAAATTTAAAGAAGAGAATACCCAAAAAATGGGTGTCTTCATAAATTGGTGGGGGTGCACATAGCTGCGCTCAAATTATGGTTTAGCCGCTTTCTATGTATGAGAGTAGGGCTGGCAAAAATACGAGACCGGACATAAACGGGACCGGACACCCATTTCTATAATGATTAAATTTGGTGCCCGGACCCGGTCCCGTTTTTTAAACGGGCACTTTTTTTTGTCCAGTCCCGTATGTTTGTAAAACATACGGCTCCCGTACGACTCCCGTATTGTCCGATTTTTATTTTTAAATATGATTAAATATTTTATTTATCAATTATTTTTAAAAAAACCCCCTCAACTACAAGTCTACAAGTCACCAATTACCAAAAAATAAATACATAACATCACAATTTGAAACAAATTTTAGAAAAATCAAACAAGAAACATGGATTGGATATGAATGGAGAATGAGTAGAAAAAATTTACATTGAGAGCGAGAGAGATGAGTGGGCGTGGACACACTTGTGGCGGATCGGCGAGGGTGACGACGATTCAACACGGCGACGCCCGACCGGCAGGCGCGGAGTGCGGAGAGTGGAGCTCGAGACGATCGCCGACGCCCGACGAGGCCGAGAGAGAAAAGAGCGCGGCGCGGCGACCCAGCGAGAGCGAGAGCCGGAGGGAGAGGGTGACGGCCGACCGCATACGGCACGGTGAGGCGGTGAGGCCACAACAGTGGCCGAGGCCGCACAGACGTGCGCGTGCGACCGGCGAGCGCGAGACGGCGAGAGCGGCGATCAGCGAGCGCGAGACGGCGAGAGCGGCGGCGACGCGAGCACGAGACAGCGCGCGAGAGACGGCGAGATGGTGGCGACGGCGAGTCCGGCGACGGGGATGGTGGCGGCGATGGCAGAGGTGGGAGAGGCAGAGCCGCAGATGGTTTGGTGAGAGAGACCGTGAGAAGACGGCGAGACGGTGAGAGTCGTGAGACCGTGCGTGTGAGAGTGAGAGTGTGTGTGAAATTAGGTTTATGGAGTGTGAAATTACCTATATGCCCTTCAAATTAATTACTAAACGGGTACCCATTTTTTAAAAAAATTTGTCCATTCCCGGTCCCGTATTTTTAAACGGACATAAAACATTGTCCAGACCCGTATGTTTTTCACAAAAATATTGTCCGGACCCGTTAAACGGGTCCGGACAAAACCTGACAAACGGGACTGGGCACATTTTGCCAGCCCTATATGAGAGCACAGTCGATCACACAACAAACGGAGAGGGCCGCTAAGGGCACCCCACCATTTCATGAAGGCACCCAACTTATTTGTAAAAATTCCAGCAAAAATGGAAAAAACCATTTTGCCCCTGTATATATATAATGGTTCAAACCCCACAAACCATTTTGACAAGGAGTTAGGGCACCTCACCAGCAAGCTTGAACCACAAAGCCACAACCACATTCCGTTTGGCGAAGAGCTGATCGATTCTTGCGGATTGACATCGTCCGACAGCGAGGTAACAATGTTTGACAACCATATTCGGGTTTTTTAGAACTGTTTAGTTGTGTATAAGCTCGTGAAAATGATGATTTGTTTGTCAACGTAGGGTTTGATAATTTCTTCAAATCCGTACTTGTTTCCACTATATAATGTAGGATTGTACTGCTACTGTGCAAGAGGAGATCGAACTCACGGAAATTTTGCAAATTTATTGTGTTTTTTACGCGGTTATCCGAAGTTTCTGTAGATGTGCGCGATTGTATCGGCCTCGCATGACCGAGATTTATGGTGATATCTCGGTCATATAGGACCGATAGGTGTACGTAGGTCACGAAATGGTAAAACCGAGAGTACTCAGTAACTCTCGGTCGTTCGTGAGCGAGACTTCAAAGAAAGTTTCGGATATGTACGACCGAGAACCTTTTTTTTTGGGTCTTTTCGTGTTTGTCTTTGTACATTTTGGTTGAATTTAAACAGATCGCTTCTAAATGTTCGTCATCTACCGAGATCTGTTTACGATGATAACATTCGAATCTTTCGATGCGAGATTTGTGACTAGGCGTGAAGCTCCTACGGTTACCATGAATCTTGACATTCATCATCCTTTGGTAGAGTTCATTTATCAAGAATTATTCAACAATGGCGTTGAGATTGTCCGGAAACCTCCTCCAAGACGTCATTCGCTCAACATTTTCACATATCATATCGGTATGTGTGGACACAAGATGATATTTGTCTTCTACTTGCCTTATGGTATTTATTGGGATGTCCCATTATACGTGTGTATATTCATTTTCCGACTATGATGCGGTTCCCTGATTATGTGTATGCTTGCTTTCTCGGGAATTTCTCTATTTTTCCCCGCATCATCACATTGCATTATCCGTTACCAAGGACCTAGCGACTAATCGGCCCATGCCATCCTCACATCAAGCCCATGCTTCATGACGTGTCTAGCCATCCTACCATGCCGCAGTTGCTTTTGCTTTTGGTCTCTTATTATGTAAAGTAGTAGTTACTAGTTGCTTTCACTTTGTTTACTTTTGTCTGGTTGTAATTATTATATATTTTGCTTTTTGAAGTAGCTTTGCTTTTACTAAAACAGATTCCTCATGAAGCTTATGATGTAGGACTACCTTTCCATCGCTTATGATTGTGTTCTTTGCGCTTTAATCATCGAGTCTTTTTATTATCTCTATAATGTTCCTTGGTATTTCATAAGATCACCTAGTGACCCTGATACTAAGTATCCTCATCTTTCCTTTAATATCCTCCCTAGTCACCGGTGCCTTCGGACGAGCCATACGTGAAAAAGATTACAACATATAAGCGCATGGAACAAAACCCAACAAAAAATTTACAAAAAGTAATGTTCAATTTCATCCATTTCTGATGTCTCGGTCAAGCAGGTTCGTGAACCAGCCCATGTTTTCGGTCACCCATGACCGACAATTGCTCCAATATATCGGCGGTGTCCAACCGAGTCCGATGGAAAGGTTTCGGTTGTGCACCACCGATATGGGTTGACCATTTCAATTCGCCTTGCTCTCGTCAAGTCTCGGCCGAGAGAACTAGAGTATTATCGGCCATGCGTAACCGAGACATTTGTGAGACTTTTCGCCTTCGCTTTGTGGCGAGATCTGCGACTTCCCAAAATGTAGCTTCCTCTCTCGCCATACTTGGCGAGACAGATTAGCACGCTCTACGGCCCGTGTGGCGAGAACCGCGAATTCCCATTTTTTAACTATTGAACAAACCACCACTTGTAAATCACAACTACTCTACCAAATGTAACTTAGTTACACTAAATAAGGTGTGTCCGACGAACTTCAACCGAACCCTAACTTGGAGACGAAATCGGTTCACACCACGACCCTACGAACCGCAAAAAAGCGTAAACCGAATGAGAAACACAAGGTGAGACACGATTTCGAGAGATTCCTCTCATTTGGTCGGTTCAAACCAAATGGTTTCTTGGAGTCAAGATCGGTGAAGGTGGTGGAGGGGGTGGTGGGGTGCGGCGGGTTTTTTCGTGTTTGTGCGGGAGGGGTATTTTCGGGATTTCGTGTGTAATTTTTGGGTGCCCTTGGTAATTTGTTTTGTGCCCTCAATAACATGGTGCCTTCATGAAATGGTGGGGTGCCCTTAGCGGTCCTCCAAACGGATTTGAACGGATTTGGTGATACTGTACCAACACAACCTGTGGTTAAAAAAAAAAAAAAAAAAAAAAAAAAAAAACAAACAAAAACAAAAACCATGAACCTGTGGTGACGCGACTCCGCTAGGGTTTATCGTTTACAAGAGCTAGACCAGTATATCCACTGAGAAGACAAAAGGTTCTGATCAACACCCGATTAAGTCGTCGGATTGGTACTCACTTAGGCTCGCAATTTTTTCTCGTTGAACTCAGAAGTCGCAGAAGAGATAATCTGTGGATGCCATCAGCAGCATTCCCGTGCATGTGCTTTTGCCAGTCGTTCCTTCCTTCCCTCCCCTGCAGAGAAGCGATGAACTCACCTTGTTCTTGGCGTAAAATGACGGTTCTGCGCCGATTTCAGTCCAACTGGAGGACGAGTGCCCATGGCTCTCGCAGCCGAAATGAATTGTTGGAGAATGAAAAGCGAAACTCATTTGGGGACATAATAAGAGGGAAAAGGGGCACTCTTTTAGGACGGCATATGCATATACACGGATTCCTTTCGGACTCTCCTCTACCCAGACCTAGTAGTAGACCTTTCAGAGAATACGTATGTCCATTACCCTCCCGCTTCTGTTGAGTGATTGTGATGTTGTTGAGCATGCTAGTGTTTTGTTATTTCTCTTAATTCGTCTTGAAAGAATTGTTTGTGTTGATTGAAGAAGCGCTAATTCGTATCAGGATTCTTTAGAGAAGAAGGGTTACGCCCTATTTTCAACATCAGCGAGTAGTAATGTATCAGAGGGGAAGGAAACTGGAAAGCAAATTGAAAATGGCTTGAGCTTTAAAGGACCATCGGAAGAAAGAGGTGCAGACATGGCAATACTACGAACTATGGCCAAGTATTTGTGGCTCAGAGATAACTTAGAATTTCGATGGCGTGTCGTAATGGCTTTGGGTCTATTAATAGGGGGGAAGGCAAGTGATTATTTATTAAGTATAGGGCTTTTAATTGGGTGTATTGGATGCTAAACAATTGATCTGACAATTGCCAGTGATCTTCTTGTCTATTAGGTTCTAAATGTTCAAGTGCCTTTTCTGTTCAAGCTCGCAGTTGATTGGCTATCAGCAGCAACTGGTGCTGCAAGTGAGCTTGCCACGTTTTCAGCAGCTAATTCCACTAATTTGGCACTATTTGTGAGCCCAGCAGCCATTCTTGTTGGATATGGAATAGCTCGGGCAGGGGCATCGGCTTGCAATGGTATTACATGAGTAGTTGTGCAGACACATGAAAATATGAATGAATACATTTCTGATCTTTTTGGCAATTTGGTCATACCGTGATGATGCTTACTTCTGTATACTTTGGAAACTTTGTAATACAATCTGTTATTTTGGCAGAACTGCGGAATGCAGTATTCTCCAAGGTAGCCTTGCGTACAATCAGGACAGTGTCAAGAAAGGTATTTGTGTTACTTTCATTTCCTCTCCCCTTTGCCTTTGACATTTTTTTTTTCTTAAATGTTAGTATTGGCATTGGTAGCGCCTTTTCTTTCCTACATCTTAAAGCATGTATAGAAGCATAGGTTTACTAAATTGACTCAGATTGTAGAAAAAGAAGATATTAATGTTTTCATTGCTTTTAGCATTTATATGATATCATTCTTGTTAAACACAACAGACTTAAATTGTAAACCCTTGGATTCATGCAGAGCATAGCTTATAAAAATAGAATAGCCCCTGTTATAGAGGATTGCCAACGGTGCACCCTTAAAATGGCCCTTAAAATGGTTCCATGCTTCCATTGCACTGCAACATAATAAAGGCCCAAGAAGTGCTTTCTTCTTCTTGAGAAATTTTGATATTAATATATGTATACATATATATATATATAAATATGTATGTATGTAATGCAAATACCCCTAGGATCTTTGCGAGGCCAAAATAGCCTTATCTAATGTAATGCCTAGGATCTTTGCGAGGCCAAAATAGCCTTATTTACAAAGTTGACCGGATAAGCTCTCTTCTCTTATTGGTTGAAATAATGGGCAAAAAAATGAAACTAGGGTTGTTTATGTAAAGTTTGATTGTCTCAAACATGGGATTTATCAATAGACATTTCAGTTATTGCCAAGCAGTTTCAAGTAGCTATGATAACTACTACTCTTCCCTCCGTTCATAAATCAAATTTAAGACTCTCTCTCTCTCTCTCTCTCTCTCTCTCTCCCATAAATGACATATATCTTGGAAGCAAGAGTGTGCTGCCCTTCATGGCGCGTGCACCCCAACAAGGACATTCAAACCCACATGTACGCCAACCATGATAGCCTTTTCTAATTTAGTTTCCCCCAAAATTCCCAAGATTGTTTTTTCTTAAGTTGCACTTTATTATATTCATCATGGTGATGATCATGAAAGATATTGTTATTTCAATTTCTTGATTTGAAGATGTAGCCTATCTAGAATTTGATCGGCAAGATTTGGGTTCATGTGAGTTTTATCAAGATTTTGTTGCTTGATCGCGTATCCTTTTATTTCATTACTAATCATTATGATAGAGTTTTGATAAAAAATTAAGGCAATGCAGTTTTTTTTTTTTTTGAAAACCTCTTCCACTTCCTCTCTTCGATTGTGGCAAACTTCATGGTCTTTGCTATCTAGATAGTGAAAGTAGCGGTCAAGTCTCAAAAGAGATTGCGATTATCTCTACGCGATAAGAAAATGGAGATCTTTCTCTCTTCAGTGGTAGAGAGAAGCAAGCCAATTGCAACACTTGAATTGAGAGAGAGAGAGAGAGAGATGCGTTATCTATTTTTTGAGTGCCTACAACTGGAGAGATTCTCTCTCAACCATAAAGCTTCAATCTCAAATTAGTTGGGGTATGTTACATGGATAATACTCTTCCATTATACTCAATTTAGTGCTATTATGATGTGCTTTCCAAATCCTTAAAGAAACCCTTCCTTATCAACGCATCCCAAGTTAGCTTCGGTATGCCCATACACCATCAAATTTTTCAGTTCTAATTGAGTTTACTTTTCTAACTGGGGCATTTGTATGCCGTCTTTTATTGGTGTCCAAACCACCGCAACATTCTTCCCTAGTTTTTGCGTCAATTGGTGTCACTTCTAATCCTATCTTTACGAGTTATACTACACATCACCTAAGCACCTCATTTCTGCTACATTCACCTTGCATATTTGTTGTTTCTTTACCACACAACATTCACTTCCATAAAGCGTAGATGACGTAGTTACAATCCTGTAAAAACTCAAATAATTAACATTACCATAAAAACTCAAGTGCAAAATATTCATTAAGTTTTCATACTACTTTTAGCGAGCCAACAACCTATAAATCAACAACAACAATTCCATAGTCTCAATCCCAAATTAGTTGGGGTTAGCTACATGGATCAAACTCTTCTATTGCGTTCGATTTAGTGCAATTGATGGTGTGCTTTCCATCATTTAAATCCCTCCTAATCAATGTGTCCCAAGTTTGTTTTGGTTTACCCTACCTTGTCGAATTTATTTAGTTTCTATTGAGTTGAGTTTTCTTGTGGGGGCATTCATAGGTTGTCTTTGGAGGTGTCTAAACCACCATAATCGCCCTTCCCTAATCTTTGTGTAAATTGATGTTACTTATTCTATCTTTACGAATTTTACCACACATTCTCCTAAGTATCCTCATTTCCACTTCGTTCATTTTATGTAGTTGTTTTTACTTGCCAATGTTCACTTCCATGAAGCAAAGTGCGGCTAATTGCGGTTTTATAAAATTTTCTTTTTAACTTGGTAGGAATATTTCTATCACATATTAAACGTGTTGCATTCCATTTCTACCATCCAACTTGAATTCTATGTATGACATCATTCTCAATATTACCATCATTTTGTATAGAAGACGCAATAGCTTATAAATTGCCAAATAAAATAAAAGAAAAAACTTGTGAAATATCACCAGTCATCATCAAACAACTAGTGTTAATCCTCAAATTCTTAACTACAAACGTCGTCAAAGTTTTCATAATGCAATCTCAAGTAACTTCCTTGTTTTCCAACTTGTCTTAGTTATCTAAGTTAATAGGATCACCCGGTCTTTAGCTCCTTGAAAGGCCCTTGATCTAATACAATATCCCACTTCATTATTGTTGCTTCCACTTGACTTCATCTCCAATCGTCATACTTATGAACCAAATCATCTTGTAATATTCTAGTGAACCTCTTGTTGTTGTCATCAATATTATCTAAAGTTACTACAAGCGAAGAAAGATTGTTTGATAGTTCCACATTGCCCAAGTAGTTAGAGGAGACCTGGGCTATATTGTGTGCGTCACTCTTTCACATTGTTGATGCATTTTTGTAAAAACCTCGCACCTACGAGTCGTAAGGCAATGCAAATATCGACAAGTGCATTGGCACGGTTCAAGAAAGTTGTTATCAGAGCCATTACCAAGGCTGTTAGAGGAGTGGCGACGATATTTCATGTATGCTAGACTTTAAAGGTGGATAGATTGTGATAGTCCCACAACACCCGTGTGGTGGGAGGAGACTTGTGCTATTTTGCATGCCACAATTTTCCATTGCCGATGCGTTTTGTGGAAACCTTGGCACATAAAGGTAGCTAAGACGAGGATAATATCGACAGACGTCAGACGCACAAGCAGGGTTGTGACAGATGCACAGGCAGGGGGTTGTGACAAACTGTAAATCAACCATGATATGAACTTGATATTTAACTGACATGCACATACTTGATCAAACTAATCAAAGTTCACATTTAAATACGTCTTTCAATTAAATTGTGGGGAAACTTACTCTAACCTTGGAATTTCAGTCTATAACTATTCACTTACTTATCAAGTTAAAAAGTATATAAGAAAGTTAAACTTGTTAAGAAGTATGTTCTAAAAGATAAACTTGTGTGCATTTATTCAAAGATGCACCTAACAAACAGTACATAAAATTAGTTTTAATACTACTTAATGCCCTAGTGGATGTAGGTCATTGGTCTCTTATATTATCTTATGCTTCCATATAAGTTGGAAGATGAAAGTATTTTACAAAATTTTGTGATTTGCTTATGAGATTTGAAGTTTATTGCGTTGTGCATATAGGTTTCAGTGCTCTCTCTCTCTAAAATTGGAAGTTGAAATTATAGTCAAATGCATATTTTCTTTTGAAATATCCCAATTTACATTATAATAAAATTTTTCTTGTCCAGTCATTAGATTTTGTCATTAACTTGTTTTGGAATTTTACTTCTTGGTAAAGTACATTTTTGGAAATGGTTTTGCCTTGTGCAGGTATTCTCACATTTGCATGAACTTGATCTTCAATATCATCTAAGGTACTGTGGTAGGTTGATAAGCTGCTAAATAATGACATTTTTTCCATCTTTGTTTGTATCAACATTGATTGGGCATGTAGCTACATATTTTTAATTATTTTTATGCAATATCTTCATCACATTATTGAAGCATGGTCGTTGGAACTATTTTATATACGACTCCTTTCCTAGAGATAATAGATTGGATGCCAAAATTCAGTTTCCAGTGTTATGTGAGGTTGTATATAGGGGTGTCAATGGGGCGGGGAATCCCCGCAACAGGGATGGGGATGGGGATGGGGGTGGGGATATGAAGAAAATTAATTCCCCGCGCGGGGATGAGGAAGAAAATGTCCCCACGGGGATTCCCTTGGGAAATGCGAGGAATCCCCGCAGGCAGAGCCGACCTCAAGTAGGGGCCGCTAGGGCAACAGCCCTGGACCCCATTTTTTTGGTGGCCCCACTTTTAATTTTTTTTATACATATCGTATGTAAATTGTAAAATATGTATTTATATTTATTAATGAAAACAAAATTGAGGTCACCCAAATTGGGCACGCAAAATAAACACACACTTGTGGGTATCCTTTAAATACGCATCAATTTTCATGCGCACATACATTGATGCATAAATCAGTAGACACTCACAAATGCGTGTCCATTTTACGTGCGCAATTTGGGTCAATTTAGTATTTTCTTTAATTATATATGTACCATATTAGTAACTGTTTTAGTAATGCACAAAGTTAGGACATACCTTGCACGCATCAAAGAACCATAGTATAATATTTAGGAAATTTTTTTTATACGTCTTAAGAATTATAAGTCAAATAAGATAAAAATCTTTAAATCAGGACATTATAAGCTAAAAAAATAAATATATTCTACAGAAACTCAAAACTTGTTTTTGATGGGCCTAGAAAAAATTCGTTGTTTCTGTTTTCTGCATTTTCCTTCACTCTCTTACACACACTCACTAGAGCACTAATTTAATTAGCTTATCAATTTCTTTTATCTGACCGTCGATTTGATGATTTGGAGACCATGACTATAATGGTGTACATTGCTTTCATTTCAAATTTATTTTAAAGTGATTATTAATTAATTTTTTATCCAAAATTAATATCATGTATTTCACTCGAAGAAGCTACAATGTGTAAAAAATTGTACTAAATAACTAAAAAAACTATTTTACTATCTCAAAAAATCACTATTGTATATAAAAATTAAGGGGCCCCATTTTATGACTTTGCCCCCGGCCCGGGCCCCCAAATACTTCGGTCTAGCCATGCCAGCAGGATCCCCGTAGAGATCCCCATTTCTAAATTTATAATATATGTTAAACATACATACATACATATATATATATATATATATATATATACACCATATGATATACTATATATAGTTTTATATATTATATGCATATATATTAGTGTATCACCATATTATAGTGAACATTTTTTTTTTAAACTTAATTACAAGATCATGATATGTCAGTATTTTATTTAATTTGGTTAGCCTTTCATCAATTGTAATGTAAGTGTCTTTGTCACCTTACTTTTTATTTTTATTTTTATTTTTTTTTGTGAAAAATCGACATCTTACATTTTTGGTTGAGATTTTAAAAATATATTTTATTAGAAATTTATGATTTATAGTGGATGTGTATGCTTGGCACAAAATTTGATTATTAGTTTTTTTTTTTTTTTTTTTTTTTTTTTTTTTTTTTTTTTAGTAGATTGTTTTATCATTGACATGGGGATTATTTCCTGCAGAGAATTAAATGAAAAGATTTCTCTTTGGGATTTGCTTCGGGAAAAATGATGCAAATTCCTTATGGGGAATTAAATGGGGAAAAACATTTTTCCATGGGATTCCGCTTCCCAACGGGGTAACGATACAAGTGCCCCGTGGGGAATTAAATGGAGAAGAATATTTCTCCACGGGGATTCACCGTCTCTGCTGGCATTAGACGGGAACGGGGATGTGGATGAAAATCCATCCCCGCATGGGAATGGAGGTTGATTTCCTAAATGGGATTGGGAAGAACATTCTCACATTTGCCTCAAAATTTTTTCTTTCCTTATAATTATGTGAGCCCATGTAGTGCTTTGGTACAATTTTCCTTATATGTGTCCTTGTAGCATTTTGGGTTCTTAATTTACAATTCTCATGAAGTGTGAATTGCTAGATGCTGAACCTGCCCATCAATCGATATATTGGTTCAACATGCCCTAGTATTTGACTCAACTAAGCTTTGCCAATAAGCGTGTTGCCTAGAGCTGCACAACATGCTGGAAGCGAAATTCCCTGTGTGGCTGATTATGTTGCCAACATGGTCAACTCAATACGGATTTACTGATAAGTGACGAATAGGTTATAGTAAGTTAGAGTTGGTTCACACTTTACATACAACAACAACAACAACAACAACAACAATAACAACAACAACATAGCCTCAATCCCAAATTAATTGGGGTCGGCTACATGGATCAAACTTTTCCATTGTGCTCGATTAAGTGAAATTGATGGCGAGCTTTTCAAACCATTCAAATCCCTTCTAATTAATGCGTCCCATGTTAACTTTGGTCTACTCCTACCTCGTCGAGTTTCTATAGTTTCTATTGAGTCAAGTTTTCTAGTGGGGGCATTTGTAGGCCATCTTTGCAGGTGACCAAGCCACCGCAACCACCCTTCCCTAATCTTTGTGTCAATTGGTGCTACTTCTACTTGTTTTTGAATTTATATATTTTTTATTCTATCTTTACGGGTTTTACCAGACATCCACCTAAGCATCCTCATTTCTGCTACGTTCATTTTATGTAATTGTTGCTGCTTTACCGCCCAACATTCACTTCCACAGAGCATAGCTTGCCTAATTACGGTCCTATAAAATTTTTCTTTTAACTTAGTAGGAACATTTCAATCACAAATCACCCCTGTTGCACTCCGCCATTTCTTCCATCCAGCTTGAATTCTATATGTGGCATCATTCTCAATATTACCATCATTTTGTATGATTGATCCTAGGTATCTAAAGTGGTTCACCTTAGGAACTTCTACTTCCTCTAATTTTACCACTCGATCATCTCGATGTCTAGTATTTCTAAATTCATATTGCATGTATTCGGTCTTCGTCCTACTCAACTAAAGCCTTAGATTCTAATTTATTCCTCTAAAGTTCTAATTTCCTATTCACTCAATCTTTTGTTTCATCCACTAAGATAATATCATCTGCAAATAACATACAACATGGTATATCTTCTCGAATATGCTCGTTAGTTCATTCATAACTAAAGTGCAGAGATATGAGCTTAAAACCGATCCTTGGTGTAGTCCTATCGTAATGGGAAATTCTTTTGTAGCTCCTCCAAATGTCTTTCTCGTTACTACATCATACATATCCTTAATAGTGTTTATGTATCTAGCACACACTCCTTTTCTTTCAAGAACCCACCAAAAAACATCTATAGGAACCCTATCATATGCTTTTTCTAAATCTACAAATACCATGTGAAGATCTTTTTTCTTTTTTCTATATTTTTCCAACAATCTTCTTTACAAGGAAAATCGCCTCTATAGTTGTCTGCCCAGGCATGAAGCCAAATTGGTTATCTGATATTGTTGTTTCTCTCGTTAGCCCATTGTCAATTATCCTCTTCCAAAGTTTCAAAGCGTGACTCATCAGTTTAATTCCCTGGTAGTTTGAACAACTTCGAATGTCTCCTTTGTTTTTGAAGATTGGCACGAGCTGCTTCTTCTCCAATCCATTGACATTCGTTTTGATTTTAAAATTTGTTTAAAAGTTTTATTAACCAAGTCAATCCAATTTCTCCTAAGCATTTCCAAACCTCTATGGGTATTTCATTCGGGCCACATGTTTTCCCTATTTTCATCCATTTCAATGCCTCTTTAACTTCTAAAATTCTAATATTGCGTCTATAGTTTACATTTCTTTCTTGGTATGAGTTTTCATCTACTTAATATCAACTTGGCCATCATTAAATAAACTATCGAAGTAACTTCTCTATCTCTCCATAATATCATCTTCGTGCGTTAAAACATTTTGATTTTCGTCCTTAATATATCTTACATGACTTAGGTCTTGTTTCTTTTTATCTCTTAATTTGGCTACCCAATAAATATATTTTTTTCCATCTTTATTACCTAACCTTGTATATAGATCTTCTATAAAATTTGTTTTAGCTTGACAAACTACTTTTTTAGCTTGTTTTATGGCTTCTCTATATTGATTGTACGCATCTTTATTTTGACACTTAGGTATTTTGACACCGTGTTTCCTTCTTTGGTGGTCCAAAGCCTTCAGATATACCTAATACATTTGATCCTACCCTCTTTATGCAACTACTCATTTCTAGCCACATGGTTATTAGCATCTAAATCAAGATTCCAAACATTTTCCTTTAGTAGTTTTTCTCTAAACTCTATTTGTTTACTATTTTTTAGGTTCCACCACTTTATTCTAGGGTTGTCTCATTTATTCATATTAAGTCGTAGTTTTAGCTTAATATCAAGTACTACTAACTTATGTTGGGTGGTAAGCGCTTCACTAGGTATTACTTTACAGTCTCTACATATTTTTCTATCTATTTTTCTTGTTAAAAGAAAATCTATTTGACTCATGTTATGAACATTACTAAAAGTAATCATATGCGACTCCCTTTTCCTAAAACTAGTATTTGTTAAGACAAGATTGTATGCTGAAGCAAATTCGAAGATTGATTTTCCTTCTTCATTTCTATAACCGTAACCAAAACCTCCATGAACTCTCGTAAACCCATTATTACTTGCCCCCACATGCCCATTTAAATCTCCTTTAATAAAAACTTTTTCATCTAATGGTATACCTTGCATAAATCCATCCATATCGTCCCAAAATTTGCGTTTGATGCTCTCGTTTAATCCTACTTGTGGTGATAGGCGGTAAGTATATTAATCTTTTCGTCTCCAATAATTAATTTAACTAGAATCAATCTATCCCCCATTCTCTTAACCTCTACGACCTTATCCTTATAATTATTATCCGCAAGAATTCCTCCTCCATTCTCTTAACCTTTACGACCTTATCCTTATAATCATTATCCACAAGAATTCCTACTCTATTGCATTTTCTATCTATACCAGTGTACCACAATTTAAACTGTGTTTCCTATTTCTCTACTCTTTTCTCCTACCCATTTTGTCTCTTGGAGGCAAGCAATATTGACTCTCCTTCTAATCATAGTATCTACTAGTTCTATCGGCCTCCCTGTAAGTGTTTCAATGTTCCATGTTCCTAAACGAATTTTTTCTCCCTTTTGTGTTTGTTTTCCTTTTTTTATTTCTATTTTGTTTAAAAGATCTAGTCTTCTATGATTTTGCTTTTGTTTTCATGTTTGTTTTGAACTAGCTTCTTTACCCACACCCGTCCTCTATGTGGTTCACACTTTACATATTTGTCAAAATTTTAGAGTAGCGTTAGTTATGCGCTTTGTCTCCTAATGTTTTCTTCTTCCTAATTTTTATCTTGCCTTGTTCTTTGAGAGAGCATGGCTTTCATTCCATAATTCTCTTTTTTGTTCTCTTCTTCTGCACTCTTATTCTTAAGAGTACTTCTCTCTTGCAAACAGTTCTAGTTCTTTGCAAGTCGTGTAAGAATGATTGGTAGAAACTTGAATAGAATTAGCCAAGGCTTGAGTTTGACTTATGCTCTTCAAACTATTTCACTCGGTTATGGTGCTCGCGTTTTATTTGGCGGTAACCTCCATGATACAACAATCACATAGCGATGACAACTCTTCAAATCACTAGTTCTATGAATTATGTTACGATTCGTGGTAGGCCACCCGTCACTATAGTTAACCAAAGGAAGAACGAGCACATGGTTGGGATTGAAGCCTGTTTGTGGGGCTAAGTGGGTCTGATGAGTTTGTCGAAGATGAATAAAAAGAGTTAGTGCAGCACGGAGTTTGGTGTTCGGTGGGTCCTAATGTGTAAGCATGTAATTGAGGTGTGAGTGTGTAAGAGAGTTTGCGTATAAAAAGTCGTGTCAATGTATGGTCAGGTATATGGTGAGTAATTGATTGGTTTTGGAGACCCAAGTGGTCTAGTGAGTGGCAACTGTATGGTGCGACAGTAGAGAGTTGCCCCTTTCCCTTTCATTGTCTCCATTTCTTTCTTTGTTATCAATAAAATCCCAGAGGCGTCCCCCTCTTTCCCTTTGCTTCCATCGTCGTTCTTATCAGTAGTATCAAAGCTATTTCCGCCGTGCCTTCGAAGATTGACATCTTGATGGATTCATTGGAAGTTGAGTTGTAGAAGCTACCAGCGCAGCGATCAAGATCGTAGATTTGAAGTCTTCGCTAGCTGGGTGTCAACGACGGTGGGAAACTGAGATGTGAAATATCGATGTGAATCGAGATCCATGGGCTAAACTAAAAGTTGCAGGCATTTCTTTTGTTCTTGCAAGGGCTCTGTTCCCCCGGCCAGAGCAGATCCAACGAATGCTTTGTTGGTGTCCACTGAGCAATATTACTATGATAAATATAAGTCGTTTTCTGAATATATACACATCGAATGGAAACGAGGCGTTAGAATCTTGTTGCCGAAAGTTAAAGACTATTTATTGAGCTTTGCTCAGAGTTGGGATGCTTGTTCTAATTTTTGTATTTGAGGATTCAATCAACATGTTATGTGATTTGCAAGTAGTTGCAACTGTTACTATAACTATAGGCAGTGCAGTTGTTCATGCTTACATTGAAGCGAACCAAATTTTTATTGTACTTGCTATATAATCTAAATATTTAATCTATGATCAGCCAGGATGGATCTTTTTTTTCCAGTAACCTTCCGCTTGAATTATTTATACTGATTGTTTGCTTGAGTATGTGAAATTCCATTTCTAATTGAAGCTTGTATTTTGTAGCCGTCAAACTGGTGCTCTAAATCGCATAATTGACCGGGGTAGCCGAGCCATAAACTTTATTTTGTCTTCTATGGTATTCAATGTTGTACCCACAGTCTTGGAGGTATGAAATCTGCCTAACAAATAATATAATTTTAGAGAAGAAAAAACGATAATTCTTTTAAAGTGTTAAAGTTAGTAGTACATGCTGATTTTTTCCTGCTAATGTGTAATCATATTGTTAGGGGTTGCAATTATGACCTAGCTTGTTGCTTCCTTTTTTCTAGATTTTTCAAAAACATTGACATGTGTGTTCCATAGATTTCTATGGTATCAGGTATATTAGCATACAAATTTGGTACATCATTTGCTTGGATCACATCCTTATCAGTGGCGGCATATATTATTTTCACTTTGGTTGTTACGCAAGTAAGAACACCATCTTCTCTGCTTGTATGTTATTTTCATCTTAAGGGTTTTAGACGGTGTTTCTTTCCTTAAGATTCCCATGTTATGCTGGTCATATGTCTTTTGATACGCTGCAAAGCTCTTTTTATATAGCTTCATTATATATATAACGAATGGGTAACATCTTTATTTTTTTCTCCCAGTGGCGAACAAAGTTTCGACAACTCATGAACAAGGCTGATAATGATGCAAGTACTAGAGCAATTGATTCACTTATTAATTATGAGGTTATGTTATCTTTTTTTCCTTCATCCTTGAGCCTGTTTTTTTCCCTTTGTATTTGATTGTGTTCTACTGTTTTTCTAAATTTCCTCATACTACTCTCTGACACAATTTTCCAGACTGTCAAGTATTTCAACAATGAGGCCTTTGAAGTAGAGAAATATGACGAACTCTTAAAGAGTAAGTAACTGCTTTTGCATCGTAAGTCCCCCTTCCCCTCTGTGCTAAAGTTTAGAAATATGAGTTCTTTTTTAGTCTACATTTTCATCACCCTTTTCGACTTTCCTTCCTCTTGTTTGTAAGGAGACTTATTAAGAATAATTGGGTATGCATTCCTCCTACAATTCTTTTATGTTCCTTTTGAATATTTGTGTGAAAAAATAGCAAATTCATAGCAACTATGAATAATCAATTTCAATTCAAATTTTAATTGTTGAAATGTAAAAAATCTGAAAATTTGCTTGTGATATGAGTTGCGAGTAAGCTTCTCAATGAGCCATGTCATTCAAATTGGAGTTATGATGATAGAGATATGACCGAAATATGGAGACTGCGCTAAACTCCTAGCATACATAACTTGCCTTTGGCATGGTTGCATCACAGATTTAACTTTACACATTTCTTTTAGGGCATAGACCTACAAAAAGTTTCTTGATGTTGATTGAAATATTGATTTTAAGCTCAGTAGTACTTGTAAGATATGAAATCTTATGTTGATTTACTTTTTAAATGATATGACAAATACTTGAATATTGTTTGTGCTAAACAATTGAAATTGTCATAATATTCAGTCGAAACTATGCGGAATCATTGTTTCATATAACTCAACTGATTATATACAAGATACAAGCACCTTTATATGGTAACTAGATCAATCATACAGCTGTAGATCTTGTCCTAAATTAAGGGAAACTATTCAGGAAACACTACAAACTTGGAAAGTATAATACAGTTAGGGAAGTTATAATACAGCTCATTCTTTCTAACTAGGAAAGTATTGTATAGCTTATTCTTTCCAACTCTCCCCTCCAAGTGGGGCCATGGATATCACACATGCCCAACTTGGAAAGCATTGCATGGAATGACCCACTATTGACACCATGAGTCATTATATCAGCCAATTGGTCTGAACTTCTAGTGTAAGGAATCTGTATTGCACCAGAATCAAGGTTGTCTTTAATATAATTCCTATTTAGTTCAACATGTTTTTTTCGATCATGTTGCACTGGATTATTAGCAATCTCAATGGCTGCCTTGTTATCACAAAACAATTCCATAGGTTTTTCTGGACCAAAACCAAGTTCAGTTAAGAGAATTTTCAGCCAAGAAAGTTCGGTGATTGCGTGATGCATCACATGATATTCAGCCTCTGCACTAGATAATGAGACCACATTCTGTTTTTTACTTCTCCAAGTCACTAAGTTTCCTCCAACGAATGACAAATATCCAGAAGTGGATTTTCGATCTAGTTTGCATCCAGCAAATCTGAATCTGTATAGCCCACAACATTAAGATGTTCATGTTTGGTGAACAAAACACCTTTACCAGGAGCCGATTTTAAATATGCCAGAATTCGATGAACAGCATGCATGTGTTGCTCACTTGGGTTGTGCATAAATTGACTCACTTCACTGACTGCATATGATATATCTGGCCTAGTGTGAGTCAAATAAATCAATTTCCCAACTATTCTTTGATATCTGTCCTTGTTTGTTGGTACTTGATTATGAGAAATAGATAAACCATGATTCACCTTAATTGGAGTGGTTATGGGTACACAAGCAGAGTTCCCTGTTTCAGCAAGAAGGTCCAAGGTATACTTCCTTTGAGAGAGAAACAATCCTTGGTTAGACCGAGAAACTTCGATTCCGAGGAAATATTTAAGAAGCCCCAAATCCTTTATCTCAAATTCTTTGGCTAGATAACTTCGAAGATTCTCAATTTCTTCTTGGTTATTACTTGTTACGATCATATCATCAACATAGACAAGAAGCAAGGTAATCTTATAATGATCACGTTTATAAAACAAGGTGTGATCTGCCAAAGCTTGCTTGAATCCACATTCTTTCATTGCATGACTCAATCTCCCAAACCATGCCCTTGATGATTGCTTTAGACCATACAATGCTTTTCTTAGTTTACATACTTTTCCTTCTTCCAATGCAAAGGCGGGGGGAGGATCCATAAAACACTTCCTCCATTAGATCACCATGAAGAAAAGCATTCTTCACATCAAATTGTTGTACAGGCCAATCTAGATTAACTGCAAGTGACAATATGACTTGAACAATATTCATCTTGGCAACCGGGGCAAAAGTCTCTTGATAGTCAATACCATGCGTTTGGGTATATCCTTTAGCAACCAGCCTAGCCTTGTATCTTTCAACTGTCCCATCTGACTTGTATTTGATATTGAATACTCATTTACACCCCACAGTCTTCTTTCCCATTGGTAACTCGACCATTTCCCAAGTGAGATTCTTTTGGAGGGCCAACATTTCATCTACCATATCATTTTTCCACTTAGGATCTTGAAGGGCTTCCTGAAAATGACTAGGAATTGAAGCAGAAGACAACTGAAGAGAAAACGTCAAGTTATTTAGACAAACGATGATAGAATATGAAGTTTGAGATTGAATAAACAACATTGGAAGCTTTGGAAAAACCAAATCTATCAGGTTCTTTTCTGTCCCGAAGAGTTCTCCTATGATCAGATATTTCATGAGATTTAGGAGAAATTGCACATACCTCAGTTTGAGTTTCAAAAGATTCATTTGATGGCATGGTAGTATCATCAAGAGAAGTATTGGATCCAGGAGGTGTAACCATGATATCTTCCTTTCTTTTAGAATATGTTTTCTCAAAAAAGTGAGGTTGTCTCTCTTGTTTTTCCCCACCATATTCAGTTTTATTTTAATCAGTAGGTGGGTTCTCTAAAACTAAGGATTCCCCATTTTCTTGAATACTCTTTACACCTGAGATCCATATCTTCTTTTCTCCCAACCACAATTGTTCCTTTTCTTTACTATCAATCTCCCCCTGAAGAGGAACCATGGATACATTTCCGAAAAAATAGGATTCATTTTCACAGCATTGAACATCCATTGAGACATAAAAGGTCTATGTAGGAGGATGAAAACATTTATATCCTTTTTGTGAACTAGAGTAGCCAAGAAAAACACATTTGAGAGCACGAGGTTCAAGTTATCTCTATGAAGAGAATGAACATGAACATAAGACACAACCAAAAACTTCAGGACAAAGATTAAGAGCAGATGGGATGGGATGGAATCTAGATAACATCCTTAATGGAGTTTGAAAATCAAGAATTCTTGCATGCATACGATTAATGAGAAAAACAGCAGTCATGACAGCTTCAGCCCAAAAACGTTTTGGTACATGCATTGTAAAACATAATGCTCGAGCCACTTCAAGGAGGTGACGATTTTTACGTTTTGATATACCATTTTGTTGGGGCGTGTAAACACATGTTTTCTGGTGGTGAATGCCATTTTTAATCATGAAATCAGCAGTCGATTGGTTGACAAACTCACGACCATTGTCTGAATACTTTTATTTTGGCATTAAATTAAGTGATGATCATGGAGTAAAATTGAGGTATGATATGTGAAACATCACTCTTAGATTTCATCAGATGCACCCAACTAACCCTGGTACAGTCATCAATAAAAGAAAGAAAATATATATGTCTTGAAGTAGGAGTAGAGAAAGGGCCCCGCACATTAGAATAAACACATGAAAAAGGGATAATACTTTTATTAAAACTGATTTTAAAAGGAACAAGATGGTTTTTAGGATAAATGCATTGTTCACATCTTAAACTAGAGAGAAATATTGGAAAACAATTTAGGAAACAAATGTTCCAAATAAGAGAAAGATGGATGACCCAACCGACAATGCCAAAGAAGGATTCTCTCTTTATCATCTATCTCTCTCTTTGTTTGAAGGCCTCGAATAGGAGTTGCTACATCTCGGTTGTCCTCAAAATAATAAAGACCATCCCTCTCCTTACCAATGCCAATCATCATCTTCGTGAGGTTGTCCTGAAAAACACAATGGGTGGAGTAAAAGATTACATGAAAATTGAAATCTTTTGTTATTTTGCTAATGGAAAGAAGATTGTTTGAAAGGTGCAAGTAAAACAGAGGAAATAGAAAATGTTGGAGAAAGAGTCACATTTCCAGCCCCTGTGATTGACATTGAATTTCCATCAGCAACCTGAACAGACTTAACTGCTAGAGATGTTAGAGAGATAAGAAGAGAAGAATTACATGTCATATGATCAGTGGCCCCGAAATCAATAACCCAAGCATTAGAACAAGTAGAATTAATGGACAAACCAAAGTTACCTTCTTGAGAAGATACTCGAGATACATGGGAAGCAGAAGGTGTGGTAGTAGCATGATGAACATTTTTTTATTTTTCCTCTCAACTTGCTTGAGTTTATACCATATTGGGTACCCATGCTTTTTCTAGCAGACATCAACACGATTTGTGTATTTTTCAAAATCAGCAGTGCATGTTGTTTGGTCTCCTATAATCAAGCTCCATAAAAATTGAGTTTAACTCATTGTAGTATTCAACCAAGGGTCGACCATCTTGATGTAATTGGAAAGATTTCTTCATTAGTTCATACACTTGAGAAGAATAAGATACATCAAGATAACTTCTGTTTACAACATCCCAAACCTCTTTTGCTGTTCCACACTGCACGAAGTGTGACATCAGATTATCGCTCATTGAATTTATGAGCCAAGATTTAACTAGAGCATCATCAGCCTCTCATTCATCATAGCTCGAATCACTTCTGCAGGTCTAACCATTTTTCCACTGATATAGCCCATCTTCTTTCGGCTAGCAATATGCATCTCCAGAATATTAGACCAAACTCGATAGTTATATCCATCCAACTTGATATGGATGGGTGAAGTGTATCTTGAATTGTTATTGTGGTTACTTTCTTGCTGCCTGGGTTAGGGTTTTAGGGAAAAAGGAGGTGGCTAGGATTTGAAGAGAGAAGGAAGATTAAAGCCAAAGGCTCTGATACATGGTAGAAAGTATGTGGAATCATTGTTTCATATAACTCAACTGATTATGTACAAGATACAAGCACCTTTATATGGTAACTAGATCAATCATACAGCTGTAGATCTTGTCCTAAATTAAGAGAAACCATTCAGGAAACATTACAAACTCGGAAAGTATAATACAACTAGGGAAGTATAATACAACTCATTCTTTCTAACTTGGAAAGTATTATATAGCTTGTTCTTTCTAACTTATTCTTTGTTATTCGTAAAATTTGTGCATATGAAATGAAATTTTTATTTATGGCCTTGTAGAAAAATATAATTTTTTTTATAAGTGTGCATTGGTGCTCATCGATTGAAGGTTAAATTTACTAGTGAAATTCGTTACCCGGATTTTAGGAAATGAAGGTATTCTCTTCTGTTCCAAAGTCGTATTTTCCCACGTGCTAACTTGGCTGAGCAAATAATATTATTTTTCAGGATACGAAGATGCTGCTTTGAAAACACAAACATCCCTTGCTTACTTAAATTTTGGACAAAATATAATATTTAGCGCGGCTCTCTCAACTGCAATGTTATTATGCTCGCATGGGATTATGAGTGGCAAGATGACTGTTGGAGATTTGGTAATTCCTTTGAAGTTGATTTGTACATTGACTACAAATTTTGTTTGCTTGTATCCATAATTTGTGGTTTCATCTTCTCTTTTGAAGCACAGGTCATGGTTAATGGGCTTTTGTTCCAACTTTCTCTTCCTCTCAATTTCCTTGGCAGTGTCTATCGCGAAACAAAACAAAGTCTTATAGATATGAGATCTATGTTTCAGTTACTTGAGGTATTTTAGATGGTGTCGGTTTTTTACCTTTTGTTATTTTCATTCATTTATTTATTTGTTAACTACTTGTCAAAAGTTACTCAATATGAAGGAATTCATAGAATATGCATCTCAACTTGTAATTGGCCTTGGTATAAGTAAAACCATTTTAAGTATACAACAACAACAACAACAACATAGCCTCAGTCCCAAATTAACTGGGGTCGGCTACATGGATCAAACTTTTCCATTGTGCTCGATTAAGTGCAATTGATGGTGAGCTTTTCAAACCATTCAAATCCCTCATAATTAATGCATCCCATGTTAACTTTGGTCTACCCCTACCTCGTCAAATTTCTACAGTTTCTATTGAGTCAAGTTTGGGGCATTTGTAGGCCGTCTTTGCAGGTGCCAAACCACCGCAACCGCCATTCCCTAATCTTTGTATCAATTGGTGCTACTCCTACTTGTCTTTGAATTTCTATATTTCTTATTCTATCTTTACGAGTTTTACCACACATCCACCTAATCATCCTCATTTCTGCTACGTTCATTTTATGCGATAAAATCATTTTAAGTATATTCTCTTAAATGTAGGCTTCTGAGTTTTTGAGCTATATGCCTCATTGTTATAACACTCCTTTATTCTTTCCTTATCCTCATAAAGAAAGCCTGTCATCAATTGCATTTCTTTGAGCTAGGCTAGCCCAAGGTTCAAAACTTCGACTTCACTTTGTAATTTTCCCACTTAAAATTCGAAAATAATTCGGGGAAGTTTGATTCGACAAAAAGGGAGTTGTGCAATTGTGATGCATAAGAGTCATAATTTGACATGCTATTTGCAATTGCATATCATTAGTTCGCAATATAAAGTGCAATTCGCTGACTACTTCCCTATTGAGGTATTAAGTTTTCATGTTAGATTGGTTTCGGTACATTTTGCAAAATTTCTTTAAAACTTCCCCAAAACTTCCACGTAATCATGAAAGTCTTGTAATTTTTGTCACTGTTTAGTATGACTTCCCTGAATTATGTCGAATTCCTCGAATTATGTCAAATATTTTGGAGAATTTTGACATTTTTTTTTTCTTACACGAGTTTCATTTCCCCTCTTTTGAAAATTAACATAATTCGGGAAGTTCGGGAAGTTTGTTGATTTTCCAAACCATGGGCTAGCCAAAGCGTGTTATCTATGTAGCAAGCCCCAATCTATTTAGGATTAAGGCTTTGTCGTAGTTTTCCTACCATCATAGATTGTGGAAACTATTAGAAAAACAAAATTGATTAATAGCTCAATGCCATTAAATATATGGCTCCCGAAATTAGCCATGAAGTTGTTTGGAACCAATACCTTTTTCAATTAGGTCTCTGATTTTCTGAAAGCATAAAGTTATTCGGGAGCTTATCAATAATGCTCCAGAGGTGGTGCATGATTGTGATACTTCGAGTTTAAGCTACTTAAACCCAAGCACTAATTTTGTTACTTGTTGCTCCAATGGCTCTAAAGACTCACAAAGGTACTTTGGCTTATGATTTTTTTTTTTTGTTAGCATCTTTCAATCAGTCGGAATTCACAGCTCTCATGTATTTTCAAACTAAGGTGAAAAGCCTCTACATTACGCAATTGATTTTACTTTTTTTTTTTAAATAAACTTAGAATGCTGTTTTTTAATGTTAAGCCCTCGAAATCTTTGAACAATTTAGGGTGTTGGTAGCCCTGTGTGACTCCCAAATCACCTAATGATTTTTTACTTGCATAGCCTCAATCCCAAATCAGTTGAGGTCGGCCTCATGAATCAAACTTTTAGTCCAATTGATGGTGAGATTTCCAAACCATTTAAATTCCAATTAATTAAGGCGTTCTATGTTAACTTCAGTGTACTACCCCTACCTCGTCAAATTTCTTCAGCTTCTATTGAGTCAAACTTTCTAGTGTGCGTTTGTGTGTGGGGGGGAGGGGGTAGCATTTGTAGGCCGTTCTTTGAAGGTGTCCAAACCATCGCATTTGCCCTTTCCTAATCTTTGTATCAATTGGTGCTACTCCTACTTTTCTTTTAATTATTTATGTATTTTTTATTCCATTTTTACGAGTTTTACCACACATCCACCTAAGCATCCTCATTTCTGCTACGTTTATTTTATGTAATTGTTGTTGCTTTATCGCCCAACATTCACTTTGATAGAGCATAGCTGACCTAATTGCGGTTTTAATTTTTTTTTTTTTTTTTTAACTTGGTAAGAATTTTTCGATCACAGATAATACTTGTTGCTGTCCTCCATTTCTTCCATCCAACTTGAATTCTATGTGTGACATCATTCTCAATATTATCATCATTTCTATGATTGATTATAGATATATAAAGTAGTTCACCTTAGGAACTTGTACTCCCCCTAATTTTACCATTGCATCATCTTGATGTCTAGTATTTTAAAACTAATAATGCATGTATCCGGTCTTCATCCTACTCCACTTATAGCCTTTAGGTTTTATTTTATTCCTCCACAGTTCTAATTTCGTACTCACTACATTTCTTGTTTCATCCATTAGGTCAATATCATTTGCAAATAACATACACCATGATATATCTTCTTGAATTTGCCTAGTTAGTTCTTCCATAACTAAAGTAAAGAGATGGTCTTAAAGCCGATCCTTGATGTAGTACTATTGTAATGGAAAATTCTTTAGTGGATCCTCCAAATGCATTTATACTCGTTATTACTCCTTCATACATATCTTTAATATTGTCCGTGTATCTAGCGTGCACTCATTTTCTTTCTAGAACCCACCAAAGAACATCTCTAGGAACCCTATTATATGTTTTTTCTAAATCTCCGAATATCATATGAAGATCCCTTTTCTTTTTACAATTTTACATCAATCTTCTTAGAAGGAAAATTGCCTCTTTAGTGGACCTTCCTGAATGAAGCCAAATTCGGTAAAGAGATATTACAATATGCGAATGTGGGATTTTTTATATTGGCAAACATTATCCTTTGGCTTATGACAGACAAATTTACTCCCTCTATAGTGGACCTTCCTGGAATGAAGCCAAATTCGGTAAAGAGATATTTGAAGATGGGAATGTGGGATTTATTATATTGGCAAACATTATCCTTTGGCTTATGACAGACAAATTTACTCCAAAGTTTGTGCTTTCTCATAGTTCAAACCAAAATCATGACACGGATTTACTTTTTTTGAGGCAACTATTGAGAATGAATTTAGGATTTTTTTTAAAAAATTTAGGACATTTTGAAAATCAGTACTACAGATAATTGATAATTATTTAAATTAGAGATCTCATACGCAATTTCATTTGTCTTTTTTTATAGTAGTACTATGGCAAATGCATTTTCATATTATTCAGAATATCGTTGTTTTTCTTTGTAAATTGGTATGTGATATTATAGATTTTATCAAGTCCGGGGCAATGTGAAGATCACTTGTGACCTTTGAGAATGGCTCATTGCATGTGTTGGTGTATTGTATTTATGCATATTCCTATATTAAGTTAGTAAATATATTTGTTTAATCTTTTAAGCCATTGTGCTATACAGTATACTTACACATATTTTCATACAAAGAGATTATTACAATTGGTGTGGGAAACACGTGTTTATGCGTGTTAGTTTTAGATTCTTTTTTTATATAAGTTCTTGGATTAGTTAAACAATATCAATGTACATTTATTAAGCAAATTGACATCACTACTTCTGTTTGTTTGCATCTTTCAATTTCTTATCTGCAACTTGTTAGGAGAGACCTGGAATTAAAGATGGACATGATGCGAAGTCTCTAAAGCTTTGTGGAGGAAGCATTAATTTTGAGAATGTACAATTTGGGTAGTTATTCTCTCTTTCAATTTTAAAGCAATTGCATGTCTTTAGTGTTCTTTGTTAAATGCCCCGCTTCAATGAGTAGGCTAAAATTGTGGTCTTCATGCTTTATTCTTTAAGCTCATTTATGTAATTCCTAGGAATGACCTTAGCACTTTGCCTAGAGTTGTAGCAAGTTTGATTACTGAACTTAAGTCGCTCAATCATATGCATAACATGTTTGTTTTTGGATTGCTTAGTTTGCTATGCAACGCTAATTCTGATCATTTTACGTTCAATTAAGCTACGCTTTAGTTGCTCAATTACTAGTGTAAAAATGTTAAATTTTGAGGTGTCAGTTTTTAATACAAAACATTGAAATACCAATCATTATTTGAATGTCTATTTTTAACAAATTAGCATTACTTGTGATGTCTAGGATCACGAACATGAGAAAGATATCAAAATGATCATATTCTTATCTAGTTAGGAGCAAGGATCGAAACTTTGGTTTCCCCTTATAAATCGCCCTCTTTATGATTGGAATTAATTCGGAGAAGTTTAATTCTACGGGAGAATTTTGGTAAAAATTCGCTAACTTAGAGAAGTTTACGAAATTTATATTTAAATGGTCAATAAACTAAAACACTTTTTATGGGATGTCAGAACAAGCACAATTATGCATTTATACCTAAAAAACTTACAATTTAATGGTTTCAAGTCAATTATATTGGCACTAGTCATGCATACTGTATATGATAGATCACTTTTTAGTGATAATAATTACACTTAATTTGATTCTCTAACCATTTATTAATCGCACATTCACATAAGTAAAATTAAAATTATGAAACATGCTTTTTTATATGGGTCAGTATTTAAAGCAAAAGAAAATATCCACTTTTTGGCATTATGCATCGATTAAAAAACTACAATGCGTTGTAGAGATGTGTGTGCAAAAGTGAATATCGATGCATACATTAAATCTTGATGCAAAATCAAGGGATCACGTGATTGGTGTAGAGACGTGTGTACAAAATCGAGCCATTCTCAAATTCTCAATAACCCCCAAAAGCCACCATCAATTACAACCCTCAACCCTTTCGTCTCTTACACACTTATTTAGTTTTTTTACCGAAAAGTTTGCAATTTCTCCTTGTTTTTAGCAATCCATATCAATTTATATCCATGTTGTCGATTTTTAACATAAACTTCGGAGAAGTTTTGTAATTTTTAAACTACCCGTGAACTTCGCTTCGATCCCTTCAACTTCGATAAACTTCGCCTAAACTTCGGCTAATTTTATCGAATTTTCGTTCCTTGGTTAGGAGTTAAAACTGATGTTCTTATCCTTTCAATTGTTATTATTATTATTATTTTTTTATCATAATTCATAAGTGAGAGTCTCTTCCTTTCTTTATGTTAAATGTTTTAGATTGATTGTATCATATTTACACATCAATCTCTTTTTCCTTTTTATATTTAGACTTTTCTTTATATTGCGCAAAGTCAAAAGCTTTTCTAATCTAGAAAATTTTAGTCTTAAAATTTTTCGCAATGAGTTTCAAAAGTCGATCTGTATTGTTGTCATCAACACTTATGATGGATGCACCAAAGAAGGGTAAAATGTAAATTGCCCCCTGTGGTTTGCCATAATATACACTTTAGTCCCTCTGTTTTCAGACATATACACTTTGGTCCCTCAAGTTTACTCTCAATTAATCAAAAGCATAGTTGCGGTAGTGTCTAGTCAAGATATTATTATTATTATATTACTTTTGATGATGTAGCATATTTGTTTTACTAATAATACCCCCTCCAGGTCTTAGAAATTCCCCTCTGCATTACAAACACTTGAGTCTATCATGTTTCGAAAAATTAATATCCACTTTAGTCACATTAACTATGAGTAAATACAACAACAACATAGCCTCAGTCCCAATTAAACATTAACTATGAGTAAATATGTAAATTTATTTATTTGTGTTAAAAATCATTCCTATATTTTAAATTAAGAAATCACAATTTGCGAGAAACACATAATGATCAAAAACTAAATATATTTATCATTTAATAATAATAATATAAATAAAAACTACTACAACAACAACAATAATGGATAGGGATAGGGATATGAATAGGGAGAATAGGGATAAGGGATAGGGATAGGAATAGGAATATAAATAGGAATAGCATCATCATCATCATCCATGTTTAGTAAAAGGGGCTTGACAACCACAATAGTAAAGCTATGTTGATTTCTATATCAAAAATCTAAAACAAGTTTATTAAAAAAAATACAAAAATATCCATGATTTTTGAGTGGGATGCAAACCCTTAGGTTTTTATTTCTTTGTATGTTGGAGTGCATATTATGAGAAACTTCAAGGGGTAATTTGTTATTATCGAGTAAACAATTCTATTTATTTTGTCTTTATTGTTGGATAGGATCTCTACGAGTTTATTTGATTTCTCCAAATAATTTTGTTTCTTTTATGTAGTGGTATAGTCTCTTTAGTGCTTGATTTTAGTCCGATCATTACCTTGAATTGAGTTTGTTTCAAGGTTGAATAGCGTGCATTAATGAATGGTTTGAGATATTCGACAAACATGTGAATCAAATAAAGGTTAAATAAAGAATTATAGAGAAGACAACTAGAAAGCCGAAAAAGATCAGCAATCAAAGTTGCAAGATAACTATGTGAGAAGATACGTTGATTGGAGAGGCAATTATAGAGAGCAATGCTTGAATGTTTGGAGAGACAAATGTAGTAAGTTATGACTGATATTTTCTTGAGAAGGGGGATCCATTTCGAACCAAAAATCTGTATCGTGGCACTTTGATGGAGAGGAACTAAGGAGATTTGTGGAGAATGGGACCGATACAAAAGATACGTAGGATCAAATTGAACTTAAATGAACTAGAGATTGTCATGTCATACTAGGGCGATTGGTGTTTTCTATGTTTAGGGCTTATTTTCGAGTAAATTTCACACATGGTCACTCAACTTTACATGTTGTAACACTTTGGTCACTAAACAATACTTTGTAACGAGAAAATCATCAATTTTTTTAAAATGTTTCACCAAAGTTACTCCGGTCTATTTCCGGTCACTTTTCCTACAATAAAGTATGAGGTGACGTTTATCTAAGTTACTCAGACTCGGGTATGGGTGTCGAATACGGGTACATATCCAAGGGTTGGGCTTTGCTATTTTGTAATTTGAGGACACAGAGACTCCCATCAATTGCACTTAATCGAACACAATGGAAAAGTTCGATCCATGTAGCCGACCCCAATTAATTTGGGACTGAGGCTATGTTGTTGTTGTTGAGGACACGGGGACTCGGCTAGAAGCCTAGAAGTACCCAAAAACTTAGAGACCACAAATATATGTGTATGTGTATGTATGTATGTATGTATGTATGTATGTATGTATGTGTGTATGTATGTATGTATGTATGTATGTATGTATGCATAAACTTACAAATTGGCTATGCTTTAAATTGCAACATATAATAATACTAGTTTTTTGAGCGTGCTACGCATGCTTGAACTCTTTCATGGGAATTTAATTAATCTAATAATCTATTTTTATATTCCAAAAAATATACAAATTCATTCTTATTTTGACTTTTTTGATAACTAATTATAACTATCTGGATTTACTAATGGAAAGGCCCTCAATTAAAGTTAGAATAATAAATTTAAGTGAAGGTTGAAAGACTTGATCAAAGATAAAATAATAAATTCAATTGACGGTTGGAAGATTGAGTATGCCATTAATTAAGGGTAAGATAGTAAATTTAAGTGACGATTGAAAGACTTAATTAAAGGTAGAATAGTAAATTCAAGTGATGGTTGAAAAATTGATTATTCGTGCTTATTAAGTGATGGTTGTTAACGTGCTACGCACGATCGAGCCCGCTCGCTACGCTAGTGTGAATTCAATTAATTTAACAATCTATTTAAATTATAATTATGAAAATTATTTATATTAATATTTAAAAGTATACTACTACAGTTCAATTTGGATTGTTGATTTAAGTTAAAAGAATTAAATAAGATTTCATACAAATATCAAATTATTCACAACGATAAGATTCATTGATCCTACTTGTTGTTACTTCATACTACGATGCAAATGCAATGGTTACTTTTAACCTTTTTTACAACAAGTACTCAATGTTGTTAGTATTTCACATTGTTTTACTTTTTTTGAAGAAAATTGTGTTAACATTTTTTTTTTTTTTTTTGATATTCGTGGGTTTACAGTCGAGTCTGACTATTCCCACGAGGCCCCGACATAATCGGCTTATAGTATCCTAGTGGCTCGATTGAAATTAACACATCGGGGAATCGAAACCGAGGTCGTGCGTATCCTAGTGGCCCGAGCGAAATTAACATTTTAGAAGTTTATAATCATGATACAAACATATTAATGGAGGAAGCATACTACCAACCAATTGAGTGACCCAATGGTTTGGTACAGGGTTTTAGAGTAAGAGGTCATCGGTTTGAACCCCATTGAGTGGCCCAATGCTGATGTAACCTAATAACATAAATTTGTGCAGGTTATAAACTGGAAAAACAAGATGTAGAGAGCACAAGGCAGGTGTAATGAGGAGGGATGTATACCTTATGAGCAATCACTGACCAAAAAGCGCCTTTTGGAACGTATTTTCCATAGTAAGACCCCATGAACGACGGATATAGTAAGATCAATGACATATACCCAAAACGGCAAAGTCACAGTTGGAACGGATGGATGCAGGCCACATCTGTCCCAATATTTGATGTCGAGCGACAAGTTGCTATTTAATAGGTTATCGCCTATTTAATAGGTAATTGGTTAAGGAACTATTAAAAAGGACATTGATTATTTAATAAGTAATTAAGGGGTAAAAAAGATAATTCAAGTGACGAAGGAATTTTTGCTATTCGTGCTTTTAATATATAGGTAGATATAATGCTAATAATAAGTTAAATTCAGTGTTTGTAATGAGTACATACATTGACTTGAGGGACAAGAAACTATGTATGAAACGGGTTGCTGAGTCATAAGATGCCTTTATGGGGGTGTTGATAAGACTTGAAGAGCTGTCAAAAGGACAGATGGATAACTTTAATTTATATATATATATATATATATATATCTCTCGGCTATGTCAAAGACGAAGATGAATAGGAGCGCGTCCGACTTTACTCATGCAGAGTCGACTCGGTATCCGCGTCGGTATCCGTGTCGACACAAATACTTCGAACTGAACTGCGGTCCAGGTGGGTGAGGCACTTATGTGGCTTTCTTAAACTTTGAGATTTGTATTAACTCGCCTTGATGTCCGTTCTTTCTAATCCAGATGATCATCTCACGGTCCTTATTAGATTTGTCAAAAACAATGTCTAAAGACAAAAGCAACACAAATAAGACTCCCAACACAAAGAGAGAGATCGAATCTTTTTTTTTTGAAAAAATAAAAAATGAAATAAACAGATATCGTGAATAACATCACCGAAGAAGAAGACAATGTCCTACATCCTCTCTTTTCCTCCTCCGTCACTCTCATCCCGTCGTCCTGCTCTGATCTTCGCCGCATGTCAACCCCGCTCCACCTTCCTCCGCCATTTCACCTTTGCCATCGCTATCTCCTATAAATCCAAGCCCAAACGCAAAGATTACATCCGAATTTGGTGGAACAATCATCATCATCAATTGATCCAAAACCCCAACAAAGATTGCGTGGATTTGTGTTTTTTGATCGTCTCCTCAAGGTAGCGTGTGTGACGATGCAACAAGGGCATATGGTTTTGATTTCGAAGGGACATGATGATTCCCATACAATTATAAGCGAGGATTTCGATTGACGATTACGAGCTGCGATGATAGTAGAGGAAATTTTGGAGAGGGATTTAGGGATGATGACGTGATGTTCCTTGTGGGGAATTTGGTGAGGGTTTGAAGGTGGAGGGAGGAGAGGTTAGGAGTTAGGTAAAGATGAATAGTGGGAGAATCCACCTCTGCTCCGAACTCCACTCCACCACACCACCATCATAGATGCAAAAAACTCAAAATTCTAAACAAAGAATTCAAGTCGTCTTCTTCGATAACGTTATTCACCTTCCCTCTATTTGTCTTGAGATTCATATATGTGTGTTGTGTCTTTTGAAATTATTTTTCACACACATAGTTGTTGGAGAAAATCAAAGAGAAAGAAAATTCAAAAGAGGAGAAGAGATATATGAATCGGAAGTACAAAGAAAGAACAATAAAAGGGACCGAAATTTGTCTCGCAATTTCTTAATTAATGCATAGATTATCAATTTCAGATTTGGTGTGTTTAAATACACCTTAATAACCATCGTTAACAATAACTAGAGAAAGGATAAAATACGATTCCTATAAGATAGCTAATCTATCATAATCTCTAAAGAAATCAACTACTAAAAAGATAACCATGGAAACACAAATAGATAACAACGAAAATAAATTTAGTTCTTCAAATACGTTGCAACACCAAAAGCAACGTATTCAACACACCTCCTAGCTTTGGTAGCCGCAAACTCCAAGCATATCTCTCGAGAAATTGAAACTTGCAATACTTCGATCAACCGAACTTTCCTTGTGCACTTTTTTGCGTTCTTCTTTCTTCTTATGTAAATCTTCTAGCATTTTCTTTGACTATAAAGACTGATTTGTAGTTGAAGTACTTTTCATCTCACTTATCTCGCCCAATCATTGTCGAATAACCCCGCAATACATAATTCGACTTGCATGAAATATGATTCCATTATTCAATGTCCCTTTCACATATCTAAGGGCTCTTTCAGAAGGTGCGAGATGCATAAGACACTCTTTCTCAACTTTATTTCCTTTGCTTAATACCTTTGTTTGACTCATTTGAGTATCAACACTCTTGCATTCATCCACACTGAATTTTTATAGAATTTTATTGCCATTCGCAGATTCCAAGGCTTTAATTTTTTGACCACTTTTTGTTTCAATCCTTGCATGGGTTTTCGTTGCAGAGAATGTTGTCTGCTCATCCTCCAATGGATTGATTGCAAATGTCTTTCCCTTCATGTCAACTTTAAACGCATCTTCACCTTTCGAATCTTTGATCAAACATTGATTGCGTTCAAATATTACTTTGTAAAGTCAGAAAAGAATGACAGAATGGAATGAATTTTATTCACCATTTTGGCGTGTTTAAATAGAAAATTACGAGTAAATGCTTTACATAAAAATAGCAACTAATTGATCCTAATTGATCCTAATTGATCCTAATTGATCCTATCTTATCAAAACAGATTTACAGCTATTAAAAACTGATTATACAGCTAATTACTTCTAATTCTAATTAATTACAAATAGAATAAATATACTAAATAACAATCCTAATAATTACTGTTAATATTCTCGACACCCCTCCTCAAGCTGGAGAATAGATATCGATCATTCCCAGCTTGGATAGAAACCCTTCGAACATAGCAGTAAAAAGTCCCTTAGTAAGAACATCAGCGAGCTGCTCAGATGATGGAACAAAGGGTATGCAGATATCGCCGTTTTCCAGTTTCTCCTTGATGAAATGTCGATCTATTTCGACATGTTTTGTCCGATCATCTTTGCACGGATTCTGAGCAATATTGATTGCCGATTTGTTGTCGCAGTACAACCTCATCGGTTTATCTCCTTCAACCTTCAGCTCCTCTAAGATCTTCCGAAGCCATAACAACTCACATACTCCTTGAGCCATAGCTCTGAACTCGGACTCCGCACTGCTTCGAGAAACAACTGGTTGTTTCTTGCTCCTCCAAGTAACTAAGTTGCCCTGCACAAAGGAGCAATAGCCTGGTGGTAGATCTCCTGTCTGTAGAACTTCCGCCCCAATCAGCATCAGTGAAGATCTCCACTCTTCGGCTCCCATTCTTTGAAAACATAATTCCTTTACCCGGGCTTCCTTTCAAGTAATGAAGAATCCGATGAACAGCCTTTGAGTGTTTTTCTGATGGACAATGCATAAACTGACTAACCAAGCTCACTGCAAACGCAATATCTGGCCTTGTATGCGCCAAATAAATTAGCTTCCCCACCGACTTAACGATACGGGTTCTTGTCCACGGCCTCGGCACCATCTTCTTTTTCGAGTTTCGATTCGGATCGACAGGGAGTTGCCACCGGTTTACATCCGAGTAATCCGATCTCTTTCAAGAGATCAAGAACATATTTTCTTTGTGAGATAACTATTCCTTTTGAGGATCTAGCCACCTCCATTCCAAGAAAATATTTGAGTGTCATCTAGATCTTTGACTTCAAACCTGGTTGGATAAGAAGTTCTTCGGTGACTCCAACTCTACTATGTCATCTCCCGTCATCACAATGTCATCTACATACACAATTAAAATAGCAATTTTACCATGATTGTGTTTGTAGAACATCGTATGATCTCGAATGAGCTTGAGTGTAACCACATTGTTTCACGAGTTCTCGTGAATCTTTCGAACCATGCCCTCGGAGATTGTTTCAATCCATATATGGATTTCTTTAGCTTACATACTCGCCATCCTTCTTTAGCTCATCAAAGCCTGGTGGAGCTTCCATATACACCTCCTCCTCTAGCTCGCGTAGTTTAAGAACGCGTTCTTCACATCAAGCTGTCACGAGAGGCCAATCCAGATTAGCGGCTAAGGAGAGAAGAACACGTACGGTGTTTAGTTTGGCCACATGAGCGAAGGTTTCCTCGTAGTCAAGGCCGTATGTCGAGTGAAGCCTCGTGCTACGAGTCGAGCCTTGTATCTCTCAACCGAGCCATCGGCATGGTATTTTATGGTAAACACCCACTTGCTTTGCCTACACATTTTTTTCCTTCGGGTAAGAGGTAAGATCCCACGTGTCATTCTTCTTGGGGCCTTCAACTCCTCAAAGACCGCCTCTCTCCATCTCGGAACCTCTAGAGCTTCATGTATCGACTTAGGTAGTTCATCATCCATAATCCCGGTGGAAAAAGCTTTGAAATCGGTGAGAGCTTATGATAAGATACGAAATTGGATATTGGATGTTTTGTGGTACATGATCTCGACACCTTTGCGTAAGGCTATGGGTTCAAAGAAATCAGCAGAAGGTTCTAAATTTGGAAGAGAAGTAGGAGAAAGAAGCGATCGTACCTTGGACCTCGGTCGAGTCCGATGATTGGCCCACCTCGGGAGAGTTTGGTGGAATATTACTTGGTTGAGTCCTCATTTTAGAATAAACACGAAGTTCGGTAGGTGGTTCCACGTTGTTTTCTACTGGGTCTCACGAGGTTGTGAATTTATAGGTTGTGAAATCCTAGGATTAGTTACGAAATAATTGATTCCACTTGAACTATTTTCAACCGATTTTGGCAAAGATATTTGTTCCCAAAAACTCATTTCGAATCATTCTCCCCGAATTGAGTTTTTTTCAAAAAAAGGTTGTTTTTCAAAAAAAGTGACATCCATACTCACGTAATATTTTCCAGTTTAGGATCAAAACATTTATACCCTTTTTGTGTTGGTGAAAAACCAAGAAATATGCATTTATGTGCCGGGGGATCAAGCTTTCCTCTATTATGGCCGTGTATATGAACAAAAGCAATGCAACCAAAAATTTTAGGTGTTAAATCGGTGAAAGATCTATTTTCGAAACATATTCTTTAGTGCTTGCAAAGGAGTGATGTAATTAAGAACTCTTGTAGGCATTCGATTAATCGAGATAAGTTTCTGATTAAGAGCGCTTCATTCCAAAAACGATTAGGAACATTCATAGCAAATAATAACGCCTGACACCTCTAATAAATGCCTATTTTTCCTCTCGGCCACTCCATTTTGTTGGGGAGTATCAACGCAAGAACTTGTGATGAATAATTCCTTTTCTTTCAAAAAATCACCTAAGATTGCATTAAAATATTCTCGGCCATTATCGGTTCTAAGAGCTTGAATATTAGTATGAAACTGAGTATTAATCAAAGAGTGAAAATTTTTGAAAACATTTGCGGCCTCGGATTTTTCCTTTAGAAGATAAATCCATGTGACTCTAGTGTGATCATCAATGAATGTGATGAACCATCTAGAACACGAGACAATTTTTACTCTTGAAGGACCCCAAATATCACTATGCACGAGTGAAAAAGGTTTTGATGGCATATACTTCAAAGAAGGATAAACGGATCTATGATGTTTTGCCAACTCACAAACTTCACAACAAAAAGATGAAATGTCTTTATTTTTAAAAAGATTTGGAAACAAATATTTCAAGTAATTAAAATCTGGATGGCCTAACCTATAATGCCACAACATTATGTCATTCTCGCAAGACAAGGTAGTTAAACATCTTGGTTTCGAACTTGTTCATCTCGAAGAATTTTCCGAGACCAAGTGATAGAGTCCATCAACTTCCTTAGCATTGCCAATCATCTTCCCCAACAAGGGTCCTGAAATTCAAATCCAAAGAAATGTTATTGTAGCAATACATTTGCAATCATGAATAATACGACTAACGAGAGATGAGATTGCAAGAAATCTTTGGAACATGTAGGACATTTAGTAATGTAAGAGATGAAGACATAATAATAGAGCCTTTTCCAAAGCAATAGAGGTTAGAGAACCATCGGCAATTTTAACTTTCAAATTTCCAGGACAAAGGATAATATGAAGAGAATAGGGAGGAACTACCGGTCATATGATCGGTTGCCCCCGAATCTATGATCCAAGGGTTTAATTTTGAGTCGTTTGTGAAAGTTGTAGGGTAAGTACCTTTTTGAGCTAAAGAAGAAGAGGCAATGTAAGATGATGAGTTAGGAGTGTTGGATACAATTGAATGAGAACTCATTAGTTGATACAATTGCTCTAGCATTCTTTCTTTGAAGCGAGACGTCTCTGAGGCGATTTCGGCTCTTTGGAAGTGTCTTCGGATGAGGCATGAAAACCACTTTGAATCACGAGGATTCGGTTAGATGAAGGGTTCTCGGGCTTGCTTTCCATGCGACTTCCAACATTTGGCTTTAACATGCCCTGGCTTGTTGCAATGCTCGCAGATTGGGCGGTCTTTATCGCTGCGACGGTCGTTGCTGCGTGGTGGTCGACTAGAGAACGGGCGAGAAGGCTCGGTGGGAGCCGTGAGTGTCCTCCAAGCATGACGGTCCCGCCGCTCTCCTCTCTTCGACCTCGGCAAAGACTTCTCTAGTACTCGGCGGTGGATCACGACCAAGAATGCGTCCTCTCACTTCATCTAATTCCTTATTAAGGCCGACGAGGAATTCGAAGACACGTTCTTTTTCCACCATTTTACGAAACAAAGCCACATCCTTCGCACGGCTCCACTCATAATCACTTTGAACATATCTACCTCTTGCCACAAGGTTTTTAAGTCGGTATAATATTGAGTGACAGTTTTCTCACCTTGTTTTAGCCTCCATAGCCGAGTTTTTAGCTCAAACCACCGTCCCCGCATTCCCGAGATCGAATAAGTCTCGTTCACAAAGAATCAAATGTCATGAGCATGTAGGTAGGAAGAGATAGGTTCTTCCTACACTCGAGTCCATAGAATTTATGAGCCAAGACATGATCATCGAATTCTCTGCCTCCCCATTTTTCGAACCTTCATCTTTCTCGGTGGGTCTCGCATTGGTACTGTAAGATAGTCGAATTTTCCACGGCCTCGAATGAACAGTTTCACCGATTGGGACCACTGTAGGAAATTGTTTCCATTCAGCTTGTGAGAAGTGATGGAAAGGTTTTGGAAAGATTCAGTGGTTAAGGGAATTGAGGGTGAGCGAATAGAGCTCATAGAATCGATACCAAAGGTATCATCAGAGGGTTTAGCCATTTAGGCTCTGATACCATAAAGTCAGAAAAGAATGACATAATGGAATGAATTTTATTCAGCCATTTTGGCGTGTTTAAATAGAAAATTACAGAATAAATGCTTTACATAAAAATAGCAACTAATTGATCCTAATTGATCCTAATTGATCCTATCTTATCAAAACAGATTACAAACTATTAAAAAAACCGATTATACGACTAATTACTTCTAATTCTAATTAATTACAAATAGAATAAATATACTAAATAACAATCCTAATAATTATGGTAATATTCTCGACACCTTAAACTATAAGCTCGTTCTTGAATGATTTAGTGCCTCTATGGGCCATTGCAATTTGCGAATAAGCGTCAATTGGTCCGGACTGAAAGTGCTACTACAAATACGTATCCAAGTCACAATGATCTTAGGATAGAAGACTATATGACATGAGTTATATGACCGAAAGGTATTCTTTGGAATGCGAAGGCTTTTTTTAGGTGTTCTTTGGCATGCTAGGTGAGTCCAAAGTCATGGGACCACCTAAGAAGGAAACATGATGGTCGAATGAAAAGATGTCCAAGAAGAAGCATTTAAGATGAATGAGCGATTTGTTGGAAAATTTTTTATGTCATGATGTAGATATGCATAATGAATATAGATAAGCTACGAAATAGTGAAGAAGGTAATTGAAGATATTTAGTGAAGCTAAAATAAACTTTATGGAAGTGTTATATTACAAAGTCAAACAATAGAGATGGAGAAAAATATATCTATATGCTAGACAAATTAAAAGATAAAAAGAAGCAAGATCTAAATCACATCCAATGCATTAAGGACAAGTATCAAAAGGATTTTTATGTGAGAAGATGATTAATTCATTTATGATCAAATATCTTAACAATTGAAATTAGAGAGGCCTTGAAATCTTTGAAAGATGAAAAGCATGTGATTGAGACAAAATTCCTAAAGAAGTTTGGTAATGTTTTGGAGAAGTTCAATGTAACTTGGTTGGCAACAGTAACAAAACAACAAACAAAAACAAAGCCTCAATCTAAAATTAGTTGAGGACTTGGGGTCGGCTACGTGGATCAAAATCTTCCATTGCGCTCAATTTAGTGCAATTAATGGTGTGCATGTGTTTGATCCATTTAACAAAGTGACAAAAGTTTTATGCTAGCTATCAACCTATCATAACCCTCCACCATCCGGGGTATGTGGATAATGGGTTTGGGACCACTCCTTTATTTTGATTTGGGTATGGCTATATAGAGCGTACAAGATTTTCTGCATTGGTGGAGTTGGTTGGCAACACTAATTTAGTTTATGATTGTTCCCCGTTTTAGTCTAAAAGTGTGTATGCAATTCAAAGAATGATTTTCCCACAAAATAAGCTAATTTTGTAATTTATATGGTAAAAATAAGATTATGTTTTTCAAATATCCCTCGCGCTTGATGCAATTTGGTCATTCTTATCCTATTCAATTTTGTTTGTACATTAATCAATGCAATAAAATTCGAAGATTCACTTGAAATGGGTTTTTTGTGAATGTCGATGGGATTGTAATATTGAAATTTATTTCTAGTAATTCTTGTTTCGGGTAAAGTAATGTTTTGATATTTCATGGTATGTTCCTCAATTTTTAAGGAAAAATATTTCTTTTAGATTTTGTTTAAAATTTCAAAAGTATTGATGATTTTATTGTTACCTCCCGAATGAAATTTAGATACTTGACGGATCGGAAGATTCTTGATGGGGTATCTTTTTCTCATGTGCCAAGGCGGGAAAAGTGTGGCTATTGTTGGAACTAGTGGAAGTGGTATGTTTTTGGGCTTCCTTGAAATCGTAACTCCACTTTTGTTCCAATCATTGTTGAACTTCCTATAATTTTATCTTTTTTTTCAACAATTATCGTTGGGTATCATATGTCGACAACTCATCATTTTGTTCCAATTGGTTTTGTTCACTTATTTATTAATTTTTTTATTATATTTATTTTCTTGATTAAAATTTTTTGTATATTTAAAATAGAAAAGGGTTCAAGATCTCGATATCTATAATACTGAATCCTTCTTGCCCCTTAGATGATCATATGAATGACACGCACCCAACGACTACGGCAAAATTATCTAGAAAGGTTTGGTAACTTGTCTTAGCAAATACTAGTTTTAGGAAGAGGGAGTCGCATATAATTACTTTTAGTAGTGGTCATAACAAGAGTCAAATAGATTTTCTTTTAACAAGAAAAATAGATAGAAAAATATGTAGAGACGCAAAGTAATACAGCGAAGCACTTACTACCCAACATAAGTTAGTAGTACTTGATATTAAGCTAACACGACGACATAATATAAATAAAAGAGTTAGCGACCCTAGAATAAAGTGGTGGAACCTAAAACATAGTAAACAAGTAGAGTTTAGAGAAAAACTACTAAAGGAAAATATTTGGAATCTTGACTTAGATGCTAATACAATGTGGCTAGAAGTGAGTAGTTGCATAAGGAGAGTGGGATCAAACGTATTAGGTATATCTAAAGGCTTGGGACCACCAAAGAAGGAAACATGGTGGTGGAATGAGGATGTCCAACGAGCAATTAAGACTAAAAGAGAGATGTATAGGAAAATACCTAAGTGTCAAGATGAAGATGTGTACAATCAATATAGAGAAGCTAGAAAACAAGCTAAAAAAGTAGTTAGTCAAGCTAAAACAAATTTCATGGAAGATCTATATACAAGGTTAAGTAATAGAGATGGCGAAAAATATATATATAGGCTAGCCAAACTAATGTAAGATGTATTAAGGACGAAAATCAAAATGTTTTAACGCGCGAGGAGGATATTAAGGAGAGATGGAGAAGTTACTTCGATAGTTTATTTAATGATGGTCAAGTTGATACCATAATAGATGAAAACCCACACCAAGAAAGAAATGTCAACTATACACGCAATATTAGAATTGTAGAAGTTAAAGAGGCATTGAAAAGAATGAAAATAGGGAAAGCATGTGGCCCGGATGAAATACCCATAGAGGTTTGGAAATGCTTAGGAGAAATTGGATTGACTTGGTTAACAAAACTTTTCAATAAAATTTTAAAATCAAAACGGATGCCAATGGATTGGAGAAGAAGCACGCTTGTGCCAATCTTCAAAAACAAAGGAGACATTCAAAGTTGCTCTAACTATCTGGGAATTAAACTTATGAGTCACACTATGAAACTTTGGGAGAGGATAATTGACAATAGGCTAAGGAGAGAAACAACAATATCGAGAGACCAATTTGGTTTCATGCATGGGAGGTCAACTATGGAGGCGATTTTCCTTGTAAGACGATTGTTAGAAAAATATAGAGAAAAGAAAAAAGATCTTCATATGGTATTCGTAGATTTAGAAAAAGCATATGATAGGGTCCCTAGAGATGTTCTTTGGTGGGTTCTAGAAAGAAAAAGAGTGCACGCTAGATACATAGACACTATTAAGGATATGTATGATGGAGTAGTAACGAGTATAAAGACATTTGGAGGAGCTACAAAAGAATTTCCCATTACGATAGGACTACATCAAGGATCGGCTCTAAGCCCATATCTATTTACTTTAGTTATAGATGAACTAACTAGACATATTCAAGAGGATATACCATGGTGTATGCTATTTGCGTATGATATTGTCTTAGTGGATGAAACTAAAGATGGAGTGAATAGGAAATTAGAACTCGGAGGAATACATTAGAATCTAAAGGCTTTAAGTTGAGTAGGACGAAAACCGAATACATGCACTGAGTTTAGAAACACTAGACATCGAGATGACGGAGTGGTAAAATTAGGGAAATAGAAGTTCCTAAGGTAAACCACTTTAGTTATCTAGGATCAATTATACAAAATGATGGTAACATTGAGAATGATGTCACACATAGAATTCAAGTCGGATGGAAGAAATGGCGAGTGCAACAGGGGTGATTTGTGATCGAAATGTTCCTACTAAGTTAAAAGGAAAATTTTATAGGACCGCAATTAGGCCAGCTATGCTCTATGGAAGTGAATGTTGGGCGGTAAAGCAACAACAATTACATAAAATGAACGTAGCGAGAAATGAGGATGCTTAGGTGGATGTGTGGTAAAACTCGTAAAGATAGAATAAGAAATATAGAAATTCAAAAACAAGTAGGAGTAGCACCAATTGATACAAAGATTAGGGAAGGGCGGTTGCGGTGGTTTGGTCACCCGCAAAGACGACCTACAAATGCCCCAACTAGAAAACTTGACTCAATAGAAACTGTAGAAATTCGACGAGGTAGGCGGACCAAAGTTAACATGGGATGCATTAATTAGGAGGGATTTGAATGGTTTGGAAAGCTCACCATCGATTGCACTTAATCGAGCACAATGGAAAAGTTTGATCCATGTAGCCGACCCCAGCTTAATTGGGACCGAGGCTATGTTGTTGTTGTTGTTGTTGTTGTTGTTTGGTAACTTGTCTCATCTCTTTTGACAAAAAAAAATGAAAAAAAAAAACTAGCTTCACCTTTGTTAAGTTACGATCATAAGGTAGAACTTCGAAACTTCCTCTATGCTTCTTATTATGTGAACCTTAAATGAGACGTGCATACAATGGCATAATAGCTGTACTATACCAATTGAGGGCTTTGCTTGTGATCTTGATAGGCTTGAATAAAATATTACTTAAGAAAATGTTCCAATGTGTAACTAGGTTGGGAAATTACGCTATTCTTTTGTAGGTCCCCAATTTATTAGAGAATAGAGCTGGAACTAAAGAGCAGCTTTGAAGTGAATACTAGCTATTAACATAGCATCTTCAATTAGTGTCTATGTTTTCGCTCAAATATGGCAGTTTTTCTGAGTTGTGTCAGCAAAAAGCTGATTGATGGTGGATACTTTTATTTTTGAAAATACTTCATTAAATGTCATTTAGGTATTCATTTCATTATTACAATGAAAAAATTGCAATTTTAGTTTGAAATTTATCTTTATTCTTGCTGTTTTTTTTTTTTTTCTTAAATTTTTCCTAACCTAAGATTTATCAGCCATTCATATACTTGATAGAATGCCAAATTAAACAACTCAGATTTGAGAGTCTCAAATCAATGAAACAAGATAATTGAACAGAAGAAAGAGAGGAAACTAGGGAGAGATAGCTTATCAAGAAGGTAAGAGATGTACAAAATTACAAAGACAAGAGAACCAATTCCACAACATTCGAGAGGTTGGGAACTCTCCCAATCACTCAACTCACCATATGAATTCTCCAATGCTTCTTGTCCTTCCCTCCTACTATCTATACAATCTCTCAATACACCCAATTGGGTTTCTGCCAAAACACAAGAATTACTACTCCAAAACTACCCTCCAACTCATCATGTTGGACTTGTGATGGGAGCATGTGTTGATGTGTAACCAACTGATGCTTTTAGAGAAATTAAAGAGCCACTTTGGTGCCCTCAACATCACCCCTTGCTGTTGTCCTGTGTGTTTCTTCCATCTAGAGTAAACAAAGCGGATAAGGGGCTCAGAGATACTCCGGCCTTTTAAAGACACCTTGTCCTTAAGGTGGAAGTGCGGAAATTAACCCTTAATGTCCTCAACCCGTTCCCTAAGAGCTTCAAAAACCGACAATTGCGCCATTGAACCAACACTAATGGACCCTAGGGGCTAGTCTTCGAGTTTAAGATAAGCTTAGGTTCAACAATCCATTCGAAATTGGGAGATGGCGAATTTGAAAGAGAAGGATGCACAAGAGAATCACCTAAGGAACCCAAGAAGTCATTCGTGAGGCTGCTGCCCAATGAAGCATCGTAAATAATTCTTTGAACAACAGTTAAGGATTTCACTTTGATCATCGCTTTGGAAGTGGTAAGCGGAAGAACGTTGCAACTTCGTACTGTGTAATCGGAACAACTTATTCTAGAAGTGGCTCATGAAAACTCTATTTCTATCAGTTACAATTGTCTAAGGGAAATCGTGGAGTTGAACAATGATAGAGCTGTTGAGCCACAATCTTGGCATTGAAATGGTGCTTTAATAAAATGAAGCGAGCGTGCTAACTAAGTCGATCAACCACCACCAAAATAGAATTGAAACCATGGGATTTTGGAAGACCTTCAATGAAATCCATGACAATATCCTCCCAAGTCCCAAATAGCCATATGAATGGGCAAAGGCTGCAACAACCCTACCCAATGGTGAGTCTCGTACTTAATTTGTTGACAAGGTATTCGTGCTGCCACATAGGACTGAATATCCTATTTCGTCCCCTTCCAAAAGAAGTCTTAAGCAATGCGTTTGTAGGTTTTCAAGAATCCACTATGCCTCGTAATGGGACTTCTATGAAAGGCTTCCATGATAGAAGCCTTAAAGGTAGACGATTGAGGCAGGGCAAGTCTGTTACGAAATAATAACCCCCAGAAAAAGGCCAACTCGAGGGTGTAAGGGAAACCAAAGAAAATCCTATGTGCTATTTAAGGTGCTCGAATTTGTCAATTTATCAGTGGACGAAATAGAGTTAGGTTTAGGCACCGTATGGTTTTGCTGGGCTGGAGCCCTCAAAAAGAGAAGATGTAGTCACAAACACAACACGAGTGTCGGGTTTATGGGCCGTTGGCGGGGCCGAACTCGGCCAGGAGTGAAGTCTGTGAAATGGGGCTGGAGTAACACCAACTATGCACTATTATCCTCTTTCAATCCATTCACAAAAACGACAATCTAAGTGGCTTCGAAAATACCATCCAATTGAAGGGTCAATAATTCAAATCTCTTACGTTAAGCAACTACCCTCGTTTCCTGTTTAATGGACAAGTATTGTTGTCGTTTGGACATGGGTTCTGCATCGCTAAACCAACAAACCAATTGAGACTTTAGATTTGGGTTGGATTGGTGAAATAAATCATCGCAGCCCTCCATCTCGCCTCCTCATTCATTTTGTGGAGAGCGTAATAGTGTTTAGATTGATATAACGGATCACCACCAATTCATCTCCCTCAAACGTTGACATCTTAATCTTTCTTACATCTGGTGTAATGTGATAGTGTGGTTTCCCAGGAGTGGGGTGGCAATAAAAAGGGTCCAAACACCCCCTTCCCCCTTAATAACGACTAAAAATAGTGTCTTGAGCTGTACCCGTTTTTTAAATGGACACTTCTTTTTTTGTCTAGACCCTTATGTTTGTAATACATACAAGATTTGTTTTTCAATACAAAAAAATTTATTTATTTTTTTTCACCTGCTTATTCACAAAATGCATGATTTTCATGTCACCATGCATTCCATTACTACAAAAAAGATTATATATATTCAAAATTTAAGTTTTAAAAGTTTCTACATAAAAAGAACATCATCATTGGTGAAATTGCAATGCAAATGTCACGAAAGTTTCTAAATACCAGTATGAATAAAAGAAAATACCTTGCGAATTGATCGCAAAACGGGTACTCGTGTTTTTAAAAATTTTGTTCGGACCCGAACCCGTCTTTTTAAACTAACAAAATGACATGTCCAGACTCGTATTTATTTAAGATAAATCATGTTTGGACCCATTAAAAGCAGGTCCAGGCAAATGCAGACAAACGGGTCCTGACACTTTTTGCTACCCCTACCCAGGAGTGTGATAAATATTCAAAATGAATTTGGGATCAGACGTTACCTTAGTCGCCATTGGTGATACTTGCTCCAGATCTAGGTCTGCAACCGACTTGGTATTGCTAGATTCACCCAATTCAAGTCCTAGTAGAGTCACAAGAGGTGGAGAAGAAGCATATCTCATCACTTCTTCCATTTTTTGCATCATCGCCAACATGGTGGGTTTCACCTCCCCCAACTGCTCTTCCATAGCTGGAATTCTCCTCACATCATCTTCAACTAAATCGATTATGGATTCAACTTGGTGGGCATACCTTTCCCAAAGATCTAATGCTCTGATACCAAAATGATAGAATACCAAATCAAACTCAACTCAGATATGAGAGTTTCTGATCAATGAAACCGTAATTGAACACAAGAAAGAAAGGCTATTGGGAAAAGAAAGCTTTACTAATGAAGATAAAAAGAGGTACAAATTTCAAGGACAAGAGAACTAATTCCACATCATTCGAGAGGCTAGGAACTCTCCAAATCACTAAACTCATCGTACAATTATCCTGATGCCTCTCTTCCTTTCCCTTCTACTATTTATGCAATCTCTCAATACCCCTAATTGGGTTTCACGCCTAAACACAATAATTACTACCCTAAAACTACCCTCCAACTCGTCACACTGGACTTGTGATGGAAGAATATGTTAATGTGTAACCAATCGAAGCTTTTGGAGAAATTAAAGAGCCACTTGGTTTCCCTCAACATCACCCCTTGTTGTTGTCCCTGTGTGTTCCTTCCTTCGAGAGTAAACAAAATGGATAAGATAGCCTAACATAATTGAGTATTATTATCAATGAATGTTACAAACCACCTTTTACCGGCTCCTTAATGGTCGAGATGGTTTTTAAGGATAGTGATATTTATGTCTATTCAGTAAAATGCTATGTTCTCAAATCAATAAATAGAAATTCATTCCTTTAAGTAAGATAGGAAACAATATAATTCGATAAGATGCTAATGGAAACTAATATCTTAGGGTAATATATCGACATAATTGAAACTAATGGAACTTAATGATATATAAGTTGATTCAATCTTACTTGAAATGCATTGATTCGAAAGATTTGAAGGATTGTGAGTGCACACAATCATGGGCGTTGAATCGAGTAGAATGGAAGAGTTCAATCCATGTGGGATCGTTTTTTTTTTTTTTTTTTTTTTTTTTGTATTTCTTGAGTCTTGACGAGTAGGATGCCCAACAATTTTTATTTTTTGGGTGCATATTAATTTGTTAATAAAAAATGATGGATGACGTCTTTCTCGACTTCTTGATTGTGTATTTTCAGCATGTCTTGATGTTTGTCTAAAGGATTATGTCATTTGTGTTAAAAAGATGTATCGTAGCATTATCCTTTGTTAATGATGTTGGAGGATGTATATTAGGTGATCTAGTTTTTACATAGCTTATTGTCTAGATTTTTTATTTTGTTGTTTGATGGTAATAAACATAGTGGAGTTGGGTATTTCAAAAGTTGACGTGCTATTCGAGAACATGACAATCAAAGTAAATTGATAATGCAATCATGCACGAGAAAAAGTTTGCAATTTTCGAGTTCAACTCCATCTCATTATTTTGGCCATCTAATGGAGGATTAGTGGAGAAATCATGTAGAAGAAGAGAGAAGGCATTTCAAAGCAAATATCAATCTTATTCAATGTTCTATATCATAAAAGTTAACCTAAACACCTATATATAGGACCAAGGTCCTAAAACTCCCAATACATTTAGGAATTTGAAGTCCTTATGACCTTCTAAATTTACATTAAATAAAGTGGCAAAAATAATTAAAACTTACTAATTCTAATAGGAAAATGATTTTTTGACATTCTTTTGTTACATACATTTGCTACACAATGGTGTAGATTCTCTTAAAACTTGTGGAGTCCACAAATCTCAATCAAATCTACACCATTGTATAGCAAATGTATGTCTCCTTGAATGTTAGATTATCATCTTCCATTCTAATAACAAAATACTTCTGATAAAATAGAAACTTATCTAATCAAAATAGAAACTAAACTCTTAATCTTACGAAGACTCCAACAAAAAACTCCTAATCTAAATCAATCTTTACTTCTACGCTTGTAATGTTTTGGATAAGGCTTCACACGTCCTACATCAACATCTCTATTGTTGAACATCCGATTAAGATGATCTATATCTTTCTAGAAAGCTTACTCGAAGATCTACAACTTTATCATTCACAAATGTTTCCAAGTTTTGACATTTGAGGGCTAAAAATTATGTTGAAGTGCGCTGATCGGGATTTCAGACAAATTGTTGCGAATTTCTATTTCTAGAGGTATCTTAGATGCTTAATGTCAAATTTTGTTTCTTTATAATGAGGAAAATCAGGATTGTTATGTAGCTTATATTTTTGATCGTTAGGAAGCCATTACAATTTAGGAAGTTTCCTTAGGTCTTGGTTTCTATTATAGTTTAGATGTCTTTGATAGGAATTACTATTTATTTGTTCGTTTCTATTTACGTATTTTTATTTAGCTTATACAAAGGCCTTTCTACATTTGAATAATAAACAATGAATAAATGAATTATGAATTGAGTAAAGTTATTTCTCTTGTGAAAATTTCCGTTTGTATGTGTGGCTGTTAGAGCTTGTCAAGTGTAGCTTGCGGCGTTCTTGTTAGGCCGAGGTTTTCTTGATTCGTTGTGTTCAAGGGGTTGCAAGTTATCTTTATACCAAGGTTTTATACGCAATTGCGTGTATTGGGTCAAAGTTTTCATATACCAAAGCTCATTGTTCCATTGTAGGCATCGCGTTGAGGTCCCTCTTTTCTACTATAATATTTGAATCCTGGATGTCACTCCTTTCGATCCCTATCATTTGGATTGAGGGGATAGAAAACATTTAAGAAGAGAAAACTTAAGAGTTAGAGAGGAGTTGGAGATAAAATTGAAGTGATAGCTTGATAAAAAGGTAATAGGCAAAAAGCGAAATAAAATAAAATAAAATAAAAATAAACTAAAAGTATTTCAAGCCACGTAGCTTTCTTTACAACGAAATTTATGAGGTTTTTTCATATAGAATGGTGAGATTAGAGTATCAAATTCCTTAAAGAAACTTGTATAATACTCTGCTATCTTGACACTACTGTGGACTTAAGTTTTTTTAATTCTTATATTAAGACTTGATTTTTTCCCTCTATTTAAATGTAGGAGATGACGTTATTGGAGTTTTTTTCCTAACTAATATGAAAGGATTTAGTTCTTGTTCTCTCACCTAGTTTGTTATCTTTTTGAAGCCAGTTAGACCTTTTCTTTTCCAAATATTCGTTGGGTTCAGAACATTTTGGATCTTTTGGATTGATACATTCTCCTTAATATGTATGTGCAGGTAAGTCAACTATTCTAAGGTTGCTCTACAGATTCTTTGATCCTCAAATAGGAGCCGTAAGAACTTATACTTTCACCCTTTGTTATATCTTCTTTAATAATGGTCTAATACAACAACACATCTAGCTTTGTTTTAGAGTACACTTTATATTTAAATTAAATGTTGTTAATTGACATATTATAGCATTTATATTTAACTTATCGGGCGCTACACAAATTTTTGCAACTTTGACTAAGGGTGTGTTTGATAGAAAAAAAAAATTCAATGAGAAAAAAATATTTTCTTTAACAAATCTTCTTTAGAGAATTTTCTTAAGAAAATTTTCTCATTATTGTTTGATTGCAAGTGATAAAATTTTCCTTTTCAACTAAGTAAAGTGGGACCCACACTTTCTTCTCCAAAATCATTCATTCCCCTAAAATCAGAGAACCAGTTGCACCTCCACCTCGAACCACCAGCGCCAACTACTGTCACCACCACAATCGCCATGTAAGGAGACGTCAACAAATTGATCGATTGACTCTTTGTTCATGCAAATTTCATCATAACTTGATCTGGGCATTCGAGAAATCAAGTAATTTGATCGTGGTTTGATCGAATTTGATCAACAGTGGTGAAGCTAGCGACTGTGAGGGATTGCAGATTGTACATGCCATGGCAAGGGAAGAACAAATGGGAATACATTAATGCGGGGGTTTACATGTTTAGGGCCATTGTTCTTCTTGTTGGGCTCTTGTGCAAGTTGTCCGAAAGCGCGGCGAAGCCGGAACTGGTGCTGCTGCTCATAAGCTTGGTGGTGCGGTGGCGGGCGTCGGATGTTTGGGATGGAGCTGTGGCCGAGTTTGGGTCAACAAGTTTTTTTGTTGAAGGAGAGTTTAGGTGGAGACGGATTCCCTCGAGAGATGATCTTAAATTTCCATCCCAAAGTAAGAGAAAATAAACGAGGAAAATTAGGGGGATGAATTTTATTTTCTCTATGCGGTTACAAGTGTATCAAACACTGAAAAAACGGTTATACTAAAAATTAAAACAATTTTCCATGATTTTTTTTCATTTTCTTTGAACACCTTAAATAACAAATATTTCTCTTGGTCGAAATTTTTTTTTTTTTTTTTTTTTTTTTTTTTTTTTTATATTGCTTCGCTTTTTAGAAAAATGAAGGGGAAATGCTTCATTCTTAACATTAGTCAAGGATGTCCTCTACACCTTGATTTTCCCATTTGCAATTTCGAAAAGGTTTAAAATTGTTTTGTTTTTTTTTTTTGTTTTTTTTTTTTTTTTTAATTTTTTTGTTTTTTTTTGTTTTTTTCTTCTCGCTTAAAAATCTAGTTTGACGCTAAAGGAATAGAAGTATTGCCGGTTTGTTTGTTAAATTTTTAGGTCATGTCTTCAAATACTCGCTCTTCATGCATTTTAAATGTTTGGAATGTTTATTATCATGCTTGTAATCCTTTAAAATAATGCTTTATAACTTTCGACGCTACAATATTGGTTTTAAAACAGATTAAGGTTGATGGTCAGCACATCAAGAATGTCACTCTCGAAAGTCTCCCAGAAGATCCATAGCAGTTGTGCCACAAGATATCGTGAGTAATAAAAGAAGTGATTAAGTCCTTTTCAATTTTCTTCTTTCATTTTTTCAAGTGTGGAATCTATTTTGCCGCCATGGTTTTAGATTTATCTAATTCCAATTTTTTTTTTTTCTTTGATGTCTTTCGCTTAGGTTCTTTTCAATGACACAATATTCCACAATATTCACTATGGTCGTCTTTCAGCCTCCCAGGAAGAGGTGAGTGGCATCGTAGAAATTTATGACTTTGATTTTATGTGGATTAGGCACAAAGTTGTTCTCGACTTATTGTCATAATGGTTTGTGGAAAGGTTGCTCCTTCCTTTATTATATTCGATACGTTCTGAATATAGTTTGAGAGGGCCTCTTTTTTCCATTATTGCTTTTTAAAACTCAAAAATGTTTTTCTTCCATGATGTAAATCAGATAAATTTGTTGTCTAAATCCATGATTAGGTTACAAGTAGTTGTGTTGTTTATACTTATATCAACTTATGTTATTTTAACTCTTTACTTTTATGCTTTTATCCTTTCTATGTTTTAAACATCAAAAATTTCCAAAGGCGGTTGTGTACTAGTTCAGAGCTGATTCTCTCAAACTGATAGGAGAACTAGAAGAGACAAAACTTGATCTAGTTCCTAGAGAGAAAAAGAGACCTCAACCAATGTTCACAATGAAACCAAGAATCTCAGCACAAGAGAACTTTGACCCAATACATGCAATTGAATATCAAACCTTATAAAGAAGACAGTATAATAGGAAAATCACATGCTAATGCTTGGTAAATTTAAACATATTTGCAGAAAGTGCAAAAACTCACACAAAAGGGAACAAAGTCAACTTAACTTGTAACTTCATATGTTCATTATTCGATGACTTTCTATAGGCTACATCAACACTACTAATTAGAAACTAACAAAGAAATAGTTTTTAACTTCAAGTATACTTCCTAATTCTACAACATTCCTTTTACAACTTGAACTCAAAAATATAATTATAAAGACATTCTAAATAACATAAACTACTAATTTCTATCCCTAAGTGTCCCAAATTAGCAAGTATCCCAACAAGACTTCTTAACAAGATAAATTACCAAAATTTGTCCCGAATTCGTGGAAATTCACATGAATTAGAACAAAAATAGCCTCAATCTTAAATTACTTGGGGTCATGAATCAAACTATTCCATTGCGCTTCATTTAGTACAATTGATGATTTGCTTTCCAAATCTTTTAAAAAATTGTTCCTAATCAATACGTCCCGATTTGGCTACCTTGACATTGTCAAATTTCTTCAGTTTCTATTTAGTCAAGTTTTCTAACGAGGGTATTGACGCATGTCGAAAGTGTCAAATAAGGTGCAAACCCTTCTTAGGTTACCATTTTCTACATTAATTTGTACTGCAGTGGTTGTAAGTCATCGCCTTGGCCTATGCGGTTTAGGCAAAAAGTGCCTAGGCGTTCACTAAGGCGGGCGGTGGGTGTTTTTGAACACATTTTAAGTCTTTAGGGAGGTATTAGTAAATTTTATAAATAAACTAAACCCTAATAGGATCTCCATTCTCTAACCCACCTCAACGGCTGCCCAACCACCTTATCCACTCCACTGCCATCCATTCCAACAACTTTCCGATCTCCGGCGAGACTTCCGACAAGGTTCCATTGCATCTCCGACAAGGTTCCGACGTGTTTTCGACAAGTTGAGGAAACACTTGAAATCCTTTAGAAAACACTTTAATTATAACTTACTATATTTTTTGAAGTATTGAATTTTTTTTTTAACTTACAAGGAAGAAGCTTCAATATTAATTATTATTATAATGTAGTAAATAGACAATGAGTAGTAGTACTAGTAAACAGATAGGGAGTTAAAAATAAATAAATAATTTTTCAGGGGCTTCTAAATTAATATTTTTTATAGCCTAGGTGCCGCCTAGGCGACGCCTCACCTTTGAAAAGAAAATGCCTAAGCATCGCCTTAACGCCTTGCAACCATTGATTTGTAGTAGTGGTAAGTCTAGGGTGTCGAACCTCAAGGAATCGGGATTTATTCTAGCCTATAAATCGGTGTTATGAAACAAGAGTTTAAAACAAACGAAAGCAAAGCAATGCCGATAAAACGAGTGTAATAACGAAAACACAAGAGTAATATTCAATCAATCAAAAACCTATATTGGGCATACACAAGGTCAATTGATCACATTGCAATCAAGTTTGTCGTTGGATTTCAAAAGATAAGACTTCAATAATTTATCTAGAGTGGCTATAAAGCTTGGAGAAGCAATGACGCTCCTTGGACACCTGCAAAGACGGGCTACAAATGCCTCCACTGTAAAACTTGACTCATAGAAAATGAATAAATTCCTTGAACAAAAATTTATGGAATTTCATTTTAAATGCTAAAAAACTCAGATTTATCTGTAAAGACATTAAAAATACACTTTATCATATATAATAATAATGTATAATAGTCACAAAATAATTGCTTACAAAAAATATTTTTCTACACTCAATTAATTATACGCGACATTAATGTTCTTTTTTATATTGTTTTATATGATAAAAATTAATTTTGAGCTATTTTTAAGATAATGTAATACCTTTTTTTTCAACTTTCAACAATATATGCACACAAATAGCCTTGTTTGGTTTAACTTTTGCTTTGATGATGTGGATAAGTGCTTATGAAAAGCGAAGCATGTAGGGAGATGCTTTTGTAAATCACACTTATTATGGTAGTTTTAGGTAGTATTGGTTGCAACGTCAGGGCCACATCAACCAATCGCAAAAATATAAAATGCAACCAAACAAGACACAAGATGCTTATTGAGTGCCACATCAACGATAAGCGAGAATAAATCGAAACAAACATGGCCAATATGTGCTCATCGATAAAAGCAATTTGACTATATGTACATTTATCTATCTTCGCCAAAAGAAACACAATATATACCCAAAATTGAGATTGAGAAATAGTCATTCAACTCTAACTCATTCATGACTTGAACGTACATGTGTTGACAAGTAGCATGCATCATGATGCTTAATTTAAAGCCATAAAAGGAGTGTGTAAAGATGTGGAGAGAACAATGTCATAACTCAGTCACATTAATAAATCGCACAAGAACCGTCGCCCAAACTAAAATCTAGTGTCTTGTTCTTCGTCTCTCAAATCACCATCGCCATGGTCTTTAGAGCTACTAAGCAGACGAAGACGAAGAAGAACCATCATCTGAGCCTCGTCTCTACTCCATCATCTCTGCTCCGTCTCCCAAATGTACCTCAGCCTCGTCTCTGCTCCATGCCTCCATCATCGCCATCCTTTCATCTTCATCTCCTTTAATCTCTCCTCCTCAACTAGGTTTCCAAGGACTAGGGCATGGACTCAAAGAAGACAAAGAGATGGATATTTGAAGTTGAAGTTGGTGAGAGCTCTAAAAATAAGCCATGATCAGATATTTACCTCTAGCAGGTACGATTTTCAGTTTTTATTTTTGTTTATTAGGGGTTTAAATTCGACAACTATAGCTAAAACTTCTCCAATTTCGTCAGATTTAAACAATTTTAGGGTACTTTTTACTAACCTCGAACAAAGTTATCGAAGTAGGGCGAAAAGTCCCGATGTTATTGGCGTATTCATACATTTTTTTTTGTTGGCAACCATGTTTCGTTTTGCCCTTTCTTAAGTCGAGTTTTGTCGATTTTTCGAACCTTGATTTTAAGTGATCTGATGGGACATGTGACAAAATGACAACTTCGAGGCAAGTTTGTAGCCACTAAAGCTTGTTTGAGCGATAGATGCGTTGAACGAGGACCATTTTGGGAGAGCTCGGCAGTTGAGGCGGACTCGGTGATAACAATACGACTAATGTCCATCTCTAAAACATCTTGAATAATTAACCCAACATGAATTCTACAAAAAATGCAAAATTTCGTTTCAAAGTTGTATAATTTTGCAGGAAACTCTAATAATAAACTTTTACTCGATTTTAAACCCTAAAAAATGTCAAAATCAGGGATGGCATGGAGAGTTAAAGTTGTAAATCTTCAAATCAGCTTTTCAAAAACGTATAGACCATTCAAATCAAAGTTCAGACTAGAAGATGACCAATATATTGAGCCGATGTCAAACTTCAAAATTACGAAACTTATCTCGGGCATGATCACATTAAAATATGCATGTTGGGAATCTAGAAGCAACAAACATTCAAGAAATCTGAAGGTATAAGGGTAGACCCAAGATAATTTATGATGCATCGATTGAAAAGGATTATGAAAGCATCGCATCAACTACAATAAAAATATAAGAGTGGACGAGTTTGATCTATGAAACTAATCCCTTTCAATTTTTGATTGGGGCTTTGTTACTGTCCTCTTAACCTCGAACTTTATAATCGCTCTGCTGCATGTGATAATTTTTCATAGTGCATGCATCTGAACAATTTTCCTATTTTATATTCAAATATCTACTCCTTCAATGTGCTTGTTTCCATTTTTTCATTTTGGCTTTGTGTTCATATCCGTCAGGATATTCACTCTTTTTCTTTTGCATGCTATGTTAGCATGTTTCTTTACTTTTCATCATTTTGTGCTCTACATAATGGGATCCATTAAGCACCGACCCCAACAGATTTGGCACTGAGTCTTTGTTCTAGTTGATAATCGTTGGAGCATTAGTTCTTTGCTTAGTTACCTATTTTTATCATTAACTCTCACGGACTTTATTATTATCTTTTTTTTTTAACACATTGCTCATGCTAGTTTAATGCTTAGTATGGTTACTATGCCCTACACTTTTCTTGTCTAACCACTGATTGCAGTTTCTCCATTGTAGCATTCGTTAGTATCTTGTCTTCCTGTACCCTCATATTTTTAAGTAGTTAAGAAAATATCTGTATGAATAATAGGAAAAAAGTGATTAGTGGATTGTTGAGTTGTTAAGTCAAGAATAGTATAGATTAGTATTGAGATATACACGCATAACTCACAATAATCTTAACTAGAGTGCCAACATTGTTTGGTTTTCAGCTGTACTATTCATCCTGCCATAATATTTGATCTTGCTGCTATTTGCTTTGTGGATGGTTTTTTGGCTTGAAAGGCTGTCTTTTCAAATTTTGGGAGAACTAGTGCTCACCCAACTCAGAAAAGCACCAGCTTTATTTCAAATTCATGTTTTTTAGACCAATTGGCATTGTCGTGTTAATTGTTGCGTAAGTTTAAAAAATTCGAAGTTTAAGAAAGTTGCATAAGATGATATATAAGGATACTTGATGATTTGAGAATTGAGAGTTTGAAAAAAAACTTTACATAACTAGTTTACATAAACATCTTACTGCAATGGCATTAAGTCAAGCTTAATGAAAAGGTCAGTCCCGTAGCAGACCCAACTAATTTGAGACTTTGGCTATGTTTCTAATTTTTGTTGGTGTTAGTGTTGTTTAATGGCTATCATACACTAAACTTATCATATGTGGTGCAAAACCAAATGATGCATAGCTCCATCTTGTATTGTAGATGCGTCCATGTCCTTCTAGTATATTCTCGATTTTCTTAGATAACATGTCTTGCTATACTATCTTTCATTAGAGTATCAAGAGTGTTCAATATATTTGTTGCTTACTTTCTTTGCAAAAGATTGAAGTCTCAATTAAATTGACTTTTTGAATGCTCAGGTGTATGATGCTGCTCGACGTGCGGCCATTCATAACACTATAATGAACTTTCCTGAGAGATATTCAACTGTTGTTGGTGAGCGTGGGCTTAAGGTGAGCCTATGGGTTGCAATGATTAACTTTATGAAGTGTCTCTTTTCCTAATTATTGTAATCCCATCTTTAGGAAATAATTAATGTATAATGGTTCTTATGTTTGATATAGAAAACGTAAGAATACTTCTATGAGAACTTTATTCCGTTTAATACTCAAATGACTGACCTGTGATGATAATTGCAAGAATTACTTGAATATACCTTAATAATGGCCTTCGAAATTACTTTTTTTAGCAAATCTATGAGTGTGATCAATACTACGCCTAATTTGTTTTTTGTGATAAGAAACTAATTTATCACCCCTTAAACTTCCACACACAAGACATAACCCACAACTACTTCCAGAAGAGATCACGTACTAAACTATTGAGCAATAACTCATACAATTTTAAATTCCTTGTCTTTACTATCATCTATTCAAGATGCCCTGAGACTGTTTCCTAGTGTTTGAGTGGTTTCATGAGTTTAACTAAATGCAGATGCTTCTTTATTTTTCTTGATGGTTATTGTCCTTTTTTTGTTATGAAACGTCTGTAGCCTCTATTAGTAGATGGAGATCTTATAACTTTTCAGTCAAATATTATTATGCTTATTCTTATTGGACATGGTGTATATTATATGTATACTCAAGCATTCGACACTAAATATATTTTGGGATGCACATATATTTCATTAATGATTGCAGTGTCTGTTACCTTAGAATAACTAATGAGCTATTCCGCTAGTTCTCCTATATCCTTGTCCATACCTGTGTTGTTCTCTTTCAGCTAAGTGGTGGGGAAAAGCAGCGAGTAGCCCTTGCTCGTGCTTTCTTGAAAGCTCCTTCTATTCTGTGAGTTTTTCTCTTGCATAGTTTTCAATTCTGAACTTGTAGTTGTTCTATTCTTTATTATTCAATCTGCTTGAGGATCTTAGCCTCACCTGTAAAATTCCGTCTTGAACCAATGTTGTTGCAATTTACATAATTAACAGCTGTATACTATTAAATATGTTTATGGGAGATACCTTATTTGGCCAGCACTTATGTTTCCAGTTTTTATTGAAGTACCGAAAATTGGCATGGTTGTCTGTGCATCCCTAAAATGGATAAAATAATATTTGTTCTTTTTTTTTTGTGCAAATGAAAGTTACATAAGAGGCCAATTGGTCAAAAAATCAAGAATCCTTGGTAAGATTTCCATTGAAAATAATTTGATGTAAAACATTGTTCTAAGAAATTATTTTCTTATCTAATGGATGTTCTTGTCCTTAAAACTCATTTTCAGTGCGTTGTATCATTCTGCATCCAGGAGAAATTAGTTATCCCCTTTCCCATGCAAGATGTGTTCTAGGAAAATTAAGGGGACAACTTCAGTGGACAAAGCTAAAAAGTACTTCCAAAAGTTCTGATCACTAATCATGGTGTCATGGTTGATGTGTACTTTTGGATACTAAAGTGTGCTAGATACGTAAATGTGTAAACAACAAAGAGTTAGCTGATTGTATGCCTTTTATATTTGAGCAGCGCGATGGCTACTTATAACTTTGATGACCTGCATAAACGAAAGAAAAAAAAGAAGAAAATGCATTATTGTGCTAAAAATAATTTTAATAATTATGAGGTGGTACATTTGTAGCACTACTTCGTAAATAGATGATTAACTTGTGCACTTGCATTTTTTTTGCCGAAGATGAAACTTATATTGATGAAAATGATGCAACCTATGAGGCATCCTAGAAAGCATAACATCAAGATTCTAGGTTGAGAGAATGGTAAGGACAAAGAAGGAAAATCACAAGTTGCAGAGAACTCAATGAGAAAATTAGATAATATTAGCCTAACATCTCACACGATTTGTTGTAGCTTATCCTTTTCTTTTTTAATTTTTTACTGATCGACGCCTATTCAACTATCATGTCTTTCATAACACTTACATTATGATTGCAAACTCCTTAACCAATTCTTCAAAGTTGTATGATAACCCCATTTTTCTATTAATTATCCACTCTTCATGATGCAAAATGGATAGCCATAGCAGTCAAGACTCCAAGATTAGAAAAGGGACCTCGACCCAATGTTCACAATGGATCAAAGTACCAAGTATAAGAAACCTTAACCCAATACTCTTGAATCAGAGTATTTAAACTACAATCCCTTGAACACAATTGGCTCAAGAAACCTATGTATGAAACCTCAACCCCTAAGAAATATATAATTCCAAGAAGCCTTGGTATAATAAGAAAGCCAGAAGCCAATGCTTGATAAGTTACACACTCTTACACTAAGTAGACTCTCGCAAGAGCAGAAATTCAACTTAACTCAATTCATCCATCCATCGATTTGATACAATCCATAAATGGAAGATCAAATATCGAGGAACATGTCAAAAGAGTTGGATTTAAATGACTTTTGCGGTAAATCGGTTCGATAAAATTACGATTTATCTATTTATGTTATGAAATCACGATGGTCTCTACTAACGTGACTTGCACGACTTGTCAAATGCGTTCTTATTTGTCGGCAAAGTGAAGAAAACCGTAATTTACTATTTAGGGAAAGTTTTATAACTAGGAGGTTTTTGAATAAGGCTTGTTCCCAAATTTATTTTGGAAGAATTCTGGATGTTTCTAAGTATTTTAATTTCTATTTTATGATAGGTTAAGGTAATTAGAAAGTTTAGTTAAATTAGTAGTTTTTATTTCTTAGTTTAGTTTCTCATTACGAATTTTTAACAACATATTTAAAGGCATTCCTAGCAATTAATAGATATGATTTTATGAATTTACTTCTCTTGGGAGATTGTTTGTACTTTGTTAACTGTGTTTGAACTTATCAAGCATTCGCTTGTGGCGTTCGTTTATACCAAGGTTTATTGTAGATTTATTTCCAAGGGGTTGAGGTTCTATACCAAGGTTTCTTGTGCCTTTAGTGTTCAAGGGGTCGAGGTTTTATCCATACCAAGGTTGATACTCCATTTTGTGAGTATTGGGTCAAGGTTTATTGATACCAAAGTTCGTTGTTCCATTGTGAGCATCGGGTTGAGGTCCCGATCACCATTCGTTCACCATTCGTTTATTGATACCAAAGGTTTAGAGTCCTGGCCGTCGCGTTCACCATTCGTTTCGCATCTATCCGTATCGATTGGTATTAGAGCACATGTTTTTCCAAGATTAAAGTATCATGAATAGAAGACGCGATCGTTGATATTCTTACTACGACTACGATGATGATTGGAATGAAGATAAACCGCCTTGTTGGGATTATGTGGGGTGATGTTCTTCAACAAAAAACCTTTTCGACCGTGACTATATCATTATGACTATGATGATGGTTATGATGATGATGGGAAGTTTAAGGCATACCAGCCCAGATGTTCTAGGCGAGCCACAAGGTCTAGTGATGACTAAAGATATGATCATGAATAAAGATATGATCATGAATAAAGATATGACTATATCAAACTCTTCGACAACTTTTTGATCGTCATGATAAAAAATTGAATATGTTTAAAGATATGATCATGAATAAAGAGACTCAATGCCAAAAGGAAGAAGACATCGAGTTTGAGCCCATTGAGAGACAATGTGAAGAATGCGTTAAAAAGGAAGACATCAATTTGTGGCCAATTGGCAGTCTAGTCACTAAATTGGAGATTGTCGAGCCATTGATTAAATTGGGACTGAGGCTATGTTGTTGTTGTTGTTGTTGTATGTGGTTGAGTCAATCACAAGCGATGATGATTCGAAGTCACCAAGTGAACAAGATGTCGTAACGATTATCAATATCACTAAGGGTATGATCATGGTCCAACACATTGATTTTATCATGTCCATGGAGAAACTTGTCCAATGCTTCAACTTAAAAAGTTAGACAAAATATCAAGCTTCCTTAATTCCTCATCGAAAATCTTCAAGCTCTTTAAGTGCACTTTGGTGTGATCATGTCACCGGAGGAGTCATTGCAAATATGAAGAATCTCAAGATTCGAGGTCGCATATTCATGAAGAAGAGAGGTTATGATTCGAGGATGAATCATCCTAAAGAAGGGCGAATGATACGATCCATAAATAGAAGATTAAATTCAAGGAGCGTGAGAAGAGTCGGGCTTAAATGACTTTTGCAGTAAATCGGTTTGATAAAATTATGATTTATCTATTTACGTTATGAAATCATGATCGCGTTCTTATTTGTCATCGAGTGAAGAAAAACGTAATTTTTTATTTCGGGAAACTTTTATAATTAGGAAGTTTTTGAATAAGGCTTATTCCCAAATTTAACGGAGTTCCTATACTTGACTTGAGCTCTTTTGGCCTTGGTCTTGCTTCAATGTCCTTTGAGTTGTGTTGATCTATTTTCTTGAACCTTAAATTTACTAGTTCTCTCACTTTCTGGGTTTTCTCTCCAACCTAGCTCATCACTTCACAAGTTCTTCAAGACTATCACTTTTCTCACTTTAGAAGCAAATGAGAAAGAACAACAACTTATAGCTTATAGGCTTAATAGGTAAATATATTCTAACGTTTCGAGATTTTTGCAAAAATATCCTAACGTTTCGATTTTTGTAAATATATCCTAACATTTTAGTTTCATGCAAATCGTATCCTTGTTTGTAATTATTATATATCAAACCACAATCAAAGTGATGAATGATCACTAAATTACATACCAATTGCATTTATATGAAATGACAAGGTTCAAAACTTCGACTTCGCATTTGTCTTTGCTCACTTAAAATTTGGAATTAATTCGAGGAAGTTAACTTCAACGATGGAAGTTTGTGACAAAAATTCATCGGTGTACGAAAGTTTACGGAACTTTACTTTACATGCTAGAAAACTCAAGTTTTTTGTAGAGATGTTAGAAATATACTTAATCATACAATAATGATGCATAAGACTCATGTCACCGGAGGATATTCCGAATTTTAAGTATATTTCAAGCATAGGCGAAGTTTCAGTCGAAGTTTTAGTCGAAGTTTGCTCAACTTCCACGAAACATAACAATTTTACTTCATGTTTTATTAACTTCCATCGATGTTTTCAAAGTTCGGTCGAAGTTAGCCGAAGTTGAGTCGAGTTTTTGCAATTTTCTACAGCCTATGAATTTTGCTTCGCTCACCTCAAAATCGACAAACTTCGCCCGAACCTCGGCGAAGCTTGTCGATTTTTTAAACCTTGTGAAGTAATATTCTCAATTGTATGCTTAATTCATTCTATCTTTAAGTGTAATTCACTAAAATATAGGAAGTGAGGATAAAATTTACAAGAAATCAAAAGGTTATGATATTTTTGCCACAATTCAAACTTTAGTATATTTTTGCAAAAACTTTGAAACGTTAGGATATATTTTCTTATCAAGCCTAGCTTATATATGGAACCTAAGCCCTATCACGTCAACCCATGCATCCCGAGGCCTCTCTTTAGAATCTCATGACTCCCTTACTTAAGATCACTTGTTTGGAGACTAAATCTCCACCTCCCATCTCATCTCTCCTTGAGATTAGTTCAAGGTCCATCTATGGGTTCTATTAGTTGGTCTTTATTCATTTCTCTATTCATAGGATAAGTTTATCAATTTACCCCTACAACTTGGTATTTGGTATTTATTTTGTTTTAATGGACTTTACCCCACTAGTTAGGGTTAAGCAACTCATTAACTTGCTAATTACATTTATATACATCCAATAGCACACCAAACACCAATAACTTATTGTTCATCTTATTCGAGTTCATGGCTCATCCACGACTCGTCGTCGGGACTTTGGACCACTACTAATGGTTGTTTCTTAGTGTTAATCCAATGTTTGGAAATTATGGTTGTTACAAGCTAGAACGAAAATTGATAAAACTACCGTGAACTTCGTTTCGATCCCTTCAACCTCGATAAAATTTGCCTAAAATTCGGCTAGTTTTATCGAATTTTATCGAGGTTGAAGGGATCGAAACGAAGTTCACGGGTAGTTTAAAAACTACAAAACTTCGCTGAAGTTTATGTTAAAAATAGAAAACTTGATACAAATTGATATGGATTGCTAAAAATAAGGAGAAATTGCAAACTTTTCTGGTCAAGAAAATCGAGTAAGTGTGGAAGATGGAAGGGTCGAGGGTCATTATTGATGCCGGCTTTTGGGGTTTATTGAGAATTTGAGAGTGACTCACTTTTGTACATACATCTCTACGTCGATCATTTGATCCCTTGATTTTGCATCAAGATTCAATGTATGCATCGAGATTCACTTTTGCACACGCATCTCTACAACGCTCTATATTTTTTTTTTTATTAATGTATTATGTCAAAAAATGATTATTTTCTTTTCCTTTAAATACTTACCCATATAAAAAAAAACATGTTTCATAATTTTAATGTTACTTACGTGTATGTGCAATTAATAAAATGGTTAGATAATCATTTAAATGTATTTATTATCACTAAAAATTGATCAACCATACATAGTATGCATGACTAGTGCCAATAAAATTGACTTCAAACCATTATTGTAAATTTTTTAGGTATAAATGCATAATTGTGCTTGTTTTGACATCCCATAAAATGAGTTTTAGTTTATTAACCATTTAAATAAAAAAAATTTAAACTTCTCTAAGTTGCGTTTTTTTACCAAAATCATGAAATTAAACTTCTCCGAATTAATTCTGATTATCAAGAGGGCTAATTATAAGGAGAAACCGAAGTTTCGATCCTTGGTTACAAGACGACTCGTGAGTATCTACATTACATGGTTTAAATTAACACTCCTACTTGGGTTCTTAGATAACCTAGACTTTTCAGGAACCCGTGTGATAACAGACACTATTGTCACAACCCTTGTGATAACAGAGCTTGTGATAAAAATTGGCGTGATTATAGACACAATTATCACGACCCTCGTGATAATATCAGGTGTGGTAATTGTTGTCACTGCCCTTGTTATAATAGAAATTGCGATAACAGTTTGTGTGATTACAGCGATAGTTATCACAACCTTGTGATAATTGTTGTCATAACCCTTTTTATAACAAAGCTTGTGACAACAATAGGTGTGGTATCTATTGTCACAACGCTTGTTATATAGGCACTAGTCACTATCTCCTCCAATAACCCAACTTAAACAACAACGATGTCCATTACACCATTTTCAATCCCAACCAAGGAATTCTCACCTATTTGGGGTGGTTCTAATCCAATGAGTTCCAACAAACCCAAACTAGAAGAATGCAATAATGCCTTGTATTTCAATCCAAAACAATACCCATTCAACATCAAACCACTACTATTCATCATCTTCTTCACCACCACAACATTGCAAACCAACAAGAGAAACCCCTTTTTCTCATCAAGCCCTTTTAGATTGATAAGCCTTTCTTAGTTCTCACACCCAAATCATCTTAAACAATAACTCGACACCCAAAATACGAAAATGAGGAGAATCTAGGGTTGAGAGAATAAACTATACCTAATGCTTTAGTTGGCTTGATTTGAAGCTCTTGGAACCTTGCACTTGATAGATCTTCGACCTTGCCTTCGAATTGGGCGAGTGTCCCTTGGCTTCAACGATTCCTCCAAGTTCTTTCCATCTACACAAGCCCTCCCGATCGCCCCTTGTCTTCTCCTTTTCTATCTTTCTTTTATTTTTCTTCCTTAGGAGACTTATAAGGGTTAAGTCCTTTAAGTTCCTTTAGATGCCCAATGCACATCCCAAGGTAAATAATTGGGTTGGAATGACCCATACATACATCTTCGATTCAGTCCATCACTTAGCGCCTTGTAATCTCACTTGCGGGCATCTCAAAGCTCATCAAGGGCCTTAACAGATCAACAACTTAGGCCAAACAAATCCAAATCCAACTTGGTTTAGGATACCATCCCATATGAAAAAAACATAGTTCACGCATAAACACCGAACAAACAAAAATAACATGTAATACACTGATATTACCTAGACGTAAGAGTTCATGGCGTGCGCTGATCGAACTAGTTACCTAGATTGAAAGGTATGGGTCGTTACAGTAATCCTCCAAGGCACTTTCTTCGCATGGATTCTCAATTGGCCCTAACTTGGTGTTTTCTTCCTTACTCACAATTGTTGACCAAATCTCTATGAAATTTAGACTTTTCTTCAAAGCGACAATCAAGAAATTTTTGAAGCTCTTTTTGAAGTTTTTGTAAGTTTTTTCTCTATCATTAGTGGAGCAACATTCTTTTGATGGATATTTTTATTGCTTCTAAAAGGTCTTGTCTCTCAATCTTGGCTTTTGTAGTCACAACTCTACGTTGAAGTTCACCTAGAATACCGTCTAAAATGGTAACCTCTAACTCCCAATCATCATCATATAGTCTACGCCTTTGAGGGCGCCTTTTAATTTTAGTAGATCTCCGCTCGTAGGCCTAGTATGATGTTTTTGCTTCACTCAATCAATCATCCATGTAGTGGGGGAAAACGTACACAATCACATCTATGCATATGATACTCTAATCTTGGAAAACTTATGCTTTGATCCTACTTTTGACACGCAGCGGATGGCGCAACGCTCGTGACTTTAAGATTAAAGTAGAAAAAGGGACCTCGACGCAATGTTCACAATGGAGCATAGAACCTCCGTATAAGCAACCTAGACCCAATACTCTCAAATCGGAATATAGAAACTTAGTATGAATAAACCGCAACCTCTTGAATACAATCGGCTCAAGAAACTTACGTGTAAAAGGTCAACCTATTAGAAATATATAATTCCAAGAAACCTTGGTATAATACGAACACCACAAGCCAATGCTTGATAGGTTCAACAATCTTACACTAAGTACATACTCTCACAAAAGAAGAAAGTCAACTTAACTCGATTCGTTCATCCATCCATCCATCTATATTCAATGGTAGAAAGGCTTTTGTATAGGCTACAGTAAGGCATCTAAGTAGAAATTAGAAATAGAAATAGGAATTCCTAATCTTAAACTTCTAATTACCTAAACATACAATAATTAAATAGAAATTAAAATACTAGTAAACCTCCTAATTCCGACATAAACAATCTTTAGTAACAAACCTTATTAAAACCTAGTAAAAATAAAAACTCTCATAAATTTGTATAAACCAACAATTTCGACTCAATTTTTCACCCTCAACAACAACGACGACATAGCCTCAATCCCAAATTAGTTGGGGTCGACTACATGGATCAAACTCTTCCATTGTGCTTGATTTAGTGCAATTTATGAGCTTTCCAAACCAGTGAAATACCTCTTAATCTTTGTATCAATAAGTGCTACTCGTACTTTTCTTTGAATTTATGTATTTCTTATTCTATTGTTACGAGTCTTACCACACAACCATCAATGCATCCTCATTTCCGCTACGTTCATTTTTTGTACTTTTGGTTCTTTACCGCCCAACATTCATTCCATAGATGGTTGGCCTAATTATAATCCTCTAAAAGTTTTTCTTTTTAACGTAATAGCAATGTTTTACCTCTAGGAGAGTTGGTGGGTCAGTAAGAATTGGGCTCAGCACACCAATGACGTGACGTTCGATTCCTTTCGTTGTCGTTTATCTCTCCGATTTCTTCCTTGGGTTCCTTGGTGGGGGGCAACTAAGATCCCCTGAGGGTCTAGTCGGGTCCATCCATCTGTCATGTGTCAGGGGCGTTGGCTTGGATACCCTCGGCTATCAAAAAAAATTTAGTAGGAATGTTTGATCAAATATCACACCTATTACATCCTTCATTTCTTCCATCCAACTTGAATTGTACGTATGGTTGATATCTAAAGTTGTTCACCATAGGAACCTTTACTTCCCCTAAGTTTATCGCTCAATTATCTTGATGTCTAGTATTTCTAAACTCACAATGCATGTATTCGGACTTCATCCTACTCAACTTACACCATAATATATCTATTTTTTCATCCTCTAGAACAATATCATATGCAAAGAACATTCACCATGATATATCTTCTTGAATATACCTAGTTAGTTCATCATCCATAACTAAAGTAAAGAGATATGGGCTTAAAGTCGATCCTTGATGTTAGTTCTATTGTATTGGGAAATTCTTTTCTGGTTCCTCTAAATGTATTTATACACGTTAATATTCCTTCACCAATATTTAATAGTGTTTATGTACCTAGCATGGACTCATTTTCCTTCAAGAATCCGCCAAAGAACATTTTTAGGAACCCTATCATATGCTTTTCTAAATTGAGAAATATCGAATTAGCACCCTCAAAACTTTAAAATAAGAAATGCATGTAAGAGACAAAGTTGTAGATCCTAGAGTAAGCTTTCGGAAAAGTTTATAGATAATCAAAATAATGTCTTACGAAAGAGAGGCATTGAACTCTATGAATATAAATTTTTTCTTGAGCATGATTGTATCCCTGCTGCTTTATGAATTTTGCCTTCACCCATAATTTTTCTCCGACTGACTTCACGACCATTAAAACCTTGTGACAAGGCTTGAAACTGTCCAAAAATAGTGTTTAGACACCTAAAAACACAACCAACACTACAATAGCTTTCATTCGATTCCCACCGACAACATTCAAGTCCAACTTGCTTGGAAGGAATCAAGAACACCAACATCACCAACTCAAGAGGAATCATTATTTCTCCTTGCATCCACCCAAGTAGATATTGGTTTAACCTCATTGAGTCTCATAATACTGTGAGAACAAAAATGATTTAGATTTCCCTATAATCCAAGATCTAGACTCCATTTGGTGTGAAAAGGAAAAAGAACAATTCTTATAACTCAAAGTCATGAGAAGCCCTTGTTTTCCCTTTAAAACACACCATAAGAGGTTGGTTTAACCTCATTTGGGTCAACACCACATAGATCTACAAAAACCAACCATAAATAATAAGATTTTAACAAGAAAGCTGGAGATCTAGAGAAACTTTGTTGGGGCTTTCTAACTTGTTTCCCCCTTATGCCTTTCTTGACTTCCTTTGTTGGATCTTGCTTCTTGACTCTAAATCCACTAGTTTGCACTTTCTCTAGGTTGCTCCCATTATTAGATCACCTCTCAAGCTCTCAAACCATATCCCCCATCTTGAATGTTCAAAACGAAGTAGTCCAAGACTCGGGGCCTAAGCTTACAAGGTTATGACACTCAAACCTCATATCCCGACGTTTATATATGGCTTGTGATGCCAACACACATCTGACTAACTCACTTTTTTATTCTAGATATCACTTGTTATGCATCTTGAGGTGGATGAAGAGTCCATGTCTCTGTACTAAATGGAAAGAAGGGACCCCCCCCCCCCTCTTTTCCATTTCTTTGATCTCTTATCCTTTGTACTAGGTTAGTTTTGTTCCTAGTTTGATTTCCATATACTCATCTTGAAGCACATCTAGGAGTCGCATTACATGCTCCTTTTTTTTTTTTTTTTTTGAAAAAGTTACATGTTCCTTATTTAATTAATTATCCATGTGGCGAATTTACCAATTTGCCACTATAACTTGGTCTTTGGTATTAATTAGGTTTTAAGGGACTATTGATTTCAAAAAAAAAGAAAAAAAAAATTTAAGGGATCTATTCCCACCCATTAGGGTCAAATAGTCAATTAATATGATAAATAACATAATATACATCCAATTCTCACCAAACACCAATAACATAATTCATCATATTTCAGCATATTGCTCGTCTACGACTCGTCCGTCGGGACTTATGATCACTAATGGTTCGTTTTGATTTTTTAAGAAATGATCACTAATTGTTCTTAATAGTGTTAATCAAAGATTTAAAGAGGTGGGTCGTTACATCAACTCTTGATGATTGCTATTATCAAATACATTCAAGGTTGATTAGGTTGAGGTTCTATCATTTAATGCCCACCATATATTTTCTTTTTGTTTCAGTTTATGTTTTAATTATGATTCATCCATCCCTGATCTGGTATTCAATAGTCAATGTATCAAGATACTGACTCAATTTTGTCGGGAATTTAAATATATGCAGCAAATCTGCTATTTCCAAGAGTTCGCATAACTCATTGTGACTTTGTAGTTGGTCTTCGAGAAATAAAAAGGGACATATTTTACTTATTTTGATATTAATTTTTTGAGAAGTATTTATGTAATTTTTCTTTATTCTGCCAGGCTTTGTGATGAAGCTACAAGTGCTCTCGACAGTACAACAGAAGCAGAGATCCTAACTGCATTGAGATCCCTTGCCAACAATCGAACTTCGATTTTCATAGCTCATAGGCTTACAACTGCAATGCAGTGTGATCAGGTATGTTCTTGTTTTAAGCAAAGGGAAGTGATACATAACAATATGGAAATGATGTCTTTTACATACAAATTAGTTTCTTGGAAAAATGCATCATTTGGTCCTTGAACTTTACGGTATTTCTTGATTTGGCTCTCAATCTTTGATTTGTTAGCATATGGACATTGAATTTTACGTTTGTTCTTGATTTGATCCTTCAACTTTGATTTGTCATTATTTGGTTCGTGAACTTTTATTTTCCAAACACATTTAGTCCTTTCGTTGAATGGACCTGCACATATTCCCTCGCTTGTTCAATCCAATTCCTTATAGTTTCATTTGATAAAAGGACTGAATGTGTGCAAAATAAAAAGTTTGGGGACCAAATGTTAACAAATCAAAGTTTGAAGACCAAGTCAAGAAAAACTGTGAAGTTCAGGGACCAAATAATGTGTTTGATGGTAACAAGGTTACTCCTTACCACTCCATGACAAGCAACAGGTTCTTTCTCAACTTTTTCTACCAAAACATTTGAGCATTGAATTGAGTAAGGAGGATAATTCAAATACTCTGTAATTGTAAGAAAAAAAAAGGTGACGTGCATTGCCCCAAGCATCTGTTTTTAGACTTGAAGTCATTTACTATTTGTCATATGTTATTTCCTTGGTGAGCAAGTGGCTTTAGAAAATCTTTGTTGTTACCCAGCAAGTAACCCTTCTAATACACGTATTTATGTATGGTTGGAGTTCTGACATAACTCGAGATAAAGTCTATCAAATGCAATTGCATTTTTATTGGATACCTGTAATGTTGTCTCACTCTATGCTCTATCGGTTTATCCCATGTTTCAGTCTTCAACTTTACCCATGAAGGTGATTGGTGAAGTACATTATCAATTATCTAGAATATTTAATTTATTATTTCGAGTTGGCTTCCTCAACTTTACCCATGGCTAAGGTTGAACATGTGTTTGTATTAAGGGCTTCTATCTTATTCTTGAGTTGCTTCGTTACTTCGATTGCTGTCTTGATTTTTTCTAGGTATTGTTTGTGAACGAATGGATATGTTTCTGTCCTTACCATGTGGAAAGGTGACCTGCACATTCTCACATTAGTCGTCAGTATCAGTTTATTGAATAACATATCTTTGTCGTTAGTTTATCTACAGAGCTCATGATGTTTGCATTTATTGATCACACAAAATGGCCTTTGAGTTGTTCTGCATTCTTTTCTTTTTGTTGTTGTATTTTATTTAGAATCAACAACTTAAGTCCAACATGAGTCGAACCCACAACTTCACCTAACATGCCACCTTTTGGCAAGTGATGCCCCATCCATCCATCTTACTAGAGTCTAGAGATGCTTTAGCTGTGTTCAGCATTCTCATTTTCAAAACAAACATGATCAGTTTTTCTTTGCTTTTTCTTAATTATTCATGTTACTTCATAGATATGTAATTAGCACACTACTTGGGACGTGAGTTGTTGTTCCTATTGCTTAGGATCTTTCATTTTCAAGTACTTGCATCCGTTGTTTCGCACTTTGTCTTGCAAATTTTTAAATAATCATTTTATCCTTGGGGTCATTAGATATAAGCTTTCGTTCTTTCCAGTGTCCTCAACTCTTAATTGAACTTTAAAAAAAAAAAAAAAATGGAAATAAATTAAGTTCGGTCTCAATTAAAACGAGATATTCATTGTTTCCTAACGTATTTCTTTCTTGGTTGATACCCCTTGTGTTTGACATTTTGTGCTTGTAGATTATTGTCCTCGAGAATGGGAAGGTGGTGGAACAGGGGGCTCATGAAATCCTGTTGTCAAGTGGTGGAAGATACGCTCAGCTTTGGGGACAGCAGAATAACACTACAGAGTGGAGCGATTCCTCGGTCAAAGTACCATGAAAACTCGCACATTGCACAAATTTTAAAAATAAATATGATTTGCACAGGATGCGAACCTTGTTTACGTGCTATGATATGTCCATTTTTGTGATCTGTGTAACAAATATTTTTTTTGTAACATGTTCACAAGTTTTTTTAAGTATTGTTTTGCTGTTACCGGGAGTTATTGGTTTATTTTTGTGGTCTAGTCGAAGTCACATCTTTGCCTCTCGATGGATCGAATTACTCACTTCCCTTCGGCTCTCTTTCGTACCAGTGCACCTCATCCTCCTCGCCAAAACTTCCTCGAACCAAGTTGCCTTGTGTCCTCGCCACTCAGGCCTTAATTTTTTTGATCGAAATGTAAATGCCAACCTCGCCAAAGTCATTTTCATGTTATTTTGAGGTTAAAATTAGAGTCGCGCTAGCACTCCACTCATTACTCATGGCACCCAATTTACAAGGGCACCAGCGTTTTCCTCAGGGCACTCAGGAAATAGACCAAATTGCCCATGCTCATGAAGCACCCACCACCAAAAAGAAGTAAAATCATTTCAAACCCTTGTTTCCCTTTTATCCGCTCTTTCCCATCCCAAGTCGAGGCTTAAGTCTGCCAAATCCCTATATTTGTTGTTTTTTTAGGGTTGGGTGAGTGTTATGTGCCAGTAGAATTATTCGGCATTGAAGGTTTGTGTGACGACTTCGGGCTTAGGGTGGTTGTTGAATTGTCAAGCAAACGAGGGTAAGTTTATGTTTTCCTTGAATTTGTTGTTCATTTGTCTCGTTTTTATGTTGTCTTTCATGAAAATGTACCCATTACTGGGTTTAATCGTAATCCCGTAGTGTGCGGCCATACAGAACCTTGTTTGTGTTTTGGTTTGGGCCTTCTATTGCTGAAACCATTGAGTAAGTGTCACTTAACCTCAATCGACACTTAAGTGAGAAGGACCCCAAGACCACGTGGTTGTGTTTTATCGAGACTACTTGTTTGGTCTCGGTGACCTATTATCGAGACATTGAATTGTGTGTCGATTTCTTCCAACTGAGTATCATAGTAAGACACATTTGGGATTAGTCTCGTTGGGTAGTAATCGAGACCCTTTGGCAGCTATCGATAGTACGATACTGATACATATGTTTGTCTCGGTTGTATAATATTGAAACATATTACTAAGTGTTTTTTTAATACATGATTCTTATGCATTGTGCTTACAACGTCTTTTCGTATCATATATGGCTCGAGGGAAGTTTATTTTTTCCAAGCAGGATGTCAATGTCAAAGCCAACGAGTGCACAATGATATTAGCTACTCTTGCTTACCGTGGCAGGAGGAAGGCACATATTGCATCTTATCAGAAGGAGAAATAAAAGGTTGCTCAACCTAAATGTACACGTGCATGCCGACCAAGGTGGAGGCGTGGGATGTTGTCAAGGACAAGGCATCTCATGTTCCGTATGGTATCGAAGGCTCGATGTTACTTGAAAGTGGGGACGAGGCATCCGAGTCAGTGATGAGACCCACATGTTAGAAGAAGAAGAAACCACCACAACCTAATGCCACGTGACCTAAAGTAGTAGTAGTGGTGCTGGTGGGAATGACAAGGAGCCTGAAAATGACCGGGCAAACCGCGGTTTGGTGGTAAAAACCACCAAACCACGACCAAACCGAGGGTTCACGGTTTGATCGTTTTACAAACCACCACCAAACCGCAAACCACTAAAACCTCCACCAAACCGACCGCTGTTTGCGCGGTTTGGTTGGTTTGTTTTTCGCAGTTTTTCTCGTTACATTTTTCAAAAAAAAAAAAAATAACGGTGGTGGGAGGCGGTAGTGAGAGATCACTGGTAGGAGACATCGACGAGAGGCATGAACAACGGGAAGCGGTGGTGGGAGGCAAGCTGTGAGAGGAGGTGGCCAGGTGGGAGACGATGGAGGAGGCGTAGAACCGCAGGAGGTGGTGGTGAGAGGAGGTGGCGGTGGGACGCGGTGGGAGGTGGTGGTGAGAGGAGGTGGCAGTGGTGGGAGGCGTCGAGTGACGCGGTGGAATGTGGCAACTGGTGAGAGGCGCCGGCGACGATGGATGGTAAGTGGCGGTGATGGCGACTGTGGGAAGTGGCAGCAACAACGACTAGTGGAAGGCGGCAGCGGATGCCTCAACTGGTGGATGCGGATATGTTTAAGATCTTGAGATGAGATGAAAAAATGAAACGGCTGTCTTGTTGGGGCATGTGCCTTAAGTCAATCCATTAACTGTCTTTATGAATACTTTTAGTTAATAAAATAGAGGATTTCATTTGCTGTTTATTATAATTAATTTGCATGTTTACATTATAATAAGATCCATGGGTATTTATAGAAATATCCTAAATGTCCCTAGTCGATCATTATACTGAGAACTATAATGAATTAAGACTAGTGTGAGTCTTGATTGATGATTATATGATGATTATACGTATAGGGATACGAATCAAGATCACAGTACTTGTTATGGAACAAAGTCTTGGATCGACCATTATGAGAACATCACATGGATTAAGTCATAGTTGTTTCTCATGGTAGGTATATTTTTCAGGTCCTCGACTTGAGATTACCGTAGAGACTTCAACATTAGGAACACAATGATTTGACACAATCAAACGTTGTCTTTAACCTGCAGGACGATTATAAAGGTTGTGATTGGTTACTTGTGTGAGCAATGTGATGAAGTTGTGTAATCAAGATAAAATTTGTCCTCTCATATAAAGAGAGATATCCAGTGGATCCTCGATGTGTTAGATCATTAAAAGGCCTAGTCTAAGTGAATTGATATTGATCAATGTCACTTGGATGTTTTCGATCTACCTAGAGATCGAGACTAGTACGATTGAACATGTTGGATGACAATTCCATGCCTTATGTTTGATCAAAAGGATATCGTGTGACAAAATGATGTTATATACATTATTGATTAGGTTGTATCGATTTGATATTCGTACAACTTGGGTAGTCATAATGTCTTGCTAGAGGCCGCTTATGACTTGTATACCAAAATGTGTTTTGGTACACTACCAACGTTGTATGAGCCTATTGGGTCGCACACTAAGAATTGTTTTACGAGATTTTAAGATGGTTCAGAAAAATGAAATTTATATGATAAAATTCATGACAAAAACGTCCTTGTGGTGTATTACACTTATACTTCTTTAAGTAGGGGTATATGTGTAATTTACTTAACCGTCTATATACAAGGGTTGTATAAATAGACGTTTTAAGTTAGAACACATGTATGAAAGATTAAGGGCTGAAACTCTATTTTCGTTTCAGAAACGAATTAGGGTTTTCTGGTACGCTCTGGATCGTTTTGGAGAGAAACAAAAAGGTTTGGTATTCTCTCGAAGCTAGCACTTCGAATCTCGGTCGTTGTTCGTGTGTGGACTGCTGGTAGATGGCGTTCGTCGTTGGCAGCGCCTTAGAGATCGATCAACCTTCAGAAAGGTATATTGTGACCGAGGTATGATTAAGTTTTCATGATTTAAACGTTTTTAATGGAATTAGATTCGGATCCTGTTGGGGTTTTTGTCAAAATTATTTTGTAATTTCCTCTGCGTATGAACCCCAAAACCCAACATGTCTAAGTTGTTTATATTGGTTAAGGTTTTGAAATGTGAATTAAATAAATTTACTAAATTACCATCGGTTTGGTGAACCGCGGTTTTTCAGAATTGAAAACCACCACCAAATCGCGATTTTGCGGTTTTTAAGTTTTTCAAACTGCCCCCAAACCGCGAGTTTTAAAAACCAGACCATACCATATGGTTTGAGCGGTTTTTGGGAAACCGATGCCTACCCCTAAGCGGTAGCGATTGGAACAATGACGTATGATTTTTGCAAAGCTTCATTTCCTTTTGAATGAAATTATTATTCATGAAATTCCTATACGATAATGTATTTATGAAGTTTGTTTTGTTGTTGCAGCATTGACCATTGTTTAAGTGCATAAAGCACATGGCTCAAATAGTTGAGTGGATTTGCAATCTTGTCACCTCGACAACGAGGGCCTATGGAGGATCTTTCGAGGTCCGAGTTGATTCCACTCATAGATCGCTTCGTATCGAAAGGGCAATAAAAGGGTGATTTTAGCTTTTGTCGAGCGGTGACTGCCGAACATGAATACATTTCACTTACTCTTGGGTTAAATGTCTATCATGTTAGAGGATGCGAACATTCTATTGTAGATCCCGATGACAGACAAGGTGGTTGCGATCGAGAATTTTGCAAACAAATGAGTCTCGCGTTGAGGTAATGAAGATAGTCTCGAGTTGCTCGGGGTTAGTCATGAAGAATCGGAGGAAGAGGTTAACATTACAAGGGGTCTCTTTATGAGGAAATGTTGGCTGAAGAGTCGTTGGTGCCGTAAAGCCAAGTGCAATACTTCTACTGCCAATTCTAGTACCTCACTTGCCCTAGAGCAGAACGCACAATGCATACTTATTGTACTTGCCATCCTTCATTTTTTTTGCCGATAAGAGTGAGTCACGTGTCTTAATCGCATTGTTGAAGCTTATGAAGAATCTAGATAAGATTGGAACTTACGCATTAGGTGCAGCCGCCTTGGCTTATCTTTATCACCACCTCGAATCAGCCACCAGAGTAGAACTATCAAAAATTGTAAGGTACCTAAATTTGCATATGGTACATATTTCGTGGTCTTTACTTGTGTTTTTGTTATCTTCTGCTTTTTTAATTATGTCTTTTTGCTACTTCTTTTTACTCATGTTGTTTGTTATTTAGGGATGAGACTAGAATAAGTCGCCAATTGTGCTATATTTTAGTGCGATATTGCTATGAATTACAAGACTTTTATCTCCATTTACATTCTAAAACCTTCGTTTTTGTATTTTCAGGGTAAATATAGGCTATTTAACAAAAAGGAGTGATTTTCAACAAAACTCCAACCAAAAAAGCTCGAGATAGGCTCAACGCCTCTTGGTGACCTGAAATCGCCAAGGAATCACTGGCCTTAACTTGACCGGATCAGAGGAAACTCAATGGAAACGTTACGTATTAAGCGTTGTGGAGATCCAAGAGAAAAATGAAGTTCGAATTCCAAGAGGAATGCCAGCGCCTTCACAACACCTTGAGAATAAACTGAAGCCGCTGGTAAGGCGCTGGACTTTTTTCGTGAGAGAATCGAAGGACAAATAGGGTGTTCGTGATGGCCCCTTCCCTAATCTAGGGCACCGCCCGACCTAATCTTGTAATTAAGCCCAAATCCTAACCCATAGGACTTAATCATGTATTAGTGAGTCTTTCTTTCCAAATCTAATCCAACTCATGTTCAAAATAAGTAAAACACATCATTTTACACTTGAAAATCAGAGTTAATTAAAACGTATTGACAATTATAAAATTTTGCGGAAGGCTTAATATATTATGCAGAAGCAATTATTATAAATCATAAGGGTGTGGAAACCAGGAAACAACAATCACATGCATATATAACAAGTGGCGAATATAAACAGTGAGATAGTTATCATAAGTTAGGGAGTTAAACACTCATCCCAATATACAACTCCAAAACCTTTCAAAAACATAATTATATAATATAATACATAGAATACTGAAACCTACAAAATGTCGAAGCACAGGTACGCCGCTGGCTCAGAGGTAATCGCTAATCTTCTCCTTGCTCGGCTTGCTTATCGACGGCTCTGCACCCACCGTCATAAAAAGGACGGTTAGTACAAAAAGTAACAATAATCTGTAACTACCCTAAAAATATATTTTATTTGCGATTGATGATGTGTACTACTTACATATACCAAGTAAGCATAATTTTATGAATTTTATTGTCGATCGAGCAAGCGAAGATTACCTCGAGATATGTGCGAGCATAAGTATAAGGTAAGTCGTAGAAATAATGGAATTTGGGTAAGTTATACAAATAACTAAGTTAAAATGAATAGATTAAATTAATCTAAGCTACTTGCTAAAGTGGAGTGGTCAAAATAAATAAATAAATGAAAAACTAAGTTTGTATCTAGTTTTCTAAAGCATTAATCAACCTAGGGATATCCTATGTGGGAATTCAAGGTTGATTAGTGGAGTGTGTCATTTAAGTGAGTGAGTGTGTGTGTGTGTGTGTGTGTGTGTTGGTAGAGAAAGAGATAAAAGATAAGAGGGTAAAGATGAGGCTTTGTGGTTGAGATTATATTGAGAGAGAGAAATGAAAAAAATGAGTGTAAAGTTTGGGTTTTACATTTTTGTGGATTTTGAAGGGGTAAATTGATGAAGGCAAGCTTGGAGCTCTTAAGGTAAGTTTTAATTTAGTTTTTTTTTTCTAGCATGGTGATAAAATTGATCGAACGAGCTAAGGAAATTGCTTAGTTATTAATTTGGATGTTGAAAGGTTTTAGTGAAACATGGGGGCGTTGACGGGCGTCGATGAAGGCGAGGCCTCGCAGTGCTCAACACCGCGAGGTGGTGCTGGCCAAAACCAAGGCACCTTAAAGGGTGTTGGCTAAAGCCAACACTCATATTAAAATATAATATATATATATATATATATATATGTATTAAGTATATATAATATATGATATATATAAATGTATACGAAATCAACAATTAATTAAATTGGCTAAAAAACATAATAAAGACTAAATTTGAGAAAAACAATCGAGTCGAGACTTACTCAACATAGTCCGACTTCTGATGTGACTAATGTGGTCACAACAAAAAAAGAGAAAATCTCAAATTTTAGAAATGTGAGGTATGGAAAGAGAATGAAACTAAATAAATTATTTTTGAAATAGGGCCTCTAATGCACCTAATTAAATGCAAATTGACACTGGGGGCATGTGACGGCCCCTTCTCTAATCCAGGGCACCGCTCGGCCTAATCCCGTAATTAAGTCCAAATCCTAATCCCATAGTACTTAACTACGTATTAGTCAGCCTTTCTATCCAAATCTCCTCCATTCTCATGTTCAGAATAAGTAACACACCTATCATCATATTATTAGATTTCAAAGTAATTCTTAACTTTATATAGTTTATTAGTTATAGCGGAAGACTTAAAAAAAATGCGGAAGCAATTATAAGAAATTCTAAATGTGTGGAAACTAGGAAACCATGATCACATGCATATATAATAAAGTGGCGAATATAAACAGTGTGATGGTCATCATAAGTCATGTAGCTAAACACTCAACCTAATATACAACCCCAAAACATATTAAAAACATAAATACATAATACATGGAATACCAAAACCTACAAAATGTTGAAGCACGGGTATGCCGCTAGCTTAGAGGTAGTCGCGAATCTTCTCTTTGCCCGGTCTGCTCGTCGATGGCACCGCACCCACCATCATAAAAAGGATGGTGAGTACAAAAAGTAACAGTAATCCCCGCTGACCAATTTATTCACATTTCCAAATCAAACTTAATGGTATTTAAAAGCATAAGTTAAACAAGAAAGACAAATACCACATTCATGCTAAGAAATACCACAGTTAAACAAATGAAACTGACACAAGGCTAAATAGTTATGATTTAGATTCGGTCGGCCGTGACCTACGTCAGTGAAGCCGTAACCACTATAGGACGTGTGTGGTGTAACACATTCTAATCCTCACCAGGGATTCTAACCCTAGTGGCATCAAGGACTCTAACCCCAGAATCATCAGGGACTCTAACCCCATATATGAGCAGTCCCAAGGACTCTAACCTCATGTGCCTCATCATAGTGGTGAGTGCCGAAATCCTCAGGGACTCTAACCCCGTGTGTCGCTCAGCTCTAGTGCAATGATCTCTAGATTCTTTATAATTCCAAGAATATGACTCATAAAGGAATTCAAGAATTGGCTATGCTATAAAGCACAAAGTTACCAAAGAAAGCAAATCCATAAAACCAATCATATTTTCTCTGTAGGATGGACCAAGTGAACATGGCGGGACTCGAGTTGGATGTCTTACCAGAGAAGACCATCACTGATGAGGTAATAAAGAGACATGGTAGAGTAAATGGTTATGAAAACACAGAGGATGAGAGAGAGCTGAGATACTAAGAAGTGAAACTAAGTAAAGAAGGAAAATTAGAGACGACACAAGGAGAATCTTGGAGCAGATGTCAGAATCTTAACATGACTCGAACGTGGAGCAACCTGCTAGGGATTATGATGAATTATAAATGGAAGAATTAGAGTTGACTTTTATGGGTACTATCTTACGCAATCAGATGACCACTCTCCGCAATCAGGAACTGGTATTCGAGAACCAGAAAGCCTTAACAAGGAGCATCTACAGAATGGAGCGTACGATGTCCAGGTGAGACAGACGTCAAGGAGGCATATCGGTTCTTGTATCATCTACACATATGAGGATTACTGCTTAGCAGTAATCTTGATTTTTCGACATTGCCCGGTCAGGAATACCACCTATACGACCCTGTTGTGAGCTACCAGTCCCAAAGGATTGATCCAGTGGAGGATGATGTGATACAATTTTCGGAAGCCGACAATGACTTCCTTCTTCTATTTATTTTCTTTGTCTTTGAGTGATGGGGTGAGATTCTTCTATGCAATTCTGGTAGTGGTTATATACTTTATCTGTTTCTTAATGATACCTTGTGTTATGGTGGTATACTTTGCGATACATTCTATTAAGCGCTTGGGCATGATATTTATTTCACTTATTATATAATGGTGATGTTTATTCATTACATTTTTATGCACTTTACCTTATTATAATTAACTTAATGTCTTGATTGTCAGTTAATTTTTATTTTATCAATTCTTTTATACTTCACGTGGTATGTTTGTTATGATGAGAACCGATTTTCATTTTTAAACCTTAAGGATAAGGGTTAGAATGAGTTTGGGGGTATTTTAGGTGAAGTATGAAATTGATGGTAATAAAAGGAAAGAAAGGTAGAAAAAAGTTCAGAGTTACTTTTAATCGAATATTCAAATAAGTTGACAAAATTTTTCAAATTTCTTTTGAAATCAAGTAAGTATGAATTTCATTTTCTTTATTTTTAGTCAGGAAAAGAATGAAAATGAATATATATGTAATAGATTTTGAATGGAAGTGTTATTTTTATTACCCAAGTAAATTTTATGATAGAAAGAATTAATTTTAAACCCTTTTTGATTAACTTTACTACGTGATGAACACTAATTGAATGCCTTGTATTAGTCATGATAATGGGTAGAAGATCGAAACAATAGTGCGAGATGAACAAGATAGATTTCTATGAATCTTATGATACAAAAGTTATTTATTAATTATTCTTATCGTATATAAATATAAAGCTATTACGCCATAATTGAAAGAAGAAATGGATTAGAAATAGATGAATTTTTATACGTTAGAAAGAATACTTTCTTCAATTTTGGTGGACAGTGAGAAGTGTTAACAAGAATTTATAAAATAAATATATAGAGAGTCCTACAGATTCTAAAGGAAATAGAGCAGGGAATCTATAGTGGAAAAGAAGTGAGAATGTCCAAAGGAAAATGAGCGGGGACTCAAAAACAAAAGTAAAAGAACCATATAAAAAAGAAATAACTAGAATGAAGTAGAAAAAAATAAGAGAGATAAAAAGAAAGATGGATGTTCTTAAACTCTTTAAATGAAAAGATTTAACTCGAGTATTTGAAACAAGAGTTGAATGAAGTATTTCTTAATTTAACATGTTCTAAATGACGTATTAATTGGTACTTGGCAAGATTCCTATTGATTTTGATAGTGGTTATATTATAAAGTATTTTCTTAAATTAAGATTAATCTAGTGGTTTTTGTGTTTTAATATTCTATATTAGTTATCATAAGCTTGATGCTTGTCAGTGAAGCTTGAGAAAACCTATGTTATGCACTAACCTTAGCAATTAACTTTAAATTTTAAAGAAGTGTTACATTAGGTGGTCAAGTTATCATTAAGGGATGTTTTGATTTGACTAAATCATTTTATTTAATCATAACTTTCATTTACTTGTGGGTAATATATTTCCATTTGAAAAATCATTTCTATTTTGAAATTTCTATTATTCAAATTTAAGATGAATTAGATTGAAATCAGTTTATAAAGAATGAAAAAAGAATATGATGAGAGTATTCTTTTGCTCGAGACAACAAAGTGCTGAGTTTGGAGGTATTGTCAAGTCAATAATTAGACACATTTTATATTGTAATTTAGGTTGCTTTTGGTATAAATGATGATATTACAACATGTATTTTCTTGTTTTTGTGATTTCAAGTTTTAAATAGGAAAATGAAGAAATGAAAGAAAAGAGAAAGATAAACAAAACAGTCAACTAGAAAAATGTACCAGCGATTTGGAATAACACTAGGAATCGCCATATAAATCAGCAGCAGAAGAAGGCCGACGAATCTACATTGAATTGGAAGAATGTACTATAAATCGCCTACTGAATCGGTGGAGCACTGAGAGCCAAACTCAGTGATTTACTCATCGATTTATATATACATTTAGAATTGTTGAGAATCCGCTGAGGTGGGTTACGGGTTTTTTAGATTAGTATGAAGAATTTGAGTTTATCTATCATATGTATACATATGGAGACAATAAAAAAATACCAGAGAGCTTCAAAATAACTCTCTCCTCCTCTCCTAATTCTTTCTTTTTGCATTCCTACTGCTCTAGTTTAGTTTTATGGTCTATGTTTGAAGATACTTTGGAGCTTTTATTTATATTAAGGTATTTATTCATTTATTATATCTTTTAATTATATTTATGCGTTGTTTTTATTTCAAAGCATGAGTGAGTAGATTAATCTAAACAAACCCTAGACAATGTAGTATATTTTGAATGACTAAATAGTTATAATATAGGAATCTTGTGTTTAATGCTTTATATCTATTCATACATGTCAATCACGGAATCAACAAGTTGTTTTTGCTTATTATAATTAAAGGAGATTAGTATTGTATGCATAGTTGCAAATGCGTTATGTGGTATTATGATTTTGATGTTATGTCTATAATTATTGACAACAATTATAGAATTAATAACTAAGAATAATCTATAGGGCATTTCCGAGTGGATGTTCTTGGTGATTGTGTTCTAAGTTGTTTAATATGCGGCTTTAGTTAATATTGGCTTTGATTAGGCATGATTTTCATTGAACTTAATGCTATCGTATTTCTATGGTGTTGCGTTTTATCCAATTGGTATATTTTTCATTGACGAGAATGTGGCATTTCCATTGAATTAAGGAAAATCGGCGCTAGCTAATGGCTATCAACCTATTATGAAGTGGGTTTAATGATTTCAAGATTCCATATGTTTTATAATTATACCTATAATATGAATTGATATAATTTTCTAGTGTTTGAAAGTAATCCTAATATATTATATTGTTTAGAGGGGGTTTGTTTAGATGTTTGTTTATTTATATTGAATTGCATTTGAATATTGTTTAGTTTAGTTTGAATTTTATTTGCTTATATTAATTTAGTTAGTTGGTTATTTAATTTAGTAATCATAATTATTAAGTTATTTAGTATTTCAATTCCCATTTAACTAGATTAATTAAGTTAATAAAAATAATAAAAAGTTACTTTCCTTTAAGATTTCAAAAATCTCTATGGAGACGATATCATATTTACCACTACTACAAGTTAATAGAAAACACGGAAACTATTGTGCACGCTCGACACATGTCGATCTTATACTCCATTGCTCTAGGGACAAGCAATTGTCTAAGTTTTAGGGTATTTGATAATTTGCCAATTCGGATATAATTTAGTGTGATATTACTATAATTTACAAGACTTTTATTTCCATTTATACTTTAAAACCTTTATTCTTTTATATTTCAGGGTAAATATAAGATATTTGACAAAAAGGAATGAATTCCCACAAAAATCCAATCAAAAAACTCAATATAGGCTTGGTGCTTTCCTATTGCCTCCAGCCGACCGGAAATCGCCTAGGAATCCTGGCCTTAACTTGATCGGTTAGAGGAAACTCACTAGAAACGTTGCGTATGAAGCCTTATGAAGATCTAGGAGAAAAACGAAGTTCAAATTCCAAGGGGAAGGCCAGCTCCTTGAGAATGAACTGAAGGTGCTAACAAGGCGCTGGACTTATTTCATGACAGAATCAAAGGAAAACAGGTTATTGTAGTGTCGTCTCAGCGATTTGCTGCACCTTGGAGTTTAGCACATATGGCGTTGGACAAATCCGAAGATAAAAAGTTTCATATTTTCAAGATTTGCAAGATTCGGGATTAGATTACCTCTTATCACACTTCGACTATAAATAGGAAGCCATAGAACGAGTTTGGGAATCTCTTCTACCCCATTCACTTCTTCTCTCATTTCTGCCTCTTTTCTTTATATTTCCATTTCCATGGCCGCACTTGGCTAAACTATTATCTAAATAAAGGAGACTAGTAAGTGATTTATGAGATTCATGTATTAAATTCCATATTTTTCATTATTGTTTTGTATTTTCAATTGTACTAATTTATAGATTCAAATAGAATCTCTAATTTTTTGATATGTAAATGCATGTGCACATAATTTAGGTTAGAGATTATTGTAAGTGATCTTATCGCCACTTGGTAAGGGGGATCATGCCGGGTGACAAGTGGGGCCTTTATTTTTCTAAGCAATCGATGTGCCTTTGTGTCATTGAGATATGAGATGGTAGCAGTTCATGCTAGTTACCACTCATGGTAGGTGTTTTCACAGAGTTTAATGCTGTTGGTTCATTGAAAATCTATGGCATATATGACAGGTTTTGCGTTCTACTTGGTATGTGGCTGTGTCACACGTTCCTTCCATTAACATGAGGAGAACGAGGTGGCACGAGTCACTATTAGCCTATCTATAAGATTTTATGACAAATTATTTTTTTTTGAATCGAAGACTAAACCATACTTACATTGGTCTAAATGTTTCCTTTATCCAAAATTATTATAGTATTGTTGATTTAGTAGTATTTATAGTTATTTGTTCTCGCATTTATTTCCTAGCTTTTTAATTAATTAGTACTAAGTTTAGATAAGTATAATTAATCCAAAACCATTTTTTTGTAATCTAAAGTCATCCACAGTCTCTGTGGATTCGACTTTGCTTACCGCTACTACAAATTAATAGTAGCTCAGTATTTGGGATTATTATTGGTGTTATTTGGCGTGACATCCGACTACGAGTAATTCAAACTCCAGCTTGCTGCGTCAAATGAAAAATACATGGATCACCTTCAACCTCTTGTCTCGAGGTGGGTACAGAAACACGAGGCGAAAATGAACACATACAAACTAGGTTTTATTTGTAGGACCTTTGATAGGTTGCGATCGATAGAGGTGCATTTCTTGTTTTTTTCAATTTGGTTTCATTTATTGAACTTTTTTTGTTGTTAAAAAATTATTGCCTTGATTCGTGTAGGTGACTTGGGATCCGTACGTCGAGATCAGACCCGATGGTATAGTTCACCCGCTGGCCTTCTACACTCGCAACTTGAAGTACATGGACATTATGTAGCCATACCATGCAGAATGGTTCCTACGTCAGCTTGGCCATGTTCAAGGGGCACCTGAGCCTCCGTACTGCCCATTCAAAGAAGTCTGAAGCCCTACTGCATTTAATACTCTATAAAGTACAAATTCCAACTAAAAAATTGAGAAAGGTGGCATAAATATTTACTCTCCCCTGAAGTTCAAGGTAAGAAGGTGCGGTTTAAGTACACAACTACACTAGAATATTTTCCTTGGTTTCAACAAATCTCACATCCTACAATTGAGAACCCAATATATAGCGAAGGTATCGCCGATACTATTACGGAAAAAAAGCTGTTGGAGGTACGGTGATTTGTAGGTTGTATTAGAGATTCAAGTTTTTATTTTTGTTGACGGTGTCTTTGGTTTTGACCATCGTAATAGGTGAGCCTTGGACACTGTGATTGACACATGTCAAATGCGTACAATAAGTTTCTCATATATCCTTATTATTTGTAGTAGTGGCAATTGAGATTTTTGATCATAACCGCAAGTATAACGGTTCAATTGAAATAATAATGTGATTAACAAAGGTTGATTACGGATATCGTTAGATGTATATGGACACAAGTGCTTAGTCAAGTTTACTATATTGTTAAGAAGGTCTCTTTCTGTTTGATATAAACTAAAACTAATATATTCTATAAAAACAATGTAAATCAAGTTGTATTCTTATATTGAGAAAACTCTTAGTTCACAACTTCACCTAGGTTATGAATATTATGCTTTCCATATCTAACTTCCTCATCTTTCTTATGTATGTGTGCAATGCATAATTAGAATATACATATTTCTTAATATGTAATGTGCAAACTAGAACTCCACCTATCAGTGTGAATAACTTAAGTCTCACAAAGTATTAAGTATCAAATCTTTAGACTCATAAATAATTAAGTTTACTATCCATGTCTCCCTAATCAACAATTATATATAGTGTTACATGTCTTACGGTTGTGTTGTTCATATCCGTCTTGAAAGCTCCAAGGCCATGGTAACTTTTAAAACCCTAATCAATAAACATGTTGATGTTCATAGCATTATGCATAGAATCAAATACAAAATCCTAATCATTGAACATCTAAAACATTATAATCAATTCGAAACTTTGCATAGTATTCATACCATATGATCAATTGATCCCTAAGATAAATAGAATGCTCACTTTTCATCATCAGAAACACACAAATCATGGTACTCATTGCAATCAGAGATTAAATCAAAGGACAACACCACAATTGGAGTTTTCAATGTATCTCATTCAAAAGCTTTTCTCAATACTCAAATAAAACTCTCTGAAACTCAAAACTAATGTAAACTATGGTGGTCTCTTATAAAAGTATGATAATGTATAGTGGTGGGTTGTAAAAGTATGATAATGTATGGTTGTAGGTTGTAAAAGTATGATAATATATGGTGGTGGGCTTGTTTACACGTCGAGATACCTATTTACACTCCTAAACCTCCTAAAAATACAATTAGAAACCCTAAATAACAATCTCAAACGAAATGGAAGTCCAAAATTTTTTATTTTTATGTCTTGACGTTGTTTGTAATTGATCCACGCCGTCTGTGTTATGTGATTGCCTCACCACAACGCCGAGTCTTCACTCTATATTTCCTTATCAGTGCACTTGACGCCGCCTGTGTATTGCTCCGATGCCATTAGTATTGAGCCACAGCGCCGTGAGTATGTCACCATCACTGCATTGCTTCTTCTATTTTCCACGTTGTCCTCATGCAGTCCATGTTGTACTCCACTACGTCAACCTTGTATATATATCGTCGACTCTGTTTTCGTGTTTCTTCTTCTTCTTTCTTCACGAATTCATTCCTTTGTCTCTTTTGTACCTTGTAGAACTGAAAAACATTAAAATACCATAAATTAGAGCTCGTTCCATGATATTTAGACCTATTATTCAATAAAACTAATCATATATAAGTTTAATTAACTACTTATCAAATACTTCCAAACTTAAGACTTTGCGCGTCGCGAGCAAAATTATATTCTTGTAAGAATACATACTAATACTACTTATATTACCTTACTCATTTTACATAATTCATGGAGTATCCTTCAATCCAAATAAGTGTCAATTTAATAATCCACTCAAGAGTTTTTCTTCATAAAAACTAATACCTTTAAAACACATAGCCTTAACAATAAATATAATTCACTTTCAAAACTTAGAAGTAGTTCACAACCATGACCATCACTACTTACAAGTTTAATTTACCTCGACACTCAAGCACCAAGTGTACAATCTCATGATTTCTCATTAAGCTCAAGAATTTACAAATAAGCATATATCATACTATTTTTGTAGACTTTAATACTTTAAGAGTCCATAAGACTTTTTATAGTTGGAAGTAAAACTTAACTTAACTAAGTTACTTGTACTCAAGCTAAATCATTTTATTTGAAGAGTTTTATTTGACTTCTGCCTTTCTTTCTTTATATATCTCTCTTTTCTTTTCTTCTTATATATATTTTTAGTTGTACGGTCCCTGCTCCTTTTCCTTTGGATTTCATTTTTTCTCACTTTTTCCAACGATCAAGTTCTCTGCCCCTTTTCCTTTAGAACTTGTGGGACTCTCTATTTTTTATTTAAAAACTCTTGCACTTCTCACTTTCACTTTTATCAAACAAGTTTTAATTCTAACTTTTCATTAAACTCCATGCCTATCTCTTTCCCTTTTAGTACCAAGTCTTTATTTACTTTACACTCAATAAGATTTATACTTATTATAGAATTCCTTAAAAATCTAACTTTTTCCATAAGAAGTGTTTTGGTATTCTTCTTGCTTTGGTTTCAAGTTCTTGGTCTTCCCTAACTCTAAGCTTCTAATAATGAAATTACACCGTTTGCTCCAATTCTTATTTTCTTCAAAAATAATAACATTCTCTTGAGTTTCATATCAACAAGACACTTGTATTCTTACTCATCCTCAATCAAAAGCATGAACTTTGAATATGATTTTTTATTCATTATATATACTACTATATATAACTTAATTTATACTACCTATATACATGTTTTTTTATATCCCTATGTACCACAATTAAATAATGAGTAAATGAAATACACTACCATTCTTCCTCTTTAATTGCTTCAAAAAATAAATTTTTACGATCATACATGCAAAGTTTATCCTTAATTCATTCCTTTCTTACCACTATCTATAGTGTTGGCGCCCCCAAACATAAATTATACCATGTCTTTAAGGTTTTTTTTTAAAACCTTAAATATAAAAACATTAAACAACACAGACCTATATAATATAATATGATAATAAACATTAAAATGCATAAAAACAAAGCTTAACTAACTACTAAAGTGTCAAATATCCTAAATTAAAATATCAGTATAAATATATCACTCATCTCCCTAAGATCTAGATAAATCCTAAGACTCGGACTTTACGACCGCATCATTAGCATCATCATCATCAGCTCCAACAAAAAATAATTTCAAAGGACGTTCCACTCTTCTGTTATGCACCACTTCTAGATCAAACACGTAGTTTGGTGCCTATTGAAATATGATAGACCTGTCGGTAGGTCTTCTGCCTCTACCCCTCTGATATCTCACTACATCCCTCTGATGATATGCAAATAGCATAAAATTTCTTTGTCCATTCAGTCTGTCTTGCATTATTCTCTACCTAAATTTTTCATATCTCAACATTGCTTGCCTATATTGTGCTATATCCTCTCTATGTTGCCTTCTCATTTCAGCTATTTATAACTTTTGTAGTTGTGGAGTCAAATCCTCTTGTAGTGGTATAGGTGCCTATGGTGGTGTTGGAAAAACATCAGGACCATCCAAATCTTGCTCTCTAATTATATGGTGTACAAACTTGTACTTCACAAGAAAACCTTGCTTGTTTTCTTCCTCCTCCTATCCATATCCTTCATTCCTCATCTCTTCAACAAACTCTACTGCTACTACTTTAGTTGCTGCTTGATCCTCGGCTACCTTGGCTAATATATGGGCATCAAGTCTATCCCTCTCTGCTATCTCTCCCATCTTCAGAGTCCTTGTATCCACTAGATGATTTTAATGTTAATATAAACTCCTCATCAATTATTGCTTGGACTTTTATATCAAATTCTTCATTTTGGATAAATTCCACTCCAGCCTTCAAGCACATCTGGGTTATGAGGATTGAAAACAACAACTTGTTGTCTTTCTCAGTCAAGATTAACTCCCTTTAATTCTTATAAAATGATTTCCCCTACATTGATCTTCCTATTGTGTGTAATCTCAAATGAACAAGCCACATTGGGTTTGTTTATCTCACCCTGCTGAATAGTGGGGTATAATGAAGTAATCATGACATGTTGCCACATTCTATAAAATTTTTGTACACACCCCTTCTTAATATGTTTTGGCACAAACTCAACTCCCATTATCCATTTCCTTTGTCCTGGGGCAACTAATGCTCTCTATGGTTCTAAAATGATATATGTTATATGGTCTCTCATATAAATCAACTGGGAAAGTCCATGGGTCTCCATTCCTATTCAATTATTTCAACCCATAAAAACTCTTTATGTATTTCTCATTAAATAGGACATTTACTTCTCTCACCCTTACTAGATCTCATTTCTTTGTAAAATTGGCATTTGCATAGAATTCAAGCACAATCTAATGTACTCCGTAAACTTCATTATTCCTATAGTCTTGCGTGAGTTGTTCCCATCCTCATTGCCTAATAAAATTGTTGACTCTCTCATCATACTTGGTCAGGAGTTGGGTTTGACATGTGTCGAGCATGCATGATAATTTCTTGTATTCTACTATTATTTTGTAGTAGTGGTAAATGATGTATCGTCTCTATAGGGATTTTTCAAAACTATTAAGAATTAAGGCTACCCTAAAGTTTTACCGGATTTAACTTGTTTTAATTTTAGTTAATTTAATTAAATGGGAATTAAATACTAGTAATATGCAAACAAATTAAACAATTAACTAAAATAACTAAATTATAAACAATTTAAATTTAATAAACTGACCTAATGCAATTTAACCTAACAATCAAATAATCAACAAATAAATATAAATGAAATATCTAAACAAATCCCCACTAAAACACTATAATATACTTAGATTGCATTCAGACACTAGAACATAACATTACTTCACAGCATAATTATAATGATTTCACATGGAATTTTAGAATCATTAAATCCTAATTCATAATAGGTATGGAATCTTAGAATCATCAAATCCTAATTCATAATAGGTTGATAGCCTTTAGCTAGCCGCCGACTTTCCTAAATTTGATGGAAAAGCCACATTCTTATCATTGTAAATCTACCGATTGGAAAAAACACAACACCGCAGAAAATACGATAGCATTACACTCGATGAAAATCATGCCTATCTAAGCCAATATTAATCGTAGCATAAAATAAACAACTTAGAACATAATCACTTAGAACATTCACTCGAGAAAAAGCCCTATAGATTAATCCTAGTTACTACTTCTATAATTGTTGTCAATAACTATAGACATAGATTTGGATACTCTATATTAAGGAACATATTGGCCACTATGCACTCAATACAAAGAACCACTAGTTGTAATATGGAAAAACAAATTGTTTAATCCATGATTGACGTGTATGAATCGATCTAAAGCATTAAGTACGTAATTCTATAGTTATAAATATATAATAATCCAAAGTATATTACATGTCTAGGGTTTGTTTAGATTAACTAATGACTCATTCATGCTGGAAATAAACAATGCAAATATGTAATTAAAAGAAATAATTAAATAAAAAAAAGAAAAGTAATGGAGAGTTAAAAGGAAAGTAAGAGAGAAAAGAGAGAGTTATTTTGAAGCTCTCTAGCCCTATATATATTTTCCCTAAGAGTACATCTCCAAGATAAATACAAATTCCTCATTCTTATCTAAAAAATCCACTACCGACCTCAGTAATTTGTCAGCGATTCCTAAGTTGTACACAAATCACTGAGTTAATCACTTAGTTTAGCTCTCCATGCTCCACCGATTTATCTGGCGATTTTTAGTGCATTCTTCAATTCGTTGTGGATTCGTTGGCATTTTCTTGCTACTGATTTAGGTGAGAATTTTTAGTGTAAATTCAGATCGCTGGCTAATCGGTGGACTTTTTTTTTTTTTTTTTTTTTTTTTTTTTTTTTTTGTTTTTGCTCTTCTTCATTGTTTTCTTCAATTTCTTCGTTTTCCTACTTAAATCCTGAAATCACAAAAATAAGAGAATACCAAGTGTAATATCATCATTTATATCTAAAATCACCCTAAATTACACCATAATATATGTCTAATTATTTACTTATTAAATACCCTCAAACTCAACACTTTGTTGTCCCGGCAAATGAATACTCTCAATCATATTCTCTTTTCATTCTTTATAAACTAATTTCAATCTAATTCATCTTGACTTTAAATAATAGAAATTTTAAAATAGAAGTGATTTCCAAATGAAAACATATTACCCCCAAGTAAATGAAAGTTATGATAGAATAGAATGATTTAGAAAAAAATAAAACATCCCTTAATGATAACCTCCCAATGTAACACTCTTCAAAACTTATAGTTCATTACCAAGGCCAATACACAATATAGGTTTTCTTAATCTCCACTAATAAGCATCAAGCTTACGATAACTAGAATAAAATCTCAAGACACAAATACCACTAGATTTATTTTAATTTTAGAAAATACTTTATAATAGTACAACAATCAAAACCAATAAGAACTTTGTCAAGATACTAATGAATATGTCATTTGAAACATTTTAGATTAAGAAATACTTTACTCTACTCTAGTTTCAAGTACTTGAGTTAAATGTTTTCTTCAAAGAGTTTAAGACCATCCATATTTTTCATCTCTCAATTCTTTTCTACTCCATTCTATTTATTTTTATGATATTTCTTTTGCTTTTGAGTTTGATTCCCTACTCCATTTCCTTAAGACATTCTCACATTTTTCCCACTATAAATTCTCTGCTCCATTTCTTTTGGAATCTATATGACTCTTTATATCTATATTTGTAAACTCTTGTTAACATTTCTCACTATCACTAAAGTTGAAGAAAATGTTATTTCTAACTTATAGAATTTCATCGATTTATAACATATATCTTCTTTCAATTGTGCCATAATAACTTTCTACATATATATACTATAAAATAATTAATCAATAGTTTTTGTATCACAAGATTCTTAAAATCATGTCTTGTTCATCTTGCACTATTATTTCGATCTTCTACCCATTATCATGACTAACACAAGGTATTCAATTTAGTATATACATGAACTAGTAAAGTTAATAAAAAAAGGTATAAAAATTGATTCCTTCTATCATAAAATTCACTTGGGTAGTAAAATTACCACTTCAATTTTTCTTTGAAAATCTTCAATTCAGGTTTAAAATCAAGTTGAATATAGGATCAAAATTTTTGAACTTTTTGGTATCAAACAAAACAAATATACCTCATAAACATAAATGATTTGATAAATGTAATAAAAATGAAAATAAATAGACAATAAATTCAACAATTTTCAAATGAATGGAATGAAAAAGGGAAAATATTACATTCATTAGCAAAAGTCTCATTAAGAGTAATACATTGTATAATTCTTTTATTCATTGCATATAAGAGAAAATAAGTTACGCACGGCAGTGTCTAAAGGTAAATTCATCGTTAGCTTCATCATTTTCATCCATTCTTGCAGAATGTTGGGAAACATAACTATCAGCTGGTTTGTAAGTCCCTCTTGAAAATTGCAACTATAAAGACGAAATGTCGACCCTTCTCTTTGAAAACTACAAACGACTATCATGTCTTCTCTCAAACATAGAATGGTAGTGTTGTAAAGTCCTCTCGTTTGCTGCCATCATTTCTTCATTGCGATAAATTTTCATTTCGCTACCATAAGCAGAAAAAATATAGTTTGAAAAAATCCTCTCGTCCTAGGCTATGACGAAGATGGTGCCAAACTTATAGCAACATTCGGTACGTTCGCTCTAGCCACTAATCTTGCCGCTTGCTATGCATTTTCTCTTATCTTTCTTCTGTTTTCAATTGTGCTTCGCCTTCTTAATTTTCTTGCATTTATCACATTAAAAGATTCTTGTTCATCCTCCGAGTCATGTATCCTACCACCTTTTTCATTCATTTTACTCGCGCATCATTTATGGTCTTCTCGGGCAATTCATCTAATTCAATATCAACACCCACCCCAGCTTTCATATACAATTCAGTTATCAAAATTGGAAACGATAGTCCTTCATTCTTTGTAGTTTGCACTGCAAACTTCATAGAATCATGTATAATTTTCCCCACATCAATATAACCCTTCTTCATAACTATATGATAAAGTAGAGCAGCTCTAAGGTTATTCACTTCAAAATGTTGCTTGATTGGATAAAAACATGTGTCTATAATATAACTCCAAACTCTTTGTAATCTTCCTAAAATAGGTGATTTCAATAAATTCTGGATGTCCTTCACTATCAAGTGCAAGTCCCCTCAACGGAAGTATTTCTAACACATCTTGGATTATCTTAAAAGGAAAGGATTCCTTATCTTCATAAATGACATTTGGGTAATCCTCCTCCATTCTCTCTGTCATTTATGTGGTAGACAAAAAAATCTATTCAACCTCGTAGGTGAAATATCAGTCTTTTTCCTTTTTACTACTACTTTGTCCCATTCTTTACTAACATGCACATTTGGATTAAGTTGTCGTACAATTTTCAGACACCCTCTTTTTCCTCTTCCCGCATAGTCTCATGAAGTCGCTCGTATCCTCTATCTATGATTATGCTCACGATTTAGTTCTCATACTTACTCACATTCTGAATATTAAACCTTCTTTCAAGAATTATGACTCTGTTCTTATCACTATAGTATCTCCTATAAGCTCTAGGTCACAAACAAAGAGAGATCATAAGGAACTAAATGACTAGGGTCTGGATTCTCAAAATACTTTTCCTCATCAGATGATAATGGAGATTGTTCTTTAAGCTCAACCCTTGATAAGTCAATAATTAGACATGTTTTATAGTATAATTTAGGTTAATTTTATACTTAAATTATGATATTACACTAGGTATTCTCTTGTTTTTGTGATATCAGGATTTAAATAGAAAAATGAAGAAGTGGAAGAAAAAGAGAAAGACGAGCAAAATAGCCAACTAGAGAAGAAGTCCACTGATTAGCCAGTGATTTGTAATTACACTAGGAATCGAGACCTAAATCGGTAGTAGGAAAATGTCAGCGAATCCACAGTGCATTGAAGAATATACTAGAAATCGCCAGCTGAATCGATAGAGCATTGAGAGCCAATTCTAGTGATTGATTCATCAATTTGTGTAAAAACTTAGAAATTGCTGACAAATCGCTAAGGTCGATTACGGGTTTTTCTAGATTAATATGAAGAATTTGAGTTAATCTAGGATATGTATACATAAGGAGACTATAAAAAAGACCAGTGAGCTTCGAAATAACTCTCTATCCTTTTTTTCTCCATTATTTCTATTGCCTATTCTATATTTCTAGTTGATGTTTGAAGCTACATTGAAGCTTTGATTTATTTTAGAATATTTATATATTTATTCATTATGTCTTTTATCATCTCTTTAAATTATTTATTTCCAGCATGAGTGAGTATTCTATCAATCTAAACAAACCCTAGACATGTATATACTTTGGATTGCTAGATAGTTGTAATTAAAAAATCATGAACTTAATGCTTTAGATAGACTCATACACGTCAATCACATATTAAACAAGTTGTTTTGCGTATTACAACTAAAGAAGATTAATATTGCATGCATAGTTGCAAATGTGTTATGTGCTATTTTAATTTTGAATCAATGTCTATAATTATTGACAACAATTATAGAAGTAGTAACTAGGATTAATATATGGGTCTTTTCCCAAGTGGATGTTCTAGGTGATTGTGTTCTAAGTTGTTTATTTTGCGGCTTTGGTTAATGTTGACTTAGATTAGGCATGATTTTCATTGTGTGTAATGCTATCATATTTTTATGGTGTTGCATTTTATTCAATGGGTAGATTTACAATGATAAGAATGTGGCTTTTTCATTGAATTTAGGAAAATCGGTGGCTGGCTAAAGGCTATTAACCTATTATGAAATAGGATTTAATGATTCCAAGATTCCATGTATTATGATTATAACTATAGTATAAAATGATGATATGTTCTAGGGTTTGAAAGCAATTCAAGTATATTATATTATTTAGTGGGGGTTTGTTTAGATGTTTGTTTAAGATATTTATATTTATATTGAATTTGAGTATTGTTTAATTTAGTTTAAGTTGAATTGTTTGATTTAAGTTTAGTTAATTTGGTTAATTAAGTTATTATTTATAGATTTTAGTTATTTAGTATTTTAATTTCCATCTAATTAGATTAATTAAATTTATTAAACAAAAAAAAATACTTTCCTTTGAGATTTGATAAATCCCTGTGAGACGATTCCCATTTAGCACTACTAAAAAATAATAGTAAAATACGGAAAATTATTGTGCATGCTCGACACGTGTCGATTTTTTCGCGTTGCTCAAGATTTTTAAATAATTTCTAAGGATTTTAGACGTTGTTTGGTTTGCACACTTCGTCGTGTTAATTCAATAGGATCTTTACATCTGTTTGATCCTTAAATAGATAGAACTTTTAATCGTAGTTTAAGACAACAACAACTTAGGAAAATTTACCTAATAGTATGGAAGATAACATAATGATATTAATAAAAATGTCATTAATAATAATAATAATGATAATAGAGTTATCAATAATAACAATAATAATATAGAACTCACTTTTAGACAAGCAAATCAAAATGTTACAACATATGAGCCTATGTGCATAGCATACCCCGATGGATTTCCTGAATTTGAACTTAGATCTGGATTTATTAGTGTCTTACCTAACTTCTATGGTAAAGACAATGAAAACCCACAAAAATTCATAAGAGAGTATTAACATAAAGTTAATGGGATGAAATCGAAAGAAGGTACTTCAGAACAAGTCAAACTTAAAGCTTTCCCTTTTGCATTGAAATATCAAGCACAAGATTGGTTGTTCTATCTCCCACAAGATTCAATAACTATATGGACTCAAATTTTAGAAGCTTTCCTAGATGATTATATGCCTGCTAGAAAAATTAGTTTCTATAGAAAGCAAATCATAGTCTCAAAGATGAAAGACGATGAAAACTTTAATGAATTTTATGATAGATTCCAAAGACTAATTTTTTTTGTCCACAACATGGATATATTCAAAGAGATTTATTAGAATATTTTTATTAAGGACTCAACCTCTTTGAACAAAGGTTATTAGATACAGTATGTGGCGGATCTTTATTTGAGACAACACATACTTTGGCGAAAGAAGCAATTAATAAAATGACAAAAAAATCCAAGCAATATGGTGAAAAGGTTGAATCCTCAAGAAAGAAACTCTATGAAGTTGATAATAAAAGAAATAATGCATCTAATGATAAAATTGATGAACCATCTAAGATGGTTAAGCAAAATGATGATCTAATCAAGTTAAGGCTTGTGGATTATTTAATGAGGTTACACATCCTATGGATACGTGTCCCACTCTACATGAAGAAAATACTTGAAGAGGTTAATGAAATGGTAAATCAATTTTTGGTCCCCAAGAAAATAATATAATAATAACACTTATTATCCTAGAAGACCGAATCCAAATCTTAGTTATGGTCCTCAAAATCAAATTATAATACTTATAGACTAAGGGCTCAGATGCAATCTGCACCTAATCAACAACCACAACAAAATACTCAACTAATGAACCCAAATTTTTAGAGCAAATCCTTCATAACTTTATGAATTATGAGTCAAAGTCATCAAAACTTTACACAAATTTCTCAAAATCAGATTAAGATCGATACTACTATTAATGAACTGAAAAATTAGTTAAAGTCAAATGAATTTTCAAATAAATAGGTTAAGTACTGAACAAAGTAATCAAGTTAAACCACCTACTCAAGCCAATGTTGCTCCTACTAATCAAACATAAGTTAATGCTTTATTCGGTGATAAGAAAGACACACCTATAACTGGGAATATACTTAAAAAGAATAATAAAAAGAAGGTTCATAAATATTGACAAAGAATAAAAAGAAGAAATGATGGCTAATGTTTCTACTAGAGAATGGATGATTGAACAATTGAAATATACACTTTTTCCTGGAAGGTTATACCCATAGTATTTAGCCGAGTTAAGCATATGAAAAATCCTTACAAAAGTCTGAATTAATTAATAAAGAAAAAATGTTAAGGTTTCCGATAATTTGTTTGAAGATATAAGTTCAAATTTTACTGTTCCACAACGATTAGCTAATGCTTAGAGTGGAAGAAAACAATGAAGACATTCTTGAAGTGTTTAGAAAAATAGAAATCAATAAACCATTGATGGAATCAATTATGCAATTTTCTAATTATGATGAAGTTTTGAAAGAATTCTCTAAATCAAAGGATAAATCTTTAGAATAATCAAAATAAAACTTAGGACAATAAGTGTCTGCTTTAATTAAAAAGAAAATACCTGAGAAATGTTCCGATCAAAGAATGTTTGGAATTCCTGTCACAATAGGGACTTCTTTAATAGATTTTGTTATGTGTGATCTTGGAGCATCAATAAATATTATGTTAATTAAACTATATGAGTCATTAAAAATAGGTTCGTTGACCAATACATCTATTAATCTTACCTTAGCTGAAACTAACGTTATTAAACCTTATGACTAACTAGAAGATGTAATAATCAAAGTAAATGACTTAGTATTTCCAGCTGACTTCTATGTCATGGAAATGAGAGACTTAATATCATCAAAGTCCCCACCTATACTTTTAGGAAGACTATTTCTTAAAATAGCTAAAACAAAGTTAGATATCTTCGAATGAACAATGTCTAAGGAATTTGAAAACAAGATTGTCACTTCCATTTCAATGTTGAAGATTTCTATGAAAATTATGATGAATTTGAGAATAAACAAAATAATGATAATGAATCATTTGAGTTAAATCATCGTGAAGCTGAAGTATATGCTATTAATGCATTAACAATAGAAGATGAAAATGCTATAACCAAGAATAAGCAAGTTGAAGATACTTCAAATCAAAAGACCATAACTCGAGAATGGAGGGTTAAGCAACCGAACAATGTTGAAAACGATAATAATATGGAGGAATTTAAATCTACAAAGAATAAGAAGAAGAAAAATAAGAATCCAACAATTGTCAAGCTCGATGATCTAGGAGATATATATATATCAACATAAAGGTCAAATGGGCTTGGTATTTTAAAGCTATTTTTGGCACGAGTTCTAGAGTACATGCCAATTAATTTTTTTCATACTTAACTAAATTAAAATTGGATGTACTTGCTTCCGAAAAAGTTACTCTACCAAATAGTTATTCAAGAAAACTAATAGGTTTGGTTACTAATGTACCTATCCAAATTGACAAGTACATTATCTCCACATGACTTTTTGGTTATGCCACACTTCATTAACGAAAATCCTCCATTAATTTTAGGACAACCTTTCTTAGCCACTTCCCAAGTTGTCATGGATAATCTGAAATAAGTCAATCACTTTTAGAGTTCATGGTGAGCAATCACTTTCTAGGAATGGCATAAGAGTGGATAATCCTACACTTAGGTTTATAGAACCAGTTTAAAATGCGAGTGGTTCAGTCGATCCAACGACAGTAAACAAAGGCGCTTTATGGGAGGCACGCATACTCTATCTTTATTTTCAATTTTAGTATTAGGATTAGTTAGTTGTTTTTATATTCTTTCAACTTTTGACTCTTATAATGTGGATATTTTAGGAATTTAATTCTGAAATAATTTCATATAAGGGAGTTGATCGGGCCAATTTATTTTTTTATTATATTATTTTTATGCATTAGTCTTATGTTAATTAGCTATTTATAGCAATGAAATTGTTGTTTAATAGATATCATAATAAATTCTAAAAATTTCGAATAATTCTATCCTTTTTATTGGATATATATGTGATTAATAAATGGAAAATTAATTTAATTAGAAAAACATGAAAAATAAACTGGCAATTTCCCAGTGATTCCAGTTTATACTGGAAATCGCTAAGAAAATCGACAGTAGTGTGGAGAGTTTTCATTGCAATTTTGAGTCAGCGATTTCTAACCGATTCAAGCTTATAGCTAGAATTCTCTGGACAAATCGCTGAGCCACTGAGGTTCATTTTCTGTGTTTTTGTTAGTGATTTCTCAGCGAATCCACTTAAACATTGATTTGCTCCGAACGAATTCAAGTTTTTAAAAATAAGAACACCAAATCCCCACATTTATTCACTTCACACTCGCAAACCATTGCAACTTCTGGATAAAGAGACCAAATTTCGACTAGATTCAACCTTCCAAAGCTTGATTTTAGTATATTTAAGTGATTCCCACCTCAATCTTAAAACATCCAACCCAAAACTTGGTGAGTGTTGAGAGTGTAGAGCCACCTAGGACTTCAGCAAGGGAGTTCAAATTGGAGCTTGGAAAAGCCAACCTTTTAAGGATTAAAATTTTTGTTTTTCATCGATTTTGGATAGTTATTAGGTTAGTCAAAATTTTTACTCTAAAATAGTTTTGGTATTGAATAATTTCTATTACAATACTAGTATGGGAGTGATGCGATGATTTGTTTATCACTATCAAATCTTCAAACTATTTTTCCATATTTGGAAAATGAATCGAATTTTATACACAAACTAATTTGAGACTAAGTTTCAAAAGAGTTTGGGGTTTTGTGTGCAATATCGATCAACCGATTTGAATTACATACAAACGTTTGTTTTCTCGATTATTTTTTATTGATAACTTTCATATAAATCTCAAACTCTCAATTTATAAATGAATTTTCCAATGAATTTCTCCTTTTAGATTGAAAAGTTGAATTTTAACAAACTTTTTTTCGACAAATTTGATTTTAAATGGTTTTATAGGTTTATTCTTTTAATTGTACTTGACAAATGGCCGGAGGTGGAAAGGGTAGAGGTTCAAGAGAAGAGAAAAGGAAGGGACGTTAGTAGAGAAATCAAAGACAAAATCCAAAGTTTCCCAAATCCAACCAACGTCAATCTCTTTTAACTTAGATAAGATTAGACCACAAAGAGAACCAACTCCACCCTCATCATTTAGTTTCAATACTGAGGATCATTATGTTGATGAGGAGGAGGAAATGGATGAAGTCGAACAAAAGATACTGATGGGGGAGAAAAATTACATACTTAGGAAAGAGAACTTTGTCAATGAGAAGGTTTATGAAAAACTTTGGAATGATTTAGCGAATGATAAGAAGTTGATTTCAGAGAGGGGATTTAATGTGAAGAACGAATTGAAATACAAGCCTAGGATCTTAGAGATCATCGAGGCCAGAAACAAGGGATTTTTGACTAGGACTATATCCACTTAGACTTAGAGGATGTTCCTAGTGAGAAAGGTTGTCATATCTTGGTTAGTGAGTTTTATGCCAATGCATATAGAAGTGAAAGTAAGATCGAATCACAAGTTCGAGGGAGAACAATGGATTATTCCGCTGCAAGAATAAATCGGTATTTTGGTTTACCGAAATTTCACCAAAAACAAAATGATGAGTATCCTAAGCTCGAATATGCCATTAAATACCACTACTCCACCTAGACAATTAGGTTTGGTTTAGAGGCAATCCATGGAGATAGATTTTTTATATGGAGGGGTTCCCCAAGCACATTACCACCAAATTTTTAGGAAAATCACTAAAGCATGGCTTACAGCCGAGCCTTTAGTATTACAAAATAATGAACTACAAGGCCGCCCTACTTTACCACATCGTCATGGGATTAAGATACTTGGATGTTGGCAAGATTATTTATGAGTTGATTAGGAGTGCCATCACCACTAAGAAGAATGATGGACTACCTTTTCTTTTGATGATTACGGCCGTTTGTAGAGTGGATCTGGTAAACATGGTAGGGCTTGACATAGATGTTCTATCAGAGAAGACCATTACAGATGAGGTTATAGAGAGATATGGAAGAGCGAATGGTTATGAAGACATAGAGGATGGAAATAGATGGATGTTCATAAACTCGTTGAAGAAAAGAATTAACTTAAGTACTTGAAGCCAGAATGTAACGGCCCGAATTTAATTCGCTGTTATTAATGACGTGGTTGCAGACGTGGCTGATAGCTCAGACGCACGTGGGACCCAAAGTTAGGCTTGTGCACGCCTGAAGTTAGGTAAATAGTTAATTTTGTGTGCTTAATTGTTTAATTTGTGATGGTATATTGAAATAGAGTAAATGACATCGCAATGTGTGTGATTATATTACACTTGACGTGCGAGATTGTGTGTTCAGTAGTAGTCTCGATATACGTGTCGACGCGGGTATCGAGTAGTTTAACTGTCGTAACACTAGGCCGGGGGAAATAATACACATAAACTGAATAAAATGGGTTAAATATTAATATGGAATTTATATTTGGTGGTTAGGGATATGGTAGTACACGTATGTCACGGTTCGGGATGAGAAATCAGGCGTCGGAACACACTAAACACCACTTTTTGAGTTAAAAACAAGCGTGAGTGTGCTATCAGAGTCACAATTGGAGTCATAAGAGGTTAGAATAGAAGCAAATGGAGATCCCTGGATTGCATGGAGATATGTAAGTGAGAGGAGACCAAGTTTGACTATAAGAGTCAAATTGACCCTCATTTTCTACCACCGTTTCTCTCCCTTATCCACCCATCCGAGATTGAAGTGAAGAAAACTAGGGTTTTGAAGATCAAACATGGAGATTCAAGGAGCTTGGAGGGGTAAAATCATCAAAAGCAAGGTGAGAACCACAAACACCTCAACTTTCTCTATATTTTGATCTCAATTATAGAGGTGTTGGTGATGTTATACTGGATGTTAAGTTGTTGTTTAGATAGGTTCGAAGTGCTTTGAAGTTTTGTTATGGGTGTTGTGGTTGTTGTTGGTTTGGTGGGGTTGTTAAAAACCCAAAATTTTCAGCAGTTTTGCTGTCCAGAGCACGATTAACGTGCTAATGACATCATCTAGCATGCTAGATGACGGTTAACGCGCTAGGCCAAAAAAATAGCGTGCTAATGTTCTTCCTGATGAAAAACATATAAGTGCACCTCGGGAATCAACACACTAATTCCAAGACCGAGCGCGCTAGATTCTCAACGTTTTGACATTATTTTTGTTAAGTGACTCAAAACACATCCAAATGACTAAAAATCAACTATAAATGGAAATAGGTCATTTCAAGTGCGTAATTTGGGATATCGCGGAACTAGGCGAGTCGATTTGGGGGTTATTGATGGGACACGTCGTGCGATTTGAGTGTGTGTAGTATCCCAACTTAAATTTCTTGAGCAAGATATTTTATTTTGCTTTTGAATTCATATTATGTCCTTCATTACTCTATTCTTGGTGTGATATAATGGATGGACGTTGAGGCTCTCCCTCTGTGCCATTTCTGTGTGTACGTCCACTGGGCCATAACACGTATGCCATCTCAGTGAATAGGGCTACCTGAGAGTCGTGAAGGGCACGTGTGGGTGCCTCGTAGGTTCCACGTCGACCACCTAGCGGATCCAGATACTGGCCTTGCTTGAGTGCTACTCGCCGGCAATATTTGTTGGGAGGCCGAAGTATGGCGATATTCTGACCCTAGGCTTTAGGAACACACACTTTGAGCTTTCACTATTACTTATGCATGCGATGAGTACAATTGCATGTATTTATTTTTCGCATGTTTATTTAATAGCTTTGTTTAAATTCCAGTATTTGCTTTCCGTATTACTCACTTAATTTCCTTGGGAATACTCACTCTGGACTCGTCATCTGCCTTTTGTGATGGCTTGAGTGTAGATCCTAGTACGAGCCATGGCAAGGGCAAGCTACCAAAATATTTGTGATTTAGACATATTTAGATAGGCTTGTACGTGTGTATATATCTATTTTGTTTTATTTTGGGATTTGGGATTGTGAGATAGCACATGACTCTATACTGTTGATATTTTAATACACTGAGGTACATGATTGATATATGATGGTATATGGGTTTTCCACTGTAGGTATCAGAGTTAATTACATGACGTTAATGTTTTATATACTGTTTATCATGTTAAAAGACTTCCGCTGTGATTTATTTGGGGTTTAAAATGATCTTTGTAGATGACTTAAGTTCAATAACAATTTAAACAGTAAATTGTTGTAATTTGAGATTACTAACGATTAAATGGTGGATGAGTTGGCATGTGTGACACATCTGGCGCTGGTAGGCAAGATTGTAGGCCCGCATCAGCCCCCGTGGCATTCCATTTGGAAAATGGGTCGTTGCATTTTGGTATAAGAGTAAAGGTTAGTGAACCTCGAGGAATTGAAAGTTAACTTTGATATGATTACATTAGTGGAATAATTCAAGGATAAACCTGATGAATAAACTGTAGATGTGGAAACCCAAAGGAATTGCCTAAAGTCCTAGTTGGGAAGAGAGGTGAGACGGGTAGAGATCAAAGGATATACGTGTTATGTTTGGTTGTATTATACATATTATACATGTATATTGGTATAGAGGCTCACCTGGATGCACGTTCTTCGATGCGAATGCGATGGATGGACGACCATTAGATACCACTCGAAGCTTGAGGTCCTGAGATACTAGTGATCCGACGAGACCAACCTTAACATTGGAGTCATTAGCGTGGACTATGAATGATAGGTTCGCGATGTTGATAGAGATGATGAGAGCTCGGGATGCTCGGGAGACTACGATAGCTCCGACTACGCTTTGGTTGCATCAAGAATGCGACTACACCGGCGATTGTAGCTCCTACTTCAGTGAGGCTTAGGCGTAAGCGGTAATATCCGAGACCTTAGGCGATAGGGCTACATCAAAGTAGCGATACCGATGGAGGTTGTAGTGGTGCTTACACTGCTACTACTGCGAAGAAGCCGCGAGATGCGGCATAGACTTCCTGAGCAAGATGACATTAAAGGCTAAGAAGATGAGGGCCTTTCTTAAGTTCTCGCCAGGATATTTTTATGGGAACAGAGATCCAGAGGTAGCCGGGAGGTGGCTGTTGTCTCTCATGAGCGGCTACATGACTTACTTCGGGTCGAGGAGATTGATCGGCCGATGTTATCAAGTTTCTACTTGGGAGCCGATGTTGCGATCTCGGTGGACTACTTACAGGTGTGACTCATCCTCCCATTGCTACTTGGGCAAAGTTCGGACGTTGTTCATGGATGAGTATATATCCCGCTTGAGAGAGGAGTTTTTATCCCCTAGTACAGGGGTGATATGTCTGGTCATAGTATACATGGAGAGGTACCGATATCGGTTGTCTTACTCCATGACAGAGTTGGTACCGAATCGACGATAGATATATTATTTTGTCAAGGGTCCTGGATGAGAGGATAATGAGCCACTTTGGTATCCAAAGTGGAGCTCGTACATTAGTCGAGATTTACGATAGGTGCCACGCACATGAGACATACTGGGTTCGAGAGGGCCGATCGACTAGCGATTCAGTCACGCTACAAAGTCGGCGAGTCCGCCAAAGATCGGTTCTCGGTCTGATGAAAGGCTGAAGAGAACGAGGACAGACCAGGACCGGCAAAGATAGGGCCAAAGACCTCGCCGAGCTTATTGACAGTCTGGTTAGGGTAGCAGAGGTGACAGAGATCGTCGTGATGATGGAGATCGACTTGATTCCCCGCTTCTACACCCGTTGATCACCTAGGCGCGAGAGGCGGGATAGAGGTTTGAGAGGCCAGAGTCGAGGTCAGAGTCAGACACAAAGTTAGAGGAGTTCTGGCAGATCAGAGACTCGCGTTTGTTACCGATGCGGTCAGGTTAGCTATATTGTGGCAGATTGCACCAGATTGGCACCACTACCACCACAAACGAAGCAGGCCAGAGCTAGGGCCCATACTGCAGCTTTAAGGGTCGCGCAGCCGGACAGGAAGGCGACCAGACAGCCAGTTAAGGGTACGTTATCTCTCTGTGGTATTCCTATGCATGTTACGATGGATTCTGGTAGTACATTGTCTTTTATTTCTTGATACATGGTAGGAGAGTTAGGGTTACCTGCACAGACCTTAGATACACATCTTGTTCTCTGTACGGTAGCTGGGGATAAGATTTACCCTAACCGGATATGCCAAAATTGTGTAGTGGAGATTGAGGGGCATCAGCTACCGGCTGATTTGAGAGTGTTAGAGTACTTGGAGTTCGATGCGATGTTTGGTATGGATTGGTTATTGTCTTATCACGCACAAATTGAATGTTACAACAAGACTATGACATTTGACATTGAGGGGATTCCAAGGTTTACATTCATCGGAGTTGCGTCTGCATTACCTATCACTCGAGGCATATTAGCGACGTCGTAGAAGATGAAGGCGTATGCGACCATGGTTGAGCTAGAGTGTAAGACGGTGTTTAAGATTGAGGATGTACTTATTGTCTGCGAGTTTCCAGACGTGTTCCCTGATGATTTGCCACGTTTGCCACCGCCGAGAGCTGTGGAGTTTATCATTGAGCTGATTTTGGGGACCTAGTCAATCTACAGCAGACCGTATAGGATGTCAGCATCGGAGCACGAGGAGTTGAGGTCCCAGTTAGAGGATTTATTGTAGAAGGGCTTTATTCACCCTAGCATGTCACCTTGGGGAGCTCCAGTTCTTTTTGTGAAGAAGAAGAATGGCTCGATGCAGATGTGTGTGGATTACCTGAAGCTGAATCAGGTGATGATTTGGAATTGTTATCCACTTCCGAGAATCGATGATTTATTCGATCAATTGGCTGGGGTAAAGTTCTTCTCGAAGATCAACTTACGATCAAGATACCATTAATTGAGGATTCGATAGGAGGATGTGGAGAAGACCGCGTTTAGTAGGCATTACGGCCTATTTGAGTTCACAAATCATGCGTTTGGGATGACTAACACACCGCGATCTTCATGGATTTGATGCACAGGGTGCTGAGGCCATACCTTGATTGATACATCATTGTGTTCATTGACGACGTCCTGATTTACAGTAAAACTCGTGTGGAGCACGAGAGGCATCTCAGAGATGTGTTGACGATGCTGAGAGAGCACTGACTTTATGCCGAGTTCAGCAACTGTGCATTCTGGCTAAGTGAGGTGAAGTTCTTGGGTCATGTCATCAGTGTCGTGGCATATCCGTTGATGGTGACAAGATTCGAGCGATTATTGACTGGAAGACACCTGAGTTGTATTTGACATCTGGAGTTTCCTGGGTTTGGCAGGATATTACAGGCGCTTTCGGTGGGACATCTCGATGATTGCGGCACCGTTGACAAGGCTGACCAAGAAGGATGTTAGATTTGAATGGTCACAGAAGTGTGAGGATGCTTTTTGGGATCTGAAAAGGAAGTTGAATTCGGCGTCAGTTTTGGCCTTACGTGTCGCTGGTAAAAGGTTTTTGGTTTATGCTGATGCATCTGACACTGGGTTAGGTGGCGTGTTGATACATGATGGACACCCAGTGGCCTATTTATCTCGATGGTTGAGACCTCACGAGGTGAACTATCCAGTTCACGACTTCGGGCTTGCGGCGATCGTGTTTACACTGAAGGCCTAGAGGCATAACCCGTATGGTGAGAGGTTTGTGTTGTTCACAGACCACCAGAGTTTGAGATATTTGTTCACTCAGAGGGAGTTGAACATGCGACAGCGGCAATGGCTCGAGTTACTAAAGGATTATGACTTCTCCATTGAGTATCATCCGGGAAAGGCGAATGTCGTAGCTGATGCGCTGAGCAGGAGCGACATCGAGCCGAACGATCGCGTCATATGACACATGAGCACGAGTTGCTTGAGGCAGCGTCAGTGTTGTGTTTGACTTAGGCTATTGCTGAGCTACAGATCTATTGTCAGATGCGAATTCCGATGGTGTCTCTAGAGCGGGTTACTAAGTTGTAGAGAGGTGATGATCGATATTTGCAGATCAGTGGCCTGGCTCAGGATCCGAGGTACACTTAGTAGTCCGAGGGGTCAGACGGGTGCTTGAGACACAGGGGTCGATTATGGATACCAGGGGTATCGGAGCTCAGGAACGACATTATCGAGGACGCACACCGGTCGCGATATACAGTTCATCCTGGTCAGATCAAGATGTATCACGATCTACAGAGATTGTTCTTGTGGCCAGGGATGAAGGCTTACGTAGGTAAATACGTCCGGAGTTGTCATATATGCCAAAAGGTGAAGGCCGAGCACGCAGACCGACGGGTTACTACGATCATTGCCCATTCCTCAATGGAAGTGGGAACACGTGACCATGGACTTCGTCAATGGCCTACCTCAAACGACGATGAGACACGATGCGATTTGGGTGGTTATCGACGGGTTGACGAAGTCGGCACACTTTATACCGATTGCCATGAGATATTCGGTTACACATTAACCGAGTACTATTTTCAAGAGAGAGATTGTCAAATTGCACGGTGTACGGTTTCCATTGTTTTTGACAGAGATCGGAGATTTATCGAGATTATGGGAGAGTCTGCAGGAGCGCTTGACACTCGCTTCACAGCTTCAAGATTGCGTACCATCCTCGGATCGACAAGCAAATCGAACGATTAATTCGAGATTCTCGAGGATATGCTCAAGAGTGTATATATTACGCTTTGGTTGATCGTGGGAAGATTACTTACCTTTGTGTGAGTTTGCCTACAACAAAAGCTATCGACGAGTATCGAGATGCCACCGTTTGAGGCACTTTATGGTAGCCCCGTGTGTCACTAGCATGTTGGGCAAAAAGACCGGATACATCAGCTATAGGACCTGAGGTTGTTGTTGATCATACTGAGAAGGTAAGACAGATCAGGTAGAGACTTCAGGCAGCGCAGGGGTAAAAGAAATATGCGAACAAATACCTTAAGGGTTTGAGCTGAGACTTGGTGTACTTGAGAGTTTCGCCCTAGAAGGGTCATCAGAGGTTTGGCATTAAGGGAAAACTAGCACCAAGGTTCATTGGGTCGTTCAGAGTTGAGGAACGCGTCGGCAGAGTGGCATACAGTCTAGAGTTGCCACCGCAGTTGGCAGGGGTACACCCAGTGTTTCACATTTCCATGTTAAGGCTTGCTAGGTCGGGACCGAGGCCTATGGTTGATATACGTCAGATTGAGGTGTGACTTGATGTGTCATATGAGGAACAGCTTGTGGAAATCATGGATAGGAGGACTCAGATTTTGAGAAATAAGGAGATCCTGAAGGTTTTGATATGATGGTAGCATCACGGGACCGAGGGACTCACCTGGGAGCTTGAGTCCGTAATGCGACGGCAGTATCCCCACTTATTTGCGGTACATATTTACAGTTTAATATAAAATCCGGGACGAAATTTCACCTAGTTGGGAAGAACTGTAACGACCTGAATTTAATTCGCCGTTATTAATGACGTGGTTGCAAATGTGGCTGACAGCTCAGACGCTCGTGGGACCCGCAGTTAGGCTTTTGCGGGCCTGGAGTTAGGTAATTAGTAAATTATTTTATGCTAAATTGTTTAATTTGTATTGCTAAATTGAAATAGAGTAAATGACATCGCAACGTGTGTGATTATATTACATTTGATGTGCGAGATTGTGTGTTCAGTAGTCGCCTCGATATACGTGTCGACACGGGTACCGGGTAGTTTAACCGACTTAACACTAGGCCGGAGGAAGTAATACACATAAACTACATAAAATGGGTTAAATATTAATATGGAATTTATATCTTGGTGGTTAGGGACTTGGTAGTACGCGTATGTCGCGGTTCAGATGAGAAACCGGACGTCGGAACACCCGAAACACTACTTTTTAAGTTAAAAACAAGGGTGAGTGTGCTATCAGAGTCACAATTGGAGTCATGAGAGGTTAGAATAGAAGCAAAAGGAGGTCCTTGGATTGCATGGAGATATGTAAGTGAGAGGAGATCAAATTTGACTATAAGAGTCAAATTGACCCTCATTTTCTACCACCTTTTCTCTCTCTTATCCATCCATCCGAGATTGAAGTGAAGAAACCAGAGTTTTGAAGATCAAACGTGGAGATTCAAGGAGTTTGGAGGGGTGAAATCATCAAAAGCAAGGTGAGAACCACAAACACCTCAACTTTCTCTATCTTTTGATCACAATTATAGAGGTGTTGGTGATGTTTTGGTGGATGTTGAGTTGTTGTTTAGATAGGTTCGAAGTGCTTTGAAGTTTTGTTGTGGGTGTTGTGGTTTTTGTTGGTTTGGTGGGGTTGTTAAAAACCCAAGATTTTTAGCAGTTTTGCTGTCCAGAGCGCGATTAGTATGTTAATGACATCATCTAGCACGCTAGATGACAAGATTAGCGCTAGGCCGTAAAAATAGCGTGCTAAAGTTCTTCCTGATGAAGAACGTATAACTGCTTGGCAATCAACACACTAATTCCCACACCGAGCGCGCTAGATTCTGCTATTTTGACATTATTTTTGTTAAGTGACTCAAAACACATCCAAATGACTAAAAATCAACTATAAATGGAAATAAGTCATTTCGGGCGGTAATTTGGGATATCAAGGAACTAGGCGGAGTCGGACTAGGGGTTATTGATGGGACAAGTCGTGCGATTTGAGGTGTGTAGTATCCCAACTTAAATTTCTTGAGCAGTATTTTATTTTGCTTTTGAATTCATATTCTGTCCTTCATTACTCTATTCTTGGTGTGATATAATGGACGGACGTTGAGGCTCTCCCTCCGTGCCATTTTTGTGTGTACGTCCACTAGGCCATAGCACGTGTGCCATCTCGGTGAATATGGCTACCCGAGAGTCGTGACAGGCACGTGTGGGTGCGTAGTAGGTTCCACGTCGACCACTTAGCGGATCCAGATACTGGCCTTGCTTGAGTGCTACTCGCCAGCAGTAGTCTGTTGGGAGGCCGAAGTATGGCGCTAGTCTAACCCTAGGCTCTAGGAACACACACTTTGAGCTTTCACTATTACTTATGCATGTGATGAGCACACTTGCCTGTATTTATTTTTCGCATTTTTATTTAATAGCTTTGTTTAAATTTTAGTATTTGCTTTCCGTATTTCTCACTTAATTTCCTTAGGAGAATACTCACTCTGGACTCGTCATCTGTCTTTTGTGATGACTTGAGTGCAGATCCTAGTACGAGCCGTGGTAAGGGCAAGCTACCGGAATATTTGTGATTCAGAGACCTTTAGCCAGGCTTGTACGCGTGTATATATCTATTTTGTTTTATTTTGGGATTTGGGATTGTGAGATATCACAAGACTCTATACTGTTGATATTTTTATACACTAAGGTACGTGATTGATATATGATGGTATATGAGTTTTCCACTGTAGGTATCAGAGTTAATTACATGACTTTAATGTTTTATTTACTGTTTGTCATGTTAAAAGACTTTCGCTGTGATTTATTTGTGTTTAAAATGATCTTAGCTGATGACTTGAGTTCAATAACAATTTAAACAATAAATTGTTGTAATTTGAGATTACTAATGATTAAATGGTGGATGAGTTGGCATGTGGGACACAACTAGCGTTGGTAGGCTAGGTTGTGGGCCCGCATCGGCTTCTAATGGCGGTCCATTCTAAAATGGGCCGTTACATAGAGTTGAATGAAGTATAACTAAATCTAACATTTTTAAATGATATATTCATTGGTATCTCGAAAAAACTCCTATTGATTTTGATTGTGAAACTATTATAAAGTATTTTCTACAATTAAGATTAATCTACTGATTTTTGTGTTTTAAGATTCTATTCTAGTTACATAAGCTTGATGCTTGTCCATGGAGATTGAGAAAACCTATATTATGTACTGACCTTGGTAATGAACTTCAAGTTATGAAGAGTGTTACATTAGGTGGTTGAGTTATCATTAAGGAATGTTTCATTTTGTCCAAATCATTCTATTCTATCGTAACTTTCATTTACTTGTAAGTAATATGTTTTTATTTGGAAATCACTTCTATTTTAAAATTTATATTATTTAAAGTTAAGATAAATTAGATTGAAATCAGTTTATAAAGAATGAAAAGAGAATATGTGTCACGGCTCAAATTCTTAATCCTAGTTTAATTCATTAATTAGGATCATAGACCGATGATGTGGGACCCGCATCGAGATACGTGCACTGATCGAGGCGATGTGATTAAGGTATATGTTAGATTTGTTATGATGTATGCCTAGTAAATTGTATATGTGTAGGCTATTAAGCCACTTCAACTTGTATTTAGTGTCAAAACGCATTAATGGGACGCGCCTCGAGATGCATGTCGGTGTGGGATCGAGGATAAAGAGTGATGTGGTAAGTTAATTTAAGCTTTGTGTAGCTTAAATAGTAGTATTAATGTGGCTATAGTTGATTTTATACTAAATGTAACCTAAGTTAGTAAAATAAAACATTAGTCATTGATACTTCTCAAGATACGTGTAGACACATCAAGAGACCAATTGAGTTTTCAATTAGTCCGAGTCGAGAAAAGTTAGTGGAGAGTTAGCGGAATTGTGTCAATATGTAGGCCATTATATTAGTCTCAAGATATTTATGTACATAAAGATCGATGGGTAATAATCAATTTTATCTATAAGTATATACGATTGAATTGATCAACTCATGCAACCATTTCATTCTCATTTCATTAACTTAGGAGCTAAGAAAGTTGGAGAAAAAGAACCAAAAAAGAAGATCAACAAAGGAATTCCAAAGTGAAGTTGAAGGAGTTGATCTAGTTAGGTGTACAACAACTAGGTAAATATACTTACATTAGTCATTTAGTTTAATTTGGAAAATTCATGAAAAATATGAAGTGCGGGATGTTCTTATGTTGTGATGGGTGTCTTGGGTGGTACAAGAGAGCCCAAGGTGTTGGAGTTAGCTATATGTGGAGAAAACTCAAAATTCAAAGTGCAAAATTCTGGATTTTCCTTCACATAACGCGCTAAATGTGCTAGCTAGCGCGCTACATACAGGTAATTAGCGCGCTAGACAAATCACCCTGCGCGCTTGGTGCTTTGAGAGCAAAAAATCATCAATTTCCAAATTATAAATTAAACACTTTGAACAAGTTCAAAACCCTAATTAAAGGTCTAAACACACTTTAAAATATAGGAAATGATACCAGAAGCTAAGGGAAGAGTCTCGAGGGTTCGGATACGTGTTTTGAGGTGTTGGGAGGCCGGATTAGCCAGGAAATTTGCGTGGATATAAAGTAAACTGATTGAGATATTTATTTACATTTCATTCATGTTTAGTTGTTCAATTCTAGTCATTTAGACTGATTTTTCCTACAGTACTTCATATAAAATAACTTGTTCCTTTGTGCATTAGATATGCAACTACATTTGTTGGATTTTTAAACCATGTCATTTATTGGGTTATGAAAGTAGTTCTTGTCTAGGACCATGATGTGATAGAGATGTGCGCGCATACGGAGTCACTGGACTTTTCGGGTTGTCGGGATCTCACCACTAACTTGTGCAGCACACGTGGTATGAGACCCGGGGTTGTTGGCAAGTATACATCATATGTGAAGGGCACTTGTGAGTATTTATATATGAGAACGGCATTTATGATGATGTGACGACATCTTAAAAGAATTGATTATGTCCTAAATAGTGGAAAAAGGTTTATGTTATGTAACTCACGGCCGACCGACTCTAGATCATTACTGCTTAGCCGAGTGTTAGTTTCATTTTACTAGATTAAAGTTGCTTATAACATGATTTCCTTTCAGCATAGTTGCTATTGTTATGCTTTCAAATACTTGTTGTATATTTGCAAATGTTAACAAATGTCTCTCAGTGTTATTTTTTACTTTACTGTACTCACCGTCATTTTTATGACGGTGAGTGCAGATCCATCGAGTAGCAGACTGGGCAAGGAGAAGATTTCAAACTACCTCTAAGCCGATGGAGTCTTTGCTATGTCCGATTTTGTAGGTTTTTGATTTGTTATATGACTTTTATATATGTCTTTATCACTTTTGGGATGTATACTATGGGTTGAGAGATTGTTGCCCGACCAAACATGTGTTGATATAAAGTTATCACCGTTTGTTATATATATGCATGTGATCTTTGTTTTATGATTTTCCACATACTAAGGTTTTATATGATTGGCTTCCGCTAATTTGTCAAGACTTCCCCTGAATAATCTTTAAATTGGGTAAAATTTTAATTTACTTGGAAATACTATTAAGTTTAAGAATGGTGTAAGGTTTATTAAAAAAATAACTAATATGGTAAGTGTATTAAAAGGCTGACTAATACGTTATTAAGTCCTACATAATAGAGGTTAAGGGCTTAATGACCTGGATTAGGGCCGGACGGCAGCCCTAATTTGAGAAGTGGTACGCACGCTTGGTATCATAGCCTAGGTTTATAAAGCCTACTCAATTGGAATATGGTTTATGTTATAAAGTGATATCAACATCATAGTTGGCATCAAAGACCAACTTTTCTAATAATCAACCTATAAAATTCCATAAAACACAAACTTAGTTGTGGAAACCAGATGATCCTAGCTCGACAACAGAGGTTCAGTTGGTGAAGGATTTTATCAGATTGAAGCCAATTTACTTTAATGGTCATTGAGATTTTGAGAAGATTGAGAAGTGGGTATTGTCTCAAGAAAAGCTGTATAGAGTCGTGCGATGCCTTCTAGAGGAAGTTCTATCATTAATACTTTCCACCAAGAAGGTGATGAAGAGGTTGAGGAAGGAGTAAATGAACTGAGACGTGGGAGCTAATGAGTCGATGATGAGTTACAGAGAAAGATACGACAATCCGAGGCAATTTGTTTGGGATTTAGTGAAAGATAATTCGGAGGATGTATATCATTTTAAAGATGGACTGAGACCAAATAAAGGGTTTTATGTGGCCAGTTTAGGTGTCAAGACTTTAGGTGAGATCTATGAGCATGCACTCTCTCACGAGACCTACTATTTGAGTAGAGTTGCCGATGGGACACCGTTGAGACCAGCGTTGTCACCTGATCATAGTGTAGAGTTTGATAGAAGGAAACAAAATGACAAGGGACATAGGAGATGGGAGAAAGGTTCTCAGGTATCAGGGATAGCTACCTCAGTTGTGCCTTGTGTATCATCTCCTACACCATTACAGACTATAGTTGGTAGACCTCCTTTGCCACCACCAGTTAGAATTGCGTTGCCAGCTCCTACTACTTTGCCAGCTCTTCCAACACCACCAACATCACGTCGCGGCAGAATAGGGTGGTAGAGGCGGCGCAGAGGTAGAGGTAGAGGTCGAGATGGTTCCCAACAAGGACAGGGGACAATAACGGGCCTAAAATTTGGTACAGAGTCGACGTAGGCCAATTACTTGTTATAGGTGTGGCCGGGTTGGGCATATGATTAGAGATTGTCCACAACCGAGTAACGGGATTACCATTACGGAGACGCGATGGACGACTCTACATGAGGACTCATTAAAGGTATGGTTTTGATTTGTGGTAAAGATTTATATATATGTTTTGTTTGATTCAGTTCTACATTATCTTTCATTTCTTGTCCCATAATAGACATCTTAGGGTTGACACTTGTTAGAGTTAGCGTACATTTGATTTGGAGTACAGAGCCGGGGATATGTTTACCCTTATTGTCTTATTGAGGGGTGTCTAGTAGAGATAGGCGGGGTAGAGTTACCTACATACTTCAGGGTGCTTGAGTTCTTAGACTTTGACGCATTATTAGGGATGCATTGGCTAGCAGCGTATCACGCTCATATCGACTATTTCAGTAAGACAGTGATATTTAGGAGTCCGATATTCACTTACAGTGGTAGTGTACCGAGAGCTGAGGGCACTAGAGGTCGACTTGCGAGTAGTGGAGAGATGGAGACTCTGGTATTGTTATATACATTAGCAGAGAGTCAGTGACCTAGACTTGACGAGATTCTGATTTTGTTCGAGTTTTCTGATGTGTTTTCAGAGGTCTTGTCTGGTTTACCACCACCGAGGGAGATAGACTTTATTATTGACTTAGTACTAGGCATCAGACCTATTTCTATATCATCATACCGCATAGCTCTTAGAGAGTTAGAGGAGTTGAGGAATCGGCTTTAGGGTTTGGGACAAAAGGAATTCATTACAACTTCTATGTTGCCATGGGGAGCACCCATCCTATTTGTGAAAAAGGACGGTACTTTAAGACTATGTACGACTATAGACAGCTGAATAAGGTTACAGTCAAGAACAAATATCCACTGCCAAGGATCGACGATTTATTTGATCAGCTGAGAGGAGCACAATTTTTCTCCAAGATTGACTAAGATCAGGTTATTATCAACTTAGGAGCAGGGATGAGGATAGGTCCAAGACAGCTTTCAGCACGAGGTATGAACACTATCAGTTTATAGTCATGCCATTTGGTTTGACTAACACTCCCCATGTTTATGGATTTGATGCATTGGGTGATGAGATCATTTCTTGATCGCTTCATGATAGTTTTATCGATGATATATTAATATACTCGAGGATGGAATGAATCACAAGCAACACCTTAGGGGAGACGCCGTAGACTTAGAGGAGCATCGGCTATACAACGAGTTCAACAAATGCGAATTTTGGGCATCGAGATCAATTTTTTAGGCCATGTTGTTGGAGCCACGGGTATTGTTGTAGTTCCAACAAAGATTCAAAGCTATTATGGATTAGCCAAACAATGACGTCGGTCATGGAGATCCGAGTTTTATGAGATTAGCAGTGGTATTGCCATAGATTCGTGAAAGGTTTTTCGAAGATTGCTTCATCGATTACGGATTGACCCAAAACACATCGATGTGAGTAGTTTGAGGAATGTGAGGAAGCATTTGCTTAGCTGAATAGATATAGACCACCGCACCAGTGTTGATATTGCCAGAGGCTAGACAAGGAGTGCTGGTATATACTGATGCTTCTCATATAGATCTAGGCTGCGTGTTAATGTAGGACAGAGGTACTGTGGCGTATGCCTCTAGACAACTGAAGATACATGAGAAGAATTATCCCACTCATGACTCATAATTGGCAGCGGTGGTGTTTGCTCTGAAGATATGGAGACATCATCTATATAAAGAGAGATTCACACTCTACACTAATCATAATAGTCTGAAGTACATCTTCACACAGAAAGAGCTGAGCATGAGACATCCTAGATGGTTAGAGTTTCTGAAGGACTATGATTTTTCTTTAGAGTATCATCCAGGAAAAGTTAACGTAGTTGCTTTGATTCACGAGTAGGATACCTACTTGCGATCTTGAGATTATTAGATGTCATATGATACATGAGTATAAATTAATCGAGGCATTGGCAATGATGAGTTAGTCATATATTCCTACGTACACTCATGTGATGATTTCTCAAGCACAAATGAGGCTTCGATCAATGTCTACACAGAGAGTGTCGAGGGGTTGAAGAGTTGATATTCTATACATGAGGTTCAAGTGACTTAGCTCAAAGTGATGATTGTGTCGATTGGACTGAGACGACGGATCAATATCTCGAGATTTAGAAACAGATTATGGATACCGCTAGTGGCGGATCTGTGAGATGAGATTCTTCAGATTCACACCATTCTAGATTCACTATTCATCCAGAAGGACCAAGATGTACTATGATATAAGGAGACATTTTTGGTCGTCTAGGATGAAGCGGACATATCTCCGAGTTTATCAATAATTGTGGGATTTGCGAAGGCTAAGCATCGTAGACCTGGAGGGTTATTGCGATCATTTCCCATCCCACGTTGGAACCGAGAAGACATAGCCATTAACTTTGTAAGGGGATTGCTTAATACTGCATGACAACACGATTATATGTAGGTGATTGTGGAAAGATTGATGAAATCTGCGCATTTCTTACCAGTTGCATATCACTACACATTTGACCAGTTCAACATATTGTTCGAGAGGAGATTATCGATCGCATGGGGTACCATTGACTATTACGTCGACAGAGATGTTATGTAAATGTCCAAGACATGATGGAGTACGCAAGAGAAGTATGGTACGTGCTTATAATTCAATACAACCTTTCACCTTTAGGCCGATGGACAAGCGAGAAGTTGATTCGGGTTCTCGAGGATATGCTTAGGGCATGTGTACTTGAGTTTGGCGGATCTTAGGAAGAGTAACTACCATTGTGTGAGTTTGCATACAATAAAATTTATCAAAGCTAGCCTTGAGATGGTGCAATTTCATGCTTTATAGGGCGAGACCATATCGCTTACCATTTTGTTGGGTTGAGCCGAGCCGAGACCTAGGGAGCTAGTGGGGCACTGAGATTATTGTTGATCACACGGAGGAGGTATAACAGATTTTTCATAGGCTTAAATAGGCATAGGAGAGGCAAAACAAGTATGTTGACACGTATCACAACAATCTCACATATAACGAGGGAGCATTTGTGTATTTGAAAGTTTCTCCTTGTAAGGGTCTTTATAGATTTGGTTTGAAAGGCAAGTTAGCACCGAGATTCATCGAGCCTTTCAAAATTAATAGACGGTCTCGAAAGGTTGCATATGAGCATGCGTTACCTCCATAAATGTTAGAGATTCATTCAGTCTTTCATATTTCTACGCTTCGACTGGCTAAGTCGGAGGTGGGTGAATGACCGATGGTGGATTTAAGTCAGATTGATATGAGTAAGTATGTGTCTTACGAAGAGCAGCCAGTACAGATCATAGATCGGAAGGTACAACAGTTGACAGGCAAGTCTATCTCGAAGGTGTTAGCTGAGTGGCAATTCCATGATGATTTGGAACTCACTTGGGAGTGAGAAAACTATATGCGAGATAGGTTTTCATACCTTTTCGAGAAAGTTATAACCTTAACTTAAGTTTAATTTCGAGGACAAAATTTCTATAAGTTGGGAAGATTTTTCATGGCCTTAAGTCTTAATCTTAGTTCAATTCCTTAATCAGGATCATTGACCCGTGACGTAAGACCCGCATCGAGATACGTGCACTAACCGAGGCGATGTGGCCAATGTATATGTTAGATTTGTTATGATGTATGCCTAGTGTATTGTATATGTGTAGGCAATCAAGTCACTCCTACTTGTATTTAGGTATCGAGATGTGAGCAGAGAAGTTCCTCGAGATGCATGTCGGTGTGGGACTGAGGGTAGAGAGTGATGTGGTAAGTTAATTTAGGCTTAGTGTAGCTTAAATAGAATTTTTAATGTGGCTACAATTGATTTTATATTAAATGTAACCTAAGTTAGCAAGTTAAGACATTAGTCAATGATACTTCCCGAGATACATATTAGTTAGAGGGAGTTAGTGGAGAGCTAGGGGAATTGTGTCATTATGTAACCCATTAGATTAGTCTCGAGATACGTATGTACATAAATATCAATGGCTAATAATTAATCTTATCTATAAGTATATTAGATTGAATCGATCAACTCACGCAACTATTTCATTTTCATTTCATTAACTTATGAGGTAAGAAAGTTGGAGAAGAACTAGAAAAAAAGATCAACAAGGGAATCACAAAGTGAAGTTGAAGGAGTTGATCTTGCTAGGTGTACAATAACTAGGAAAATCTACTTACACTAGTCATTTAGTTTAATTTGGTGAATTTATGAAAAATATGAAGTGTGGTTGTTTTAATCTTGTGATGGATGTTTTGGGTCTCTAGGTGTGGTACAAGAGAGCTCAAGGTGTTGAGTTAGCCATATGTGAAGAAAACTCGAATTTAAAGTACAAAATTCTGGATTTTCGTGCACATAGAGCGTTAGATGTGCTAGGTAGTGTGCTACCTTCGTTTAGTTCGCTAATCGGATTAACTAGCATGCTACTGAGGTAATTAGCGCTCTAGAAAAATCACCCAGCGCGTTTGGTGCTTTGACTACACAACATCAACAATTTCCAATTTATAAATTAAACACTTTGTAAAAGTTTGAAACCCTAATTAAAGGTATAAACACATTTTAAAACATCTGAAATGATACCAGAAGCTTAGGGAAGAGTCTCAAGGGTTCGGATACGTGTTTTGAGGTGTCAGGAGGCCGGATTAGCTAGGAAATTTGCGTTGATTGTAAATAAACTGATTAAGATATTTATTTACATTTCATTCCTGTTTTGTTATTCATTTTCAGTTATCTGAATTGAATTGTTCTTTGTACTCTACATGTCATGACTTTTTGTTTCTTCTCATTTTATGAGTTTACTATCATGGTATTGGTTTCATTGACTCTAAATCATATGCAATGTCATTCTTGATTGTGGAGATATCTAGTCCAATGAAATGGTATGCTATTAGGTAGGTGTGTCATGGTATTGTAATCTATTTTCCTTGTGCATTAGATATGCAATTACATTTGTTGGATTTCTAAACCATGTCATTTATTGGGTTATGAAAGTAGTTCTTAGCTAAGACCATGATATGATAGAGATGTGTGCGAACACGAGGTTAATGGACTTTCGAGGTTGTCGGGATCTCACCACTAGCTTGTCTTGCACATGCGGTATGAGACTCGAGGTTGTTGGCAAGTATATATCACATGTGAAGGGCGATTGTGAATATTTATATATGGGAAGGACATTTATAATGATGTGAAGGCATACATCACGTGTGAGGGCATTTGTGAGTATTTATATATTGGAAGGGCATTCATAATGATGTAAAGGCATCTTAAATGACTTTTTATGCCCTAAATAACGAAAAAAGGTTGATGTGATGTAACTCACTGCCGACCGGCCCTAGATCATTACTACTTAGCTAAGTTTCAATTTCATTTTACTTAACTGAAGTATCTTATAGCATGATTTCCTTTCAGCATAGTTGCTATTGTGATGCTTTCAGATACTTGTATATTTGAAAATGTGAATAAATGTCTCTCAATGTTACTTTCTACTTTCCTGTACTCACTGTCTTTTTTGTGACCATGGGTGTAGATTCATCGAGTAGTAGACCGGGCAAGGAGAAGATTGGCGACTACCTCTGAGCCAGTGGAGTGCTACTACGTATGATTTTGTAGGTTTTTGATTTTGTTGTATGACTTTTATATATGTCTTTATATACTCTTGGGGATGTATATTATCGGTTGAGAAATAGTTACCCGACCATACACATGTTGATATATAGTTATCGCCATTTGTTATATATATGCATGTGATCTTTGTTTCTTGGTTTTCCACATACTAGGGTTTTATATGAAAGGCTTCCTCTAATTTGTCAAGAGTTCTGCTGAATAATCTTTAAATTGTTTAAAGTTTTAATTTACTCTAAAATACTATTAAGTTTAAGAATGGTGTAAGGTTTATTATAAAAATAACTAATGTAGTAAGTGTATTAAAAAAGACTCGACTAATACGTTATTAAGTCCAACATGTTAGAGGTTAAGGGCTTAATGACGAGATTAGGCCGACAAATGCCTAATTTGAGATAGGGTTGTCAAAATATGATTGAGAGTATACCTTTGCTCAGGACAGAAAAGTGCTAAGTTTGAAGGTATTTGACAAGTCAATAATTAGACATGTTTTATAGTACAAGTTAAGTTAATTTTATACATAAATGATGATATTACACTAGGTATTCTCTTGTTTTTGTGATTTTAGGATTTAAATAGGAAAATGAAGAAATGGCTGAAAAAGAGGAAGAAGAGCAAAATAGATAATTGGAGAAGATGCTCAACAATTAGCTAGCAATTTGTAATTAAACTAGGAATCGCCACCTAAATTGGCAGCAAGAAAATGCCAGTGAATCCACATCGAATTGAAGAAATAGTAGAAATCGCCAGCAGAATCGATGGAGCACTGAGAGCCAATTTCAGTGATTGACTCAGTGATTTGTATACAACTTAGGAATCGCAGACAAATCATTGAGGTCTAGATTTGAAGTGTCGTGAGACCGGTAAAGCTAGGACTTACATTGCTTGATGTGAGTATACCCATTGATTATTTGTTTACATTTCATTTCATGTTTTAACTTGTTTATTATAGTCTATATTGACTATGTCTATCCTTGTACTCTCATGTCATAGACTTGTTTGTTATTCCTCACTTGGTGAGCTTGGTTTTCCATGATATTTTGATAACTTGAATTCTTTTGATTCCATCCATGTGCTATATGTCATTTCTTGTTGTTTTACTCTAAATGTAGTATAAATAGCATGCTATTAAGGATTTGTAAGTTTATGAATGACTTTATAGACTTGTACTCTTTGGAAAAATTTGTGCTTTGTAGCATAGCCAAATCCTTGGATTCCTTAATGAGTCATTTTCTTGAAATTATAAAGTAGTTATAGAATCTAGAGTCCATTCCACTATGAGTAGATCAACACACGGGGTTAGAGTCCCTGAAGATGTTGGCACTCACCACTAGGATGAGACACACGGGGTTAGAGTCCTTGGGTTTGCTGATGATATACGGGTTTCCAATAACCCTTTCCTAGGTTCTTTATGACCTATAACATGTTTTTGGATGTGTTTAGGCCTTTACTTAAGGTTGTAAGCACATTTATAGTGTTTTGGAAATTTTGGAAAATGATAGACTTTTGTCTTTGTCATGGTAATTAGCGCACTAATGACCTTATTAGCGCGCTACCTACTATATCTAGTGCGCTAAATGTTTTTCATAGAGCGTTATGTACAGGAAAACCTAGAATTCTGCAAACAAAATTCTGAGTTTACTCCACACATAGACCTCACCAATGGGATCTCCATACACACTCCTAAAACCCCAAAACATCATCAACAACACAAAAACAACCATGTATATAACTTTAAATTCATCAATTCATCAAGTTAAACTAAATAAATAGTGTATGCAAATTACCTACTTGATGAGCAAACTAAGCTTGATCACTTGTTACAGCCCAAATAGTTAATCTTAGTTTAACGTGTTAATCAGGATCAAATGACCCGTGATGTGGGGCCCGCAGCGAGATTCGTGTCATTACCGAGGTAGGTGGTAGAGGTAAATGTTATGTTTGTGGTGATGTGTGCTTAGTGTATTGTATATGTGTATACTACTAAGTCATGCTTACGTGTTGATAGGTGTCGAGACGTGAATATGGACTTGTCTCGATAAGCGTGCCGACGTGGGACCGAGGTAGAGAGTGATAAGGTAAGTTGGTTCAAGCTTTATATGATTTTATTAAGTGAGTTATATGAATTATGGTTGATTAGGTGTGATACACCAAAGTTAGTAAGTTAAAACATAAGCCACTTGATATGTCTCGAGACACGAGTTGACATGCTTCAACACCAATAGAGTTATGGTTTGGTGTCACTTAAGCATGAACTTGTGGGACATGTGTGTAGGAAGTGCACTTGTTAAGTCTCGAGATATGTGTGCACAAATGATCAAAGGCTATCATTCAACCATATCCAATTCAACTATATAAAGCTTATGATCAACAAAAGCACCTAACACTCTCTCGTTCAATTGCTTAGTTGAGAAGCAAACTTGCTAGAGAACTGAAGAGCTGTTGGGAAGAAGAAGATCAGCAAACCAGTGGAGTTGGTGAAGAAAAGATCAAGTTCACTAGTATTCATCAAGCTAGGTAACTTTTCTACTCCATTAACATAGCTCAAATCCATGAATTCATGTATTTGATGTTGTGGGTTATTGATTTATGTTGTAAATGGTGTCTTGGAATTTAAGAGGTGTGTGTGAGGGTTCCCAGGCATTAGCATAGCCTATGTGTTGATAAAATTCAAAATTCGATTATGGGAATTTTGGGTTTTACTTGCAAATAGCGCGCCAGTATGAGATCTAGCGCGCTAATATTGATTAACACACTAGATAAGGTTGGATAACGGACTAAGTTGAAAATAGCGCTAATTCCAAAATTAGCGTGCTAATTGTCATTGCAAAGACAAAAATCAGCAATTCTCAAAAATGGCTTAAACACTATAAATGGTTCTAAAACACTAAGTAGAGGTCCAAACACACTCAAAAACATCTAATGTGATGTCAGGAACCTAAGGAATTGTTTTGGGAGCTCAAACACGAGTTTCGAGGCGTTGGGAGGCCGGAGTAGCATAGGAAATTGCGTGTGTATGTAAGTAAACCTAGTGAGATATTTCTTTACATTTCATTCCTATTGGATTATTTATTCTCAATCATTTGGACTGAATTGCATTTGTACTCCGTATGTCATGACTTGTTTTCATATCTTATTACATGAGGTTGTTTCATGGCATAGTTTATTGATAAAATGATTTCATTGGCTCCAATTCATGTGCTATGTCATTATTGACTGTTATTACTAGTAGTCAGTGAAATAGCATGCTATTAGGTAGTTTTTACAGTGTTATGAATCTATATCCTTTGTGCATTAGATATACAATTGTATTTGTTGGATTCCAATGTCGTGTTGTTCTTGAATATGAAAGCAGTTCTTGTATCTAGGGTCCTTTTATGATAGAAATCCGTCTGACATACGAGGGTCACTAGACTTTCTAAGGTGATCGGGATTTCTCCACTACCTTGCGTAACACACGGGGTATGGGAATCGGGGTTGTTGGTAAGCATAACTTGGGTGACTTTACGAGTTGTAAGACTCGGGGTTGTTGGCAAGTATACATCCCAGTGACTGACATTTGGGATAATTATAAAGGCGTATTATACCGTGTAAGTACGACCTTCAAAAGAGATGTAGAGCACAACTCCGTCCATATATAGTGGAAAGACTGATGTGATTAAGATCACGACCGATCGACCCTAGATCATTACTACTTAGCCTAGTTTCAGTTTCATTTTGTTTAACTAAAGTATCTCTATGCATGATAATCTTTCAGCATAGTTGCTATTATAACACTACAAAAAAACAGCAAATCAGAAACGGAATTAGAAACGGAAATAAGTTCCGTTTCTAAATCGAAACGGAATTAGAAACGGAATAAGTTCCGTTTCTAAATTTAACAAGATTAATACGGAATTGACACGGAAAAATCGAGACGGATTTGAGACGGATCGAGACGGAATTAGAGACGGAATTAGAGACGGAATTAAATTCCGTCTCTAAAATTTGGCGCCACCATTCCCGCCAAATTCTTCATTTCTTATGACTCGTTCATCATTCCTCGAGATTTGTATTTTCTTGGATCATGGCACCCTCTCCTCTTTCCCGCACCCCACACCCCCTCCCAACAAAACAAATAGAAATCCCTAAATCATTTTCACGAAAAAATTCCAAAAACCTAAATCTGTCTCTCCGTCTCGTCCAAATTCATTCGATCGTCTTCGTCCCCAAACGTCCATCCCGTTCGATCGTCTCGTCTCTCCGTCTGGTCGTGCTAGCTGGTCTCTCTGCTTGTCTCTGCTCTGTCCGTCTCGTCGCGGTGGTCTCCGTTTCTCCGTCTCGGTCGTGCTACTGGTCTCTCTTTTGTCTCTGGTCTCGCCGTCTCTCTGTTCTCTCCGTCTCGTGCGCTGGTCTCTCGTCATCGCCGATATCTCTCGCTCTCTCTCGTCTCGATTCAGGTTAGCAAGGCATTTGTAGTTTTGGAGTCTTACTACATTCTCGATATAATCTATTTGTTTTTTATTGTTCTTTATAATGCGGGCAACACTCATTTCATGATCAAGAGCTCTTCAACTTTCATAGAGATCATTCACCTTGTGACGGTTTTGAGGAAGTACTGAACTGCTACAATGTTTTCGCTCAACTTTTGCGTCTGTCAGGTTGGCATTCTAGTCCCCTTGTTTATCTAATTTAAAAAATTTATGGAAAACCAAGGGTGACATGAGAATTATTTAAGTTTCCGCTATGGTTCATTTGATAGTTCGATCTTCTAGTAAAGATCGGAGTTGAAGGCAAGAAGATTTTTTATCTTGAAAGATTTTCCAATTTAAATTAAGCATGCAGACTTCATAAATTTCCATCTATCAATAAATATTCGGGGTGTCCGGTGTTCCTACGTACCTTATCTGCGGCATCCAGGAATATTAAAGTCGTAATACTTGTTAGCATTGCAAATATTATGCTCATGAATGAAATATGTTATAGATTTTCACTTGAATGAAGCTATATCTGCTAGGCAAAGGCATCATATATATGCCTTGATGTTCAAACATAGGAAATGAACATAATGTGGTCAACTACCATTGTGTATACTAGGTTTTCTTAGCGGGCTTTCAGCTATACTAGTCTAATAAATGGATTTAAAAAAAAATTTATTTTCTTGAAAGGTCTTAGCTATTATGGTCATGGAATCCTTTTTATTTTTGTAAATTCGTCTTGGCAATTGGCCGTGTTATAGTACTACCTTATTGTTTATGAATCGTGAAGGAACAAACTCTTGATCGGGTGTGACATATTTAAAGAGTTCGAGTTCTTATAATTGTTATTACTTTATGAGGTTTTATTTTAACTTGTTCTTGAGTGATTTGATTTGTTCCTTGGTTGATTGTGCAAAGGTGAATGAGTGCACATCGTTCGATTCTTTTGAATTTCGATCTTGAATCTCCGTGTCTTTCATTGCTCTCTGCTCTCTGGTCGTCGCTTCTGTGCTTACCGCTCCGCTCTCCGCTCGTCAAGGTAACACAAAATTTTTTTTTAACACTCGAATTCTCTTCACATTGTATCTGCTCACATTTTCCCCGGATTGGCTTTCATGTGCATTAGTTGGTGTTCTTCACTTGATCTATTAAGTTAATGTTGTGTCTTTTGTTTGGTTTAGAAGTTTTTGTTCTCGCTTCTTCTCTTACATGCATAGTTTTTGAGGTTATGCTTGTTCTATTTTTAGGTTTATTAATATGTACTATTTCATTTCAACCTTTTAATTGAGCAATTCAAGATTTATATTGATTCCGTATTTGGTTGTTATTCCATGTTTATTTTATCGGTAAAGCATGTCATCCGTATTTGGTTGTTATTCCATGTTTATTTTATCGGTAAAAAGCATGTCATGATCAACATTATAATACATTAGAATCATGTCTTGAGGTAATTACTTTGTCGTTTGATGTTATAGTTGTTAGTAATTTCATATTCATGCACTTGCTATGGATGATTGATTAGTTAGGTGTTGTTGGTTACGATTGAATAGTACCTATAATTACTTAATTTCTACTACTAGTTAGGGTTAGAAACACTAGGATTACTCTTTTAGTGAATGTTGCTATTTCACATTACATTTCTAGAGAATGGAATAAACCTATAACCTTAAGGAGGTATGAGTGAACAAGTAGTAGACGCGTTGATACTATGTGGTATTTGTATGCCTCGATATCGATATAGGTTAGGCGCACGGCCTCAACTTCGATTCCCCACACAACTAAATGTCTGCCTCTTGGTGGTCTCTTTTTGCAATCCTAAGGCATGTGGGACGAGTAAGACAAAGTGTTTGGATACCACGGATACTCAAAAATATTTTTGAGAGAAAATGCTTAGTGTCAAATAAATGACCAAAATCATTTATGGCAAGCGTAATATCATCAACATATCATATCAAAAATATGAACTTACTCCCACTAACATTAAGATATATACATTGATCAATGATGTTTTCCTTACAAACAAAACATGTTATTGTATCATTAAACTTAAGATACCACTTGTCGAGAAGTTTGCTTAAGTCCATATATTGATTTCTTAAGTTTACATACAATATGTTCAATACCAACAATCTTAAATTCTTCGAGCAAACCGATGTAAACTTCTTCATCGAAACTCTCATTTAGGAAAGTCATCTCGTACATCAATTTGCTACAACTCTAAGTCAATATGAGCTACTAATGCCATAATTATTCTCAAAAAGTATTTCTTAGAAACTGGAGATAAAGTTTATGTATAATCAATACCATATTTATGAGTAAAATATTTGGCTATAAGTCTAGCTTTATATCTCTCAATATTACCACTAGAGTCACGTTTATTCCGCAATTCAACGAGATCCGTAACTTCATTTTGAGCCATCGAGTTCAACCCATCTTTCATAGCATCGATCCATTTGTCAGAATCAACGTGATTTAGGATTTTTAGTAAGATATTGGATCATTAGTAATTATTATATCATAATCATTTTCTTGCATATATACCTCAAAATCATTTAGAATAGCTGATTTTTTCGATCTTTCACACCTTCTTAATGCTATTTCTTTTAGTTTGCCTACAACTGTCTTATTGGTGTGAATTATATCAGAGGAATTGCCATTGTTCTTATAAGTAATGGGCATAAGGATGTGATCCCTTACTTCTCAAATATTTACATTTTATGGCGTAATACTCTCATTGACTTCACCATTCTCAATAAAATCTGTATTTCTAGTTTCTACAATTTTTGTACTATGATTAGGACGATAGATTCTTGTTTTCCTTTATGGTTTGGATCATAAGAAATCCTTACAGCATCTTAGAAATATGGATAGTAGCACCCGAGTCAATCCACCAAGTGTTTAAAGAAACTTCAGTAAGATTTAATTCGAACATACAAAAGTAGTAGGCTTATCTTTCTTTTTGAATCATGTCTTTCATTTACAACAATCCTTTTGATAATGCCCAAGCTTCTTACATAAACAACATAACTCAATCAATTCCTTCTCTTTAGATTGTGATGACTCATTAATGACTTCCTAACTTTGTCAATTTATTCTCTATTCATGAGTTTAATGTGCGAACCTCGTTCTTTCACTTAGCTATCAATTTCTTCTAGATGGTGTAGATCGCTATTCCGATTTACAATATTCTCCAATTAGTGAGATTTCTTATCATCTTAATCATTATTATTTCATTACTTGAATAGACAACCGACTCGACAAGGGTTACGTTCGACTAGGAATGTCGTCTACAAACAGAGACTGGATGTACAACCGGCTCGACAACGGTTACGTTCGAATTGAATTCGCGGCGAAGGTTAAAGAATTCATATCATTTGCAAAACAACATTGTCCTACATACCAAAGTGAAAGGAAGATTAGATGTCCGTGCAATTTTAAGAAATGTCGACTTGTTCCGTACCTGGACGTCGAAACGGTTGAGCACCACCTATGTAGGTATGGATTTGTCCGGGGATATCACGCTTGGTACGAACATGGTGAGAACTGGAGATGAAGTGGCCGCAAAATTTTCACGAAATGGATTGCCATATTGATGATGCGATGTGGGAGGATACGATCCGACACCTTACCGCGAGATGCTACACAACGTGGCGGTCCAAGTTTCAATTGGAATGCCGTGGAAGAATCACCAAACCCCCAAGCACGCCAACTATATGACATGATTGATGCAAGTAGGGAACAATTGTGGCCTGGTTGCGAAACCATGACAACGTTGTCCGCAATGGCAAGATTACTTGCGATCAAGTCTCGAACATCATATATCCGAACGAGGGTATAATGAAATCATTAAACTCATGAAGGATTGTTTGCCAAATGACAACTCAATGGTTGAGAATTTTTATGCCACTAAAAGACTAATGCGAGGTCTAGGTCTACTGTTGAGAAAATAGATTGTTGTGAGGACCAATGTATGATTTATTGGGGAGTGGACTCTGAGTTGACGTCATGTAAATTTTGTGGGAAATCACGATACGTTGCACATCGACGAGGTCGTGGTCGGAACACAAAAAACCGCCCTTGCAAAAGAATGTACTACTTCCCTTTGGGCCCTCGGTTGCAACGATTGTATGCGTCTGAGTCAACCGCAAAACATATGCGATGGCATGGAGATCATTCATCGCCTGAAGATGTTATGCAACACTTGTTCGATTCGATTGCTTAGAGACATTTTAATGACGTCAATAAAGACTTTGCCGCCGAGGTTCGGAATGTTCGTTTAGGATTGTGCACTGATGGTTTTCAAGTATTTGGGATTTCCGGGAAATCGTACTCTTCGTGGCCCGTGATTTTGACTCCTTACAACCTTCCACCGTCGATGTGCATGAAATCTGAGTTTATGTTCTTAACGGTTATCGTTCCTGGACCGACCACCCAAAGCGTAAAATCGACGTGTTCCTTCGGCCAGCTTGTGAAAGAGTTGCAAGATTTATGGAACAATGGGGTGGTTACATACGACGTTTCCACCAAGACAAATTTTGTCATGCGAGTTGCCCTTTTATGGACTCGTTAGTGATTTCCCCGCATATAGCATGTTGTCCTATTGGAGCACACACGGTAAAACGCTTGTCCATATTGTATGGAGGATACAAATGCATTTCAATTGCGAAATGGTGGTAAGACATCGTGGTTCGACCGTCATCGTCGTTTCTTGGAGAAGTCATCACCATTAAGGAAAGACAAAAAAATTTCATTAGAGGCAAAATGGTCATAAATGATGATCCGCCCGCTTTGCCGTCTGGTGAAGAAAGTTTGGCAAATTGAATCGTTTGGCTTGATGAAGGTGACAAAATCGGCGAATGACCGTGAATGGGCGGATAGCTAAGAATTCGGGATGGAGGAAGAAAAGCATATTCGGGACTTGCCGTATTGGAAGACAAACTTGATCCGCCACAACTTAGATGTCATGCACATCGAAAAAAATGTTTTTGACAACATATTCAACACTATTATGTGTGTACCCTAAGAGTAAGGACAATGCAAAATCGAGGCAAGATATTCGTGAATATTGTCACCGACCTTCTCTACACATTGATTCGGCGACAAATACTTACGTCCTTGGGTGCTATGCTCTTGATACATCAAGAAGACAAAAATTGTGCGAGTGGGTTGAAAAGTTGCGTTTTCCTGATGGTTACGCATCGAATCTTGGTCGATGTGTAGATCCAAAGAAACTGCGAATGTTCGGCATGAAGAGCCATGATTGTCATATATTCATGCAACGGTTGATACCAATTGCATTCAGAGAACTTCTCCCAAACCCGGTTTGGGTTGCAATTAGCGAATTAAGCCTATTTTTCCTGGTCCCTCTCGAAATGTGTCAAGGTATCAAGATATGGAGGTCTTAGAGTCCGAAATACCAAAAATCATTTGCAAGTTGGAAAAAATTTTCCCTCAAGCTTATTTGACTCTATGGAACACCTACCAATCCACTTGGCCTACGAGGCCCGTCCGCCGGTCCCGTTCAATTTCGATGGATGTATCCATTTGAGAGGTACTATCTTGAGCCCTTGATATTATTTTCCCATTCAATAGGTTTTATATCAACATTTCTGTAACATTCATATAGGTACCTTAAACATTTGAAGAACAATGTGCGAAACAAAGCGAAGGTTGAGGGCTCCATGTGTAATGCTTATTTGGTCGAAGAGGTCACATCCTTTTGTTCTTACTACTTGAAGATCACGTTTTTACGTTGCATGACAAAGTGCCACGTAACGACGATGGCGGTCTCGGGCCCACACCGAACTTCGTTGGCAATTTCTCAATTTTCACTTATCTTGGTCGACCCATAGGGCAAGTCGAAGGAGCGGTACTTAACGAGCGGGAGTATAATGCCGCTCATTCGTACATCTTGCTCAATTGTCCGAGAGATCGCTCCTTACGTTCGATATGTCCATCACTTTCTTTCAATAATGCAAAGTACATTCATTGTTCATATTTTATTAAGACATCCGACTTACACGTTCGTTTCTTCTAGGATATTCGTCGAAGAAATCACTCAAGCAATGGGGAGTCGCAAGTTGATAGTAGTCTAGAGCACAACTTCCCCATTTGGTTTCAAACATATGTAAGGTCATTACTTTTGTACGTTAAAGATTCAAATGTTTCTCCCATAACTAATGTGTCATATTGCATCTCTAATTTTGACGAATAGGCTCTAATTCTATAGTTGACGAGACGCTTTCGTTGATCTTTCTGTTGGTCCTAGTCGATCATGTCTTCTGTCTACCCCGGTTACCTTGTTAATGGGTATAAGTTCCACTCCGCAACATATGACGTTAATAGATCGACGCGCAGAGCAAGCGCGGTGTTTTGGTGAAGGGTTCAAACTACGCTGATGTTTCCCATAACTATTATGGAGTACTGCGCAAGAGGTTGTGGAGATTGAGTATACCGGCCTCAAACGTGTGGTCTTGTTTAAGTGCGAATGGTATGACCTACACCGAATCATGGTGTGAGGACTCACCCAACACTTCAATTGGTAGAGGTTCATCGAAGTCGACGATATAACAACTACGAGCCATTTGTACTAGCAATGCAAGCCACTCAAGTCTACTACCTTTCGTACCCTTCTATGCGGAACGATCGACAAGAATGGCTAGCGCTTTGTTCTTTGTCGTCACCAAAATTGACTGACGAGGAAACTAGCAAAGACGATAATGACCAGGGCTCGGCAGAGATTGCTTTCCAAGATGGGATGCCCACCACGTGTGTAGTCGATGATGCAGACGCCGATATCAACAATCTGGATGTTCCGACTGGGACTCGATTCATTGTTGAAGCGGGTCCAAGCGATGAAGTTTATAGTGGAGATGAATCAGAAGAAGAATCCTCACCTTCTACTCATGAGAGTGAATTTGAAACGGATGATAGCGAATAAAGTATGTATATGATATGTCAACGACCAATAATGTAGTTACTTTTATTTGCATGGATCCCGTGTTATTAAGTCCAATAATTTAGACCTGAATTTCTACTTTTTGTATGCCCTTCTTTTCGATGTTTTACTCGTGAATATTGTTAGGTATCATGGCCTAGGACGTGGTCGTAGGGGATGTCGAGGTTTGCCATTAGGAGGCCATCGTCCGTGCGGAATAGGTGCGGCACCGACATCCGGCGGCGAAATACCAACCGGCCTCGTGGTCGAGGCCACGAGGGGGGTCCATAGAGGTCGTGGCGGTCGAGGTCGTGGTTCGATACTCGCATTATCGATTCCGACTTCTCGGTCTCTCGAGCACGATACGACCGCGACGTCACCACCTTCCCCTTCCATACCGTCGGGGTCGTCTCGTACCATCATCGTCGTCATCATCAGGACTATGCCTAATATACGAGTTCCCCACACCTTCTCCGACATCAATGACTCCTTTACCCACGAGGCTCGCACCCCCACCACAGCATCACCGGCAGCATCCCGACAAGAAGACGTAAGAGCAGGGTTGGAGGTGACAGGCCCTCCGCGGCCACCTCAGAGGACAGGGATGGAGCCCCCTCGCGTGCAGGGGATCCCTATCACGCTGATTGCCAATGATACGTAAGTTTGTGTTTGACTTTTATATGTCATTTTCAATATGGATGTCAAATATTGGAGAAGTAGTTAAGGTGATATCCATGTTCATGAAACACAGGGGAGTTGCATCCTTCGCACTTTTGTGCACGGAGTATGACAAAAGTTTTTAAACGATGGATGATTCCCTGAAGGGTATTGTTGGAAGTCGGTGCCGCCTCATCATAAAGACCAATACTGGCGCCAATGGAAGGTAAACAAGACTACCATATGCCTTATGATTTATACTATTTTCTCAAATAAGTGCTAACAATAGCAATCGCCAATTTGTAGATATTTTTTAGATGGGATGATGCGCTTCCCGAGGATCTCGTGCGAGCGGCGTACGACATGCTTGCGGCACAAGGTACACCGCGTTGATGCACAAGTTGAAGAAGAATCGGGTGCGACCGGTTTATGTTACGATGAGGCATGGAGGAGATACTTGCAAGATCTTGGGAGAGCGAGGACTTCCGAGTGCTAGGTCTAGGCAAGCGACGGAGAATAGGAACACCGAGGTCGAAGGCCCCAGGACTGGACCCTCAAGCACGGTGGTGGTTCCGTGTCATTTGTGACTACCCAAGAAAGATTGGTAAGTTTTTTGTAACATCTAGGATATTTTGTACATTTATACTCTTGTTCACTATGCTTGGTCTCGCACGCAGTGATTCATCCGATACGCCACCGACCGTGAATGACTTGTATTTGCATCTCCACACCGTTAATCACGACAGGATGACATTCATCGATACTAGATCGAGCGGTTCTATGTAAGTATAGAAATGATGTGTAAAATATTAGTAAGTCTTTCACTTACCCCATATCATGTATTTCGTTTGTTATGCATATATGCGGGATAGGCTCCAGAGCGGACGTCGGGAGGTGACCCGTGCTACACCGGAGCAATCGGTGGATGATGAGGCGGTGTACCTCAATGTGGCGGGTGAGTCTTCCAAAGGACGTGTCTCACGGACTCGGGTCCGTAGGGAGAAAGAAGAGGAGATACGGAGCTCCCGGTGCTAGCACGTCGCAGACACGCCGGATGTGGTGCCGCGGGCAGAGTTCGATGTCGTTGCGGAGCAACTACGAAAGGTTATGGAGTTCATGCATCGGCGTCTTGGGATGGACATGGACGAAATAGGCCTAGCTCGAACAACAACCACCACCGCCACCACCACCGCCACCTCATGACCAAGCAATACGGCCATGCAAATAGATCCGGTCGATCCACCCCAACAAGGGGACAATGTTGGGCGTGAGACGTAAGCGTGGCTCTCGAGAGATGAGCGGGTTGGTGATACATAGGTACTTCACTTGTTGTTTGTTTCAAATTCTTAGATTAAACGTTTTATAGTGTAGACAACTTTAGAAATTCTTCGAATTACTTTATGATTGACACTTCTTTTTGTGCATTTTTAGGTCGATGTTCCATTTTTGTGCATTTTTTTGTACCGCAGCCTTCCTCTTCCTGTAACCAAGCCAGGACAAAGCGGCAGAAGAAGCGCTTCCTACAAAGGACCAAAATCACGACGATATCAAATGAGCCTTCCTACAAGAACACCACAAAGTCACAACAACAACATAACTTCATTCCTATCTCGGTTTTGCTTGCTTCTTTGGTGAGCTTTTCTTTTTAAGCTTTCTTATTCTATTTGTGAGTTTTTTTGTTTTTCTTCACCGCAAGAGAGACATCGGCTGGTTTTTTTTTTTTTTTTTGGGAGTAGGAACACATGGTCGATTTGTTTTGGAGCACGCAAAGCAGTGTTGGTGGATGAGATGATGACTTCCTATCAAGATTGATGGGAAAATAGAGAGGCCGGGAAAATAGAGAGTTGGTGGATGAGATGATGACTTCTTATAGATACATTGTTCTCTTTTTTCTTTTCTTCTCTTCCTTTTGATAATCCCAAATGGTTTGTTTTTTTTTTTTTTTTCGAGTAGGAACACATGGCTTGTCACCTTTGGAGCACACAACAGTTTTAGATGGGGTGAGAGGATGAGTTCTAGAATCATACTTACATGATAGGTTTGTGCTTAACTTTTAGTTTTTCCCTTTTAGCATTCTTGCACTTCACCATTACTTATCATATGCATGTTGAAATGCAAGCCTTTCAAAGCTTGATAAATAATCCAACTCAACTTACATGATAGGTGCATCTTATAGATACATTGTTCGCCATCTCCGATGCGTAGGAAAATAGCAACATTGACCCCCAACTCACAACAACAACAAAACTTCAGTCCTTGACTGGCATTTGCTTGATGTTCATGTATTTTTTGGAAGCTTTCTTATTCCTCATTGTATGGTTTATTTCTTTTCTTCACTGCATTTCTTGAATGTCAGCTGGAATTTTTTTTTTTAAAGTAGGAACACATGGCTGGTTTGTTTTCGAGCACACAACATTTTTAGATGGGATGAAATTCGAGTTTAGGATCAAATTTGAACTGTGAATGTTGCATTGATGGGAGTTTGGGGGTCAATGTTGCTATTTTCCTACGCATTGATGGGAGTTTGGGGATCAAATTTGAGTTTAGTTTTTCCTTTTAGCATTCTTGCACTTCACCATTATCCTCTTTCATGTTCCTTATTACCTCTAGTACTCCTCTCTCTACCTACATATGTGCATAATTGACAAAAGACCAAAGCAAACTCAATCGTAAAGAAATTATAAATTAGGTTCTGAGCCACTTGTTATGTATGATTATTAGTAATTTCTATGTTTCTTCAAATCCACCATTTTTCTCATTCGCTTCCAATGTACATCCTTAGTACAATAATCTCTCCTTTGCCTACTTCTTTCAGTGCATACTCACCGGTTGTTGCCCTCGAGATGGAGATTCGAAATGCTTCAAAGCTGCGTTTTAGTTATTAGATGAAGTCCTATTTGTGTATACTTCCAAATTTTGGACCTTTTGTGAGTGTTCTTTTTTTTTTTTTTTGCTTATTTAACTGATAGATTGGTGCTTGTTGAACGATAGGATTGGTGGTTTTTGTCTATACTTCCAAATTTTGGAGCTTTTGTAATACATGACAACTTTCCGTGGATATATAATTTTTTTGGCTAGTTTTGAGTTTCACATTTTTTCTTTCTCTTTTTAATTTTTGTTGATATATTTTGTCGATGTATGGATGCGCAATTTGGCTTCTTTGGGGGATGTTAGCACCCCCAAGGAGTTGTTGGAGGGGGTGCAGGCGATGGAGTATGTCATATCGGGTTGTATTTTGATTTTTTAGGTTGGAGAATCAATTGGATTATGTATCAATGCCATATTTAAACAAAACAGAAAATTAGAGACGGATTAGCAACGAATTCAAATTTTCCGTTGCTATTCCGTCTCTAATTTTCCAGAAATATTTCTATCAATCACAAACGGATCAGAGACGGAAATAAGAATTCCGTCTCTGATTCCGTCGCTAATTAGCAACGGAATCGAGAGACTTAATCGAAACGGAATAATTCGTCTCGATTCGTTTCTAATTAGAGACGGAATCGAGACTTACTATTTGCATTTCGTCTCGATTCCGTCTCTCGATTCCGTTAATGATTAGAAACGGAATCGAGACGAATTCATAAATTTATTAATTCCGTCTCCGATTCCATTGCTAATCGAAGAACGGAATCGAGAGACGAATGCAATTACAAATGTACCATTTCGAAATAAATTCCATTTCTGTTCGCCTCTGTTCGTTTCTAATTTCCGTTTCTAAATCCGTCTCTAATCGAAACGGATATTTTCCGTCTCTATTCGTCTCTAATCGAAACGGATATTTTCCGCTCTATTCCGTCTCTAATCGATTTCCGTTTCGATCGTATCGACGACGACGCTTTGAGAGACGAACGCGTTCCTCGCTCTCGTTCGTTTCGATTCCTATCGAGACGGAATTTTATGCAAATCGAAATGGAAAATTCCGTTTACGATTTTTGCTTTTTTGTAGTGTAATTATGCTTTTTGATACTTGTTGCATAATTGGAAATGTGAACAAATGTCTCTCGGATTACTTTCTATTTTCAAGTACTCACCGTCTAGTTTTTGATGGTGGGTGCGGATCCATCGAGTAGCAGGCCAGGCAAAGAGAAGATTGGCAACTACCTTTGAGCTGATGGAGTCTTTGCTACACCAGATTTTGTACATTTTGTTTTGATGTATTACTTTCATATGTATATGATATTCTTTTGGGGTTGTATATTATGGGATGAGTGATATGTACCTTGACCAGATACATGTTGTTATATATTTCCGTTTCATTATATATACACATTTGATCTCTATTTCCTGGTTTTTCCACAAAGGTTAGACCATATGTTATAAGTTTCCGCTAATTGAATTGTTCAGACTTTCGCTCAATAACTTTTAAGTTAGAAAATTTTAATTAACTCTTATTTATTAATTTAGTAGGATAGGTATATGTTTCTATCTATTTGAACAATGTATAATTAATAGGTAATAAGGTTTTTGAAGAGGCTAACTAATTTCTTGTTAGGCCTATATGGTGAGGTTAGGGCTTAATAAATGGATTAGGCCGAGCAATGCCCTAATTTGAGAAGGGGTTGTCACATTATAGTCGTTACTAAACCCACTGATTTCTTCAATTTCTCTTCCTCATTGATCACTCCAGCAAGCATTCCTTACTTTGTAAGTTAATGAAATGAGAAAACTTAGTTTGTTGTGTTGATTCACTGCTATATATATGAATAGATATGGTTAAATGATAGCCATACATCTTGTTGTAAACACGTATCTCAAGACCTATCTAATGGCCCACATGTTGACACATGGCTGTTGAATTAAATCACTAACTTAGGCACATTTAATTCTATATCAACTATAGCCACATTAAAGCCACTATTTAAACCATAATAATCTTACAATAAACTTACAACATGAATTTGTACTCCGGTCCCATGTCAGCACACAACTCGAGGCACATCTCCACTCACGTCTTGACTCCTATACACGGGTAGAAATGATTTAGTTATATATACATATACAAAACACTAGGCACACACCATAAAAAATCTAACATATACATGGACCCTTTCGCTTCAGTCAATGCACATATCACGGTATGAGTCCCACGTCACGGGTCGGTGATGTTCATTACGAATAGTAAATGAGATTAGAAATTCAAGTCGTGAAAATTCTTCCTAACTAATGGAAACTTCATCCTCGAAATTGGAATTTAGATTGGGTTAGTACCTAATTCGAAGTGGTACGGAAATCTATCCATTATGTAGTCTTCCCGCTCCCAAGTGAGTTCCGTATCATCACGGAACTGCCACTTGACAAAAACTTTCGGGATATGCTTGTTCCTCAACTGTTGTACCCTTCGATCCACGATCTGAATAGGCTGCTCATCATACATAATATCATCACTCAATTCTATCAGACTCAAAACCACAATCGGTCGATCACCTGCTCTCGACTCAGCTAATCAAAGTATGGAAATATGAAAGACTTGATGAATCCTTGACATCTGTGGAGGAAAATCAAGTTCGTATGCAACTTTTAATCATGAAAGGCCCGATGAACCTCGGTGCAAGTTTACCCTTCACTACAAATCTCAAAAGATTCTTTCAAGGAGAAACCTTTAAATATACAAAGGCTCCCTTAGTGTACGTGAGATCATCGCGATATCTATCCGCATATTTTCGCTGTCTATCTTGAGCTCTCTTGAGTCTTTGACTGATCGGTTTGACCTTCTCCGTGTGGTCAACAATAATCTCAAGCCACACAATCTCTCGGTCCTCTAGCTCGGCCCAACAAGATGGCGAGCGACACAGTCTGCGATACAAAGCCTCAAAAGGCGCCATCTCAATACTGGCCTGATAACTGTTGTAAGTAAACTCATACAATGTTAGGTACTCCTATGATCAGCTAAACTCCAAAACACAAGCACGCAACATATCCTCGAGAACCTGAATCAATCTCTCAGTCTGCCCGTCAGTTTGAGGATAAAAAGCCATGCCGAATTGTAGGCGTGTATCATACTGCTCTTACATACTCCGCCTTATCCAGAACGTATGCATAGCATCACGATCAGAAGTAATAGTCAATGGTACTCCATGCGGCCTGATAATCTCTCTCTTGAACAGTATACTCAGCTGATCAAACGTGTAATACGTGACTACTAGTAGAAAATGAGCAGACTTCGCAATTCTATCAACGATAACCCAGATGGAATCATGTCTCCTCGGGGTCCTCGGTAATCCTCTCACAAAATCCATAGAGATGTCCTCCCACTTGTATAATGGAATGGGAAGAGGTTGTAGCAATCCTCCAGGTCTGTGATTTTTAGCCTTCACTTGCTAACAAAAATTTCACAGTTCCTAATGAACTTAGATACATCCGCCTTCATTCCAGGCCACCGAAAATACTTCTTCATGTCATGGTACATTTTGAATCTGCCTGGATGAATGGTGAATCGGGAATGGTATCACTCCTTAAGAACATCATCTTTCGGCTACGCACCGATGATATCGTTAGATCTATCTCTTAAAAGAGTCCGGGAGAGCGAATACAAGATTTAGAGTATCAGGAGGCCAGTAAAGCTAGGACTTTACTTTGTTGTTGTGAGTATACCCATTGATTGTTTATTTACAGTTCATTTCCAGTTTTTACTTGTTTGTTATAGTCTATATTGATTATGTCCAGCTTTGCATTCTCATATCATGGACTTATTGGTTATTCCTCACCTGTTGTGTTTAGTTTCCATGATGTTTCGATAAATTGAATTCTTTTGAATCCATTCATGTGCTATGTCATTTCTCGCTGTTTACAGTGGATATATTGTAAATAGCATGCTATTAGGAGTTGAGAAATTATGATTGGTTTTATGGATTTGCATTCTTTGGTAAGTTTGTGCTTTATAGCATAGCCAATTCTTGAATTCCTTTATGAGACATATTCTTGGAATTATAAAGTAGTTATAGAAGCTAAAGTCCATTGCACTAGAGTTGAGCGACACACACTAGAGTCCTTGGGGATGTCGGCACTCGCCACTATGATGAGGCACACGGGGTTAGAGTCCCCGGGTTGCTTATATACGAGGTTAGAGTCCCGGATGCCACTAGGGTTAGAGTCCCTGGTGAGGATTCGGTTGTGCAACACCACACATGTCCTATAGTGGTTAAGGTTTTACTAACGTAAGTCACGGCCGACCGGATCTAGATCATAACTATTTAGGCATGTGTCAATTTCGTTTGTTTAACTGTGGTATTTCTTAGCATAAATGTTGTACTTGTCTTTCTTGTTTAACATATGCTTTTAAATACCATTAAGTTTGATTTGGAAATGTGAATAAATTGGTCAATGGGGATTATCACATTACTTTTTGTACTCACCGTCATTTTTATGACGGTGGGTGCAAAGTCTTGCCGTCGACGAGCAAAGTGCCGCACAAGCGAGAAGATTGGCGACTACCTCTAAGCTAGTGGCATACCTGTGCTTCGACATTTTGTAGGTTTTGATATTCCATGTATTATGTACTTATGTTTTTAATATGTTTTGTGGTTGTATATCGGGATGAGTGTTTAGCTACATGACTTATGATGACCATCACACTGTTTATATTCGCCACTTTATTATATATGCATGTGATAATGGTTTCCTGGTTTCCATACATTTAGGATTTATTATAATTGCTTCCGCATAATATGTTAAGTCTTACGCTATAACTAATAAATTATGTAAAGTTTTAAATTACTCTGAAATCTAATAATATGATGATAGGTGTGTTACTTATTCTAAACATGAGAATGGATGAGATTTGGATAGAAAGGCTGACTAATACGTAGTTAAGTCCTGTGGGATTAGGATTTGGGTTTAATTACGGGATTAGGCCGGGTGGTGCCCTGGATTAGAGAAGTGTCCCTCACAGTAATGAGCTGCAACTGGTATGAAATGTGCAGATTTCGTCAATCTGTCCACAATCACCCAGATGGAATCATGTTGACAGATAGTCCTTGACAATCCTCTAACAAAGTCCATGGCAATATCTTCCCTCTTCCATCGTGGAATGGGAAGCGGTTGCAACAATCCTCCAGGTCTACGAGGCCTTCACCTGTTGGCAAATCCCGCAGTTCTTGATAAACTTCGCTACGTCCGCTTTCATCCCAGGCCACCAAAAATGTCTCTTCATGTCATGGTACATTTTGGTCCTTGCTAGATGAACGGTGAATCGGGAACTGTGTGATTCATGAAAGATCTCATCTCTCAGCTCTGCCACTGCTGGTATCCACAATATGCCTCTAAATCTCAAACAATGGTCTGTCGTCTCTATCTAGTAAGTACAATCAGTACTCTGGGCCAACTCACTGAATCTCGGGTATAGAATGTCGGCTCTCTGACCCTTTGACAATCTCTGAGTAGACACCGTTTGAAGCCTCATCTGTGCACAAATAATCACTCGAGTGTCGGTAGGAATATATGACTGAGTCATCATCGCCGCTGCCTTGAGTAGTCCATACTCGTGTGTCATATGACATCTAACAATCTCGGCATCTCTAGTCGATATTCTACTCAGTGCATCTGCAACTACATTAGCTTTTCCTGGATGATATTCCAGAGAAAATCGTAGGCTTTCAGAAATTCCAACCATCGGCGCTATCTCATGTTCAGCTCTTTCTGTGTGAAGAGGTATTTCAAACTCTTATGACCAGTATAGAGTATGAACCTCTCTCCATACAGATGATGTCTCCAAATCTTCAAAGCAAACACTACCACTGCCAACTCTAAGTCATGAGTTGGATAGTTCTCACATGTATCTTCAGGTGTCTTGATGCATAGGCCACCGTGCCTCTATCCTTCATCAACACACAGCTTAGACCCATATGAGAAGCATATGTGTATACGAGGAACCTCTGTCCAGCCTATGCCAATAAAAGCACCAGTGCAGTAGTCAACAATCTCTTCTATTGAGCAAATGACTCCTCGCATTCCTCATACCAATGAAGCCTGATGTCTTTCTGGGTCAATCTGGTCATCGGTGAAGCGATCTTCGAAAAATCCTTCACGAACCTTCGGTAATATCCTACGAACCCTAGAAAACTCGTGATCTCCGTTACTGATGTCAGCGCTGGCCAATCTATAATAGCCTGAATCTTGGCTGGATCTACAGTAATGCCTGCTGCTCCAACAACATGTCCCAAAAAATTGACCTCTGACAACCAAAATTCACACTTACTAAATTTGGCGTAAAGTCTATGCTCCCTCAAAGTTTGCAACATCTCCCTGAGGTGCTGCTCGTGATCTTCTCGAGACCTCGAGTATATCAATATATCATCAATGAAAACAATCACGAAACGGTCAAGAAATGGTTTCATCACCCGATGCATTAAATCCATAAACATGGTAGGAGCATTAGTCAAACCAAATGGCATAACTATAAATTGATAGTGTCCATATCTCGTACTGAATGTCGTATTGGACGTATCCTCATCCCTGATCCTAAGATGATGATACCCTGATCGCAGGTTTATCTTGGAGAAATACTACGCTCCTCTCAGCTGCTCAAATAAATCATCAATTCATGGTAAGGGATACTTGGTTCTCGATCGCGACCCGATCAATCGTCTATAATCGATACACAGTCTCAAAGTACCATCCTTATTCTTCACAAATAGGATGATGCTCCCCATGATGATATAGATGGTGTGATGAATCCTTTCTCTCCCAAATCCTTCAACTAACTCCTCAACTCCTCCAACACTCGTGGAGCATGCGGTACGGTGGTATAGAAATTGGTCTAGTGCCTGGTACCAACTTAATAATGAAATCTATCTCTTTCGGTGCTGGTAAACCAGGTAAGTCTTCCAAAAACACGTTCGGAAACACACACAATCGGTATCTCAGCAAGTCTAGGTCCCTGACTCTCTACTATGGTATATAACGACACCAGATTCTCCATCTCTTCACTGGTCACAATTCGACCTTAAGTGCCCTCGACCCTCGGTATACTACCACTATACGTAAACATCGGATGACTTGGGATCTCAAATATCACTGTCTACTGAAACAGTCGATATGAGCGTGATACGCTGCTAGCCAATCCATCCCTAACAACGCGTCGAAGTCTAAAAACACGAGCACCCTGAAGTCTGCAGGTAATTCTATCCCGCCTATCTATACTGAACATCTCTTAATAAGACAATTAGGGTAAACTCTATCCTCTACTGCAGTACTCAAAATCAAATGTACGCCAACTCTAACCAGTGTTAACCCTAAGATGCCTAACATGCGACCAGCAATGAAAGATATTGTAGAACCTGAATCAAACAAAACATATGATTGTCTACCACAAATGGAAACCATACCCTCAATAAGTCTTCGTGTGGCATCTGCATCAGGCTGTGCAACCATATGTACGCCCTCTCGACTCTATGATGGTATAACGGTTGTTCGTTATGGACAATCTCGAATCACATGTCTGACCTGACCACACCTATAACATGTGATAGGTCTACGCTAATCATGAACTTGATCCTTGGTATGTACTGTCTCTCGCACCTATCCGGAACTATCTTGTCCCGTACCCCTACCTCTACCTCGGCCTCTACCATCCCTGGCACAAGCTAACGTGGCGCTCGGTAGGTCTTGTAAAGTAGTAGTAGTAGGAGTTGGCAATGCATGTCTAACTCGGTGGTGTTAATGGAGGTCTACCAACAATGGTCTCGCAAAAGTGTAGGAAATAATACATATGGTACGATCGCGTGCAGATATCCCAACACCCTGGGAACCTCTATCCCATCTCCTTGGTCCTTTGCCCTTTTGTCTTCTCCTCTCATACTCCGCAACCCGATCAAGTGTCAACACTGGTACTAATGGTGTCCCATCGCAACTATGCCCAGATAATAAGTCTCGTGAGAGAGGCACGCTCGTAAATCTCCCATAATGTCCCGGCACCTGAACCGACCACATAAAATATAGTATCTCGGCCTCAATCCATCTCCAAAATGATACACATAATCGAATCCTCTCTCACTAAATCTCCGATGAACTGCCTCAGATAGCCATATATGTCTCTATAGCTCATCACTGACTCGCCAGCTCCCTGTCTCAGGTTCATGAACTCCTTCCTCAACCTCTTCATCACTGCAAGTGGGAAGTACTATTGATAAAAATTCTTCTTGAAGGCATCCCACGACTCAAACTCTCCTTTTAGAGCTATCGTCGCATGCCACCAAACATTGGCGTCTCGTCGTAGAGTGTACGACGAAATCACAACTTGGAGTCTATCCTCAATCCTCAAGACTCTATGTAACTTCTCCCGAGACAAAACCTACTTCTTGATCTTCTTAAAGTCTCGCTAACCATCAAAGTAGACTGGCTTCAATCTGATGAAATCCTTCGCCAACTGAACAACTGCTGACGAGCTAGAAGATGGAGTTGTAAAAGACGGTGTAAAAATTATCTTTATGGTTGGAGCTGCTATATCGGTATAGTCTCGCACTACCGCACTGCTCGTTAGTAATGTGGATGTAGTTGCAGTAGTAAGGACTGGTGTGTGTGTGCTGATGGAGCGAAACATGTAGCCATCATAGCGATGAACTCCGCTAACTGCTGCCCTTGAGCAACTACTTGATCAGATAGCCTCTGAAAGTCATCTATTGATGGTAAAGAAAGCTAGCTACCACTCACACATGCATCCCCGCTATCGCGTGAATCCGCCATCGGTGTGTGTAAGTTGATAACGATCGCGAATCAGCTACTACGTAGATAACGCATATATACATATAAAACAAAAAATTAACATGTACATATGAGACATCCCCAACTCGCTTTCACTCACTTCCCAACTAATGGTTTCTAGGCAAGGATCATTGGTTTTCCACAACTAAGATTTCAACTTTTCTAATTTTAAATTTTTATTTGTTACTTATTGGAAAAGCTGAGTCTTTGGCTACACATTGTAGCTTTGGTATCACCTTGTGGAATGACTATTTTCCATAATCTTAATGTTGATTAATTTAGGTTGTGTAACCTAGGTTTTTATAAACATAGGCTCTGAAACCAACTGTGACGACCCCTTCTCAAATTAAGGCACCGCCCGGCCTAATCCAGTTATTATGCCTTAATCTCACCATATAGAACCTAACAAGGAATTAGTCAGCCTTTTCAACAATCTTATTACTTACCAACTTTTTTTATTAGTTTTCAAATAGATATAAACATATACCTATCCTATGTAAATTCATAAATCGAGTTAATTAAAATTTACTAACTTAAAAGTTATGCAACGAAAGTCTTAACTAATTAACTAGCGGAAGCTTATAAACATTTAGCCTAACCTTTGTGGAAAAACCAGGAAATAAAGATCACATGCATATATATAATGAAATGGTGATATATAACATCATGTGTCTAGTCAAGGTACTACTCACTCAACCCATAATACATAACGCCATAAGTATACCATATGCATATAAAAATAATACATCAAAAATCAAACCTACAAAATGGGTGTAGCAAGATGCTCCACCGGCCAGAGGAGGTAGTCACCGATCTTCTCTTTGTCAAGCCTTCTACTCGATGGATCTATACCCACCGTCACAAACTATATGGTGAGTACTTGTAAATAGAAAGTAATACTAAGAGACATTTGTTCACATTCCCAACTATGCAACAAGTATCAAGAAGCATAATAATAATAGCAACTATGCTAAAAGAATATCATGCAAAGAGATACTTTAGTTAAACAAAATGAAATTGACACTAGGCTAAGTAGTAATGATCTAGGGTCGGTCGTCCGTGATCTTCATCACATCAGCCTTTCCACTATATAAAGATGGAGTTGTGCTCTACTTCTCTATGAAGGTCATACTTACACGGTACAATACGCCTTTTATAATTATCCTAAATGTCAGTCACTGGGATGTATACTTGCCAACAACCCCGAGTCTTACAACTCGTAAAGTCACCCAAGTTATGCTTACCAATAACCCCGAATCTCATACCCCGTGTGTTGCGCAAGATAGTGGAGAAATCCCGATCACCTTGAAAAGACTAGTGACCCCCGTATGTCAGACGAATTTCTATTATAAAATGACCCTCGATACAAGAACCACTTTCATATTCAAAGAACAACACGATATTGGAATCCAACAAATACAATTGCATAACTAATGGCACAAAGGATATAGATTCACAACACTACGTAAAAACTACCTAATAGCATGCTATTTCACTGACCACCGCAATAACAAATCAATAATGACATAGCACATGAATTGGAGTTAATGAAATCATTTTATCAACAAACTATGCCATGAAACAACCTTATGTAATGAGAATGAACAAGTCATGGCACATGAAGTACAAAGGCAATTCAGTCCAAATGACTGGAAATGAACATATGAATAGGAATGAAATGTTAAGAAATCTCTCAATCAGCTTACATACAAACAATGCAATTTCCTATGCTACTCCGACCTTCGAATGCCTCAAAACTCGTATTTGAATCTCCGAAATATTTCCCTAAGTTCCTGACTAAAATTTTAGTATTGTTTAGTCTTAAATGGATGTTTTGGGTTAACGTTCCTAAACCCATCGGACCTAACTTAAACCCAACTTATTTTGATTAGTTTGATATTAAAAAACTAGGGAAGTGTTCTGGGGATTCAAATACGAGTTTCGAGGTGTTGGGAGATCGGAGTAGGTTAGGAAATTGCGTCGATTGTAATTAAATTGATTGAGATATTTATTTATATTTCATTCCTATTTACATGGTCATTTGTAGTCATTTGGATTGATTTACCTTTGTATTCAATATGCCATGACTTGTTGTTCTTTCTCATTACATGAGGCTGCTTTCGTGGTATAATTTGTCGATCAAAAGATTTCATTGACTCCAACTCATGTGCTATTTCATTGTTGATTGTTAATACATGTGGTCAGTGAAATAGCATGTTATTAGGTAGGTGTTACATAATTTTGTAATCTATTTCCTTTGTGCATTAGATATGCAGTTGCTTTATTGAATTCTCAAACTATGTTATTTCTTGAAATATGAAAGTGGTTCTTGTATTTAGTGTCTTTACATTATAGAGGTCCGTCGGACATTCGGGGGTCACTAGACTTCCAGGGTGATCGGGATCTCTCCACTATTTTACACAACACACGGGAAATGAGTCATGTGTTTGTTGACAAGCATAACTTGCACAACACATGGGGTACGGGACCCGGGGTTGTTGGCAAGTATATATCACAGGTGACTGACACCATCGAAAGGTTATAAAGGTAAGAGCACTGCTCAGACCTTCACATTGATGTAGAGCTCAGCTCCATCCTCGTATAGTGGAAAAGGCTGATGTGATGAAGATCACGGTCGATCGACCCTAGATTATTACTACTTAGTCATGTGTCAGTTTCGTGTTGTTTAGCTGAAGTATCTCTTTGCATGTTCTCTTTTCAGCATAGTTGATGTTATCATGCTTTTTAATACTTGTTGCATAATTGAGAATGTGAACAAATGTCTCTCAGTATTATTTTCTATTTTCTTGTACTCACCGTCTAGTTGTGACGGTGGGTGCAGATCCATCAAGTAGCAGACTGGCCAAAGAGAAGATCGGTGACTACCTGTGAGCCAGTGGAGCATTGCTACACCCGATTTTATAGGTTTAGATTTTTGATGTATTACTTTTATATGCCTATCATATACTTTTGAGGTTGTATATTATGGGTTGAATGATTAGTACTTTGACCAGACACATGTTATATATCGCCATTTTCTTATATATATGCATGTGATTTTTATTCTCTGGTTTTTCCATGATTGTTAGGTATCACAATAATGCTTTCGTTAATTTGTAAGACTTCGACTGAATAAAATTGTAAGTAAGCAAAATTTTAATTCACTCCGATTTATTATATTACATAAGACATTAAAATACATAATGAACTTATAATTTGTAAGTAGACAAATGGCTTTGAAAAGGCTGATTAGTTTTGTGTTAAGTTCTACGAGGTGAGGTTAGGGCTTAATGACATAATTAGGTCGGGCAAAGGCCCCTAATTTAAGAAGGGGTCGTCGCATGAGGTTATGGCTTAATGACGGGATTAGGCTCGCGTGCCCTAATTTGAGAAGGGGTCGTCAAAGTCAGTATCAAAGCATAAGTTCTAGAATATTATGGATAGTTTATGGAATTGTCAAAAGTTGGGATATCATAGTTACATGTGGTATCATATTCTATGTTTATAAAGCTTATGAGAGCCTAAGTTTATGAGCTTAAGATTGTGGAAAATAGTCATTCCACAAGGTGATACCAAAGCTAAAATATTTAGCAAAATACCTAACTTTTCCAATGAGTATCAAATAAAAATTTAAACAAGAAAACATAAATCTTAGTTGTGGAAACCCAGATGATCCTTGCCTAGAAACCATTAGTTAGAAAGTGAGTGAAAGTGAGATGGGGATGTTTTGTTTGTACATGTTAGTTTTCTATATGTATATATGACTTAGTTACGTGGTAGCTGATTTCCGTTCATTATCAACTTGTAGACACCGATGGCGGATTCACGCGATAGCGCGGATGCAAGTGCGAGTGGCAGCCAACGTTCTATACCATCAACTGATGATTTTCTATCTGATCGAGTAGTTGCTCTGGGACAGCAGTTAGCGGAGTTCATCATTATGAGCGCACGTTTCGCTCCATCAGCACAGACACCAGCCCTTACTACTATGACTACTTCCACATTACTCACAGTAGTGCCGATAGTACAGACTGTACCAGTGATAGCAGCTCCAACCATAGAGAGTTTTTACACCGTCTTTTACACCTCCATCTTCTAGCTCGATAGCAGAGGTTCAGTTGGTTAAGGACTTCATCGGGACCGAAACCGCCTACTTTAATGGTCAGAGAGACATCGAGAAGCTCGAGAAGTGGGTACTGTCTCAGCAGAAGTTGCACCGAGTCTTGAGGATTGAGGACAGACTCCGTGCTGAGATTTCTTCGTACACTTTACAGAGAGATGCAGATGTATAGTGGCGTGTGACGATAGCTTCTGAGGGAGTGTTTGAGTAATGGGATGCCTTCGAGATGAAGTTTTACCAGCAGTACTTCCCACTAACAGTGATGAAAAGGTTGATGAAGGAATTCATGAACCTGAAACAGAGAGCTGACGAGTCGGTGATGAGCTATCAAGATAGATATGGCTATTTAAGGTAGTTCGTCAGAGATTTAGTGAGAGAAGATTTGCATGATGTATACCATTTTAGAGATGGACTGAGGCTTGATATTGGATTCTATATGGTCAGTTCAGGTGCCAGGACGTTAGGGGAGATTTACGAGTGTGCACTCTCTCACGAGACCTATTATATAGGGAAAGTTGCCGATGGGACACTGCTAGTACCGGCGTTGATACCTGACCAGGTTGTGGAGTATGAGAGGAGGAGACAGAGGGGCAAAGGACCAAGTAGATGAGATAGAAGTTCCTTCGATCGTAGACATCTACGTAGTTGTACCCTTTGTATCATCTCCTACACCATTGCAAACAATTGTTGGTAGGCCCCCTCCGCCACCACCACTCAAACCTGCACTGGCAGCTCCTACTACTACTTTACAAGCTCTACTAGCACCATTCAGCAGCAGCAGGGTGGTAAGGGCTGAGGCAGAGGTAGAGGTAGAGGACGAGATAGTTTCTGACAGGGCCAAAGACAAGCACAGGCCCAAGATCAGGTTCAAGGACAGCGTAGACCAGTCACTTGTTTTAGGTGTGGTCAGGTTGGGCACGTGATTCGAGAGTATCAATAGCCAGCAACCATGATTGCACCACAGAGTTGAGAGGGCGTACATATGGTTGCATAGCCTAATGCAGATGCCACACGAAGACTCATTGAGGGTATGGTTTCCATTTGTGGTAGAGAGTCATATGTTTTGTTTGATTGATGTTCTACAATATCTTTCATTTCTTGTCATATGATAGGCATCTTAGGGTTGACACCGGTTAGAGTTAGCGTACATTTGATTTTGAGTATCGCAGCTGGGGATAGGGTGTACTCTAATTGTCTTTTAGAGGGATTTCCAGTAAAGATAGGCAAGGTAGAGTTACCTACGGGCTTCAAAGTGCTCGAGTTCTTAGATTTCAACGCGTCATTAGGGATGGATTAGCTAGCATCATTTCACGTTCATATCGACTGTTTCAGTAAGGCATTGATATTTAAGATCTCAAGGCATCGGATGTTCACATACAGTGGCAGTACACTGAGAGCTGATGGCATTAAAGGTCGACTTGAGACTAGTGGAGAGATGGAGACTCTGATAACATTGTATGCTGTGACAAAGAGTCATGGACTTAGATTAGAGGAAATTTTTGTTGTATGCGAGTTTCTTGACGTATTTCTGGAAGACTTACCTAGTTTACCACCACCGAGAGAAATATATTTTACTACCGAGTTTGTACCAGGTACTAGACCTATATCTATACCACCATACCGCATGGCTCCGCGAGAGTTGGAGGAGTCAGTTGCAGGATTTGGGAGAGAAGGGATTCATCACACCTTCTATGTCACCATGGGGTGCACCGATCTTGTTTGTGAAAAATAAGGATGGTACTTTGAGACTGTGCATCGATTATAGATAGTTGAACAAGGTCATAGGCATGAACAACTATCCATTACCACGGATTGATGACTTATTTGTTCAGCTGAGAGGAACGCAATTTTTCTCCAAAATAAACTTGAGATTAGGGTATCATCAGCTTAGGATAAGGGATGAAGATGGGTCTAAGATGGCGTTTAGCACAAGATATGGACACTATCGGTTTACAATCATGCCTTGACTAAAGCTCTCCGCTATGTTTATGGAGTTGATGCACCGGTAATGAGACCATTTCTTAACCGCTTTGTGATAGTTTTCATCGCTTATATATTGATATATTTGAGGAATCGAGAAGATAACGAGCAACACCTCGAGAGATGTTGCGGACTTTGAGGAGCACAAACTATATGTCAAGTTCAAGTAAGTGTGAATTTTGGTCGTCGTAGGGTCAAGTTTTGGGACATGTTGTTGGAGCGGTAGGTATTGTCAGTAGATTCACTAAGATTCAGTTATTATGGATTGGCCAAGACCGAGGTCGATCCACAGAGATCATGAGTTTTTTGGGATTAACAGGGTATTATTGTAGGTTTGTGAAGGATTTCTCGAAGATCGCTTCACCAATGACCAAATTGACCAAGAAAGACGTCAAGTTTGATTGGTCTAAGGAATGCGAGGAGGCATTTGCTTAGCTAAAGAGGTCGTTGACTACCGTACCAGTGTTGGTATTGCCAGAGGCTGGATAAGGATTCCTGGTATATACAGATGCTTTCCATACAGTTCTAGGTTGTGTGTTGATATAGGATAGAGGAACGGTAGCTTATGCATCTAAACAGCAGAAGATACATTAGAAAAGCTATCCCACTCATGACTTAGAGTTGGCGGCTGTAGTGTTTGCTTTGAAGATAAAGAGACATCATCTGTATGGAGAGAGGTTCACACTCTGTACTGATAATAAGATTTTGAAATACTTCTTCATACATAAAGAGCTTAACATGAGACATCGTCGATGCTTGGAATTCCTGAAGGTCTACGACTTTTCTCTGGAATATCACCCAGGAAAAGCTAACGTAGTTGTTGATGCACTGAGTAGAATGTCGGTTGGAGATGCCAAATTTGTTTGATGCCATATGACACATGAGTATGGATTACTCGAGGCAAATGGCGATGACGACTTAGTTAGATATTCCTACCAATACTCGGGTGATGATTTATGCATAAATCGTGCTTCGACCATGATGACCCTTTCAAATTAGGGCACCGCCTCGGCCTAATCCCGTTATTAAGCCCTAATCTCACCATATAAAGCTTAACAAGGGAATAGTCATCCTCGTCACAAAACCATTTATCTACTTAATATTTATTATTTGTTTTGAATATAAACCTTTACTTATCCTACGTCAATTCATAAATCAGAGTTAATTAAAATTTTGTTTACTTAAAAGCTTATTCAGCGGAAGTGTTAACAATCTAGCGGAAGCTTATAACATGAGTCCTAACAATTGTGGAAAAATCAGGGAATAAAGATCACATGCATATATATGATGAAACGACGATATATAATATCATGTGTATGGTTAAGGTACTACTCACTCAACCCATAATTTACAACCCCAAAAGTATATCATGTACATATAAAAGTAATACATAAAAAATCAGAACCTACAAAATCAGGTGTAGCAGTGCTCCACTGGTTTAGAGGTAGTCGCCGATCTTCTCTTTGCTCGGTCTGCTACTCGATGGATCTGCACCTACCATCATAACTAGACGGCGAGTACAGTAAAAGAGAAAGTAATACTGAGAAACATTTGTTCACATTCCCAATTATGCAACAAGTATCAAAAAACATGATAATAGCAACTATGCTAAAAAGAGGACATAAAAAGAGATACTTCAGCTAAACAACATGAAGCTGACACATGGCTAAGTAGTAATGATCTAGTGGTCGGTCGGCCCGTGATCTTCATCACATCACCCTTTTCCACTATATGAGGATGGAGCTGAGCTCTACATCAATGTGAAAATCTCAGCAGTACTCTTGCCTTTATGACCTTTTGCTGGTGCTAGTCACCTGCGATATATACTTGCCAACAACCTCGGGACTCATTTCCCGTGTGCTGCGCAAGATAGTGGAGAGATCCCGATCACCCTTGAAGTTAATGACCCCCGTATGTCCGACTGGACCTCTATAATGTAATGGCCCTAGATATAAGAACCACTTTCATATTTCAAGGAATAACATGGTTTGAGAATTCAATAAAGCAACTGCATATTAATGCACAAAGGAAATAGATTACAATACTATGTAACACCTACCTAATAGCATGCTATTTCACCTACCACATGTATTAACAAATCAACAATGACTTTGCACATGATTAGGGGTCAATGAAATCATTTGATCGACCAAGTATACCATGAAAGCAACCACATGTAATGAGAAAGAAAAAAAGTTATTGCATATTGAATATAAAGGTAAATAAGTCCAAATGACTGAAAATGAACATGTCAATAGGAATGAAATGTAAATAAATATCTCAATCAGCTTTACTTACAATCCATGCAAATTCCTAACCTACTCCGCTTCCTAACACCTCGAAACTCATATTTAAATCCCTGGAACACTTCCTAGTTCCCTAATATCAAATTACTCCAAATAAGTTGGGTTGAAGTCAGTCCAATGGGTTTAGGAACTTTATACTTTAACCCAAAATAGCCTTTTAAAACAAACAACACTCGAAATTTTAGTCTTATATTGCGCACAATTTTAGGCATGAAATTGTCCTAATATCAAAATCTTCCACAACTGCAAAGATTGTTGGTCTCTATCTTAGCTTTACAAAAAGGTTTAGTTTTCAAAATTTCGATTTAAAATGAAAGAAATATCATATTCCTACTAAACATTGCTCTAATTGAAATCTAACCCGACGAGCGGAATTAGAAAATCTATTTCTCCCAATATATACTTCCAAAAAATGTTATTTTTGGTCACAAGGTATCAACCATACCCAATAACAACATACTAAAAGATTAGCTCAATTGGATAAGTAGGTAGGGAGTTATACTTTTAACAATTTTAGTTTTAAAAATCTTCTACTACATTTCAGCACCTACTTGTAGAGCACTTTTGGACATGAAAACAATTGAATTAGAACATCTCCAACGAATTAAAGTTGTTCCTCTTTGACTAAGCTTTCCAATGCCACCGGTTTAAGTCGATCTGAATCTAAAATGAGCAAGTTATGACAAAATTACTTAGATGAATCCCTAATACAACATGCAGAAATACAGTTTTGGTTTTACAACTTCAAAAATTTATATCTTTATGATTTCAAAACCAAATTAAGAACTTTAATATAGATGGATTATTAGCTTGAAATGAGGAATGCAAATATATAAACCAATTATAAAATCTTAATCATTTATCCTCTGAATTTGACCAAAAACCAGAACGAGTTTCAACTAAATAGGGAGATATATACCTAGTTTGATAAACACCTAGCTTAACTTGATCTCCCCTTCACCAAGCCCACTTTGGTTGCTGGTCTTCTTCTTCCTCCAACCTTTTCCTTCTCTCAAGCAAGTTTCCTTCTTAATTAAGCAATGAAATGAAGTTGACTTGGTTGTATGAGTTGATTACTGGCTTTATATATTAAGTGGATGTGGTTGATTAATAACCATTGATCTCATTGTACACACGTGTCTCGAGACTCATCTAGTGATACACCTATTAACACATGTCCCACTAACTCATGCTATGTGACACCAATATGTAACTCTATTGATGTTGAGATGAGTCAATCTCGATGAAAATCAAGGGGCTATAGTTTTAACTTACTAACTTAGTTTCATTAAGTGTATAATCAACCATAGCCATGTATAAAGAGGTAAAAAGAAAACTAAAATACTTAAGACAATAGAACAAGAAAAAGAAGAGATGATGGCGAATGTCATTCCCACTTGGGAATGGATGGCCGCGCAACTAAAATACACAAATTTTCCCGAATGACTATAATCTTGGTATTTAGCCAAAGTGGAAGCCTACGAGAAATCTCTACAAAATTCTAAATTAACCAATACAAAGTAAACAATAATTATAAGGTAAATGAAGATATGCATTCTAATTCTATCGTTCTATGACGATTAGCAAACGCTACGGAGACAAAACCTAAAAAAGACATATCTGAACCATTTAGGAAATTAAAAGTTAATGAAAACTTAGAACAAAAGACTTCACCTTTAAAGAGAATGCCAAAGAAATGTTTTGACTCTGGAATGTTTGTCATACCAATCACAAATAGGCAAGTCTTCTATTGAATTTGCTATGTGTGATCTTGGAGCATCAATTAACATTATGTCACTTAAAATTTATGAATCATTAAAAATAAGATCGTTAACTAATACGCCTATTAATCTTACTTTAGCAAACAACACCATCATTAAACCGTGTGGATTATTGGAAGACATCCTGGTACAAAAACATGATTTAGTATTTCCACTGATTTTTATGTCATGGAAATGAGAGATTCTACATCACCTAATCCTTTGCCTATACTATTAGGTAGACCTTTTTCTAAGATAGCTAGAACTAAGTTAGATAATTTTGAAGGTACAATGTCCATGAAATTTGAAGATAAGATTGTTAAATTCAAGATTAATAATGAATATAACTATGAAACTTATGAAGAATGTGATGAATTATTTGACAATGAAATAGATGATAATGTATTCCTAGACTTAAACTATTATGAAAATTTTAACACTAAAATTTATCTAATCAATGTAGTAACAATGGAAACTAATAAAGGGATTCAAAAGAAAAAAATTGATTAAAAAAACTTTAAAAGAAAAGAAAGTAACTCAAGAATGGAGAGTTAAGTAACCGAGAATAGAAAAATCATTAACAAGCCTAAGTTTCTAGATCCAAGTACAATAAGAAAAGGAAAAACCAAACTTGAATCCTATAAAGCTTAATTATCCTGGAGGCATAAACTTGCATATTAAAATCGAATGGGCTTGGTATTACAAAACTCAATATGATACAAACTCTAATGCAAATCTCATGTCGATACAATTCTTTCTACAAACGCAATTGGAGTAGAATTCACTTGCTCTCAAAGATTCTCTTTACCGGATGGAACTTTAATTCAACCAGTAGGAATGGTCACGGATGTGCTAATTCAAGTGGGCAAAAACACCATAGCCACGATTTTTTTGGTCATGCCACATTTTATCAATAAAAATCCTCCTTTAATTTTAGGACGGCCTTCGTTAGCCACTACTCTTGCTATTATAGATATTCTGAACAAAACAATTACTCTGACAATCAATGGTCGAGCATTCACTTTTTGGAATGGCACTAGAGTGGAAACTCTAAATTCAAGTTTCGAGATCCAAACTAATTCTGAAAGGGTTTAGTTGAGTCAACGGCGACAAATAAAAGCGCTTTATGGGAGGCAGCCCATATTCTATGTTTATTTTACACTTAATTAATTTTATTAAGAATTTCCTTTATTTTAGTATGTTATTATTCTCTCACTTTTTGACTCTTATATTAGGAATATTTTCAGAATTTATACTTTGAGGTGATTTCAATTGAGGGGGAGTGATCGAGTTTTTTTTGCTTATATGTCCATATTACAAGTCGTATTATTTAGTTGCTTATATATTTATTTATTTATTTATTTAATAAAAGTATTTAGTTAGTGATATGTCCCACTCAAACTTTCGGATTTTTATCCAATTCTACTTTGATTTGAACTTTTATGAACAATGAATAAGTTAATTAAAAGATAAATTGTAAAAAAGATAGTAAAATAGGCCTGGCGATTCTCGGCGATTCAGATTAGCTATAAGAGTCTCTTGCTAAATCGGTAGCAAGACATAGAAAAATCGATGCAAGTTTGGAGTCTGCAATTCTAAACAACTCGCTTTAAAAGGAATCGCTAGTTTATATCGAAGAGGTCGGTGTGCGTGCCGCAAGTATAACAACTCGCTTTTAGTAATAGTTTAATCAACATACATTGACTACGGATATCGTCCTCATGGATAGATTTTTCACTAGTTGTTAACTACCGATTTAACTTAAGCTATTGCTTAGGAATTCACTTTTTATTGGTTTTTTTATCTAAACTAAACTTTACTTGAACTTTTACATTAAGTATATCTTAGTTCACAACTTCACCTAGGTAATTTAATACTATGCTTTGTAACTATTTTTACATCTCATTATGTTGTGTGTAATGTCTACTTAGAATAGAAAATTTTCCTTCAAATCCACTTCAACCCACTGTCGTGATGGAAAAGATTCTAATGTGCAAGCTAGAACTCCATCTATCGGTGTGAATAACGTAAGTTCCACATTGCTTTAAGTCTCAAATCATTGGATTCATAACCAACTAAGTTTACTATTCGAGCCTCCCTAATCAACAACTATCTATCGATGTTGTTTATTTTACGCTTGTACCATTCATGTCTAGAATAAAAGCTTCAATGGTCATGATAACTCCTAAAACTTAAATTCATTAAACACGTGATCAAGATGTCTAAAGTATTAAGCTCATAATCATAACAAATTCTAACTATTGCATTTTTTATCATCACTTTTAGTCATATCCAAAACATAACATTCATACCATAAGATCCATTGATTCTTAAAATAAATAGACTACTCGCACTTTGAAACACACATATGACAATTTATAATGGAAATCATTGTAAATCATAGATGAATATAAATATTACCTTGAATTAATCAACGAAACCAAACTTGAATTGTAAACGTGAAGTCTTCAATGTTTTCTGCACACAAACTCCTTAATACTCAAACTCATTGTAAAACGTTAACAATTCTAATAAATTTAATCCTAATCATTCGCTTAATAGGACCGTGACGTGACGACATGTGACGGCCCCTTCTAATCTAGGGCATCGCCTAGCCAAATTCCGTAATTAAGCCCAAATCCCAACCCCACAGGACTTAACTACGTATTAGTCAACCTTTATATCCAAATCTACTTCGTATTAGTGTTTAGGATAAATAAAACACATGTCACTTTTCAATTGAATTTCAGAGTTAATTAAAACTTATTAAAATTTATAAAATTTAGCGGAAGTCTTAACAAATTATGTGAAAGTAATTATTAAAATATTAAGTGTGTGGAAAAAAAAAATAACGATCACATGTTTATATACAAAGCGGCGAATATAAACAAGTGTGATGTCATCATAAATCATGGAACTAAATGCTCAACCCAATATACAACCCCAAAATGTATCAAAACATAACTATATAATACACAAAATATCGAAACCTACAAAATGTCGATACAGAGGTACACCTCTCGGCTCGAGGTAGTCTCCAATCTCCTCCTTGCTCAGGCTGCTCATCGACGGCTCAAGACCTACCGTCATAAAAAGGACGGTGAGTACAAAAAGTAATAGTAATCCTGTTGACCAACTCCTTCACATTTCCAAAACAAACTAAATGGTATTTAAAAGCATAAGTTCAATAAAGAAAAACTAGTACCACGATTATGCCAAGAAATACCACAGTTAAACAAGTGAAACTAACATAAGGCTAAATAATTACGATCTATATCCGGTTTGTTTGTGACCTACGTCGGCCGAAGCCTTAACCACTATAGGACATGCGTGGTGTCGTACAAGGTATAATATCACTAGAGACTCTAACCCCAACATCATTAGGGACTCTAACCACAGGTATCATCGGGGACTTTAACCCCGTATATGGGCAACCCTAGGGACTCTAACCCCATGTGCCTTATCATAGTGGCAAGTACCAACATCCTCAAGGACTCAAACCCCATGTGCTTAGATCGACTCATAGTGCAATGGACTTTAGATTCTATAACTATTTTATAATTCTAAGAAATTGACTCCTTAAGGATTCCAAGAGTTAGCTAATGCTACAAAGCACAAATTCTCTAAAGAATACAAGTCCATAAAACCATTCATAGCTCCATAGTTCTTAATAGCATACTATTTGTACTACATTTACTGTAAAACAACAAGAAATGACATATAGCACATGGATGGATTCAAAAGATTTCGATTTATCAAAATAGCATGAAAACCAAACTCAACAAGTGAGGAATAATAATTAAGTCCATGATATGAAAGTGCAAAGCTAGACATAGTCAATATAGACTACAACAAACAAGTTAAAACTAGAAATGAAATGTAAATAAACAATCAACAGGTATACTCACATCAAGCAATGTAAAGTTCTAGCTTTATAGGTCTCCCAACACCTCAAATCACGTATTCGCAACTCTGAAACCCTTTCCTAAGCTTCCTGATATCAAACAAATCCAAATAGGTTAGGTTTAGGTTAGGAAAAATGGGTTTAGGAACCTTAACCCAAATAACCCCTTAAAACTAAACAATACTGATATTTTAGTCTTGTATAGCAGTGCACTTTTAGGCATGAAAATTTTCTTAATCTCAACATCTTCCCATGTACAAAGTTTTTTTTCTCTAACTTAGCTTTTTGAAAAGGTTTGGTTTGCGTAATTCGGATTTAAAATGAAAGAGATATCACAATTTTTCTAAACAAAGCTCAAATTAGAACTTAATCTAACCAACATAATTAGAAAATTCATTTCTCCCAATCTATAGTTTTAAAATTCATGATTTTTTGTCACAAGGCAGCTAACATACAAATAAAAACATAATAAAAAATCAGCTCATTTGGATGAGTAATTAGAGAGTTATGTCATTTACAAATTAAGTTTCAAAAATATCATAATGCATTTAATCACCTATTTGTAGAGCATTTTTGGACATGAAAACATTTGAACTACGAAATTCTAGTAGAACAAAGTTGTTTCCTTTTGAGTTAGCTTTCAAATGCCACTAGATTGGGTTTATCTCAGTTTAAAATGTGCAAGTTATGACCAAATTACATAGGTTGGTTCATAATATAACATGCAGAAATTCAGTTTTGGTCTTACAATTTCAAAAATTCATATATTTTTTATTTCAAAACCAAATTAAGAACTTTTTAAGAGCTGGATTATCATCTTGAAATGAGGAATTCAAATATATAAACCAATTACAAAGACTTAATCATTTACCCTATGAAATTGGCCAAAAACCAGAACTTACTTCAACTTAAAATAGGGAGATATGTACCTATTTGATGTACCACCCTAGCTTGATCAAGCACTACACTACCACCAACTCAAACTGATTTTTTTATTCCTCAAACTTCAGCAAGTTTCTTAGCTCCGAAGCTTATGAGAATGAAAATATGTGGGTTGCATTAATTGATCTCTAACTATATATATGAAATGGATATGGTTGAATGACAACCATTGATCTAATCACAGACAAGTTTCTCGAGACCTATCTAATGGTACACCTCTTAACACATGTCCCACTTACCTCCACTAATTCATGTCAACTAACTCCAATGTGTGACTTAATTGATTTCTAGATGTGCTAATATGTGTCTCGATGCAAATCACATGGCTAATGTTTTAAAATGCTAACTTAGGTTACATTTAATTAAAAATCAACTATAGCCACATTAAAACCACTATATAAGCTATACTAACTCAATATATACTTACCACAACACTCTCTACCCCAGTCCTACGTCGGCACACAACTCGAGGCATGTTTTCACTCATGTATTGACACCTATACACGAGTAGGAGTGACTTAGTAGTCTACACATATACAACACACTAGGCATACACCACAACAAAATCTAACATATACCTCGGCTATCTCGCCGCGGTCAATGCACATATCACGGTGTGGGTCCCACGTCACGGATCGGTGATCCTAATTACGAATAATAAACAAGATTAGAAATTTGGGCTGTGAAAAATCTTCCCAACTAATGGAAATTTCACCTTGAAATTAAAATTTAGGCTAACATTAATACCTGACTCGAAGAGGTACGGAATCCTAACCATCATATAGTCTTCTCGCTGCCAAGTGAGTTTCGTGTCATCATGGAACTGGCACTTGACGAGAACCTTTAGGATAAACTTGTTCCTCAACTTCTGTACCCGTCGATCTAGGATTTGAATAGGTTGCTCCTCATAAGTAATATCATCACTCAGGTCTATTTGACTCAAAGCCACAATCGGTCGATCACCTGCTCTCAACTCATCTAATCGAAGCATCGAAATATGAAAGACTAGATGAATCCTTGACATCTCTGAAGGCAACACTAGCTCATACGCAACTTTTCCGATCCGTTTCTTAATCATGAAAGGCCCGATGAACCTTGGTGCAAGCTTACCTCTCACTCCAAATTTATGAATACCCTTCTGAGGAGAAACCTTCAAATGTACAATGGCTCCCTCGGTGTATGTAAGATCAACGCGATATCTATTTGCATACTTCTTCTATCTATCCTGGGCTCCTTTGAGTCTCTGAAGGATCAGTTTTACCTTCTTTGTGTGGTCAAGAACAATCTTAGGCCCCACAATCTCTCGATCCCGTGGCTTAGCCCAACACAATGGCGAGCGACAAGGTCTGCCATATAAAGCTTCAAATGATGTCATCTCAATACTGGCCTGATAACTGTTGTCGTAAGAAAACTCATACAGCCCGTAACATATCCTCGAGAACCTTGATCAATCTCTAAGTCGCCCATCGATCCGAGGATGAAAAGTCGTGCTAAACTATAGCGCCTACCATATCTTTGCTCTTGCATACTCTTCCATATTTTGATCTAACGTGATCGTCAATGGTACTCCATACTGATCTAATAATCTCTCGCTCAAATAGTATACTCGGTGATCAAACGTGTAATGCGCAACTCTTGGTAGAAAATGAGCGAGACTTCATCAATCTGTCTACGATCACACATATCGAATCATGTCTCCCGATGGTCCACGACAATCCCCTCACAAAATCCATAGCAATGTCTTCCCACTTTAATCGTAGAATGGGAAGAGGTTGTAGCAACTTTCAAGTCGTGATGTTTAGCCTTCACTTGCTGACATATCCCACAGTTCTTAATGAACTCAAACACATCTGCCTTCATCCCAGGCCTCCAAAAATATCCTTTCATGTCATGGTACATTTTGGTCCTGCCTGGATGAATGGTGAATCGACAACAGTGTGATTCTTGAAGAATCTCATCTCTCAGCTCTGACATTGACGGTATCCACAGTCTGCCTTTAAATCTCTAATATTGATATGTCATCTCCGTCCACTCAATACAATCAGTACACTAGGCTAATTCACAGAATTTCAAGTAAACAATGTTGGCTCTCCGACCCTTTGACACTCTCTGTGTAGACACGGTCTAAAGTCTCATCTGTGCACAAATCATCACTCCAGTGTCGGTAGGAATATTCTGCTGAGTCATAATTGTTGCTACCTCAAGTAACCCATAATCATGCGTCATGTGGCACTTGATAACCTAAACATCTCTAACCGGTATCCTACTCAGTGCATATGCGACTACGTTGGCTTTTCCTAGGTGATACTCCACAGAAAGTCGTAATCCTTCAGAAACTCTAACCACCCACGCATCGTCTCATGTTCAAGTCCTTTTGGGTGAAGAGATATTTCAAACTCTTATGATCAGTAAAGTATGTGAGTTTCTCTCCATACAAATAATGTCTCCATACCTTCAATGCAAACACTACTGCCGCCAACTCCAAATTATTTCTTCTCATGTACTTTCAACTGTCTGGAGGCGTAAGCTACCATACTAATACCCTTTATCAACACACAACCCAGAGACCCATATGAGAAGCATTTGTGCACACTAAGAATCCATGTCCGACCTCGAGCAATATTAACATGGCGCAGTAGTCAACAATCTCTTCAGCTGAGCAAATGTCTCCTTGCATTCGTTTGACCAATCAAATTTGACGTCCTTCTGGGTCAACCTAGAAATCGGTGAAGCGATATTCTAGAAATCCTTTACAAACCATCGATAGTAACCTGACAAATCGAGAAAACTCCTGATCTTTGTGACTAACGTCGGTGTTGGCCAATCCGTGATTGCTTGAATCTTGGTCGGATCCACTGCTATACCGATTGCTCCAACAGCATGGCGCAAAAACTTGACCTCTAAAAGCCCAAATTCACATTGGTTGAACTTGGCATAAAGTCTGTGCTCCCTCAAGGTCTGAAAAGTCTCCCTAAGGTGCTGCTCGTGATCCTCTCTAGTTCTCGAATATATCGATATATCATTAATGCAGACTATTACGAAGCGATCAAGAAACGGTCTAAAAATCCGATGCATCAAATCCACAAACACTATAGAGGCATTGGTCAACCCAAATGGCGTGACCGTAAACAGGAAATGTCCATACCTCGTGCTAAAAGTTGTCTTGGACCTATCCTCATCCCTGAACCTAAGCTGAAGATACCCTTATCATAGGTCTATCTTGGAGAAAAACGGTACTCCTATCAGTTGATCAAATAAATCTTCAATCTTCGGCAGTGGATACTTGTTCCTGATTGTGACTTTGTTCAACTATCTCATAGTCGATACAAAGTCTTAAAGTACCATCTTTCTTATTCAAAAAAATGACGAGTACTCCCCATAGCGACATAGAATGTGTGATGAATCCTTTATGTCCCAATTCCTGAAGCTGTGTTTTCAACTCCTCTAACTCTTGCGGTGTCATGCGCTACGATGGTATGAAAATTGGTCTGGTGCCCGGTACCAACTCAATAATAAAATCAACCTCTCGTGGCAACGGTAAACCAAGTAAATCCTATGGAAACACATCTGGAAACTTTCTAACAATCGGTATATCATCAAGTCTAGGTCCCAGACTTTCTAGTACTATATATAGTGCAACTAATGCCCCCCATCTCCTTTCTAGTCGCAAGTTGTGATGACCCCTTCTCAAATTTGGGCACTTGCTTCGCCTAATCCCGTTATTAAGTCCTAATCTCACCGTGTAGGACCTAACAAGGACTAGTACCTATCCAAAACCATTTACCTACTTATTATTTATTATTTATTTTGAATAAAAACCTATACAAATCCTATGTCAATTGATAAATCAGAGTTATTTAAAGTTTTGTTTACTTAAAAGTTTATTCAATGGAAGTCTTAACAATCTGGCAGAAGCTTATAACATGAGACCTAACAATTGTGGAAAAAAAACAGGGAATAAAGATCACATGCATATATATGATGAAATGGCGATATATAATATCATACGTCTGGTCATGATACTACTCACTCAACCCATAATATACAACCCTAAAAGTATATCATATAAATATAAAAGTAATACATTAAAAATTCAAACCTATAAAATCGGGTGTAGCAGTGCTCCACTGGATCAGAGGTAATTGTCGATCTTCTCTTTGCTTATTCTGCTACTCGATGGATCTGCACCCATCGTCACAAACTAGACGGTGAATACAAGAAAGTATAAAGTAATACTGAGAGACATTTGTTAACATTTCCAATTATGTAACAAGTATCTAAAAGCATGATTATAGCAACTATGTTGTAACGAGAACATGCGAAGAAATACTTCAGCTAAACAACATGAAACTAAAACATGGCTAAGTAGTAATGATCTAGGGTCGACCGGTCGTGATTTTCATCACATCAGCCTTTCCACTATATGAGGATGGAGCTGAGCTCTACATCAATGTGAAGCTCTCAGTAGTGCTCTTGCCTTTATAACCTTTTGCTGGTGCCAATCACCTGCGATACAAACTTGCCAACAACCCCGGGTCCCATACCCCATTTGCTGAGCAATTTATACTTGCCAACAATCCCAAGTCTCATTTCCCATGTGCTGCGAAAGATAGTGGAGAGATCCTGATCACCCTAGAAGTCTAATGACCCCGTATGTCCGACAGATCTCTATAATATAATGACCCTAGATACAAGAACCACTTTCATATTTGAAGAAATAACATGGTTTGAGAATCCAATAAAGTAATTGCATATCTAATGCATAAAGGAAATAAATTACAATACTATGTAACACCTACCTAATAGCATGCTATTGCACTGACCACACGTATTAACAATAAATAATGACAGCACATGAATTGGAGTCAATGAAATAATTTTATCAACTAACTATACCATGAAAGCAACCTCATGTAATGAGAATGAACAATAAGTCATGACATCTGGAGTACAAAGGCAATTCAATGTAAAGGACTGGAAATGAACATATGAATAGGAATGAAATGTAAAGAAAAATCTCAATCAGTTTACTTACAATCCACGAAATTTCATATGCTACTCCGGCCTCCCGACACATCAAAACTCGTACTTGAATCTCCGTAATACTTCCTTAGGTTCTTGATATCATATTATAGGTTTTCGAGTGTGTTTAGACATTTACTTAAGGTATTAAACTCTTTTATAGTGTTTATGGAATTTTTGAAAATTGCAGTTTTTATGTTGTCACAGACCTAGCGCGTTAATGCCTAGCTCTACCAATCCTGAGCTAGCGCGCTAATCCAAGTTAGCGTGCTAGCTGATCCATTTAACGCGGTATGAGCAGAAAAAACCCAGAATTCTGAAATCAGAATTCCGAGTTTTCTCTACACATAGGCCATTTTAATGCCTAACAAACCTCCATACACACTACTAGAGTTCATGACATCAACCACAACATAAAACAATAATCCACAACATTAAATTCATGAATTCATTGGATTAAGCAAAATCTATGGTGTAGAAGAGTTACTTAACTTGATGAACACTAGCTATACTTGATCCCTCCATCACTAAATCACCAAGTTTTTATTGATCTTCTTCTCCAGCAGCTCCTCCTTCTCCAGCAACTTTGTGTCATGACCCAAGTTTCTAATTTGAGTTTAACTCCTTAATTAGGATCAAGTGACCCATGACGTGGGACCCGCAATGAGATGTGCCATAGCGGAGGTGAGATGGCTGAGGTATATGTTATATATGTTGTGGTGTATGCCTAGTGTATTGTATATGTGTAGACTACTAAGTCATTTCTACTTATGTATAGGTGTCGATACGTGTGTGGGAATGTGCTTCGAGTTGATGCCGATGCGGGATTGAGGTAGATAGTGATATGGTAAGTTGGCATAGGATTATATATACCTTTTATAGTGATTTATACATGGCTATGGTTGATTATATCCTTAATGAAGCTAAGTTAGTAAGTTAAAACAATAGCCACTTGATTTTCATCGAGACACGTATTGACTCATCTCAAAATCAATGGAGTTACATATTGGTATCACATAGCATGAGTTAGTGGGACATGTGTTAATAGGTGTATCACTAGATGAGCCTCGAGACACATGTGTACAATGAGATCAATGGTTATTAATCAACCACATCCACTTATTATATAAAGCTAGTAATCAACTCATACAACTATGTCAACTTCATTTCATTTGCTTAATTGAGAAGGAGACTTGCTGGAGAGAAGGAGAAGGATTGGAGGAAGAAGAAGACCAGCAAACAAAGTGGGCTTGGTGAAGGAGAGATCAAGTTAAGCTAGGTGTTCATCAAACTAGGTACATATCTCCCTATTTACTTGATACCGTTCTGGTTTTTGGTCGAATTCAGAGGCTATGTGACTAAGATTTTACAATTGGTTTATATATTTGGATTCCTCATTTTGAGATGATAATCCAGCTATATTAAAGTTCTTAATTTGGTTTTGAAATCATAACGATATGAATTTTTGAAGTTGTAAGACCAAAACTAAATTTCTGCATGTTGTATTAGGGATTAGTCTATGTAATTTGGTCATAACTTGCTCATTTTAGATTCAAATAGACTCAAACCAGTGGCATTTGAAAGCTTATTCAAAGGGGAACAACTTTTCTTAACTAGAGATGTTATAATGGAAATGTTTTATATGTCCAAAAATGCTCTACAAGTACGTGCTGAAATGCAGTAGAAGATTTTTAAAACTAAAATTGTTAAAGGCATAACGCCCTACCTACTTATTCAAATGAGTTGATCTTTTAGTATGTTGTTATTGGGTATGGTTGCTGTCTTGTGACAAAGAATCACATTTTTTGGAAATATATATTTGGAGTAATAGATTTTCTAAGTTCGCTGGTCGGGTTAGATTTCAAATAGAGCTATGTTTAGTAGAAATGTGATATTTCTTTCATTTTAAATCGGAATTTTGAAAACTAAAACTTTTTGGAGAGCTAAGATAGAGACCAAAAATCTTTGTATCAGTGGAAGATTTTGATACTTGGACAATTTCATGCCTAAAATTGCGCCACAATATAAGACTAAAATTTCAGTATTGTTTAGTCTTAAAGGGCTATTTTGGGTTAAAGTTCCTAAACCCATTGGACCTAACTTAAACCCAACTTATTTGGTTTAGTTTGATATCATGAAACTAGGGAAGTGTTCCAGGGATTCAAATACGAGTTTCGAGGTATTGAGAGACTGAATTAGCTAAGGAAATTGCGCGGATTGTAAGTAAACTGATTGAGATATTTATTTACATTTCATTCCTATTTACATGTTCATCTCCAGTCATTTGGACTGAATTACCTTTGTATTCAATATGCCATGACTTGTTGTTCTTTCTCATTACATGAGGTTGCTTTCATGGTATAATTTGTCGATCGAATGATTTCGTTGACTCCAAATCATGTGCAATGTCATTGTTGATTGTTAATACATGTGGTCAATGAAATAGCATGCTATTAGGTAGGTATTACGTAGTATTGTAATTTATTTCCTTTGTGCATTGGCAGTTGCTTTATCGAATTCTCAAACTATGTTATTTCTCGAAATATGAAAGTGGTTCTTGTATCTATGGTCATTACATTATAGAGGTATGTCAGACATACGGTGGTCACTAGACTTCCAGGGTGATCGGGATCTCTCCACTATCTTGCGCAGCATACGTGAAATGAGTTTTGAGGTTGTTGGCAAGTATATATCATAGGTGACTGGCACCAGCAAAAGGTTATAAAGGCAAGAGCACTTCTCAGACCTTCACATTGATGTAGAGCTCAACTCCATCCTCATATAGTGGAAAAGGCTGATGTGATGAAGATCACGGCAGACCGACCGTAGATCATTACTACTTAGCCATGTGTCAGTTTCATGTTGTTTAGCCAAAGTATCTCTTTGCTTGTTCACTTTTCAACATAGTTGTTATTATCATTCTTTTTAATACTTATTGCATAATTAGGAATGTGAAATTCGTCCCTCAGTATTACCTTCTATTTTTCTGTACTCACCGTCTAGTTGTGACGATGGATGCAGATCTATTGAGTAGCGGACCAGGCAAAGAGAAGATAGGCGACTACCTCATAGCCAGTGGAGCACTGCTAGACCCGATTTTGTAGGTTTTGATTTTTATGTATTACTTTTATATGTATATGATATACTTTTAGTGTCGTGTATTATGGGTATAGTGAGTAGTACTTTGACTAGACACATGATATTATATATCAACGTTTCATCATATATATGCATGTGATCTTTATTCCCTGATTTTTCCACAATTATTACGACTCATGTTATAACCTTTTGCTAGATTGTTAAGAATTTTGTTTGAATAAGATTTTAAGTAAGAAAAAATTTAATTAACTCGATTTATAAATCGACATAGGATAAGTATAGGTTTATATTCAAAACAAATAATAAATAATAAGCGGGTAAATGGTTTTGTGATAGGCTTACTAGTCCCTTGTTAGGTCCTATACGGTGAGATTATGGTTTAATAATGGGATTAGGCCGGGAGGTGCCTTAATTTGAGTAGGGGCCGTCACATATGGTTTTAGAGCCTAAGTTTTTAAAGCTTAGAAGAGCATAAGTTCTAGAATATTATGGACTATTTATGGAATTGTCAAAAGTTGGGATATCATAGTCAAATGTAGTATTATATTCTTTGTTTATAAAGCTTATACGAGCCTAAATTTATAGAGCTTAGGATTGTGGAAAATAGTCATTCCACAAGGTGATACCAAAGCTACAATGTGTTGCAAAATGCCTAACTTTTCTAATGAGTAACAAATAAAAATTTAAACAAGAAAACATAAATCTTAGTTGTGGAAAACCAAATGATCTTTGACTACAAACCACTAGTTAGGAAGTGAGACGGGGATGTCTTATATGTGTACTTGTTAATTTTCTATTTATATATGCGCTATCTATGTAGTTGCAGGTGTCCCAAACATTGTCAACTTGCAGAGCACGATGGCAGATCGACGTAAGATCGAAGATTGCAGCAGCTCCAATGGTGCACACTCTTCCAATAGTAGAGACATTTAAGACTCTACCATTTCCCCACGCCCACATCTTCCTGCATATCAGTGAAGGTTGAGCTTGTCAAGGACTTCATCAAACTCAAGCCAGCCTACTCCGATGGATTGAGGAACTTTGAGAAGATCGAGAAGTGGGAACTATCTCAAGAGAAGCTTCGTAGGATAATGAAGGTTAAGGCAAAAGTAGAGAACGAGGTCGAGAGAGTTTCCAAATAGGGGCCGAGACAAGCACTGACCTAAGACAGGTTTAGGGACATTGTAGACCAGTCACTTGTTATAGGTTAGGTAAGGTTGGGCACAAGATTAGAGATTGTCCACAACTAGCAGCTGTGTTTCCACCGCAGAGTCGAGAGGGTGTACACATGGTAGCACAACCCGATACAGATGCCACATGGAGACTCATTGAGAGTATGGTTTCCATTTGTGGTAGACGGTTATATGTTTTGTTTGATTCGGGTTCTGCAGTATCTTTCATTTATGGTCGCATGATCGGCAACTTAAAGTTGACACCGGTTAGAGTTAGCGGACATTTGATTTTAAGTACGGCAGCTGGGGATAGAGTCTACCCTAATTTTCTTGTTGAGAGATTACCAGTAGAGATAGGCGAGGTAGAGTTACCTGTAGACTTCAGGGTTCTTGAGTTTTTAGAGTTTGATGCATTGTTATGGATGGATTGGTTAGCAGCGTATCATGCTTATATCGATTGTTTCAGTAAGACAGTGATATTTAAGATCCCAAGGCATCCGATGTTTACGTATACCGTACACAGATAGCCGAGGGCAATAGAGGTCGACTTGCAACCAATGGAGAGATGGAGACTTTGGTGTCATTATACACTGTAGTAGAGAGTCAAGGACCCAGACGTGTGGAGGTTCTAATTGTGTGCGAGTTTCCAGATGTGTTTCTAAAAGACTTACCTGGTTAACCACCACTAAGAGAGATATAATTTATCATTGAGTTGGTACCAGGCACTAGACCTATATCTATACCACCATACCGCATGGCTTCGAGAGAGTTAGAAGAGTTGAGGAGTAAGTTGCAGGATTTGGGAGAGAAGGTATTCATCGCACCTTCTATGTCACCATGGGGAGCACTGGTCCTGTTTATGAAGAAGAAATACAATAATTTGAGAATGTAAATCGATTATAGACAGTTGAACAGGGTCACAGTCAGAAACAAGTATCCATTACCATGGATTGATGACTTATTTGATCAGTTGAGAGGAGCGCAATTTTTCTCTAAAATAAACTTGAGATCATGGTATCATAAGCTTAAGATCAGGGATGAAGATAGGTCCAAGATGGCGTTTAGCATGAGATATGGACACTATCAGTTTACAGTCATGTCGTTTGGTTTGACTAATGCTCCTGTCATATTTATGGATTTAATGCACCAGGTAATGAGACCATTTCTTGACCGCTTTGTGATAGCTTTCATCGATGATATATTGATATATTCGAGGGCTCGAGAAGATCATGAGCAATGCCTCAAATAGACATTACAGACTTTGAGGGAGAATAGACTATACGCCAAGTTCATCAAGTGTGAATTTTGGCTGTTAGAAGTCAACTTTTTGGGATATGTTATTGGAGCAGCAAGTATTCTTGTTGATCCAGCTAAGATTCAGTCTATTATGGATTGGCCAGCGCCAACGTCAGTCACAAAGATCAGGAGTTTTCTGGGATTACCAGGGTATTATCGTAGGTTCGTGAAGGATTTCTCGAATATCGCTTCACCAATTACCAGATTGACCCAGAAAGACGTCAAGTTTGATTGGTATGAGGAATACGAGGAGGCATTTGCTCAGCTAAAGAGATTGTTGACTACCGCACCAGTGTTGATATTGCCGCAGGCCGGCCGGGATTTCTGGTATATACAGATGCTTCTCATACAGGTCTAGGTTGTGTGTTGATGCTTAATAGAGGCACGATAGCTTATGCATCTAGACAACTGAAGATACATGAGAAAAACTATCCTACTCATGACTTAGAGTTGGCGGCGGTAGTGTTTGCTTTAAAGATATGGAGACATCATTTGTATGAAGAGAGGTTCACAATCTATACTGATCATAAGAGTTTGAAATACCTCTTCACACAGAAAGAGTTTAACATGAAACAACGCCGATGGTTGGAATTTCTGAAGGTCTACGACTTTCTCTGGAATATCACCCAGGAAAAGCTTACGAAGTTGCTGATGCACTGAGTAGGATGTCGGTTAGAGATGTCTAACTTGTTAGATGTCATATGACACATGAGTATAGATTACTCAAGGCAGTGGCGATGATGACTCAGTCAGATATTCCTACCGATACTAAGGTAATGATTTGTGCACAGATGAGGCTTCAGATAGTGTCTACTTAAAAAGCATTAGAGGGACAAAGATTCGACATCTTATACCTGAGATTCAGTGAGGTAGCCCAGAGTACTGAGTGTACTTAGTGGATAAAGACGACAAACCATTGTTTGAGATTTAGAGGCAGATTATGGATACTGGTAGTTACAGAGCTGAGAGAATATATTCTTCAAGATTCACACTGTTCCCAGTTCACTGTTCATCGAGGTATGACCAAAATGCACCATGACATGAAAAGACATTTTTGGTAATTTGGGATGAAAGCCGACGTATCAGAGTTTATCAGGAATTATGGGATTTTCCAACAGGTGAAAGCAGAGCATCGTAGACTTGGAGGATTGTTACAGCCACTTCCTATTCCACGATGGAAATAGGAATACATAGCCATGGGTTTTGTTAGAGCATTGCCAAGGACAGTCCGTCGACACGATTCCATCTAGGTGATTGTGGACAGATTGACAAAATTTGCGTAGCTCATTACACATTGGACTAGTTAAATGTATTGTTTGAGAGAGATTATTAGGCTGCATGGGGTACCATTGACTATTACATCAGACAAAGATGCTATGTATACGTCCAAGATATGGCGAAGTATGCTGGAGCAGTATGGTACGCGCCTACAATTTAGCACAACTTTTCACCCTCATATTGATGGGCAGACTGAGAGGTTGATTCACGCCCTCGAGGATATGCTCAGGGCTTGTGTACTTAAGTTTGGAGGATCATGGGAGGAGTACTAACCATTGTGAGTTTGCATACAACAATAGTTATCAGGCTAGCATTGAGATGGCATCATTTGAGGCTTTATATGATAGACCGTGTCGCTCACCATCTTGTTGGGCTGAGCTAGAGGACCGGGACATTATAGGGTTTGAAATTGTTGTTGATCACACCGAGAATGTACGATAGATTTGCTAGAGGCTTAAAGGAGCCCAAGAGAGGCAAAAGAAGTATGCAGACACATATCGCATCGATCTCACGAATGACGAGGGAGCCTTAGTGCATGTAAAGGTTTTTCCTCGAAAGAGTTTTCACATATTTGGCCTGAAAGGAAAGTTAGCATCAAAATTCATCAGGCCTTTGAAGATCAAACAATGGGTCGACACGGTTTCTTATGAGCTGGATTTACCTCCACATATTTCGGGTATTCATCTAGTGTTTCATATATCCATGCTTCGACTAGCCAATTCGAAGGCAGGTAAGAGACCGACAATTGACTTGAGTCAGATTGATCTGAGCGATGACATATCTTAAGAAGAACGACTATATACGACTCGTAGACCCAGGAGGATACAAACGAGATGAAAGGCAAGTATATCCCGAAGGTGTTATTCAAGTGGTAGTTCCATGGAGATTCGAAACTCACTTGGGAACAAGAAGACTACATGCGAGATAGGTTTATGTACCTTTTCGAGTCAGGTATAATTTTAACTCAAGTTTAATTTTGAGGACGAAATTTCAATTAGTTGGGAAGAATTGTCATGGCCCAAGTTTCTAATTTGAGTTTAACTCTTTAATTAGGATCAAGCGACCCAGGACGTGGGACCCGCAATGAGATGTGTCATAATCGAGGTGAGATGGCCGAGGTATATGTTATATTTGTTGTGGTGTATGCCTAGTGTATTATATATGTGTAGACTACTAAGTCATTTCTACTTACATATATAGGTGTCGATACGTGTATGGGAATGCACCTCGAGTTGAGTGCCGGTGCGGGATCGAGGTAGAGAGTGATATGGTAAGTTGACGTAGGATTATATATACCTTTATAGTGATTTATACATGGCTATGGTTGATTATACACTTAATGAAACTAAGTTAGTTAGTTAGTTAAAACTATAGCCACTTTATTTTCATCAAGACACGTATTGACTCATCTCAACATCCATGGAGTTACATATTGGTGTCACATACCATGAGTTAGTGGGACATGTGTTAATAGGTGTATCACTAGATAAGTCTTGAGACACGTGTGTACAGTGAGATCAATGGTTATTAATCAACCACATCCACTACTATATAAAGCTAGTAATCAACTCATACAACTATGTCAACTTCATTTCATTTGTTTAATTCAGAAGGAAACTTGCTTGAGAGAAGGAGAGGGGTTAGAGGAAGAAGAAGACCAGCAACGAAAGTGGGTTTGGTGAAGGAGAGATCAAGTTAAGCTAGGTGTTCATCAAACTACGTACATATCTCCCTATATACTTGAAACCCGTTCTGGTTTTTTATCGAATTCAATGGCTAGATGATTAAGATTTTGCAATTGGTTTATATATTTGGATTCTGAATTTTAGGCTGATAATCCAACTATAGTAAAGTTCTTAATTTGGTTTTGAAATCATAAAGATATGAATTTTTGAAGTTGTAAGACCAAAGCTAAATTTCTGCATGTTATATTAGGGATTAGTCTATGTAATTTGGTCAAAACTTGCTCATTTTAGATTCAAATCGACTTAAACAAGTGGCATTTGAAAGCTTTCTCAAAGGGGAACAACTTTGTTTCGCTAGTGATGTTGTAATTCAAATGTTTTCATGTACATAAATACTCTACAAGTAGGTGCTGAAATGCAGTAGAAGATTTTAAAAACTAAAATTGTTAAAGAAATAACTCCTACATACTTATCCAAATGTGCTGATCTTTTAGTATGTTGTTATTGGGTATGGTTGCTGCCTTACGACCAAAAATCACATTTTTTAGAAGTATATATTGGGAGAAATAGATTTTTTAAGTCCGCTGGTCGGGTTAGATTTCAATTAGAGTTATGTTTAGTAGAAATATGATATTTCTTTCATTTTAAATCGAAATTTTGAAAACTAAACCTTTTTGGAAAGCTAAGATAGAGACCAAAAATCTTTGTATTGGTGGAAGATTTTGATATTAGGAGAATTTCATGCCTAAAATCGCACTGCAATATGAGAATAAAATGTTAGTGTTGTTTAATCTTAAAGGGTTATTTTGGGTTAAAGTTCCTAAACCCATTGGACCTGACTTAAACCCAACTTATCTGGATTAGTTTGATAACAAGAAACTAAGGAAGTGTTACGGGGATTCAAATACGAGTTTTGAAGTGTTGGGAGAGCGGAGTAGCTTAGGAAATAGTGTGGATTGTAAGTAAACCGATTGAGATATTTATTTACATTTCATTCCTATTTACCTGTTCATTTACGATCTTTGGACTTATTTACCTTTGTATTCAATATGCCATGACTTGTTGTTCTTTCTCATAACATGAGGTTACTTTCATGGTAAAATTTTTTGATCAAATGATTTCATCGACTCCAAATCATGTGCAATGTCATTGTTGATTGTTAATATATGTGGTCAGTGAAATAGCATGATATTAGGTAGGTGTTACATAGTATTGTAATCTATTTCCTTTGTGCATTAGATATGCAATTGCTTTATTGAATTCTCAAACCATGTTATATCTTGAAATATGAAAGTGGTTCTTGTATCTAGGGTCATTACATTTTAGAGGTTTGTCGAACATACGGGATTCACTAGACTTCTAGGGTGATCGAGATCTCTCCACTATCTTGCGCAGCACACGGGAAATGAGTTCTAGGGTTGTTGGCAAGTATATATCGCATGTGACTGGTAACAACAAAAGGTTATAAAGGCATGAGCACTACTGAGACCTTCACATTGATGTAGAGCTCAGCTCCATCCTCATATAGTGGAAAAGGCTGATATGATGAAGATCACGGCTGACTGACCCTAGATCATTACTACTTAGCCATGTGTATGTTTCATGTTCTTTAGCCTAAGTATCTCTTTACATGTTCTCTTTTCAGCATAGTTTCTATTATCATTTTTTTAATACTTGTTGCATAATTAGGAATGTGAACAAATGTCTCTCAGTATTACTTTCTATTTTTCTGTACTCATCGTCTAGTTGTGACGGTGGGTGCAGATCCATTGAGTAGCAGACCGGGCAAAGAGAAGATCGACGACTACATTTGAGCCAGTGGAGCACTACTAGACCTGATTTTATAGGTTATAATTTTTGATGTATTACTTTTATATGTATATGATATACTTTTGGGGTTGTATATTATGGGTTGAGTGAGTAGTACCTTGGCCAGACACATGATATTATATATCGCCATTTCATCATATATATATATGCATGTGATATTTATTCCCTGATTATTCCACAATTTTTAGAACTCATGATATAAAGCTTCCGCTAGGTTGTTAAGACTTCCGCTGAATAAACTTTTAAGTAAACAAAATCTTAATTAACTCTAGTTTATAACTTGACATAGGATTAGCATAGGTTTATATTAAAAAATAATAATAAATAATAAGTAGGTAAATGGTTTTGTGATAAGCTAACTAGTCCCTTGTTAGGTTCTATATGGTGAAATTAGGGCTTAATAATTGGATTAGGCCGGATGGTGCCCTAATTTGAGTAGGGGTCATCACACTTTGCTTTCTCTCTTAAGCAAATGAAAATGAAAAAGTTGAGTTGCTTGAGTTGACCAAAAGCTTTATAATCATGAATTGGATATTGTTGATTGATAGCCATTGATCCTAATGTGCACACGTATCTCGAGACCTATCTAATGGTACACTTATTCACACATGTTCCACTAACTCATGCCAAATAACACCAATAAGTAACTCAATTGGCGTTGAGATGGGTCAATACGTGTCTTGAGAAATATCAAGTAGCTATTGTTTTAACTTACTAACTTAAGTGTATTTGATACTTAATCAACCATAGCCCCATGTATATCACTTATAAAAGCAATATAAAGCTTATACCAACTCACCATATTGCTCTCTACCTCGGTCCCACGCCTGCACGCAACTCGTGGAGCGTTCCCACACACTTCTCGACACCTATTCACAAGTAGAAATGACTTAGTAGTATACACATATGTAATACAAGAGCCATACATCATTACAAATATAACATTTACCTCAACCATCTAGCCTCGGTCGCGACATGTATATCGAAGCGGGTCCCACGTCACGGGTCATTTGATCTTGATTACAAAATTAAATTCAAATTAGAGATTGGGGCCGTGACACATGTCGACCTCTCGTGCCTACTGTCCTCGCTGGACTACCTCTATAGGTGAATATCGGACGCCCTGAGATCTTAAATATCACTGTCTTACTGAAACAATCGATATATGCGTGGCATGCTGATAACCAATCCATCCCTAATAACGAGTCGAACTCTAATACCTCTATTTTCAGTATCCGATGAAGCTTATCTTGAGATCGTACCCACTTCTCGATCTTCTCAAAGTTCCTCACCCCATCGGAGCAGGCTGGCTTTAGTCAAATGAAGTCCTTGACAAGGTGGACATCATCTGATGTGCTCAAAGATGTGGACATAGGGGATGGTACAGTCTCAATTGTCTCTCCCAATAATGTCATGACTGGAAGAACCTGCATTATCGGTGTTGCTTCAATCTTCAACCTTGTGTCGATCTGCAATCGTGCTCTGCACATTGACGATGTTCGCGACACCAATAGCTACGTAAATAGAGCAAATATATATATACATATAGAAACTAACATTTGCATATAAGACATCCCCATCTCACTTTCATTCACTTTCTAACTAATAGTGTCTAGGCAAGGATCATCTGGTTTCCACATCTACGATTTGTATTTTATGTATCAAAAACATTGCTCTGATACCAACTGTGATGGCCCCTTCTCTAATCTAGGGCAATGCCTAGCCTAATCCCATAATTAAGCCCAAATCCTAACCCTACAAGACTTAACTACGTATTAGCCAGCCTTTCTATCTAAATCTACTTCATATTAATGTTTAGGATAAATAAAACACATGTCACTTTTCAATTGAATTTCGAGTTAATTGAAATTTATTAAAAGTTATAAAATTTAGCGGAAGTCTTAACAAATTAAGCGGAAGTAATTATTAAAAATCCTAATTGTGTGGAAACCAAGAAAATAACAATCACATGCATATATAACAAAGTGACGAATATAAACAGTGTGATGTCATCATAAATCATGGAACTAAACGCTCAACCCAATATACAACCCCAAAATGTATCAAAACAAAACTATATACTATACAAAATATCAAAACCAACAAAATGTCGATGTAGAGGTACGTCGCTGGCTCAGAGGTAGTCGCCAATCTCCTCCATGCTCGGCCTGCTCATCGACGGTTCTGCACCCATCGTCATAAAAAGGACGATGAGTACAAAAATTAACAGTAATCCCTATTGACCAACTCATTCACATTTCCAAAACAAGCTAAATGGTATTTAAAAGCATAAGTTCAATAAAGAAAGACTAGTACCACAATTATGCCAAGAAATACCATAGTTAAACAAGTGAAATTGACACAAGGCTAAGTAGTTATGATCTAGATTCAGTCGGCAGTGACCTATATTAGTGAAGCCTTAACCACTATAGGATGTGTGACGACCCTTCTAAAATTAAGGCACCGCCCGACCTAATCTCGTTATTAAGCCCTAATCTCACCATATAAGACCTAACAAGGGACTAGTCAGCCTAACCAAAACCCTTTACCTACTTATTTTTAAAAAAATAAATAAATATAAACCTATACTTATCATATGTCAATTCATAAATCAGAGTTAATTAAAATTTAGTTTACTTAAAAGTTTATTCAGCATAAGTCTTAACAATTTAGCGAAAGCTTATAACATGAGTCCTAAAAATTGTAAAAAAAACCAAAATTTAGTTTACTTAAAAGTTTATTCAGCATAAGTCTTAACAATTTAGCGAAAGCTTATAACATGAGTCCTAAAAATTGTAAAAAAAACCAGCGAATCAAGATCACATGCATATATATGAAGAAACGACCATATATAATATCATGTGTATGTTAAAGGGACTACTCACTCAACCCATAATATAAAACCCCAAAAGTATATCATATACGTATAAAAGTAATACATCAAAAATAAAACCTACAAAATCGGGTGTAGCCGTGCTCTACTGGCTTAGAGGTAATCGCCGATCTTCTCTTTTCCTGGTTTGCTACTCGATGGATCTGCACCACCGTCACAAACTAGACGGTGAGTACAAGAAAGTCGAAAGTAATACTAAAAGACATTTGCTCACAATTCCAATTATGCAACAAGTATATAAAAGCATGATAATAGCAATTGTCTTTAAAAAGAGAACATGGAAAGAGATACTTCAGCTAATCGACATGAAACTTAAAAATGGCTAATAGTAATGATCTAGGGTCGGTCACCCGTGATCTTCATCACATCAACCTTTCCATTATATGAGGATGGAGCTGAGCTCTACATCAATGTGAAGGTCTCAGCAGTGCTCTTGTCTTTATAACCTTTTGCTGGTGCCACTCACCTGCGATATATACTTGCCAACAACCCCGGGTCCCATACTCCATGTCTGCGCAAGTTATACTTGCCAACAACCCCAAGACTCATTTCTTGTATGTCGCAAGAGATAGTGGAGAGATCCCGATCACCTTGGAAGTCTAGTTACCCCCAATATGTCCAACGGACCTCTATAATATAATGACCCTAGATAGAAGAACCACTTTCATATTTCAAGAAATAACATAGTTTGAGAATCTAATAAAGCAATTGCATATCTAATGCACAAAGGAAATAGATTACAATACTATGTAACACCTACCTAATAGCATGCTATTTCACGGACCACATGTATTAACAATCAATAATAACATAGCACATGAATTGGAGTCAATGAAATCATTTTATCAACAAACTATACCATGAAAGCAACCTCATGTAATGAGAATGAACAACAAGTCATGGCATATAGAGTACAAAGGCAATTCAATCCAAATGACTTTGGAAATGAACATATGAATATGAATGAAATGTAAAGAAATATCTCAATAAGTTTACTTACAATCCAAGCAATTTCCTACGCTACTCCAGCCTCCCGACACCTCGAAACTCGTACTTGAATCCCCAAAATACTTCCCTAGATTCCTGATATCATATTATTGGTTTTTGAGTGTGTTGGGACCTTTATTTAGGGTATTAGCTTCTTTTATAGTGTTTAAGGAGTTTTTGAAAATTGTAGTTTTTATGCTGTCATAAACCTAGTGCGCTAATGCCTGGAGTTAGCGCGCTAATGACCCATTAGCGCTACCAATCCTGATCTAGCGCTCTAATCCAGGTTTGTACGCTAGCTGATCAACCTAGCGCAAAAAACCCGAATTATGAAGTTACAATTCTGAATTTTCTGTACACATAGGCCATGTTAATGCTTAAGGAACCTCCATACACACTACTAGAGTTCCATGATATTAAGCACAACATAAAACAACAACCCACAACATCAAAATCATGAATTCATTGGATTAAGCTAACTCTATGGTGTAGAGGAGTTACCTAACTTGATGAACACTAGCTATACTTGATATCTCCTTCACTAAATCACAAAGTTTTGGTTGATTTTCTTCTTCTCCAGCAGGTCCTCTTTCTCCAACAAGTTTCCTTCTCTCTTAAGCAATTGAAATGAAAGAGTTGAGTTGCTTGAGTTGACCAAAAGCTTTATATTCATGAACTGGATATGGTTGGTTGATAGCCATTGATCCTAATGTGCAAACATATCTCGAGACCTATCTAATGGTACACTTATTATAACATGTCTAACTCATTCCAAATTATACCAATAAGTGACTCAATTGGTAATGAGATGGGTCATTACGTGTCTCAAGAAATAATTCACTCCTACTCGTGTATAGGTGTCGAGATGTGAGTGGAGATGTACCTCGATTTGCAAGTCAACGTGGGACCGAGGTAGAGATTTATGGAGTAAGATTAATTTGAGTTAAATGTAATTCTATAGTAGCTTTAATGTGGCTATGGTTAGTATATAATTAATGTGCCTAAGTTGGTGGATTTATTTAAATGGCTACATGATGCGCATAGAGACACGTATTGGCACATATAAAGACAAAATGAGTTACAATTGTTGTCCCTTAAGATTAGTTAGTGGAGAGGTAGTGGGACATGTGTTTCAACTTATACCATTAGTTATGCCTCAAGATACGCGTGTGAAAATGGATGTGTGGCTATGGTTTTACCATATCCATTCACATATATATGTATGTTGAATGAAAACTTAAAAGCTATGTTTTCTCATTTCATCAACTAACCAAGCAAGAAGAACTTGATGGAGTGATCGAGAAGTCAAGAAGAAAGCTTGCTGGAGTATCAAGGAGGAAGAAGAAGTTGGAGAAATTAGAAGCTTTGGTGAGGAAGATCAAGCTAGGTGTTATAAATATCAACTAGGTAATTACATACACTAGTTCATTTATTTCAACTTGATGAGTTCATGATTTTGATGTTGTTAGTTGTTGTTTTGTGTTGTGGTTGATGTTGGGGAACTCTAGTAATGTGTATTAGGGTTCCTTATGCATTAACATAGCCTATTTGTAGAGAAAACTTGGAATTCGATTGCAGAATTCTTGGTTTTACTGGATATAACGCGCTAGGTTTAACATCTAGAGCACTAAATAAGACGTGGTGGCGCGCTAATTTTAGAATTAGTGTGCTAATTTCCATGACAACACAAAAAATCAGCAATTTTCAAAAAGTCCCAAAACACTATAACAAAGTCTAAAACCTTAAGTAAAGGTCTAAACACATCCAAAAACATGTCATATGATATCGAAACCTAGGAAAAGGGTACGGAGAGCGAATACAAGATTTGGAGTATCGGGAGGCCAAGAAAGCTAAGACTTTTCTTTGTTGTTGTGAGTATACCCGCTGATTGTTTGTTTACGCTCATTTCCTATTTATACTTGTTTGTTATAGTTTATATTGACTATGTCCAGCTTTGTATTCTCATATCATGGACTTATTCGTTATTCCTCACTTATTGAATCTAGTTTCCATGATATTTCAATAAATTGAATTCTTTTGAATCTATTCATGTGCTATGTAATTTCTTGTTGTTTATAGTGGATGTAGTGTAAATAGCATGCTATTAGGAGTTGAGAAATTATGATTGGTTTTATGGATTTGCATTCTTTGGTAACTTTGTGCTTTATAGCATAGCCAATTCTTGAATTCCTTTATGAGTCATATTCTAGGAATTATAAAGTAGTTATAGAATCTAGAGTCCATGCACTAGAGCTGAGCGACACACGGGGTTAGAGTCCCTAGGGATGTCGGCACTCACCGCTACGATGAGGCATACGGGGTTAGAGTCCCTGGGGTTGCTCATATATGGGGTTAGAGTCCCTGATAATTCTAGGGTTATAGTCCCTGATGCCACTGGGGTTAGAGTCCCTAGTGAGGATTAGACTGTGCGACACCACGCACGTCCTATAGTGGTTAAGGCTTCACTGACGTAGGTCACAGCCGATCGGATCTAGATCATAACTATTTAGCCTTATGTCGCTTTCATTTGTTTAACGGGGTATTTCTTAGCATGAATGTGGTACTTGTCTTTCTTGTTTAACTTATGCTTTTGATTACCATTTAGTTTGATTTGGAAATGTGAATAAATTGGTCAACGAGGATTACTGTTACTTTTTGTACTCACCGTCCTTTTTATGACGATGGGTGCAATGCCGTCGACGAGAAGGCCGGGCAAGGAGAAGATTGGCGACTACCTTTGAGCTAGTGGCATACCTATGCTTCGACAATTTTTAGGTTTTGGTATTCCATGTATTATGTACTTATGTTTTTAATATGTTTTGGGGTTGTATATCGAGATGAGTGTTTAGCTACATGACTTATGATGACCATCACATTGTTTATATTTGCCACTTTGTTATATATGGATGTGATCATGGTTTCCTGGTTTCCACACATTTAGGATTTATTATAACTGCTTCCACATATTATGTTAAGTCTTCCGCTATAACTAATAAGCTATATAAAGTTTTAAATTACTTTGAAATATAATAATATGATGATAGGTGTGTTACTTATTCTGAACATGAGAATGGAGGAAATTTGGATAGAAAGGTTGACTAATACGTAGTTAATTCTTGTGGGATTAGGATTTGGGCTTAATTACGGGATTAGGCCGGGCGATGCCTTGGATTAGAGAAGGAGTCGTCACTGTCTAACACAAAGTAATCAATCTCCTCTAAACTCCTATAGTGTATACACAATCTAGGTGAAGTCAGGGTTAACAATTTGTTTCCATCATAAAACTTCTATTTTCATGGGTATAATAAAATATCACTTGCATTTCTATTCCAAATAAATTTATATTCATAGTCATATTCCTAACTAGAAAAAGTAAAATGAAATGGGAAAATATTACTCGTATCGTAGAAAATTTTGAAAAATTCACAATGTTCAACTAGAATCTACCTCTCGTTTCTTTCATATTTCGTATCTTCATACTTCACTTCACCTAATACCCCAAACTCATCATAAACCTTGTCCTCAAGGTTTAAACATTGTGTCAAGTTTTTCAACAATTATAAAAATACCTCGTGAAGCATAAACAATTTAAATAAATAATTAACTAACTAATGATAATAATGACTTGAATAAGTAAATTTAATTTAAACATATCCAAGCATAATTGAATTGAATTGAACATATAAAACCATATCATTGTATCAAATTGTGAAATCATACCAAAGCAATTGTATCAAAGTGTAAACATATACCACATCAATCAAATCAGAAGATTAAAAACATAGACCTCACATGAATAAAACTCAGGAAAAAGATTACATAGTGTAGAAAAATCACAGAACTGTCGTCCATACGTCGCATCATCGCCATCATCCCTATAATTAAGCCGTTGGGACTGGTAGCTCACCACATGATCATAAAGGGTGTATTCCATTCCATCCACCGAGTTATCCTTTGTCAAGATTCCCTTGTTGGGCATCCTCAGCTGTTGATATGGAACGTGAATGTTGGCTCCCTCGCCTTTAATCCTCTTGGTTTTGCATGCTCTGATCCATATATGCTTCGAGCAATCTCATGTTGGTTCTGGAATAAGAACTCTTGATGTCTTAGAGTTCTCATCTGATTACGCAAGATTTTCAGCATCAAGGCCATTTCTATGTCCTCCGCATTTACGCTAATGAAGTCATCTACAAGTGGCTCTATAGTTTGGTTTGCTCGTGGTATGCGAAAGTTTGAGTTTCCTCTAAGTTTCTATGGTTATCTGCACGTACTTTTCTTCTCTTTGTGGTATCTCTCATTTATGTGGCGTTTCTTTTCGTTCTTTCTCTATGTTAACATATTCGATGACCTTCTTGCTTTTCTCAATGGCAATAGTGGTCTTGTTCGGGAATACATCAAATTTGACACCTCTCACCAGTACTCGGTCTTGCTTGCATAACTCAGTAATCATCAAGGGAAAAATGCACTCCTTCGTTTTTCTTAGTGGTCATGGTGTTCCTAATCGATTCGTAGATTATTCAACCAACGCCAATGTACCTGATCCCTTGCACTATGTAGTATAGGAGAGCCACCATATAGTTTAATATGTCGTAATGTTGTAAATTAGGATGTGAGCTCACGTTCAAGAAAAAGCTCCACGCTTTGGTTGTTTTCTTTAAAAAACTGGCTTGTATGTATTTTGAGTACCTGTTTGAGTCAAAATGGAAACTATCTCTCGGAATAGCTTCCAAACGGTTCCAAATGGTATCGTGGGGAATTTCGTGTCTATACATGTATTCGGGTTTAGGGTACTCATTATTTTGCCTTAAATGTATTTCCGGATATCATAATACCGATTATGGCTACTTTCTTATTCTCATCTATATGCCCGTTCGCATGAAATTGTCTCACTAGTATGACACACCCCATTTCAATCTAGGATCACGCGTCGTTATCGATGTAGTAATCCCTAGTCAATATCCCCCAGTTCCTCTCCCTTATTATGTTTAGGATCACAGGCCCGTACTTAACTTCATTTTTTATGTTGAAACCCCTCTCCGAGATATATTTCTATTCTTCTTAATGTCGCTATCCGTCTCATCATAACTACATTGCCAAATAGATCTAGTTCACATTCGGATTTTGTTTTGATCAAATAAACTACTCACTCATAATCATAAATAACATTGTAATAATATAAATAAAAGAAATAATTGAAAATACATCTAAATTAAAATACTTGAATCTTCAAATCTTCTCCACAAGCAATAAATATGATATAAAAATGGCTCCAAGTGCAATGGAGTTTTGATCTACGATCAAGGGCAACTAATCTCATAACCCTAGGCTAGAATTTATAGAATTCTAAGTAGTAAACATCCCAAAACAACTCAAACAACTCGCAGTTATCTAAAATTCTTGATATCTTACCCAAATGATTCATAACGATTTGAGTGTGATAAGAGCTATTGGGAAAATCCGAAAATTGAGCTTAGTAGTCCTTTCTTGTGTCCATCGACTTAAACAGTGATTTAGTGCCTTCCAGGAATCGCTGAGAAATCGCTAGTACAAAAGTCCAGTTCTAATTTGTTTCCTTGGTTAATTCTTTGTATATTTCTTCCATCTGATTAATTCTTTCATAATTTTCCCTTTTATTTCATTTTTTCATAATCTCCATTTATTACCTAAAATATAAAAAAACAAGAGAAAACTTCGTGTAATATAGTCTTTTACATGTAAAATCATCTTAAATGAACTATAAAATATGTTTAATTATTGTCTTGTCAAATACCCCCAAACTTAGCACTTTGTCATCTCGAGCAAAGGAATACTCTCAATCATATTCTCTTTTTCTTCCCTCATTCTGATTTCATAATTATATACTAAACATAAATGATCTCAAAATAAGAAAAAAAAACACATTTTACCTTCATAAAAATAAGAATAATGATAGAATAGAAAGAACTAAAGAACAACCACTTTATTTGACATTTCAACCTCCTAATTGTGCAACATACTTCATAATTCAAAGTTAAACCAATCACCAAGGTCAAAGCACTACATAGTTTTCTCAATCTCTACTGCCAAATATCATGTTTACGATAACTAATGTATAATCTCAAGACACAAAATCATCAAATCAATCTCTATTTTAAGATGATGTTTAAAATATCATCACAATCAAAGTGGATAAGAACTTTTATTCACCAATAATCATCATTTCATATTCATTTGTTGGAATAAAAATATATAATTTACTTATCTTAGCAATAAGCACTCGAGCTAAATCTTTTATTAGAAGAGTTTTTCATAAACTTTTTCCATTTTCTTATATCTCTCTTTCTTTCTTCTTCTATATATATATATATATATATATGTTCATTTCTTCTTTGTATTCCTACGTTTCCCTACTCCATTTCCTTTTGAATTCGTTTTCCTTTTTATAAGAATTATTCCTCGCCTTTTTCCCACCACTAGATTCCTTGCTCCATTTCCTTTCGAATATGTGGTTCTCTCTATTTTTTATTTTTAAAACTCTTATTAGCTCTTCTCACTTTCACAATAGTCAAGGAAGTACTATTTTCATCTAAGTAAAGTTTATTGGCTATTTCCTATTTTTCTCCTCAATTGTGGAAAAAAAAAAAAATTTTCATGCATATATATAAAAACTTGATCAATAATCTTTGTATATAAGATTCTTAGAAATATGTCTTATTTATCTTGTACTATCATTTTGATCTTCTACCTACTATCATTTTGATCTTCTACCTATCACTCCCCCATGGATCGAAAGGGTCGTGTCGCACACGCATGCGCGAGCCCATGGATCTCCTCCGCTAGCACCGATATTGTCCCCAACTTAACCACCTTCAACTCATATAAGTGTGGGGTTTTATCTTAAAGGCATCGGTACTAGTTGGGAGGATTTAATCACTTATATACTTCATTTCAAAGTTTCATTTAATCGATATGGGACTAACATTCGGTCTATAAATCTTCAACACTCCCCCATGGATCGAAAGGGTCGTGCCACACACGCGTGTGCAGCCCTTGGATCTCCTCCGCTAGCACCAATACTATCCATAACTTAACCACCTTCAACTCTTATAGGTGTGGGGTTTTATCTCAAAAGGCCTATGTACTAGTTAGAAGGAGTTAATCAATTATTTACTTCATTTCAAAGTTTCATTTAATCGATGTGGGACTAACATTCGATCTACACATCTTCAACACTCCCCATGGATCGAAAAGGTCGTGCCCCATACGCGTGCGCGAGCCCATGGATCTCCTACGCTAGTATCAATATTGTCCCCAACTTAACCACCTTCAACTCATATAGGAGTGGGGTTTTATCTTAAAAGGCATCGGTACTAGTTGGGAGGAGTTAATCACTTATATACTTCATTTCAAAGTTTCATTTAATTGATGTAGGACTAAATTTCGGTCCACACATCTTCAACACTCCTCCATGGAGTGAAAGTCACATGATCTAGGGGCATTTTTCTCCCAGGTCCCATCAATTGGTTCATAAGCAGTGACATTTTGATTAGCTTGCCTAAAAGTAAGTTCTCTATTATTATTATTATTATTATTATTATTATTATTATTATTATCGTTGTTGTTGTTGTTGTTGTTGTTGTTGTTGTTGTTGTTGTTGTCGGCTTCCTGGTGCTAGGTTGGTGTCCTTTACGTTGTTGTTGTTGTCTTAAATTACGATTGAATGTCCTATCTACCTCAGGATCAAACGGATGTAAAGATCTCGTGGAATTAGAACGACGAAGTGGATAGACCATACAACATCTAAAACTCCTAAGAAGTTATGTTTAAATCCTCGTAAACGGCGCCAAGAATTAACACGCGTTGGTCGTGTACAATAATTTTCCTTTATATTATGCTTAAATTATTTTGTTGTAATGGCAAGTAGGAATCGTTTCCACAGGATTTATCAAACTTCTCTAGGAAAAAGATTTTTAAGGTTTTTATTATTTTATTTTTTATTTAATAACATTAATTAAACTAACTAATAATTAACTATAATATAATAATACTTAAGTAACTATATTATCTTAACTAACACAATCCAAATTCACAACCAGTCAAATAGATTAAATTTAATGATAAATAAATATCTAAACAAATATCCGAACAATGAAACACAAACTCCTTTTGCATTCCAAACATGTAAATCCAATCTATATATTCATGAGCATACTTATAAACTAAGATAAATCATTAAACTCTAATCATAAGTAAACAGCCTTTTAGCCATCCATTTATTCTCCTTATACTAGTAGAAAAGCTACGTTCTAATTATATTGAGCCAACCCATTTATTTTAACAAAGACATTAACTTCATGCAATAAAATCGTATTAAACTTTATGAGAACTTCGAACTACTAAATCTAACATATTCGCAAAGCCACTTCAACACTAGATTTAAATCTCAAATTCACCTAGGATATTTTAATGGTGTTTGCCTTTCAAACAATCATAGTTACTACTTCAAATAGATAATGAAACTATATATCATAATACACATTCTAGACTATGCATATAATACTCAAATCTATAATTAAAATCAATAGATAAAACCTATTAAATTAGTCAATCAAAAAATACAATTAAGTTTAAAGCATTAAGCACATATTCATCTCATTATAACTACATTGAAAAACAGATCTAGTTCACGTTCGGACTTTGTTTACATCAAACAAACTACTCACTCATAATCATAAATACAATTCAATAATATGAATAAAAGACATAATTGAAAATACCTCTGAATTAAAATACTTGAATCTTCACATATTTTCCAAAAAGCAATAAAATATGAAAATAATAGAAAATGATTAAAGAGCAATGGGATTTTGCTCTACATACTCAAGGGCAGTTAATTTTGTAACCCTAGGCTAGTATTTATAGTATTCTAAGTAGTACACATCCCAAAACAACTCAAACAACTTGTAGTTATCTAAAATTCTTGAAATCTTACCCAGTGATTCACAACAATTTAGATGTAATATGAATCCCTGAAAAAAATCCAAAAAATTGAGCTCACAGGTCCTTTCTTTTGTCCATCAATTTAGCCAGCGATTCAGTGCCTTCCAGGAATCGTTGGTACAAAACTCCAGTTCTTCTTTGCTTCCTTGGTGATAATTATTTGTATACTTCTTCCACTTGATTAATTCCTTCATAATCTTTCATTTTTCGTTCATTTCTTCAAAATCTCCATTTATTACCTAAAATATAAAAAACAAGAGAAAACTCATTGTAATAAAGTCTTTTACATCTAAAACTATCCTAAAATAAACTATTAAACATGTTTAATTATTGACTTGTCATACATATACCGATACATCAGCTTGAATCAGTATACACCGAGGGCTCGGGTACACGTGATATGATCTAGCTTGTCGTGAACACACAACGAAATACCCCGCATGAATGAACTCAACCGACTGTTCAAACCAGCGATAAGAACATGGATAATTGAACTAAATAAATTAAAACAACAATGAAAATGAGTACATACCGAAAAGTGATTTTCAGTTGGGTTTTACGCACCCGACTACACACAAGGCACCGCTCTAACGCCTCACGCGCCTCGTACCTGACACCGAACTATGAAATCCTAAGTTTCTAATGTTAATTCAAGTTGTTTTAAGTTTGTTTGAGTCACCAAGTTCGAGTCTCTTAATTAATTCCAAATCAAAAACTTGCAATCGAACCATCCCTATCCATAACTCAATTTCTCGACCCATTTTCGATATATCCGATGACTTTATTTTTGAAACTAATGTTTCTAGGTGGTTGTGTTCTCTTTGAGCTTTCCAATGATAGGTAGAACGTCAAGATCCAACTTAAAATGAGGGACATATGATGATTTTACCACAATGACTCAAAATAGTTTTATATTTTGACCAGCAACTTTGAAAAATGAAATTCTCCTTAACCATAGCTTTAAAAATCATGATTTGTTTACTGAAGCCTACAAACATATCCTAAAACGTAAAACTAAAAGATGAGCTAAATTCAATAACAAATGAGGGAGTTATGCTTAACACATTAGGACATTATCAAAACTGTGAACCAAGAAATTTCAGATCATCACTAAAGTTGCACATGATATTTAGACATGAAATCGTTTGAATTTCAAAATTGTTCAATTGGAAAAAGTTGTTCCCCTTTGAGTTAGCTTTCAAATGTCACCGGAATGAGTCGATTTCAAATTAAAATGAGGAAGTTATGACCAATTTACAGAGACTGGTTTATAACAACAACATGCAGAATTTCCAGTTTTGTTTTACAACTTCATGAACTTGAAAAATTCATAATAAATTCATTTCTTACCCAAAAATAAGAACCCAATATAGTAGACTGAGTGAAAAAACACAAGGAATTCAAATATCACATTTTTTTCAAAAATCAAATCATTTATAAATCAGCATCAATTAGGAATTAGTTACCTAAGGCTCCATGTTCTTGATCACCGAGTCTTTGGGTCTCCCTTGGTTGATGATTTCCTCACTTATAACTCAAATTTTTCCAGAACTTAAAGATGGTTTCAGCTCTGATTTTTGTTGCATGAACATGCAAATAAAGGTGGAATGTATAAGTGTCCCTTTTATAGTGTGTTGGATGGCTTTCATTTTGGCCTTACATAAAGTGTGCATATGTTCATCTCAAGATTGATCCTATAGCTCTTGTTAACTCCTACTCCACTAACTTTCATCTTGTTGACACCAATTCCCAACTCAAATCTCCTAGGATTCCATCATAGTGTGAATCTCAAGGCAAATCTATACTCATCAACTTTTCCATCCAACTATAAGCATTTGTAATCAATTGATTCAATTAATTTAACTTAGGCACTTTTATACATATGTAGGCTATTTAGGGTCTTAAATTAGTGTACTACCACTTCCCCTAGTACCTGACTACACGATACCCAGTGCCTCAAGTTTCAGCATGCATCTCGATGCGTGTACATTATTGCGTTCTTGATTTAATTAACTTAGCCTATGGTTTTATTATCACTAAATGTCACATTTACTTTGACTATACTCATATTAATCTATTTAGCATAGTCTAGATTCAGCGCACCCATATTTCGCCTGCCCGATACTCGCGTTGACACACTTTTTTGAGGCAAATACTCGTCACACAATCTCATACGACATGACAAAGTAAATGCAAATATGCGATGAATTATACAATATTTAATAAGATACACCACAATAAGGCAATCAATCGACAAATATAACTAATATACCTAGTCGGGCGTGCCTCTAGCCTATCTGCAGCGTTCACATGGGTCTGAGCTGGCATCCTAGTATGAAAATAATAATAAAGAACAACGTTAATAAAACTGGGTCATTGCACCAATTAAGCTAATAAATAGTTCAATTTCATCAGTGTTGGTTTTACAGAGCTGAGAACAATAGCTAGGGTTTCAATGAAAAGGGGTCAGTTTGGGTTGACCAAGACCAATGAAAGCATGTCATTTGAGGTTGGCTAATACTTCCAAACCCTCTCGATTATACCTGGCCGAGACCCTTTGCAAGGTCTCGACCCTGCGCGACCATTCGTTTTAACACCCTAACTGAAAACCTAGGAAACCATAAACCATATTCCCACTGAGCAAAGGTCGCACAAAATATTACCAATACACTCGAAACCTCGTGAATAATACCCATAAGAGTTTTTTGTGAAAAACTTAGCCAATAGGCGAAGTGAAGATGAAGATGAACGTAGCGGTCTCTCACTTCCTCGACCTTCACCGAATGCTGATCTGACAAGGTTCGACTTAATGGAACACTTCTGTTGTATCAGCGACCTCTAACAAATGCTCTATAGGTCGAAAAAATAAAGAATTAGGGGTAGAGACAAGTTTGTTATGGGGTACGATGGGTTGGAAATGTGTGTTGGAGATTGATAGGGTGGCAAAATGGGTCATGACACGATAACCCGACACGCCTAACACGAAGATTAGTAGGTTTGGATTGAGCTTATTTGGGTTCGTTTCATAAGTGTGTCAACCCGTTTATGACACGCAATAAATGGGTCGTGTCACAAGTTGACACGCCAACCCAAGACATGATCCACCAATTTACAAGGAAACATATATATATTATACTTAATAAACACGAACAGTCAAATCTTTCAACCATCACTTGAATTTACTATTCTACCCTTAATTAAGTCTTTCAATTGTCACTTAAATTTACTATCCTACCCTCAATTAAAGACAATCAATCTTTCAACCGTCACTTGAGTTTACTATTTTACCATTGATTAAGCATTTCTATCTTCACTTAAGTTTATTATTCTACCCTTCATTAACGGTCTTCTCGCTATTAAATTCAAATAGTTATAATTAGTTGTAAAAAAGGCCAGAATAAAAATGTAATATTGTCACGGCCCAAATTTTAATTTGACTTTAATCTTTTAATTAGGATCAAATGACTTGTGACGTGGGACCCACTTCGATATACATGTCGCGACCGATGCGAGATGGCCGAGGTAAATGTTATATTTGTAATGATGTATGCCTAGTGTATTGTATATGTTAGGGGTGGGCAAACCGCGGTTTGGTGGTGAAAATCATCAAACCGCGACCAAACCGAGGGTTCACGGTTTGGCAGATTTGTAAACCACCACCAAACCGCGAACCATCAAAACTGCAACCAAACCGCCTGCGGTTTGCGCGGTTTGGTCGGTTTGGTTTCGCGGTTTTCATGCGACCCATTTAAAAAAAAAGAAAAAAAAGAAAAAAAAAAGAAAACAATCATACTTATTACAATTACATACCATAAAGTCCATACATGTTTAATGTTCAATTGTTCATCAAAAATTAAACATAAGATACAACAAAACATATATAACCAATCATTCACCAAAAAGAACTCAATCAAAGTTAGAAATCCAAGTTCATCTCAAAAGTTACAACAAAAACAAATAGATTAGTACAAATAAATTCAACGAGCAGGAAAGGCTTCAACTCCATTCCAAGTTCCAATTTCTTTCTTTGTTCCTACAATAAAACAACAATTGAAAATAGAAAGTTAGCAACATGATAAGAGTTTTATAACAACAAAAAGTTTCGATAAGATTTACTTAACAAGTCAATGATTCCATGCATTTTGCTAGTACAACAACAAAAACAAAGAGATTCAACAAGGAAAGGCTTCAACTCAATTCCAAGTTCCAATTTCATTCGTTATTCCTAAAATAAAACAACAATTGAAAATAGAAAATTAACAATATGATAAGAGTTTAATAACATTTAAAAGTTCAAATAAGATTTACTTACCAAGTCAATGACTCAATGCATTTTGCTAATCATCTCAACTAATCATCTAAAACAAGTTGGTCCAAAATGCCTAAACAACATTTCAAAATGTAATATGATTAGATGATGATGGTAAAAGAAAGAAATAAATGTAGTTAATAATTAACAAAAATAAAAGAAAAGTATAACTCGTTTCAAGCTCTTCAAGTTCCTCTAAATTTTCTTCAACTTCTAAATTTATCATACCATGTAACCAATCCTGGGTACAAATAAGAGCTTCAACAATTTTTGGAGTCAATGAGGTACGAAACTGATCAAGCGCGCTTCCACCGGCACTAAAAGCGGACTCAAAGCAACGGTAGAAACTGGAATGGCCAGTACATCACGTGCCATCATTGAAAGTATTTTGTACTTAGAGACATTATTTTTCCACCAACCAAGAATGTCAAAGTCTCAATTTTGCTTCTCACATCCCTCATCCAAATATATATCTATCTCCGACTTGTTTGTCGTATTTGCCTCCTCTTCTAAAAATCTTTGAAATCCAACCACTGCCCTTTTAGCTCTGACATTACCAAACAATGAGTCTTCCGCCTCTTCACGTACACTAGACAATGATCTAGTTTCATTAGACCACATAGAAATGTAAGTGTTGAAAAATGATTCATATTCCATGTATAAAGGATCCAAAACCTCTCTCACTTTCCTTATTATCTCAACAACTTGCTCGTTCGGATACAATGTACCGTAACAATATTTCAGAAACTTCAACTTGTACCTAGGATCAAGAACCACAGCAACCAACAAGATCATGTTCACCTTCGAGATATCTCTCCAATACTTGTCACACTTCACCTTCATCTTCATTCCCATCGAATGCACATATGAATCATTACTTGCTAAGCATTCATTGATAAGTGTTTCAACTGCATGCATCTCATGAAAATATGCTTTAGCTGTAACACATTTAGATCCTGAAAGTCAAAGAGTGGCCCAATAAAAAAGTTCCAAGAACTGCAATAATACACGCGCAACACTCCAATCTTCTTTTGTGGGAACTCCCTTCTTCAACTCACTTGAAACCTTATCATATGACTCATACAATCTCTCAAATGCTCTTTGATACTTCACCGCTGAATCAAACATCAAATAAGTGGAATTCCATCTAGTTGATACATCTAAGGACACTGAAGCTTTACATGGTATTTTTTCAAGTTCAACACATTGCTTAAACTTTTTCTTCCTTGATGGAGAACTTCTTCCTTGTTTCACTGCTTCGCGTATTTGACTAATGGAGTCTTTCACCTCTTTCAAACCATCACTAACAATGAGATTCAAATTGTGTCCACAACATCTTACGTGAAGGTATTTCACATTTAACACGCTTCCACCCCAATTATTTATTTTTCTCCTTAAGTATCCAATTGCCAAATAATTAGTTTTAACATTGTCTACAGTTATTGTAAACACTTTCTCAATTTTCCAGTGAAGCAAACACATCTCAACAGCCTTACCAATAACATCAGCCGTATGGCCTTCAACCTCACAAAAATTAATGATTTTATTTTGCAATTTCCAATCATCATCAACATAATGTGCAGTGAGACACATATAGCTAGTATTTTGCAAAGAAGTCCAAGAATCAGTTGTCAAACAAACTCTTTGAGAATTCTTTGTTAAGATCTTTTTCAATTTTGCCTTCTCAACATTATACATATCCAAACAATCTCTAGTTATAGTTCTCCTCTTCACTAAGTTGAGTTTGGGTTGTATAACATTGCAAAACTTAACAAAGCATGGATGTTCCACAAAAATAAAAGGCAATTCAGCTCCTATTATCAATTCAGTAAGGGCTTCGTGACTTTTGATCAAACTTCCAAAGTCCTATTTTACTTTCACCCTCTGACCCTTTACCTTGTAATTCTACTATTTTTTTGTTTCTTACACTCTGAGTTCACTTGACTATGTGGGTACTTGGGGCATTTATTTAAATGAGCTGTTATTGTGCTTGTACCATTCTTGCTAGGACAATGATACTCTTTACTACAATAATTGCAAGTTGCAAGTGTCACTTTTCCATGCTCATCTAACGTTTTAGAATAATGGTCCCAAACTCTAGAGGTTGTGCGATTACCTTTCGGTTATGCCTTCTTTGTTGATGATGGCAAACTAGATGAGTTTGGAGGAGCAACAATAGGTTCACCACTTTCAAACTCCATTTGTGTAGAACTTGCATCTGTTGATAATGTTCCGATTTGTTGCGTGATATGAATCCATCTAGACAAAAAAAAAAAAAACATACGATCAATGTTGGAATGAGAATGAACATTAAATAACTAACAACTCAAGGGATTAAAACACGGTTCTAGCTTTGGAGTTTATATTCTTTAATGTATAAGACCTACTTCTTAAACACCAAACACCAAAAAAAGTGGAACTATAACAACAACAACTGATCATCATCAACATCATCATTACAAAAAAGTACTACTACTACTACTACTACTACTAATCATCATCATGGCTTCAATAGCTAGAACATTTAAAGTGAATCGTTCAAAGCTACAACATTCAATATTCAAAGCCAAACCCAAAAATTTGTCAAGTGAGACCAATTATTTGGTATTCAAAGTCAAAACATTAGAGATAATTACCTCTCTTGCGATGTGGTGGTGGGACTCGCAATGATCGAGGCGTGACTTGTATGAGGTGACGGTGGAGGCGGGACCGGTGGGAGGAGGTAGTGCGAGGCGGCTGTGGAGTTAGACTCAAGCGGTGGAGGCGGCTGTGGGCGCAGCAGTGGTTCGCGCGGTAGGAGGCGACGGCGACAGGTGGTGGTCGGAGCCGACAGGGAAGGGCGATGTGGTGGTGGGACTCGAAGCTCTCGAGGCGTTACTGGTATGAGGCGGCGGTGGAGGCGGGACTGTTGGGAGGAGGCGGTGGACGCAGCAGTGGCGGCAGTGGACTGTGGATGCAGCAGCAGTTCCCGTGGTAGGAGGCGGCGACATTGATAAGAGGCGACGGCGAGTCGGCGACAGGCGGTGGTCAAAGCCGACCGGGAAGGGCGATGTGGTGGTGGGACTCGCGGTGATCGAGGCTTGACTGGTATGAGGCGGCGGCAGAGGCGGGATCGGTGGGACGAGGCGTTGTGAGGCGGCGGTGCGAGGTGGCGGTGAAGGTGGCTGTAGACGTAGCAGTGGTTCGCGCGGTGGAAGGCAACGCCGAAAGCGATGGTCGGAGCTGACCGGGAAAGGTTATGGGTTCGGCGGCGGCGGTGAGACGGGGAGTGAGGAGGATGAATGGCGGCGGTGAGGCGGGCACTCGGCACTTCGGAAGGTAGAGACGTAGAGTGGTAGAGAAGAGACTAGAGAGTAGTTTTTTTTTTTTAAGTTTTAGGGTTTTGAGTTGTAAATGTTGGGTATTTACTAAAATACCCTCGGTTTGGTGAAACCGCGGTTTTTTAAAAATGAAAACCGCGACCAAACCGCGATTCTGCGGTTTAAAAGTTTTTTAAACCGCCCCCAAACCGCGAGTTCTTAAAACCAGACCAAACCATGCGATTTATACGGTTTAGGTGATTTTTCGGAAACCGCTGCCCACCCCTAGTATATGTGTAGACTACTAAGTCATTCCTACTTGTGAATGGTCGAGACGTGTGTGGGAACGCGCCTCGAATTGCGTGCTGGCGTGGTACTGAGGTAGAGAGCAATATGGTGAGTAGGGGTGGGGTGAAACCGCGCGACCAAACCGAAGGTCTTACAGCTTTGGTGATTTTCCAAACCACCACCAAACCGCGAACCACCAAAACCGCAACCAAACCGAACCGCGGTTTGCGCGGTTTGCGGTTTGGTTTCGCGGTTTTGGTGCGGGGCGGCGGTGGACGTTTGCGCGGTGGAAGGCGACGACGATGGCGATGGATTCGGCGGCGGGCGTGAGACGAAGAGTGAGGAGGATGAAGGAGACGGCCGGGGTGAGAGGAGCGCCGGCGGGAGTGAGAGGAGCGCCGCATGGGAGTGAGAGGGAGGAGCGCCGCGGAGTGAGAGCGGGGAGAGGAGCGTCGGCGGAGTGGAGTGAGAGGAGAGGAGAGGAGCGCCATGGGAGTGAGAGCGGAGAGACGAGGCGGCGCCGCGGGAGAGTGAGTGACCCGTGGGAGTGAGATGAGAGAGGAGCGCCGGCGAGTGAGAGCGAGAGAGGAGCGCAGCGCCGCGGGAGTGAGAGCGGAGAGACGAGCGCCGCGGCGCGCGCGGAGTGAGAGCACGAGACGAGCGGGAGTGAGAGCGCGAGAGAGAGAGAGAGAGAGTGAGAGCGCAGAGAGGAGAGTGAGCGGAGCAGAGAGGAGAGAGGTGAGGAATTTTTTTGTTTTTTTTTGTTATGTTTTAGGGTTTTTGATATATGGTGGTTATTTACCAAAACGCCCTCGGTTTGGTTAAACCGCGGTTTTCCTAAAATTAAAACCGCGACCAAACCGTGATTCTGCGGTTTGGTCGTTTTCCAAACCGCGACCAAACCGCGAGCTTTAAAAACCAAACCAAACCGTGCGGTTTGGTCGGTTTGGGCGGTTTAGGCGGTTTTTCGAAAACCGATGCCCACCCCTAATGGTGAGTTGGTATAAGCTTTATATTGCTTTTATAAGTGATATAAATGGGGCTATGGTTGATTTAGTATCAAGCACACTTAAGTTAGTAAGTTAAAACAATAGCCACTTGATATTTCTCGAGACACGTATTGACATATCTCAACACCAATTAAGTCACTTATTGGTGTCATTTGGCATGAGTTAGTGGGATATATGTTAATAGGTGTACCATTAGTTAGGTCTTGAGATAAGTGTTGTGACGACCCCTTCTCAAATTAGGGCATCGCCCGACCTAATCCCGTTATTAAGCCCTAGTCTCACCATATAGGACCTAACAAGGAATTAGTCAGCCTTTTCAACAACCTTATTACTTACCAATTACTTAGTTTTCAAATATATATGAACATATACATATCCTATGTAAATTCATAAATCATAGTTAATTAAAATTTACTAACTTAAAGGTTATGTAGCAAAAGTCTTAACCAATTAACTAGTGGAAGCTTATAAACATGTAGCCTAACCTTTGTGGAAAAATCAAAAAATAAAGATCACATGCATATATATAATGAAATGGCGATATATAACATCATGTGTCTAGTCAAGGTACTACTCACTCAACCCATAATATATAACCCCAAAATTATACCATATACACATAAAAATAATACATCAAAAATCAAACCTACAAAATCTGGTGTAGCTGTGCTCCTCTGGTTCAGAGGTAGTCACTGATCTTCTCTTTGCCTAACCTGCTACTCGATGGATCTGCACCCACCGTCACAAACTAGACGGTGAGTACTTGAAAATAGAAAGTGATACTGAGAGACGTTTGTTTATATTCCCAATTATGCAACAAGTATCAAGAAGCATAATAATAATAAAGCGAGTATGCGAAAGAATATCATGCAAAGAGATACTTTAGTTAAGGAAAATGAAACTAACACTAAGCTAAGTAGTAATAATCTAAGGTCGATCGGCCGTGATCTTCATCACATCAGCCTTTCCACTATATAAGAATGGAGTTGTGCTCTACATCTCTGTGAAGGTCGTACTTACACGGTACAATACGCTTTTATAATTATCTCAAATGTCAGTCACTGGGGTGTATACTTGACAACAACCCCGAGCCTTACAACTCGTGAAGTTACCCAAGTTATGCTTGCCAACAACTCTGAGTCTCATACCCCGTGTCTTGCGCAAGATAGTGGCGAAATCTCGATCACCCAGGAAAGTCTAGTAACCCCGTATGTCAACCAGATTTCTATCATAAAATGACCCTAGATACAAGAACCACTTTCATATTCAAAGAACAACACGATATTGGAATCCAACAAATACAATTGCATAACTAATGTACATAGGATATAGATTCACAACACTATGTAAATACTACCTAATAGCACATGAATTGGAGTCAATGAAATCATTTTATCAACAAACAATGCCATGAAACAACCTCATGAAATGAGAATGAACAACAAGTCATGGCACATGAAGTACAAAGGAAATTCAGTCCAAATGACTGGAAATGAACATATGAATAGGAATGAAATGTAAAGAAATCTCTAAATCGCATACTTACATACTACGCAATTTCCTATGCTACTCCGGCCTCCCAACGCCTCAAAACTCGTATTTGAATCTCTGAAATAATTCCCTAAGTTCCTGACATCATATCATATGTCTTTGAGTGTGTTTGGACCTTTACTTAGCATATTATACTCTTTTGTAGTGTTTAAGGACATCTTGAGACTTGCAGATTTTTATGTTGCCATAGCATGTAGCGCACTAATGACCCTATGTAGCGTGACCAACATAGCGTGCTACATATCCTGCATAGCGCTATGTATTGCAGAACCCAGGATTCTGCAATCAGAATCCTGAGTTTTCTCAACACATAGGCTATGTTGATGCCTTGGGAACCCTCATACACACCACTAGAGTTCCAAGACACCATTTACAACATAAAACAGCAACCCATAGCATCAAATACATGAATTCATGAAATTGAGCTATGTTAATGGAGTCAAGAAGTTACTTAGCTTGATGAGTACCAGCTAACTTGCTCTCTCCTTCATCAATTCCACTGGTTCCTTGCTCTCTTCTTCCTCCTCCAGCAGCTTTTCACCTCTTCAGCAGCCTTGCTTCACGATGAAGAAATGGTAATAAGAGAGTGTGAGGTGCTTGAGTTGATCACAAGTTTATGAATGATAGCCCTTGATCATATAGTGCACACGTATCTCGAGACTTAACTAGTGGACCTCCTACTCACACATGTCCCACTATTTCATGCTTAAGTGGCACAAAACAATAACTCAAGTAATGTTGAAGCATGTCAACTCGTGTCTCGAGACATATCAAGTGGCTTATATTTTAACTCACTAACTTTGGTATTTTAATACCAACTCAACCATAGCCCATTTAATTCACTTATAAAATCAGCATTAAGCTTACACCAACTTACCTTATCATTCTCTACCTCGGTTCCACGCCAACACGCATATCGAGGCGAGTCCCTATTCACATCTCGACACCTATCAACACGTAAGCGTGACTTAATAGTCTACACATATACAATACACTAGGCACACATCACTACAAATATAACATTTACCTCGGCCACCTAGCCTCAGTAATGACACGTATCTCGTTATGGGTCCCACGTCACGGTTCATTTGATCCTGATTAACAAATTAAATTAAAATTAACTATTTGGGTCGTAACACGTGTGCACATTAGGATCAATGACTATCAATTAACCATATGCAATTCATGAATATAAAGCTTTTGGTCAATTTAAGCAACTTAACTTTTTCATTTTGATTTCTTAAGAGAGAAGGAAACTTGCTGGAGAAGAAGAGGATTAGTAAAAACTTGGTGATTTAGTGAAGGAGAGATCAAGTCTAGCTAGTGTTCATCAAGTTGGGTAACTTCTCTACACCATAGAGTTAGCTTAATTCAATGAATTCATGAATTTGATGTTGTGGGTTGTCATTTTATGTTGTGGTTGATGTCATGGAACTCTAGTAGTATGTATGGAGGTTCCTTAGGCATTAACATGGCCTATGTGTAGAGAAAACTCGGAATTCTGATTGCAGAACTCAGGGTTTTACTGCACATAGCGCGCTAGGTGGATCAGCTAGCGCACTAACTTGGATTAACGCACTAGATCAGGATTGATAGGGCGCTAATGTGTCATTAGCACGCTAACTCCAGTCATTAGCACGCTAGGTCTATGACAGCATAAAAACTGCAATTTTCAAAAATTCTTTAAACACTATAAAAGAGTCTAATACCATAAGTAAAGGTCCAAACACACTCAAAAACTTATAATATGAAATCTGGAACCTAAGGAAGAGCTACGGGGATTCAAATACGTGTTTCGAGGTGCGGGAGGCCGAAATAGCATAAGAAATTGTATGGATTATAAGTAAGCTGATTGAGATATTTCTTTACATTTCATTCTTATTCATATGTTCATTTCTAGTCATTTGGATTGAATTGCCCTTGTACTCCATATGCCATGACTTGTTGTTCTTTCTCATTACATGAGGTTGCTTTCGTGGTATAGTTTGTTGATAAAATGATTTCATTGACTCCAATTCATGTGCTATGTCATTATTGGTTGTTAATACATGTGGTCAGTGAAATAGCATGCTATTAGGTAGGCGTTTCATAGTATTGTAATCTATTTCCTTTGTGCATTAGATATGTAATTGATTTATTGGATTCTCAAACTATGTTATTTCTTGAAATATGAAAGTGGTTCTTGTATCTAGGGTCATTACATTATAAAGGTCTGTCGAACATACGAGGGTCACTAGACTTCCAGGGTGATCGGGATCTCTCCACTATCTTGCACAGCATACGGGAAATGAGTCTCGAGGTTGTTGGCAAGCATAACTTACACATCACATGGGGTATGGAACCCGGGGTTGTTGGCAAGTATATATCGCAGGTGACTGTCACCAGTGAAAGCTTATAAAGGCAAGAGCACTGCTCATACCTTCACATTGATGTAGAGGTAAGCTCCATCCTCATGTAGTGGAAATGGCTGATGTGATGAAGATCACGGCAGACCGGCCCTAGATTATTACTACTTAGCCATGTGTCAGTTTCATGTTGTTTAGCTGAAGTATTTCTTTGCGTGTTCTCTTTATAGCATAGTTATTATTATCATGTTTTTAGATACTTGTTGCATAATCAGGAATGTGAATAAATGTCTCTCAGTATTACTTTCTACTTTCCTGTACTCACCGTCAAGTTTGTGACGGTGGGTGCAGATCCATTGAGTAGCAGACCAGACAAAGAGAAGATCGGCGACTACCTTTGAGCCAAATGAGTCACATTACGCCGATTTTGTAGGTTTTGATTTTTGATGTATTATTTGTATATGTATATAATATAATTTTGGGGTTGTATATTATGGGTTGAGTTATTAGTACCTTGACCAGACGCGTGTTGTTATATATCGCCGCTCTCTTAAATATATGCATGTGATCTTTATTCCCTAGTTTTTCCACGATTGTTAGGTATCACATTAATGCTTTCGTTAATTTGTAAGACTTCCGCTGAATAAACTTTTAATTAAGCAAATTTTTAACTAACTCTGATTTATTATATGACATAAGACATTAAAGCTCATATTGAACTTATAATTTGTAAGTAGGTAAATGATTTTTGAAAGGCTGGCTAGTCCCTTGTTAGGTCATATATGGTGAGATTATGGCTTAATAATGAGATTAGGCCGTGCGGTGCCCTAATTTGAGAAGGGGTCGTCACAGCTGGTATCAAAGCCTAAGTTCTAGAATATTATGGACAGTTTATGGAATTGTCCAAAGTTGGGATATCATAGTCACATGTGGTATCATATTCCATGTTTATAAAGCTTAGGAGAACCTAAGTTTATAGAGCTTAGGTTGTGGAAAATAGTCATTCCACAAGGTGATAACAAAGCTTCAATGTGTAGCAAAGTGACTAACTTTTCCAATGAGCAACAAATAAAAATTTAAATAAGAAAGAAAAACAATTCTTAGTTGTGGAAAACCAGATGACCCTTGCCTAGAAATCATTAGTTGGGAAGTGAGTGAAAGTGAGAAAGGATTCGGATGATGTGTACCACTTCGGAGATGGACTTAGGCCAGATATTAGATTTTATGTGGTCAGTTCAGGTGGTAGGACTTTGGGTAAGATTTACGAGCGTGCACTCTCTCACGAGACATTATTTGGGCAGAGCTGCCGATGGGACACCGTTAGTACTAGCGTTGACACCTGACCAGGTCGTAGAGTTTGAGAGGAGGAGACAGAGGGGCAAAGGACTGAAGAGATGGGATAGAAGTACCCAGGGGTCAAGTCATCTACAACAGTTGTACCATTTGTATCATCCCCTACACCATTACAGACTACTGTTGGTAGACCTCCCTTGCCACCACCATTTAGACCTGCAGTACCAGCTCCTACTACTACTTTGCCAGCTCTATCAGCACCACCAGCACGACAGCACCAGCAAGGTAGTTGAGGCCGAGGTAGAGGTAGAGGTAGAGGTCGAGATAGTTCTCGATAGGGGCAAAGACATGCACAGGCTCAGGATCAAGTTTAGGGTCAGCGTAGACTTATCGCATGTTATAGGTGTGGTCAGGTTGAGCACGGGATTAGAGATTTTCCATAGCTATCACCCTTGTTTCCACCGCATAGTCGAGAGGGTGTACATATGGTATCACAGCCCGATGCAGATGTTACACGGAGACTCATTGAGGGTATGGTTTTCATTTGTAGTAGAAAGTAATATGTTTTATTTGATTCGGGTTCTACAGTATCTTTCATTTCTGGTCGCATGATAGGCATTTTAGGGTTGACACCGGTTTGAGTTAGCGTACATTTAATTTTGAGTACCGCAGTCGGGGACAGTGTTTACCCTAACTGTCTTGTTGAGGGATGTCCAGTAGAGATTGGTGGGGTAGAGTTACCTGCAAACTTCAAAGTTCTCGAGTTCTTCGATTTCGACGTGTTGTTAGGGATGGATTGGCTAGCGGCGTATCACGTTCATATCAACTGTTTCAGTAAGACAATGATATTCGAGATCCCAAGGCGTTCGATGTTTACGTATAGTGGTAATACATCGAGAGCCGAGGGCATTAGCGGTCAACTTGCGATGCGAAGAGATGGAGACTCTAGTGTCATTATACACCGTAGTAGAGAGTCCGGGAACCTAGACTTGAGAAGATTCCAATTGTGTGCGTGTTTCGGACGTGTTTCCAGAAGACTTACTGGGTTTACCACCACCAAGAGAGATAGATTTTATCATTGAGTTAGTACCAGGCACTAGACCTATATCTATACCACCATACCGTATGGCTCCGAGAGAGTTGGAGGAGTTAAGGAGTCAGTTGCAGGATATGAGACAGAAGGGATTCATCATACCGTCTATGTCACCATGAGGAGCATCATCATGTTTGTGAAGAAGAAGTGCGGTACTTTGAGAGTGTGTATCGATTATAGACAAATTGAACAGGGTCACAATCGAAACAAGTATCCCTTACCACTGATTGATGATTTATTTGATCAGCTAAGAGGAGCACAATATTTCTCCAAGATAGACTTGCGATCAGGGTATCATTAGCTTAGGATCAGGGATGAGGATAGGTCCAAGATGGCATTCAGTACGAGATATGGACATTATCAATTTACAGTTATGTCGTTTGGTTTGACTAATGCTTTTGCCACGTTTATGGATTTGATGCATCGAGTTATGAGGCCATTTCTTGACCGTTTTGTGATAGTTTTCATCATTGATATATTGATATATTCGAGGATTAGAGAAGATCACGAGCACCACCTCAGAGAGACGTTACAAACTTTGAGGGAGCATCCACTCTACGTCAAGTTCAAAGAAGTGTGAATTTAGGTCGTCGAGGTCTAGTTTTTTTGACATGTTAGAGCGTTGAACATATCATTGTAGATCCAGCTAAGATTCACGCTATTATGGATTGGCCAGACGAAGATCAAGATTTTTCTAGGGTTAGCAGGATATTACCGCAGGTTCGTGAAGGATTTCTCAAAGATTGCTTCACCGATGACCAGATTGACTCAGAAAGACGCAGGTTTAATTGGTCTGAGAAATGCAATGAGGTGTTTGCTCAACTGAAGAGATTGTTGACTACCGCACCAGTGTTGATATTGCCAAAAGTTGGACAGGGATTCTTGGTATATACAGATGCTTCTCATACGAGTCTAGGTTGTGTGTTGATGCAAGGTAGAGGCACGGTGGCTTATGCATCAAGACAGTTGAAGATGCATGAGAAGAATTATCAGCGACAGTATTTGCTCTAAAGATATGGAGACATCATCTGTATGGACAGAGGTTCACACTCTATACTGACTATAAGAGTTTGAAATACCTCTTCATACAGAAAGAGCTAAACATGAGACATAGCAAAGTAGTTAGAATTTCTGAAGGACTACGACTTTTCTCTGGAGTATCACTCAGAAAAAACTAATGTAGTTGTCGATGCGCTGAGTAGGATACCGACTGCTGATGTGAGGTGGTTAGATGTCATATGAAGCATGAGTATGGATTACTCGAGGCAGCGGCGATAATGACTCAGTCAGATATTCCAACCAACACTCGGATGATGATTTGTGCACAAATGAGGCTTCAAACAGTGTCTATACAGAGTGTTAGAGGGTCAAAAAGTCGATATCTTATACCCGAGATTTAGTGAGTTAGCCCAGAGTATTGATTGTACTGACTTGATTGAGACGGCAAATCAGTGTCTGAGATTTAGAGGCACATTGTGCATACCGGTAGTGGCAAAGCTGAGAGATGAAATTCTTCAGGATTCACACCGTTCTCGACTCATGGTTTATCGAGGTAGGACCAAGATGTACCATGACATGAAGAGACATTTTCGGTGGCCTGGGATGATAGCGGACGTATCAGAGTTTATTAGAAACTGTGGGATCTGCCAGCAGGTGAAGGTAGAGTATTGTAGACCTGGAGGATAATTACAGCCACTTCCCATTCCACGATGAAAGTGGGAAGACAACGCCATGATTTTGTTAGAGGACTGCCGAGAACTGCTTGTCGACACGATTCCATATGGATAATTGTGGACAAATTGACGAAATCCGCCCATTTCATACCAGTTGCATCTCATTACACATTTGACCAGCTGAGTGTATTATTCGATAGGGAGATTATTAGGCTGCATGGGGTACCATTGACTATTATGTCAGACAGAGATATTATGTATATGTCCAGGATGTGGTGGAGTATGCAGGAGCAGTATGGTATGCGCCTACAGTTTAGCACAGCCTTTCACTCACAGACTGATGGACAAACTGGGAGGTTGATTCAGACTTTCGAGAATATGCTCAGGGCTTGAGTACTTGAGTTTAGCGGATCATGGGAGGAATACCTACCATTGTGTGAGTTTGCATACAACAACAGTTATTAGGCTATCATTGAGATGGCGCCATTTGAGGATATGGCAGACCGTATCGCTCACCATCTTATTGGGTTGAGCCAGAGGACCGGGACATTATAGGGCCTGAAATTGTTGTTGATCACACATAGAAGATACAATAGATTCGCCAGAGGCTTAAAGGAGCCCATGAGAGGCAAAAGAAGTATGTAGACACATATCGCAGTGATCTCACGTATGACGAGGGAGCCTTAGTGTATCTAAAGGTTTATTCTTGGAAGGGTCTTCACAGATTTGGTTTGAAAGAAAAGTTAGCACCGAGATACATCAAGCCTTTTAAGATCAAGAAACAGGTAGAAAGGTTGCTTATGAGCTAGATTTACCTCCACAGATGTCGGGGATTCATCCAGTGTTTCATATTTATATGCTTCAACTAGCCAAGCCAAAGGCAGGCGAGAGACCGACAGGTGGACTTGAGTAAAATTGACTTGAGTGAGGATGTATCATATGAGGAGTAGCCAATACAGATTCTAGATCATAAGGTACGACAGTTGACAAGTAAGTCTATTCTGAAAGTGTTCGTCAAATAGCGATTCCATGAAGACTCGGAACTCACTTGGGGATGGGAAGACTATATGTGAGATAGGATTATACCTCTTCAAGTCAGGTATAACTTTATGTTGAGTTTAATTTCGAAGAGGAGATTTCTATTCGTTGGGAAGAATTATCACGGCCCAAATCTTTAATTTGACTTTAATCTTTTAATTAGGATCAAATGACACGTGATGTGGGACCCGCTTCGATATACGTGTCGCGATCGAGGTGAGATGGCCGAGGTAAATGTTATATTTGTAATGATGTATGCCTAGGGTATTGTATATGTGTAGACTACTAAGTCATTCCTACTTGTAAATAAGTGTCGAGACGTGTGTGGGAACGCGCCTCGAGTTGCGTGCCGACGTGGGACCGAGGTAGAGAGCAATATGGTGAGTTGGTATAAGCTTTATAATGCTTTTATAAGTGATATGAATGGGGCTATGGTTGATTTAGTATTAAGCACACTTAAGTTAGTAAGTTAAAACAATAGCCACTTGATATTTCTCGAGACAAGTATTGACATATCTCAAAACCAATTGAGTCACTTATTGGTGTCATTTCGCATGAGTTAGTAAGACATGTATTAATAGGTGTACCATTAGTTAAGTCTCGAGATACGTGTGCACATTAGGATCAATGGCTATCAATCAACCATATCCAATTCATGAATATAAAGCTTTTGGTCAATTCAAGCAACTCAACTCTTTCATTTTGATTTCTTAAGAGAGAATGAAACTTGTTGGAGAAGGAGAAGCTGCTTGAGAATAAGACGATTAGTAAAAACTTGGTGATTTAGTGAAGGAGAGATCAAGTCTAGCTAGTGTTCATCAAGTTGGGTAAATTCTCTACACCAGAGAGTTAGCTTAATTCAAATGAATTCATGAATTTGATGTTGTGGGTGTTGTGGTTGATGTCATGGAACTCTAGTAGTGTCTTAGGAGGTTCCTTAGGCATTAGCATGGCCTATGTGTAGAGAAAACTCGGAATTTTGATTGCATAATTCTGGGTTTTACTACACATAGTGCGCTAGGTGGATCAGCTAGCGCGCTAACTTGGATTAGCGCGCTAACTTGGATTAGCGCGCTAGGTCTATGACAGCACAAAAACTGCAATTTTCAAAAATTCCTTAAACACAATAAAAGAGTCTAATACCCTAAGTAAATGTCCAAACACACTAAAAAACTTATAATATAATATAAGGAACCTAAAGAAGTGCTATGGGGATTCAAATACGGGTTTCGAGGTGTCGGGAGACCGAAATAGCATAGGAAATTGCGTAAATTGTAAGTAAAGTGATTGAGATATTTCTTTACATTTTATTCCTATTCATATGTTCATTTCCAGTCATTTGGACTGAATTGTCTTTGAAGTCCATATGCCATGACTTGTTGTTCTTTCTCATTACATGAGGTTGCTTTCATGGTATAGTTTGTTGATAAAATGATTTCATTGACTACAATTCACGTGCTATGTCATTATTGATTGTTAATACATGTGGTCAGTGAAATAGCATGCTATTAGGTAGGTGTTACATAGTATTGTAATCTATTTCCTTTGTGCATTAGATATGCAATTGCTTTATTGGGTTCTCAAACTATGTTATTTCTTGAAATATGAAAGCGGTTCTTGTATCTAGGGTCATTACATTATAGAGGTCCGTCGGACATACATGGTCACTAGAATTCCATGGTGATCGGGATCTCTCAACTATCTTGCGTAGCACACGGGAAATGAGTCCGGGGGTTGTTGGCAAGCATAACTTGTGCAGCACACGGGATATGGGACCCGGGGTCGTTGGCAAATATATATCGCAGGTGACTGACAACAGTGAAAGGTTATATAGGCAAAAGCACTGCTCAGACCTTCACATTGATGTAGAGCTCAGCTTCATCCTCATATAGTGGAAAAGGCTGATGTGATGAACATCACGACCGACCAGCCCTAGATCATTACTACTTAGCTATGTGTCAATTTCATGTTGTTTAGCTGAAGTACTTCTTTGCATGTTCTCTTTACAGCATAGTTATTATCATGCTTTTAGATACTTGTTGCATAATCGGGAATGTGAACAACTTTCTCTCGGTATTACATTCTACTTTCTTGTACTCACCGTCTAGTTTATGACGGTGGGCGTAGATCCATCAAGTAGCAGACCAGGCAAAGAGAAAATCGGCGACTACCTATGAGCCAGTGGAGTGCTGCTACGCCAAATTTTATAGGTTTTGATTTTTGATGTATTATATATATAATATAATTTTGGGGTTGTATATTATGGGTTGAGTGATTGGTACTGTCAAATTTCTAATCTCATTTATTATTGGTAATCAGGATCCCTGACCCGGATCGTGGGACCCACAACGTGATATGTCTATTGACCAAGGCGAGAGGGCCGAGGGATATATTAGATTTGTTGTGGTGTAGTGTATTGTATACGTGTAGACTATTAAGTCACTCCTACTCGTGTATAGGTGTCAAGATGTGAGTGGAGACGTACCTAAGGTTGCGAGTCGACGAGGGACCGAGGTAGAGATTTATGGGGTAAGTTTAATTTGAGTTTCTATAGTAGCTTTAATATGGCTATGGTTAGTATATAATTAATTTGCCTAAGTTAGTGGATTTATTTAAATGGCCACATGATGCGCATCGAGACATGTATTGGCACATATAAAGACAAAATGAGTTACAATTGTTGTCACTTAGGATTAGTTAGTGGAGAGGTAGTAGGACATGTGTTTCAACATATACCATTAGTTATGCCTCAGGATACATGTGTGAAAATGGATGTGTGGCTATGGTTTTACCATATCCATTCACACATATATATATATATATATATATATATATATATATATATTGTTGAATGAAAACATGAAAGCTAAGTTTTCTCATGTCATCAACTAACCAAGAAAGAGAACTTGCTGGAGTGATCAAGAAGATAAGAAGAAAACTTGCTGGATTATCAAGGAGGAAGAAAAAGTTAGAGAAATTAGAAGCTTTGGTGAGGAAGATCAAGTTAGGTGTTATAAATATCAACAAATAGGTAACTTGCATACACTAGCTTATTTAGTTCAACTTGATGAATTCATGAATTTGATGTTGTTGGTTGTTACTTTTTGTTGTGGTTGATGTTAAGGAACTCTAATAGCGTGTATGAGGGTTCCCTATGCATTAACATAGCGTAGGTGTAGAGAAAACTCGGAATTCGATTGCAGAATTATGGGTTTTACTGCACATAAGCGCGCTAGGTTTAACATCTAGCATGCTAATATTGATTAGCGTGCTAGATAAGGCGTGGTAACGCGATAAGTTAGAAATTAGCGTGCTAATTTTAGAATTAGTGTAATAATTTTCATGGCAGCACAAAAAACCAGTAATTTCCAAAATTTCCAAAACACTATAACAAAGTCTAAAAGCTTAAGTAAAGGTCTAAACACATTCAAAAACATGTTATATGATATCTGGAACCTAGGAAAAGGGTACGGGAGAGCGAATACAAGATTTGGAGTATCGAGAGGCCAATAAAGCTAGGACTTTACTTTGTTGTTGTGAGTATACCCGTTAATTGTTTATTCACAGTTTATTTCCAGTTTATACTTGTTTATTATAGTCTATATTGACTATGTCCAACTTTGTATTCTCATATCATGGACGTATTGGTTATTCCTCACTTGTTGAGTTTAGTTTCCATGATATTTCGATAAATTGAATTCTTTTGAATCCATTCATGTGTTATGTCATTTCATGTTGTTTATAGTGGATGTAGTGTAAATAGCATGCTATTAGGAGTTAAGAAATCATGATTGGTTTTATGGATTTGCATTCTTTGATAACTTTGTGCTTTATCGCATAACCAATTCTTGAATTCCTTTATAAGTCATATTCTTGGAATTATAAAGTAGTTATAGAATCTAGAGTCCATTGCACTAGAGCTGAGCGACATAAGGGGTTTGAGTCCATGGGGATGTCGGCACTCGCCACAATGATGAGGCACATGGGGTTAGAGTCCCTAGGGTTGCTCATATACGGGGTTAGAGTCCCTGATGATCCCGGGGTTAGAGTCTCTGATGCCACTGGGGTTAAGTCCTTGGTGAGGATTAGACTATGCGACACCACGCACATCCTAGAGTGGTTAAGGCTTCACTGACGTAGGTCACGGCCGACCTGATCTAGATCATAACTATTTAGCCTTGTGTCAGTTTCATTTGTTTAACTGTGGTATTTCTTAGCATGAATGTGGTACTTGTCTTTCTTATTTAACTTATGCTTTTAAATACCATTTAGTTTGATTTTGAAATGTGAATAAACTGGTCAACATGGATTATTGCTAATTTTTGTACTAACCGTCCTTTTTATGACGGTAGGTGCAGTGCCATCGACGAGAGGCCGGGCAAGGAGAAGATTGGTGACTACCTCTGAGCTAGCGGCATACCTGTGCTTCGACATTCATAGGTTTTGGTATTCCATGTATTATGTACTTATGTTTTTAATATGTTTTGGGGTTGTATATCGAGATGAGTGTTTAGCTACATGACTTATAATGACCATCACACTTATTATATTCGCCACTTTGTTATATATGCATGTGATCATGGTTTCCTAGTTTCCGCACATTTAGGATTTATTATAATTGCTTTCACATAATATGTTAAGTCTTCCGCTATAACAATAAACTATATAAAGTTTTAAATTACTCTGAAATCTAATAATATGATGATAGGTGTGTTACTTATTCTGAACATGAGAATGGAGGAAATTTGGATAGAAAGACTGACTAATACATAGTTTAGTCATGTGGGATTAAGATTTAGGCTTAATTATGGGATTAGGCCGGCTTGTGCCCTGGATTAGAGAAGGGTCCGTCACAAGTGGGTTCAAGCGTGTGTTGCACGCTCCAAAAAGTAGAATATATATAATGTTTACCAAAACTATCCAACTAAAACTTTTATTTAATAAAGTATAATATTTTATTTTTTATCTATATTTTATATGAAGGAGATTTGAAATATACTTTCCATAGCCAATTTTGCTTTTTTTCTCAATTTTCATGTATTATTTAAACTTGGACCCTTAACTTTTGATTATATCAAAGTAGCTCTACCTTTAACATGATCCATTTAACTTAAAAGGTTATACGTATCGAGTCGTGTCAACCCGATTAAGATTTGTGTCGCGTCGTGTCAACCCGTTAAATAAATGAGTCATGTTCGTGTTGACCTTTATATCGTGTCACTCAAGAGCAAGGTCAACCAACAAGACCTGCTAACCCGTTTTGCCACTTCTAATTTAGGTGAGGTTTGAGTCCTTGAGGATGGGGATATTTTTTGGAATTTTAGAGAAAAAGTGAGGTAAACTAAGTATAAAAAATTCAAAACTATGGTACAACTAAGTAATCGGATCCTTTAAGCAAAAAGTGAGATCCGTCAATATTTAGGGAGATTACTGTAACCCTCCTTTACCCGAGCTGAAAACCGACCATGTAGAACACGAGAAAATCTGACATTCTACAGAGATAAAGTTATCAACTTCTAATTCACGCGAATAAAAAAAAAAAAAAAAAAAAAAAAAAAAACTTATGTGCCACTAAACTTGCAATCAAATGCTGATTTTTTTTTTGCAAGTTCGTAATTACACGAGGCATTCGAAGTGCCCACTTTAGAGGATTTTCTTTCTGGGTGGTGATTAGAGATACCTTTCATACTCAATAAATTTTGCATTCATGAGAAATTCTTAAACGAAAGAAGATTGCAATATTGAGTAGTTTCTCAACAATAAATTCTAGGTCCTAACTTTGCATGCAAATAACATATTCGAATAGATTGTGTTTTCTTCTTCTTTTTTCTTTTTCTTTTTTTTGAGAAAATTCGATTAGATTGTGTTGATTATAAGATATCCGGCAATCGCAGTTTTTAAATATGCGAGCTTGATCCAATTTTATCAGTCCACATCTCTAAATTTAGTCTGTTCGAAAATTGTATCTGTATTACATGTTGTGTCCATCCTTGATGTGAAAACTATGCTTTTGAAACCCACATGCTCGCAGGCGATGAACTTAAGGTTCTAAAAAAGCAAGTTCTTCTGCAGTGCCAACTCAAATTCAAATTCGAGGGCAAGGACATAATTTTCATAACAAGATGAGGTGATCTAAGACAGCAGTTGAGTTGACACTTAAAGTAGAGTTTTCTACATCTCTATCATATTTAACAATAAAATACACAAGAAACACACAATTTAATCATACAGAGATGCTCCTCAGTGTCCTATTACACACAACAAAATTTAGGTTGCTAAATACAGGGGAAATGGGAATTTTGAGCAGACAAGGATACCTATTGACTTGTTACTAGAGCTTTCCCCACTAAACCCCAAGATTGTACAACGTGTAGAAAAGAAAACAAGAGGAACTTGACATCCCTCGATGTAGAACGCAGAAATTATTACCCACAGGATATGAGTAACTGAGATCTGTTATTGAGTGGCAAAGGAAGCTTGGATGAACGCCACCAGAGTTTGGTCAATCAATGCCCAAGCTTGAATAGGGTTCAAAGGCACCCTGACAATCAGTAAAAATTCATATGAATTGCTCTCCGTGTCACTATTGCTATGAGTTGCTTATAACTCAAACAAATACAGAAGAGAAGACTTTTTGTCCTCCCTTAGACTACAAGGGAAGACCTCACAATGCGAGAGAAATTTTAACCAGATAAAACATTGCTCTTGTTAAAGGGCCAATTATAGAAATGGAGTAGCCTCAATAAAAAATAAAAAAAAAATTATAGAAATGGAGCATTGTATGACAAGGAGCACGAACATACTGAAGTCTTCCATCATAGAGGGATTAAAGGAATAGAGATGCATTAATGGTAATTCTAATTATTTTCCTCCCAAAGAGGGTGATTTTGATTTTCATATATGCATGGAACATTCATTTAAAAAGAACATATCAACTTAAAATGCTGTTGAAGCATTTGAAGATAGATAAGACGTAAAAAAACTTACAAAAAAAAATTAATAAAAAATAAAATACAAGGGACAAAAGTAGACACCAATATCTTAACATAAATAAACTATCCTTTGACTATGTCAAATGTTCAATTTTAATTTAAAAAATGACTATCAAAAGAATTACTGAAAAATGCTACTCACAGAGCAGTCATCATGAACACGCCAAATGGTCTCACCCAACAGGTTCGCCACTGACAAGATTGTTAGCTGAGGAAAGTAGTTCTGCTCCACAATCGGTATGGTATTTGTCACAATCACCTCTTGAAATAAACCACTTGAAAGCCTCTCAATTGCAGGGGGGCTACCAAACAGAATGAAAGAAAAATGTGAACAAAAGACAAAATAATATTATTATTTTTTTTAAACAACGACACAACAAGTTGATTTAGCATAAACAATGTATAAATGTGATAGAAACACAAATGCAAATGCAACCAACATGTAAATTCAAAAAAAAAGTTCCCTAATATGTCGGGTCAGCTAGATGGATCTAAGTCCAGAATTTCCATTCAGCTTGATATAAATGAAATTGCAAGTCCAAAAACAATTAACTGTACTCAAATAGAGGCATATGGAAATGATACTTCTAATATCTCGTTTTTTTCTTCTTTTTCAGGTTAGACTCGTAAAAACATAGGTCGACAAATCAACCAGACTTTCGAATACCTTTTGATATACATCCCAAAGTTTAAGCAATGGACCGAGATGGGCGGACATAAAAGTGCCATGATTTTTACGTTGGTATTAACTCTTTAATCATATAAAGTTTTAGGATTTTTATTTAGTAGTTAACTTTTATATTTTAGTATGTTTTTTAAATTTCTAGTAAGCCACGGCTTTAGTAAACTTTTACACTTTTGTTCAGAGACGATTTTAGGTAATAGTTTAGTCAGAATTTCTTTTGTTTTAGAATTAGAAAGTGTTGCACCAATGTTAATGTTTTGGAAAAGCCTATAAATAATTTACTGCCTTAGTGATATGCAAGGGGAATTGATTGATATGAATAGAAAACGTATTATTTTGGGGAATTGGTGTTAATTCTATGTGCCTGAATTGGGTTGTTCGTGTATTCGAAATGACCGCTCGTTGCGTCAGCTTTTCTCTAAGCAAAGACAAACTTTCCAATTTAAACTGAGTAAGCACCAAGTTACACTTCTAGGCATTACGCGATCTCACTACTAATTTTATTTTTCATTTATTTTAATTTTAGAAAGAGAGCTTCCCTTTGAGATTATAATCAAGCAAATGATAAATTAATCAGTTTAAAATATATTGATGAGATTGGTTAATTCCCTGGGTCGTCTTGCTATTGAACTATCCAAAACCTTAGCATCAACGTGCTGATAAAAAATTGATTATGAGAACAAAATCGACTTGCCAGCCAGAATTTTCAAGAGGAAAATAGATTTAGAATATAATAACACAGTTTACCTGAAAACAGCATGTGTGCAGCACGCGTAAACTTCTCTGGCTCCTTCCTGATGTAATAAAGCAGCACCTTTTGAAATAGTCCCTGAAAACCACCAGAAAAACAAAAGGCAAGAACTTTTTAATCATTTTTGAGAAATGTATACAAACAATGATGATGAAGATGCCAAGGAAGATATATAGATTTCTTCTCAAATACTTCAAGGGTCTAAAGAAAGATCATTACGCATTCAACAAATTCATAATTTTGAAACAATTTAAATGATATCCTTTTACTTTAAAATGAAGAAGATGACAAGTTCAATAATCACATAAATACTGAAGAACAAAAGTACTCCCTCCGATCATTTATATAAGTCGTTTAAGGTAAGGACACAAGAATTAAGACAGCCTTAATTACGAGTGTAATTTACACATGTCCTTTGACATTAAATGAATTGAAGAATTAAAAAATCATAAATGATTGAATTGTATAAGGGCAAAATGGGTAAAAATGCAATAAATACACTCTTGAATTCCGAAAACGGCTTAAAATTTTGAACAAGAAGTTTTTGCTAGAACGAATTATATAAATGACCGGAGGGTGTATAATATAATAGACAAACACCCTACGAGATCATGTTAGAATGAGATTAGGTAGTTAACTACTGTAATGCAAAACAAGATAGACAACTATGCAAATGACAGCTGGACACAAACATATATATATATATATATATATATAGTTTGAGCCCACGAACGTCACAAATTAATTGAGGTATGCTACATGGATCAAACTCTTCCATTGTGCTCAATTTAGTGCAATTGATGGTGAGTTTTCCAAACCATTCAAAAATCTGGAAAAAGCCAATGCAATGTAAATATCAAAACAAAAGAGTAACGTCTCTTCTCTCTACAAAAAAATATCAAATAAAAAAGTCAAGAGAAGAATAGAGAGTTCACATGGCAAAGACAAACAAAATCCTTCTTGATTTGCACATGAGCGCATTGCGATTATTTTGATGAATTCACTCAACATTTTTTTTTTTTTTTTGGTGATGAAACTAAGACTCCACTACTATGAAAGGTGGTTAACTACAAACCATCAAACTGACAAATAAAAAAAGAATCTGCCAACGCATCTCTAGTGAGATGGATGAAGCATCGTTTGCTAAAAAGCAAGCTTGAGGGAGGTCGTGGGTTCGACTCCCGCTAAAGTAAAAAAGATAAAAAGAAAAGAAAAAGAGTTTAATCAAATTATAGGTTAATATATCAAGACACTGAAGAAGAAACCAATAGGAGAAGCAAAATAGCCTTGTTGCAGAAGAAGTTCTACTTCGATTATGGTTGATGTCCTATTAAAACAAAACAAAGGGAAAAATAATACATTATGATGACGGGAAAATCTACATTAATGTTCACAACCCATTGATTTCAATTTTAAAAAAAAAAAAAAAATTAACAATGTATGGAAATTTATGAACGATTTAATTATAGATATTTAAAAAGATTTGGCTATATGAAACAAAAAAGAATTGTCTAATTAATAATTAAAGGGGAAAACAGTCAATTATTCTTTGTCGGATGAAACAACGATATAAGAAAGAATTCCCCTATTTAATAGGTAGTTAATTAAAAGGGTAAAATTGACAATTCAAGTACGAAGGAATTTTTGTTATTGGTGCTTTTATATATTAGTTAGTTATGAGTTAGATATATATATATATATATATATATATATATATATATATATATATATATCTTACCCATAGATACGAATACTAGATCTTTTAGACAAAATAGAAATAGAAAAGGAAAACAAACACAAAGGGGAGAAAAAATTCGTTGAGGAACATGGAAAATAGGAACACTTACAGGGAAGTCAATAGAACTAGTAGATACTATGATTAGAAGGAGAGTCAATGTTGCTTGCCTCCAAGAGACAAAATGGGTAGGAGAAAAGAGTAGAGAAATAGGAAGAACAGGGTTTAAATTGTGGTACACCTAAGATAGATAGAAAATGCAATGGAGTAGAAATTGTGGTGGATAATGATTATAAGGATAAGGTCGTAGAGGTTAAGAGAATGGGGGATAGATTGATTCTAGTTAAATTAATTACTGGAGACGAAAAAATTAACATACTTAGCGCCTATGCACCACAAGTAGGATTAAGTGAGAGCATTGAACTAAGTTTTGGGACGATATGGATGGATTTATGCAAAGCATCCCATTAGATGAAAAAGTTTTTATTGGAGGAGCTTTAAATGGGCATGTCGGGCCAAGTAACGATGGGTTTGAGAGTTCGTGGAGGTTTTGGTTACGGTAATAGAAATGAAGAAGGAGAATCAATCTTAGAATTTGCTTCACATGCGATCTTGTCTTAGCAAATACTAGTTTTAGGAAGAGGGAGTCGCGTATAATTACTTTTAGCAATGGTCATAACAAGAGTCAAATAGATTTTCTTTTAACAAGAAAAATATGTAGAGACCGCAAAGTAATACCTGGTGAAGAGCTTACTACCCAACATAAGTTAGTAGTACTTGATATTAAGCTAAAATGACAACATAATATGAATAAAAGAGTTAGCGACCCTAGAATAAACTAGTGGAACCTAAAAATAGTAAACAAGTAGAGTTTAGAGAAAAACTACTAAAGGAAAATGTTTGGAATCTTGACTTAGATGCTAATACAATGTGGCTAGAAATGAGTAGTTGCATAAGGAGAGTGGGATCAAACGTATTAGGTATATCTAAAGGCTTGGGACCACCAAAGAAGGAAAGAAGGTGGTGGAATGAGGATGTCCAACGAGCATTTAAGACTAAAAGAGAGATGTATAGGAAAATACCTAAGTGTCAAGATGAAGATGCGTACAATCAATATAGAGAAGCTAGAAAACAAGCTAAAAAAGTAGTTAGTCAAGTTAAAACAAATTTCATGAAAGATCTATATACAAGGTTAGGTAATAGAGATGGCGAAAAATATATATATATATAGGCTAGCCAAATTAAGAGATAAAAAGAAACAAGACCTAAGTCATGTACGATGTATTAACGACGAAAATCAAAATGTTTTTAACGCGCGATGATGATATTAAGGAGAGATGAAGAAGTTACTTCGATAGTTTATTTAATGATGGCCAAGTTGATACTATAATAGATGAAAACCCACACCAAGAAAGAAATGTAAACTATACACGCAATATTAGAATTATAGAAGTTAAAGAGGCATTGAAAAGAATGAAAATAGGGAAAGCATGTAGCCCATATGAAATACCCATAGAGGTTTGGAGATGCTTAGGAGAAATTGGATTGACTTGGTTAACAAAACTTTTTAATAAAATTCTAAAATCAAAACGGATGTCAATGGATTGGAGAAGAAGCACGCTTGTGCCAATCTTCAAAAACAAAGGAGACATTCAAAGTTGTTCAAACTACCGAGGAACTAAACTTATGAGTCACACTATAAAACTTTGGGAGATGATAATTGGCAATAGGCTAAGGAGAGAAACAACAATATCAGAGAACCAATTTGGCTTCATGCCTGGAAGATCAACTATGGAGGCGATTTTCTTTGTAAGACGATTGTTAGAAAAATATAGAGAAAAGAAAAAAGATCTTAATATGGTATTCGTAGATTTAGAAAAAGCATATGATAAGGTCCCTAGAGATGTTCTTTGGTGGGTTCTAGAAAGAAAAGGAGTGCATGCTAGATACATAGACACTATTAAAGATATGTATGATGGAGTAGTAACGAGTATAAACACATTTGGAGGAGCTACAAAAGAATTCCCCATTACGATCGGACTACATCAAGGATCGGCTTTAAGTCCATATCTATTTACTTTAGTTATGGATGAACTCACTAGGCATATTCAAGAGGATATACCATGGTGTATGCTATTTGCAGATGATATTGTCTTAGTGGATGAAACAAAAGATGGAGTGAATAGGAAACTAGAACTCTGGAGGAATACATTAGAATCTAAAGGCTTTAAGTTGAGTAGGACGAAAACTGAATACATGCACTGTGAGTTTAGAAACACTAAACATCGAGATGATGGAGTGGTAAAATTAGGGGAAGTAGAAGTTCCTAAGGTGAACCACTTTAGATACCTATGATCAATCACACAAAATGATGGTAATATTGAGAATGATGTCACACATAGAATTCAAGCTGGATGGAAGAAATGGCGGAGTGCAACGGGGTGATTTGTGATCGAAATGTTCCTACTACGTTAAAAGGAAAATTTTATAGGACCGCAATTAGGCTAGCTATGCTCTATGGTGTTGGGCAAGGTAAAACAACAACAATTACATAAAATGAACATAGCAAAAATGAGGATGCTTAGATGGATGTGTGGTAAAACTCGTAAAGATAGAATAAGAAATATAGAAATTCAAAGACAAGGAGTAGCACCAATTGATACAACGATTAGGGAAGGGCGGTTGCGGTGGTTTGGTCACTTGCAAAGACGGCCTACAAATGCCCCCACTAGAAAACTTGACTCAATAGAATCTGTAGAAAATCGACGAGGTAGGAGTAGACCAAAGTTAACATGGGATGCATTAATTAGGAGGGATTTGAATGGTTTGGAAAGCTCGCCATCAATTGCACTTAATCGAACACAATGGAAAAGTTTGATCCATGTAGCCGACCCCAATTAATTTGGGACGGAGGCTATGTTGTTGTTGTTGTTGTATATATGTATGTATATAATGTGATTCTACCATGGTGACCATCTATGGTGATTTAACTTTTTGACCATTAGATTTAGATCCAATTGACAATATAGCTTCTTGGAACTTGTGCACACATTTAAGAGTCATTAATGTAGCTTTCAAAATAACCATTGGATCTAAATCCAATGGTCAAAAAGTTATATCACCATAGATAGTGATTTTCCCCAATCACCATGGTAGAACTACCCATATATATTATTGCACGAAGAAAACAAGGTCTCGCCCAATAAAAAGGTTCGACTATTCTCCAAAACAACAAATGCCCAAAACCATTACCATTACCAAACCATCACATCTCACAACCTCCTTTCACACAAGATGATGAGATGACGACGGTTGTGCCCATCACTTCCACAACCTCCTTACACACCAGATGATGAGATGGCAATGGTTTTGGATACAATGGTGGTGGTGGAGATCCCCGCACTAACCACGGCCTCTATCCTATTCTTTATTATACAATCATTGTGAATAATGAAATCATGAAATTAAAACCACTTGCACACCCATTCATAGACTAACACTAGAATGTTAGATATTTCCAATAAAAAAAAAAACACTAGAATGTTAGATATCATATTAGAACCATTTGAAAGTTAAAATCATATAAACCATTGAATCAAAGCGAAACATAAGTACATCATTTATACTTTCTATAATAAAAAAACGAATAGTAAATTTCCAACACTAAATTCACAAGAAAAATGTTGAATCTTAGATTTCATAATAGAATCAAAATTAAATAAGATAAGATAAGAAACAAATCTGCTTTTAGCAAACAACAACCCCTACTCCCACATAAGGAGATTTGAATCCTCAACCTCATATAGAGGTGAGAACATTCCAAACTAATGGAGCTACCACTTGGTTAGTGTCGTTGAAGCATTAATTTAAAGTTGAATAAAAATAAATCCAACAACGAATAGTAGTTGGCGATGGGTTGTACGGGCAGGTGAGGTGTGAAAATGGGAATAGGGTGTTTGAATGAAGGGCACTATTATCATTTCACAAAGAGGTATTAGTAGGAAAAAGAATTAATTTATTTATGTAGGTGCGCAAATCAAAAGGTGGGGTGCAAATAGTGGTGCCCAAACAAAAAGGCAACCAAACTACAGAAGTTGGACTAGTTATGAAAGTAAATAGATAAGATAGCTATTGTTTTACAAACGTACATCGAGAACACAAATAATCAGGGAATTTTGTTTATCTTGATGCAGAAAGGAACTTCAGAACAGAACTTGTTCAAATACGACTTACCAGCGGTGTCAATCATGTCATCAACCATGACTGCTACCTTTCCTTTTACATCACCAATCAGATTCATCACCTACAACATTCAACAGAAGGTTATTCAGAAGAGACGTGTATACAAGTTTCACACCATCTCTTCAACAATGAGAAAATATGAGTCAATAGCAAGGTGAAGGAGAAATTGTACTATGTACTTATTAAGGACAAACAAAATTAACTAACATCAAGCCCTCGTTCTCATTCATTCAAAGGCACTACTGAGTTTATTGCACATTTCCTAAGCTTCTTTGGTAAAGCACTCTTGACATCTAATGCAAGAATTTGGTTTGACTTAATCAAGTGAAGTCCTGGGTAAGATGATATGTTCCATCACTAATTTAGGAATTGCATGTGCCCACTGTAAACGAAGTACCTACAGCTTCGACAGCCAAATATAAGAGCAAATAAAACCACCCAAAATCAAAAGCAACAGTTTTAAGAGGTTGTACTGCATTGCATCATGAATTATGAAAATCATGAACAAAGTAACAAACAGCCACAAACAAAATAAGAGTAGAATTATAGAGCAAAGCATAATTTCCCTCTCATCAATCACATGGGAGATACAAGTTTCAAGACTTCGAGTCTCGTGGAACGCATAATAAATGCTACACCTAGGTGATATTTAGTCCAAGTCTGTCATGGATCTTGGTAAAATAATCCAGGTCCACTATGGATCCAGGTAGTTATGTGGGTCCATCGACCCACTAGGCTCACCTAGGCTCCATGGGTTCACTCTGACCCATCTGGGTTCTATAAATCTATTATGACCGATTAAGTATGTCCACTAAACTTCCATAAGACTAAGAGTGCTCTTATGAGCTTAAAATTGGGATAAAGATGGCTCTTGAGGGCGCAGAGTTGCTCCCATAAAGCTTGTAATCAAAAAGAAAACAAACTCATTATTAGATACTAGACTTCAATTTCTTGTGAAACAATTACACCAAAACACACAATTTAAACTAAGATGTAACCATAAATTTTATGGCAGTTAGACAATCAACTGAAGCTAAGAGAAAAAACTATCACGACAATTTCCCTAACCACGAGTGGTACATACCTCTCATCTGAATGATATTGAGCAGTAAGATTGACCCAACAAAGATTATTTAGTCTAAAACAAAAATGCAAGATAAATGAACAGACCTGTATAAGACTATGACGATTTCTCAAGAAATATTATTACTGCAGAATTTAATGGCATATACTAAGCAATTATGACGCCAAGAAGATAAACAATTTGGACTATTTGAACCTAACATGGCTGGCCAAATTCCCTGTTTAAGGTCATGCCAACATTGCAATGCCTCTACATAGTATAAATGATTGAACCATCTAAAACTTAGAACAATTCACAATTACTAGTTGTCTTTTACAAAGGACAGCCCATTTGTAAAAGACAACTAAAAATTGAACAAAGACAAGGAAAATGAAAAATAGTCAAAATAAAAAAAACATTTAAGCAAACTTTCTTCAGCTATTAAGCCCAAACAGAAAAAAAAAAAATTAAAAAATTAAAAAATTAAAAAATAATAACTTACTTCAGCTACATTATGTCCATGACGCCTTTTATCAACAATGGCTAAAGGTGCATCGGATAATTTTTTGGCAAATGCACGTGCTCGAGCAACACCTCCAACATCAGGTGAAACCACCACCAAATCATCAGAACATATAGTCTTGCTGGCAAGGTAATCAAGAATCACAGGCTACAAAAAAAAATAAAATATAAACATAAATAAAAAAACATAGAAAAAGTAATTCACAAACAAACCCAAACCTTAATAGAATATGACAAAAATGGAAAAAAAGGAGAAAAAACATATGCGGGCATATTACCTGGCCATATACATGATCCACTGGAATATCAAAGTAGCCCATAGACTGTCCAGAGTGAAGATCACAAGCAAGAACTCGATCAGCACCAGCTTTTGTTATTAGATTCGCTACCAATTTGGCCGCAATGGATTCACGTCCTTGAGTCTAAATAAGATCATGTAAATTGGTACAATGAATATCGTGTCCATACTCCAACAAATATTGAAACAATTGAATATTATAAAACTAGTAATTTCCTGGTGTTTAGAATGATGTCACGCAGAGAATTCAAGCTGGATGGTAGAAATGGAGGAGTGCAACATGTGTGTAAGGTTCGAAACTTCGACTATGCCTATGACTACGTTTACTTAAAACTCGGAATTAATTCGAGGAAGTTAACTTCAACGATGGAAGTTTGGCAAAAATTCACGGTGTACGAAAGTTTACGGAATTTCACTTTAAATGCTAGAAAACTCAAGTTTCTTCATAGAGATGCTAGAAACATACGTAATCATACAACAATCCATAAAACTCATGTCATCGGAGGATATTCCGAATTTTAAGCATATTTCTAGCATAGGCGAAGTTTTAGTCGAAGTTTGCTCAACTTCCCCAAAACGTAACAATTTTACTTCATATTTTATTAACTTCCATCGATGTTTTCAAAATTTGGTCGAAGTTAGACGAAGTTGAATCGAATTTTTGCAATTTTTCTACTACCTCGAACTTCGCTTATTCACCTCAAAATCGACAAACTTTGCCCGAACTTTGGTAAAGTTTATCGATTTTTTAAACCTTGCATGTGTGATCTGTGATAGAAATATGTCTACCAAGTTGAGGGGAAAATTATTTAAGATCGCAATTAGGCCAGCTATGCTCTATGAAAGTGAATGTTGGGCGGTAAAGCAACAACAACTACATAAAATGAACGTAGCAGAAATGAAAATGCTTAGGTGGATGTGTAGTAAAACTCGTACAGATAGAATAAAAAATACAAATTTTCAAAGACAAGTAAGAGTAGCACCAATTGATACAAAGATTAAGAAAGGCGGTTGTGGTGGTTTGATCACCTCCAAAGACGACCTACAAATGCCCCCAGTAGAAAACTTGACTAAATAGAAACTAAAGAAATTCGACGAGGTAGGGGAAGACCGAAGTTAACTTGAGACGTATTAATTATGAGGGATTTGAATGGTTAGGCAAGCTCGCCATCAATTGCACTAAATCGTGTACAATGGAAGAGTTTGATCCATGCAGCTGACCCCAATCAATTTGGGATTGATATCCACATAAACAGAAGATTATCTGAACACCCATCAAATACATTACATAACCACATAAACAGAAGATTATCTGGCCTTCAATCTTGGTCTTGATTTTATGGAAAAGAAAATCAAGACCAATATAGAAGGTCATCAATTAAAATTAGACAGCAACATCTAAATGGAGTCTCGCGCTATCAATAGACTTAGAAACAAACAAGAAACACAAATGCTAGTATATGTTACATAAATTGAACTGTCGCTACCATTATTTTGCACTCAAATATTAGATGAAAAGAACAAGTAAATAATAAAAAAACCTAATAATTAGCATTTATGAGATTAGTCACTTTTATAGACTGGAAGCATTACTCTAGTTTATACTCTTACTATACTTTTTTCATTAAAATAAGAGAATGGTAAAACATTTTGAGGATCTTTAGAAGGATGTTCATCATTAGCTATTGAGAATAAAAAGCACACCTTTCTGTCTGCTCTTGCATATCCAAAATATGGAATAACAGCAGTAATATTTTTTGCTGAAGCTCTCCGACAAGCATCAATCATAATGTGTAACTCCATGAGATTTTCATTAGCAGGAGGGCATGTTGGTTGCACTAGATACACATCACATCCTCTTACACTTTCTTGAAGTTGAACATAAATTTCGCCATCAGCAAACCGCTTTATCTTTATCTTACCAAGCTCCAAGCCCATGTAGCATGCAATTTCCTAGTGAGACATGATCATATATAACCAGTTTAGGAAACTTGAACACTGGGAAAACAATGCATGTGGAACCAGTTATAATATGATAATGGAGGATAAGAGGGAAAGATATCAAGTAGAAGAAGAGATAAAGAATTTTCAGCAAAATATTAATCTTATTCAATGTTCTATCTCTTGAAAAATACCGCAGACAACTATTTATAGAACCAAAGTCCTAATAATCCTAATACAATTAGGAATTTTATGTCCTAATGACCTTCTAAAATTACATTAAATAAAGTAACGGAAATAAGTAAAACTTATTGGTTCTAATAATACAAAAACTTGTAATCCTAATCAAAATATAAACTAAACTTATAATCTTACAAAGGACTTAATAATGACTAGTTCTACGGTTGTAATGTTTTGGATAAGGCTTTACAGGTCCTACATCAATTTGCCCCGGCTCGAAAGAACTCGACTCCGACGAGGTTTTTTTTTTTTTTGAAGAACTCCAACGAGGTAGCAGCAAGGTAGCTCTCCACGAGATCACAATCAAGATGCGTGAACTCATCCTCATAAATCCAATAAGCATCAGAAGTTGGACTATTCCTCTAAGTCGCCAAATATTGACGATATCCACCATCAAAAGAAGATACGATCTCATTATCTAAGAAATTAGCAATATGCTCAAAAGATGCGGAAGTAGGTAGAATGCGCAGGCCCGAAGCTGTAGAAGATGAACCTGTAGGAACAAAATTTTGCAAAGGAGGCTCAAAAGTACCTTTATAAGGATACGATCTCATCTAATGGCAAGTCAAGTACATAGGCATTTGGTCCAAGTTTTCAAAGGATACGAAATGAGCCAGAGGTTCGGGCATGCAATTTCTTGAATGAATGTGGAGGGTATCGCTTGGGACGAACGTGGAGGATATGTTTGGTAAAAGACTCAGCAAAAAAAAAGGTACGACAATTTGGTGGTAATAGAAGAAGATGCACAAGCTAGCGAGGCCGATGACCAAGGACAACCTTTAAGGGAGCCAATCTAGTAGATCGGCTAACTAAGCTATTATAGGTAAATTCAACAGTAGGTAACGATAAATCCCGATTACCAGGTTTCTCACTCACAAGACACCTAAGCTATGAACCTAAACTACGGTTGCCACTTTCGTCTGACCATCAATCTAGTGATGAAAAGCTTTGTACCAACAAGTTTCCATAGTGTTTTCCAAAAATAACTCACAAATTTCACATCCCTATCAGACACTAATGAAGTAGGCAACCCATGAACCCTAACAATCTCCTTAAAGAACAACTAAGCAACATGGCAGGCATCAATAGATTTGCTACGAGGAATAAAATGTGTCATTTTGGAAAACCTATCAACAACAACCAAAATAGAAACATGACCACGGGCCATTATAGACAATTTGAGGACAAAGTCCATACAAAGATCTAACCAAGGTGTATGAAGAAACAATCCTGGTAAATCCTTCTCCAAAGAGCTATAGACTTCTCTACCAAAGTGACTAGCAAGACAACTAGCATGTAATTCCAAAAATATAAACTCACGAAGTAATGTACCGGGAATACATAAGTGACTACTACAAAATAAGAAACCATCAAGAATAAGAAATTCGATATGAGAGTTACAATTTTCATCCAAAATATCATGGTAAATATGACCAAAGATAGGACAAGTGGGATGCTCATTTTTAATCCTATCAAAGCCAACAACACTAACACTAAGTGAGTGAAGGACAAGAATAACACAACAAAGGCATCAGCAGGTTTATTATTAACTCTCGCACGATGATGTAGAACAAAAGTATACTCCTGAAGAAATGCAACTCAATTAGCATGTCGTGCAGTCAAATTTCTTTGAGAATTGATATACTTCAAAGACTCATGATCAGAATAAAGAACAAAGTCATGAGGTAACAAGTAGTATCTCCAATAACGAAGGGACTACAAAATAGCATAGAACTCTTTGTCATAGGTAGAATAACATTGTTAGGATTCATTGAGTTTCTCGCCAATGTTTTCAAGGCGCCGCCTAGGCATCGCCTAGGCCCCCCTTAGGCCTTTGGGGGTTTCCACTGCCTAGCCCTTAATAAGGCAAGTTAATGCAGGCCGTAAAATAATTATTAAAAAAAAATTATTGGAAAAGATTATTTATTTATTGAAAAGATTATTTATTTTTTAAAAATATTTTTTATTTCAAGCGGTGGGCCGAGAAAATAATTATTAAAAAAAAAATTATTGAAAAATTTTATTTATTTATTTATTTATTGAAAAGATTATTTATTTTTTAAAAATATTTTTTATTTCAAAATGTGTGAAAAATGTGGAGTTGAAAATATGGTAATGAGAATGTGTAGGTGAGAAAGTATGCCCCTTACTATTGTGGGGTCTCTAAATAAATTAAATTATTTCTTAGGAAGGTCTAACTAAATAATTTTTTCGCTCGCCTAGGTGCCGCCTAAGCACCGCCTAGGCCCTGCCTCAACTAGGCGGGGCAAAACCGCCTAACACCGCCTCGCCGCATTGAAAACATTGTTTCTCACTAAAAAATGCAATGGGATGACCTTCTTGACTTAATACTCCCCCTATAACTACGTCAGGCGCATTACAAGACACCTCAAAGAATTTAGAAAAATTAAGATGACATAACACAAGAGCGTCAGTCATTTTGCACTTGATTTCTTCAACGGCTTTCTAGGCACCGAAAGTCCATTTGAACACACATTTCTTCATACAAATCAATTAGAGGAGCTATAATGAAACTAAAACCACAAATGAAACGTCTATAGAATGTGGCTAATCCATGAAAACTACGGACCTCAAACAAGCTAGCGGGGTAGGCCAATCACGAATAACTTTCACCTTTGCACGATCTCGTTGAAGTACCATTAGAAGACACAATAAAACCTAAGAAAAGGACATTAAATTAAGGAAATAACACTTATGGAGGTTAACATAAAACGCTTCTAACTTAAGAGCACCAAATACTTGAGGAAGCTTACTCAAATGTTTATCCTAAGACTGACTATACAGTAGAACGTCACCAAAGTAGACAACCAAGAATTTGCTAATAAAAGAACGCAAAATATGAGTCATAACCCTTGTAAAGGAACTAGGCCATTAGACAACTGAAAACCAACCACTCATAAAGATCATGTTGAGTTTTAAAAGCAGTCTGTCTTCTACTCATCACCTAGTCGAATACGTAGTTGATGGTATCAACTACGCAAATAAGTCTTGGAAAACCACTTAACACCAACCAACAAACCACTCAAAACTTTTGAAAGAAATAACTTGTATCCATAATTTATGGGTGTACCGCCTCCCTTTCCTCAAAAAAAAAAAAAAAAACTTGTATCCATAATATATAAATTTTCATTTTTTCTCATAGATATTGGTTTATGCTCTAGTTTATGAATTGAAAAGCAAACGAAAACTTCCCTAATTGCATTTTGTAACTCAACAATATACATGTAGGAGTAAAATTGCAAAAGCTAAATGACTGTGTAGTGGGTTAGAAAGTAATGGACAATGTAAGTGTTGGTTCAAAAGTTTGCGTCGATATACAATTGAAAGTCACTCAGCTCTTTTTGTCTTTTAAAGAGACGAATGAAAACATCATGGTGATGCTTTTGGCCAAAGACACACAAGTGAACTAAATCGTAATTAGGTGAATTTGGATACCTCAATGAGCTTCAACTCTAACTTTCTATTATCAAAACAAAGCTTGAAGTTCTTTTTATGCTTAATTCTAGGGTCCACGTTTACAGGTTCTAATCTATGAATATACAAATTCCAGTAGATCACCCAATAGATGCAATCTAAACAGTTCCGATCTACTCAATGACAAGACATCTTTGATCACTCTTGAAACTTGAACACTTGTCAACTAGATGTCTCGAGTAACATGGTGGCAAACACAATTATCCTCAAATGCACTGTTGTACACTATAATAGAACTCATCAATGATCTAGATATAACTCAATCATTAATACATATTCTTCTTGGTTTTTGAAAACTTAATAGTCTCAAGCTCCTTGCAATGATGTAGATTTCTTGGAGTCTTGATCCCATGTACAGAGAGCCGGCCCCAAGCAGGGGCCGATGGGGCAACAGCCCCGGGCCCCCATTTTTTGGGGGCCCCACTTTTTAAAATTTTTATATTTAACCCTTATGTATACATTATATCTGAAACAAATTTATATTTATTAACAAAAATAAAGTTGAGCAAATTCAGTTGACCTAAAATGGGCACGCACTTGTGAATGTCCTTTATATACACATCGATTTTTGTGTGCACACATATCGATGCATAAATCAATGAACACCCACAAATGCGTCCCCATTTCGCATCCCAATTTGGGTCAACTTAGTATTTTCCTTAATTATATATGTACCATATTAGCAACTATTTTAGAAAATCAAGAAGTTTAAGAATATCTTGGACGCATCAAAGAACCATCGTATAATATTTTGGAAATTGATTTCTTTATATGTTTTAATATTTATAAGTAAAATTAATTTGATGAAAATTTTAAAATAAGAACTTAAAAACTAAAAAAAAAAAAAACTCACAAAAAGATAAACTAAAAATAAATAAATATAATCTATGAAAACTCAAAACTTGTTTCTGTTAGGCCTACAAAAAAAATTGTATTTGTTTTCTCCATTTTCCTTCACTCTCTTACGCACGTGCACTCGAGCACTAATTTAATTATTTTATCAATTTTTTTATCCAACGGTTGATTTGTGATTTGGTGACCACAACTTTAATGGTGTATGTTGATTTTATTCCAAAATAATTTGAAAGTCATCATTAATTTATTTTTATCCAAAATTATTAATATCATGTATTTCACGGGATGAAGCTACAATGTATTCAAAAGAATTATACTAAATAACAAAAAATAGTATTTTACTATCCCAAAAAAAAAAAATCACTGCTGCATAGTATATGCAAAATTAAGGGACCCAATTTTATAACTTTGCAAATGGGGCCCCAACTACTTCAGACCAACCCTGCACGTACATCAATTGATTCATCAAATAAATATAAAAAAACCATGATTGTCAAGAAAAAATTGAAAAGATTAAAAAAAAACCATATTAAAAGACAACAATGAAAAAGTTTGAATAAAATACATAAAGCATAGTATAAAATTCACTAATTCCAACTCTTAGTATTTCTTGTAAGAGGTATGCAACTACAACAACAATATAAATACATGCAAGATGGACAGATTTCAGCGAGATCGAGGAAGAGAAGTGAGATTGATTGCCTCTGTACTTGATTGAGATTGACACTCTAAATTTCAATTGATTGAGACATTCAATCAAACAATTGATACTCATTCAATCGGAAAGAGAGAAATGTCAAAATAAAAGCATAAAGCATACTAAAAATTCACAAGGCACAAAAGTCAGCGATCCACCGATTCTTGCTCTTAGTATCCACCACTAATTAATAGCAGTTGATAATAAGAATATCAACTCTGAGTCTCTGATCTGGAGAGGAAGTTCATTTGTATTTCGGAGAAGCACTACAATTTTGGGAGATTGAGAATTCTAATTGAAAGGGACAAAATCATAACTTCGCTTATGGTCGATGAAATATAGATTCGTGCTTTTATAATATTGATATATATAAGGAATGACTATTAGCACCTTTACACCTTATATCAGACCCCATTTAATTTAGTGTTATTTATAGCCCACAATAAGTTAGTTCATCTTCTAAGCACCCCCCCCCCTTTTTTAATTGTTAGTGAATTCCCCAATATACCCCTAGCTTAATTTGCCCCCTTCACTCCCCAAAGAAACCTTCTTTTTATCTTTGTGACCTTCAACCTCCAACCCCTTGTTGCACATCTTCTTCTTCTCCCCTTAACTCAATTTGCTCCATATAGCATTCCAAGATTAATTATTTGATCCTTAAAAGCTAAGATTCAACATAAATAAATGTTATAATTATTCGAGAATGCATTCAAGAATGTGAATCAAATCTCAACAAAATACTATAATCAAGATGTTGCATTTGGTGGTGAGTTGTTGAGTGTATGGACAAAGACATGGGAGGGGTGTAGAGATTAAAAAGTAGAAGAGAAAATGAGATGAGTTTATGGTTAAAGTGAGATTTAAGTAGAAGGGATAAGGTGAGTGTAGTGAGTGGAATAAGAGTTGGGGATGAGTTTAAGGTTTCATTTAGGGAAGGGTGTAGAGAGTGGAAAGTAGAAGGAGAAAAGGAAATGGGTTCATGATTTAGAGTGGGTAATTTATGTAATTTTGCCTAAAGACATGTTAGTTGAAAAATGTATTAAATTAAATGGGGGGGCTAATAGTTGCTCCTATATATATAACATAATTATAAGTACAACAATACCTCATATTTTAATTATAAATAACCTGGATATTGAATGAGTTATACTTTGGATGAAAAGAGTGAATCCATAATCACTCAAAAACCATTGCAGTCACAATCAAGTTGAGTTCACTGAAGAAAAAAAAATGTTATTGTCTTTTCATTTTTATTGAACAAGAATTGCAAAATGTTTGGTATTTGGATTACGAATATTACAAAAGCAGGATAGATTGCCAAGGAGTAGAATGGAAATGGATGTGTAAATTAAATTTCCTAGTGTAATGTTTGAAGATAGAAAGGTGGCTGTTAAGGCTGCATGATCAATCAACTAGGACTAGGTAATCGCCCAAATGCAGACAATTTTACAAATATCATAAATTTGTTCAGGTCACGAAAGGTCACTCAGTTTCATCAAAAATTTGAAAAACTAATTAAGAACTACAAGGAAAGAAGTTTGGCACAGACGGTATTCTATTTTAAAAAGCCTTAATAGGCAAATACATCCTAACGTTTCAAGATTTTTGCAAAAATATCCTAACGTTTCAATTTTTGCAAATCCCACTAGAAAACTTGACTCGATAGAAACTGTAGAAATTCGACAAGGTAGAATTAGACCAAAGTTAACATGGGATGCATTAATTAGGAGGGATTTGAAAGGTTTGGAAAGCTCGCCATCAATTGCACTTAATCGAACACAATGGAAAAGTTTGATCCATGTAGCCGACCCCAATTAATTTGGGACTGAGGCTATGTTGTCGTTGTTGTTGTCGTTGTTGTTGTTGTTGTTGTTGTTGTTGTTTCGATTTTTGCAAATATATCCTAATCTTTTAGTTTCACGTAAATTGTATCCTTGTTTATAATTATTATGTATCAAGCCACAATCAAAGTGATGAATGGTCACTAGATTATATACCAATTCCATTTATATGATATAATATTCTCAATTGTATGCATAAAATATTATATTTTTAAGTGTAATTCACAAAAAATAGGAAGTGAGGATACAATTTACAAGAAATCAAAAGGTTATGATATTTTTGCAAAAACTTTGAAATGTTAGGATATATTTGCCTATTAAGCCTTTTAAAAAATATGAAATAAAGTGGGGGTACTGAAAATGACAGCAAAATAGATGAATTCATAATTTTAAACATTCATCGCCAAACTCTTTCTCAAAATTTACCTCTTCGCAACAAAAATAACCCCAACCACAACTCAAATTACTAAGAATTAAAATATTTCAGACATGAATAAACATAAAAGTTTTGAATTTATTTTTTACTTCTGAAAATAAAAGAAAATGAACTTTAAAACAATAAAAGATTTCCAGGCAGTACTTGTAAACTGTTGAACTACATGAATTTAACACGCAATCAATATGAAGAACTTCAGGTTAGGGCACTACAAGGAGATATCTGTATACCTGTGAGAGCGCCGTATTGGCGGTGCCGGAGAAGATCCGAAGCCTCGTGTCGCCCTTATCAATAGTGTTTTCAGATTGAGTCGAAGTGAAGAAACTGGGCATGGGACTGTTGGACTCGTTGAGCACTGGAATGCAAGGCTTTCCATTGTTGTTCGATTTCAAGGGCTCCACTGAGTGAGACCCCTGCACACACCACAACCAATAATCAATTCACAAAATCTCAAACCAAAAAGGAGAGAGATTTGGAGGAGAAATTGTGTACGAACCGCGAGGTTTACGAGGGAACAGTGACAACGAGAGCCGAAAGAGGAACGAGAGAGCAGAGAAGTCGCGGTTGAGCAAGAAGAAGAAGAGAGGCTTAGAGAAGCCATCTTTGTCGTTCGATTGGATTGGTTTGTCTAGAGACAGAGGCTTTGTGTTCCCAGCGTTCGAATAAGGACCAAAAGAGGGGACGTTTCGTTGGCGGTGAACACTGAATAGAGTCAGGGTGGGAGTAGACGAGAAGAGATGAACTTCATAGAGACGTGTGATATTGAATATTTCTACGATTCTCTATCAGGAGAGGATTTGCTGATTAAAGTTGGGGAGGATAGTTGGTACAATTCACCGGTAGCAATTTAGTTTCCGGATTCGACCTGTCGGCCCGGAATTAAAATGGTTCGAACAATGTCTTTACAAATTTGGGTCAGTTCTCGACAAAAAAATTTTATCCAAATTTAAAATCGGAACATATACGGATAAGGCCTTGGAACTACAAACCCAACTCGGACTCGATTTGAATATATATATATAGATTTACTAGTTTTTGGTACGTGATACGCACGATCGTGCCCGCTCGCTATGCTTGCGGGAAGTTTTTTTTAATAATTTAATAAGTAAATATTGTTGTGGAATACAACAATATGGATGACCATGCATGTATACCAACATATTGTGTAGTCATGTAACTTGTATTTCTCACTTAATAGTACCTCCATTTGTCTATGTATTGTCATGTAACTTGTAATCATCTCCAATGTACACCAACTCTTCCATGTATTGTCTATGTTGCTTGTGATGTGTTGTATGGTGTATGTATAACTTGTACACATTGTATAAGTACAATTATCATCATCATCAAATGGCATATATAAAAGGTGTCAACCCCATTGTAATTCACACACCAAGTTGAATGAAAACTTCTCATTCCAACTATCTCATTTCTTCTCTTCTCCTTTGTAGTAGTAGTTTGAAGTAGTAGAAGTTCTTAGTCTTTTATTTTCCTTCTCTAGTTCTTAGCAAGTTCCAACTCAATTCACAACACGTTATCAACACGAGCTTGCTCTAGCATTAAGGAGATCTTGAAGTTCATGAAGGCTTGTTAAGGAGACAAAGCTAGGAAGGTATAACTTTTGTTATTTAAATAAGTTCAATTTATTTATATATTATCATGGTTGCTTCCTTTTATTACATGCATCACTTGTATATGCATACTTTATTCATATATTATACATTATAACGTCACCGATTGCGAAAGTATGCTCTGTAGTTGCGTCTTGTACGATCTTCTACATCAGAAATCAAAAGTCAATATGTGACATAACTAGTTTTCTCGCTATACTACGAACGATTAATTATGTTCTATTCTTGATTTTTTCTATTGCAAATAATGTTATGAGTTTGGGTTGATAGTGGGTAAGCCTTGTCCCCGGTAAAGCTAAACATTGAAAGGGAGACAAGTTATCCCGTTCGAGGAGGCATGGTTTTAAGTAGACTTCGTCTTGCCACCAAACCTGGAGGTTGTCCCACCAACTCATACAAGTAGTACATTTTGCATATTAATAATCAAGTTGTGAACATACATTTAATCGTATATTATTTATTTTATATAAAAGAGAAAAACTATTTACTCAATTTCTTGACATATTTTCAGACTATGGCAAACCTTCAAAAACTTGAATTTGTTGCTCTTGATATCACTGGAAATAATTATTTGTCATGGCAACTAGATGCCGAGATACATCTCCAGGCTAAAGACTTAGGAGAAACTATTATAGAAGGAAATGAAACATCAATGCAAGACCGTGCGAAAGCACTGATATTCATTCGCCATCATCTCCATGAAGTCCTGAAAAGTGAGTATCTCACTATAAAAGATCCTCTCACCTTGTGGTTAAGCTTGAAAGAGCGATATGATCACCAAAAGGCGGTGATATTTCCAAAAGCTCAAAACGACTGGCTGAATCTTAGGCTACAAGATTTCAAAACAGTAAGTGAGTATAACTCCATCCTGTTTAATATTACCTCTCGTTTGAGGCTGTGTGGAGAAAATATATATGATGAGGCAATGATGAAAAAAACATTCAGTACTTTCATGCCTTGAATATGTTGTTGCAACAGCAATATCGAGCGCGTCAATTTAAAAAGTACTCAAAATTAATTTATTGTCTCATGGTAGCTGAACAAAATAATGAGCTTCTATTGAAGAACCACAACTCTCGTCCAACTGGTTCCGCCTCAATTAATGAGGCAAATGCATCATCCTATAATGACCATAAAAAGGGTAAAGGAAAGAAAAACCACGGACGTGGAAATGAGAAATGATCAATCAGTAAAGATCGTGGCAAGCCCTATTCTAAATTTCGTGGCAATAAGTTCCAAAATAAATGGAATAAGAATGACGCCGTTCAGAATAAGGGGAAAAATACTGCTGAAAATGGGCATGCTCGTAATCGTGACCAACCATGTCACAGGTGTGGTCTAAAAGGCCACTGGACTCATGTATGCCGTACGCCTAAGCATTTTATTGATCTTTATTAAGCCTCCTTAAAGGAGAAAAAGCAAACAATGCTTGAGATGAACTTCACTGTCGAGATGGCTCGTCGGACATCAATTATATGGATGTCCCGAATTTTCATGATGATCCAAACACTAATCTCGATATTTTTAATGATCATATGTAATGATTTTCAATAATTTTATGTACTAGTTTTTGTTATGCTTCTTAGTTATATGTACTAGTTCCTTATTATGAATGAAATATGACTCTTTTTTCTAATTGACCAAACATTATTTGTCTAGATGGATCAACAAATCATGTGTTCAAATCATGAATCAAATAAGAGTGATATATGTCTTGTTGATTGTGCTACAACGCACACAATCCTTAAAAATAGAGAATATTTCTCCAATTTGAACTTAGCTAAGGCTAATGTTCAAACAATATCTGGCATCTCCAATTTGATTAATGACTCCGGAAGAGCAAATATTATGTTGCCTGGGGGAACAACAATTCATGTTGATAATGCCTTATACTCTGAAAAATCCAGAAGAAATTTACTCAGCTTTAAAGATATTCGACAAAATGGATATCACATTGAAACCATGAACGAAAATAATAGAGAATTTCTCTATGTCACATTGGTTTCAAATGGGAAAAAGAAGTTGTTAGAAAAATTCTCAAACTTTATCCTCTCGGATTATATTTTACTCATATAAGGCATGTCGAAATGAATGTCGTCTTAAATAAGAAAATTAATGATTCAAATACATTTATTTTATGGCATGACCGCTTGGTCATCCAGGATCATCAATGATGCAAGAGTAATTAATAATTCGCATGGACATCCTTTAAGGAGTCATAAAATATTTTCAACTTGTGATTATAATTGTGCTAGTTGTTCTCAAGGTAAATTGATAGTTAAACCATCACCAAGTAAAATTGTTGTGGAATCCCAATTTTCTTAACGCATTCAGAAGACATATGTGGACCTATTCATCCTCATTGTGGACCATTTAGATATTTCATGGTTTTGATAGATGCATCAACTAGGTGGTCACATGTTTTTTTCTTTCGACCCGCAATGTTGCATTTGATAGACTTTTAGCACAAATCATTAAGTTAAGAGCACAATTCCCCTACACAACCCAATCAAGACCATCTGCTTGATAATGCCGGAGAATTTCAATCTCAAGCATTTAAAAATTATTGCATGTCTATAGGAATTACCATTGAACATTCTATTCCACACGTGCATACCCAGAATGGTTTGGTAGAATCTCTGATCAAACGCATTCAACTAATTGTCAGACCTTTAATCATGAGAACTAAGTTATCAACTTCGGTTTGAGGACATCCAGATCTTCATGCAAAAGATCTATCATTCGTTATAGGCCTACTACATACCATGAACATTCCCCCATGCAACTCATTTTAGGTCAACAACCAAATATTTCACACTTGAGAATTTTTGGTTGTGCAAGTATGTTCCTATACCACCTCCCAATAGAACTAAGATGGGTCCACAACGAAAACTTGGGATTTATGTTGGATTTAACTCATCGTCCATTATAAGATACATTGAGCCATTAACAGGGGATTTATTTACTCGCACGCTTTCTTTGATTGTCACTTTGATGAAGCAATTTTCTCACCATTAGTGGGAGATAAGAAGCCAATTCAAAAGGAATGGCGCGAAATTGCTTGGAATGCGTCAACTTTATCACATTATGATTCACGTACAAATCAGTGTGAACTTGAAGTTCAAAAGATCATTCATTTGCAACAAATCGCAAATCAATTACCTGATGCATTTACATATGCAAAACAAGTGACAAAATCACATATTCCAGTTGTAAATGCTTCTGCAAGAATTGATGTCTCTGTGTAACAAAATGCACAAGAACCAACGAAACGCTTAACGCGTGGAAGACCAGTTGGTTTAAAGGATATAATTCCTCGAAAGAGGAAAACGGGAGTAAAAATAAATACAAATCAAAATACTCCTGAGAAAGCACAAGAATCCTTTGATAAAGATTTGTCAGAACAAGTTGATTTTGACGAGGAACAACTACCTCTGGAAAAAGAGGAAAAAAATAAAAATAATGAGATCTCAATAAATTATTTAAACTCCGGTAAAATTTGGGATCAAAATAAAATTGTTCCTGATGATATATTTGCTTTCAATGTGTCCTTTGAAATATGTGAAAATGATGATGATCAGTACCACGATCAGGGGACGAATGTCGAAAAAGACCTGATTGACAAAAATAGGAAGAGGCTATTTAAGCAGAGCTAAACTCGTTAAGGAAACGAGAGGTTTTTGGACCGATCGTCCAAACGCCAGATGGCATAAAACCTGTTGGATATAAATGGGTATTTGTACGAAAGAGAAACGAAAAAAATGAAGTTACAAGGTATAAAGCAAGACTTGTAGCTCAAGGTTTCTCACAAAGACCTGACATGGATTATGAGGAAACATATTCTCCTATTATAAATGCAATCACATTTCGGTTCTTGATAAGCCTTGTAGTTTCTGAAGGGCTTGATATGCGTTTAATTGATGTCGTTATACAACATATCCATACGGATCCTGAAAGTGAGATATATATGAAAATCCCTGAAGGATTTGTAATATCCGAAGAAATAAAAATCAAAACCTCATAACATGCATTCTATAAAATTACAAAGGTCTTTGTACGAATTGAAACAATCCGGACGAATGTGGTACAAACGTCTTAGTGATTATTTACTGAAAGAAGGATATGTAAATAATCCGCTTTGCCCATGTGTCTTCATTAAAAGATCATCAACTGGATTTGTGATTATTGTTGTATATGTTGATGATTTAAATATAATGTGGGAAACCACGACGACATCGTTAGAACATCTGAATACTTGAAAAAAGAATTCGAGATGAAAGAACTTGGAAAAACAAGACTTTATCTTGGTTTGCAAATTGAACATTTTTCAAGTGGAGTACTTGTCCATCAATCAAATTATATTGAAAAAAATATTAAAAAGATTTTATATGGACAAGGCACATCCATTGAGCTCTCCAATGGTTGTCAGATCACTTGAAGTGGATAAGGATCCATTTCGACCTCATGAAAGTGATGAAGAGCTAATTGGTCCGGAGGTACCATATTTAAGTGCAATTGGTGCACTTATTTATCTTGCAAATTGTACAAGACCTGCCATTGCTTTTGCTGTCAACCTACTTGCAAGATACAATTCTTCACCAACTCGAAGACATTGGAATGATGTTAAACATGTTTTCCGATATCTTCGAGGAACAAGTGACATGAGTTTATTATACTCGAGAGGGGTAAAATTGAATCTCCAAGGTTATGCTGATGCTGAATTTTTATCCGATCCCCACAAGGCCCGTTCTCAAACGAGATATGTATTCACCTATGGTAATACTGTTGTATCATGGAAGTCAGTAAAGCAAACTATGGTTGCTACTTCTTCCAATCATTCTGAAGTACTTGCAATTCATGAAGCAAGTCGTGAATGTGTATGGTTGAGAAACATGATTGAACAAATTTCAAGAATCATGTGGATTGCCTTCAATAAAAGATTCTCCAACCATATTATATGAAAATAATGCAGCATGTATTGCACAATTAAGTGAATGATTCATAAAAGGGGACAGAACAAAACATATTTCACCAAAATTCTTTTATGCGCATGAGCTTCAGAAGAATGATGAAATTGATCTCAAGCAAATCCGATCGAGTGATAATCTTGCTGATTTATTATCAAAAGCCTTACCAACTACGACATTTAAAAGGCTTACATATGGTATTGGCTTGCGTAAACTTAAAGACATTGCAAGTAAAGAAACTGAACAAGTTTCACCCATGTTCACGTGAGGGGGAGTTATTGATTAGTGTATTGCACTCTTTTCCCTTAGCTATGGTTTTATCCCATTGGGTTTTCCTAGCAAGGTTTTTAATGAGGCAATCTTAACAATATTATACCCATTTTAATATTTATGAGAATAGTGTACTCTTTTTCTTTTGCTATATTTTTTCCCACATGGTTTTTCTTAGTAGAAGTTTTAACGAGGCACAATCTATAAGCAAGTGTAATCCAAGGGGGAGTGTTATGAAATATGGATGACCATGCATGTACACCAACATATTGTGTAGTCATGTAACTTGTATTTCTCACTTAATAGTACCTCCACTTGTCTATGTATTGTCATGTAACTTGTAATCCTCTCCAATGTACGCCAACTCTTCCATGTATTGCCTATGTTGCTTGTGATGTGTTGTATGACTTGTGGTGTATGTATAACTTGTACACATTGTATAAGTACAATTATCATCATCACCAAATGGCCTATAAAAAGGGTGTCAACCCCATTGTAATTCACACACCAAGTTGAATGAAAACTTCTCCAACTATCTCATTTCTTCTCTTCTCCTTTGTAGCAGTAGTTTGTAGTAGTAGAAGTTATTAGTCTTCTATTTTCCTTCTCTAGTTCTTAGCAAGTTCCAACTCAATTTACAACAAATATGAAATTGTAATTTAAATCTAAAATTTTTCCGAAATGGCCAAATTGTATATTAACAAAGTAGATAATTAACATTTTAAAGTAAACAATTGAATATTCGAACAACTTTCTAACTTAAGAAAAAAACTATGCATCCTAATAAAAATGTAAATGAAAGAATCATATGTTCCGATGTTGATTTTTCGTCATCATCATCATCCTTGAAAGTTAAAAAATATAAGAGTTAGTATAACACATTACATTTATTTAGCAAAATTAATTATGATGATAAAGTTTTTATTTAATTAAAGTTTAAATAACTTACTTGCTCAAGTAGTATTTTCTTTGTTTTTTTTAGTTTGAGAATCTTCCAAATAAGTGTCAATTCTCTTCTTTTTAGTTTTTTTACCCACAACGTCTTCTTGATTTGTTTGAGGCTTTGAATGACATATATTTATCAATGTGTAACCTTCCGCCCTTTTATTGAAATTGAAGGAAGTTAGTTTTACAATGAATGTAAAATTTCTTCCTACAATTTTTTAAAATCCATGTGGAACAATATCATTTTTGAGTTGCGTATCCTAATTGAAGTAGAAAAAGAAAATCTAATGTAAGAAAAAATAAAGGTTTAAAGTTAATGAAAGTTGCAAGTGTCATTATCGTGATTTGTTGTCATTAATTATTTTGGGTAAATGACTCAATACCATTCCAACAACACCTGATAATTCTGTAGTTGTGCTTTTCTCCACTCTCATTTCCACCTTTGAGGCAAATTACCACCTTTTTTTAGGGTTGAGTGATCCGATCATACATATTTGGCTACAAAAATAATGAAAATAAAGTTCTACATTGAATGTGATAATGCTTACGCATCAGAAGTTGAGGACTTGGGAGCTGAGGCATCTTTAGAACTTATGAATGAATATTTCTTGGGTGGAAGTTTCTAAGTTGGAAGGCTTTGTCCCTGCAAGCAAAAATGGCATAATCAATTGAGCACTATGTTTAGATTAATGGTGATTGTAGAAGAGATTTGACATTAATGTATATATACCACGAGAGTATCAAAGAACGCAGACTCCTGTGCATGGTGCTTGCAAACCGACAGTAAATATCAAGGCGTAATATTCGATCGTACTGTTAGATGGACCTTAATATATTGTCAACTGAGCAAACAATGACAATCCCTGCCTATACAATGTGGAATGAACCGATAGTAATTCCATCGTTGAATTAATCAAAAAGAGGTCTTCTGCGACAGATAAAGTGACAAACATCAACTCGATTAGTTATTGCATTATCAAAGGCATCCAATATATGGGCGTCAAAGCACTCTCCTCCATCTAGGAGGGCGTCCCTATACATTTTGTAGGCAGCAACACGTGCTTTTGGCAATCCGCCTTTAGCTGTTCCTTTACCATGACCAAACATGCTAGCTCTAGGAACAAGGCGTCCCCTATGTTAAGCTGACAAGGTATGAGTTCCATGCCCGTCTTCATCTCTTGCAGATATCTCAACCGTTACGCTATAATTCATTTCCTTTGCATATGCTTCATATCCAGCATTGAAGTATTTTGCTCTAATTAGCTTCCTGGCAATATGATTCAAACATATATAAGAAGCAAATATTTTTTTTTATAGGTCATAAGTGTAGACTTGTAGTAGGCAATGTAATATAATTAAGGAGCTAGGGAGAGTTTGTCGAAACCTATTGCAAGGAACGCCTTTCTTGGTGTCATTCTGACATGAACCTCGCCATTTCTTTGGAATCGGTCCCAATTCATGGTCGTTGAAACTTTGTGATTCAGGCTACACCCCTACAATATTGACAAAACAAACATGATACGATATACTAATTGAAAAACAAGCACTATTGTATTATGAAACCTTAAATCAGGTTCAACTTGCTAACCATATATACTACATAATTTAAAGTTTAATACAATCCAAGTTAATTAATAAATAAACAAATAAATAGTTGGAACTAAAAAGGCCATGGAGAAAAAACACTAATGATCTCAAATAACGAATCTAAGTTATCAAAATCCAATGCCACAAAATGTCTTTGTGTATTTTGTGAACCTATAAATTAATTACCAACAAAAAAGGTCAAAACAAGCTAGTTATGTGTATTTCATGGTATTTAAGCTGAACTTTAGACCGTTGGTTATAAAACATGAGGGCCGCTATGGGCACCCCACCAATTTATGAAGGCACCCTGTTGTTGAGGGCACAAAGTCATTTACTAAGGGCACCCAAAATTGAGGCCCGAAATCCCCAAAATACCCCTCATTTGAAATAGAGGCACCCCACCACCCCACCACCGTGCTCTTGAACCCACTTTTTATGGTCGATCCATTGCAAGCAACCTACGAACCCCGAATTTGTCTTCGTTCATCTCTGATATCACTTCTGTCGTAGGCGAAATTTCGAGTTTGGAGGCTCTGTGATTTGTTGGATTTCGTCTCCACATTAGGGCTCGGGTCTTGGTTTTCGTTCTCGCACTCAAGTCTGGAAATCGATCGTTTGAAGGTACGTTGATAGTCTAATTAAGTTGCATTTGGTAGAATATTTGTTATGTTTGTGTAGCGGTGCATTCAACGGTTCGTTGATTGCTTTTTCGTGGTTCTCGACCACACAGGCCAGAAATATTTTTTACAGTCTCGCCAAGCATGGCCGAGACAAAGGGGAAATGTTTGGGAACTCGTGGTTCTCGGCCAGACAGGCCAGAATAGTTTATATTGTCTCGGCAATGAATGGCCGAGACTAATTGTATTATCTCGGTCACGCGTCACCGAAATTGTAATTGTGTTATTGTTTTAGGTAGCGTAATGCTGTGATTGCTCTCGGTCACCACATCACGAGAGTAATTCGAAGTGTATAGTTTATGTCCTATTGGTAATGTACAACCGAGAATGTAGTATAGTTATCGGTTGTCCATTACCGAGACTTATGTTGTTATCTCGGTCATGCGTCACCGATATTCTCATTGTTTTCTCAAACCTGTTTGACCGAGACTATAGAAATGGAAGATTTTGTTCTTTTTTTTGAATTGTACTTTTGTTTCTGCACCAGGCGCTTACATGTTGTAGTCTTATCAGGTATGGCTCATTCGAAAACCCCGGTGACTAGGGAGGAGGTTGGTGTTGAGGTGTCGGGGGTTAACCGTGGGCGAGGCGGCCGGAGACCCCCGACTGCATCTTATCGGAAGAGAAAGAGAAGGAGAAGGTAGATGTGAAGGGAAATGGTAAGATTGCTGGAATCGTGCAAAGAATTTACAATTGCACGATGAGGGTTCCAACATTGACACGCGACGATGAAAAGATCTTGTAGTTGCCCGAGGCGAATATGAGGCTCATGCATCAGAGTCTAGTAGTAGTGAGTCATCAGCACCGGCGAACACCACAAGTACTGATCGTAATGTGGGGTGGGAGTACTAGTGGTGGAGGTGGCCATAATGAAGGAGAGTCATAAGGGCATTTGGAAAAGTATGCTCTTTTCCCCGGTTGTCCTTTAGATGGATCTTTGTTGAAGAGCTTTAAAGATCATGTCGCATTAGCGATTTAGACCAATGAGGTATATAAAGTTTCATTGAATGGAGTACTTAAAAACTTAGGGTTTTCACTAAGCTGATGAGATGTTTTTTATTGTTGCAGGAGCGTCCGATACTCAAGTGTATCAATCACGGAGCTCAGATCCAAGAATGGAACTTACAATCGTGCCACCCTGACACCGAGGGCCTTTAGAGGATTATTCGGCGCTCTGAGTTGAATACGCTGATAGACTGCTCATACGGCAAGGCTAACAAGGAGGTTATATATGCCTTTGTGGAGCGGTGGCAGCCGGAGACGAACACATTTCACTTACCATTCGGTGAAATGTCGATCTCCTCGAGGATGTGAGCATTCTCCCCGAAGATTCCTGTGACGGGCAAAATAGTGGCAGTTGAGAACTTTGCGAGGTACACCGAGTAATCTCGCTCGGATGCGGTTAAGCTGGTGTCCAAACTACTTGGGGTTAGCATTGAAGATGCTGAGGAGGAAGTGAACATCAGCAAGGGGCTCACAGTGCGAAAATGTTGGTTGAAGAGTCGATGGTGCCCTAAAGCTGGTTCGAGGAACACAACTTATCCTCCTGTAGAATGCACAGCCCGAGCGTACTTGTTGTACCTAATTTCTTGCACCCTGTTTGTAGATAAGAGTGGATCTCGGCTATCTATCACGTTGTTGAAGCTTCTAGAAGATTTGGATTACGTGGGAAAGTACGCATGGGGTGCAGCTGCATTAGCCTACTTGTACCGACACTTGGGTCTGCCACCAGAGTACAAGTTTCTCAGATTGCCGGCTACCTCACATTACTTGAGGTTTATTATTGAATCAACTTACATTATTTTCTGAATAATTAGTATTAATTGTTGCATTTTCCCACTAACTAACGTTGTATGTATTTGTAGGGATGGGTGTACGACCATTTCAAACTTGGGCTCGCCACACCCAATGCAAAATACATGGACTACGTGCAACCTCGTGTTTGCAGATGGATTCAAAAGCAGGAGACCGTGATGAATATTGACAAGGTCGGGTCCATTAGGAGAACGTTAGACAGGTTGCGCCCAAGTGAGGTGATATATTTAGCCAATCTTGTTGGTAAATGTTAAATCTAGTGTATGGTTACTAATAATGGTTGTCATACTGTTTGATTAGGTCACTTGGGACCCATATGTTAATTACAGGGATAATGGAGTTGTGCACGCGATGGCCTTCTACAGTGGCACACTGAAGTACATGGATGTGGTGGAGCCCTACCATATGTTAATTACAATGCATTCACAATCAACTTCACCTGTCAAATTCAGAGTAGAACAAAAAATCTATTATCATATGATCATAAGGTGGAAAAAACAATTCACTAAAATTGTACAAACTTACCCTAACCTAATTGATATTCCTTTCATTAATCATGGCAATGATCAATCGACTATGTAACGATGACGGTGGAACACTACGAGAGGAAGGAATGTCGAGCAACTACCATGCGAGAGGTTTACTAGAATGACATTAAAGGCCTTGATATTAACAATCCCATGTCAAGTGTCAACCATTCGTCAAAAGAGGCACCAACATGATTATCTCTGACAATGCATAACGATCTTGACCTTCTCGTAACTCGTTCCAAGCATTCATACCCGATTATCTCTTCAAACATCCTTCTACGTACTATCTTCTAACCATCGACATCGGAAGTCCTAAATTTCCGAGGCAACACACCGATATCCACAATTACCATCGCCTAGCACATCAATAGTGCTCTCAACATATGGCAACCAATCCGGTTCTATGCAATGAGAGTAACCAATCTTAGTCGCACCGGTGGTCATGTCGACATGTACGACGTATTTTAGACACCACTTTCATTTTCTTTTTCTCGAACTAGAAGCCTCTGCATTGTCGAGTACGTACACACAAATCCGCTAGGCAATCTTGTCGTCAAGTATCGTCTTCACCGTGTTTCCTCTTTGACCCTATCTTCTTTCCTCTATTCAACAAACTTCCAATTGAAGACCCCGGTGCCCTTCCCTTTATCTTTATTTTTGTAAGTGACACCACTCCTGGTGTAGATGAATGTCAACTAATCTCCCTAAGCTGCTGAATAATCCTGATGCGATCGTCCTCATCAGTGCAAGCATGAAACTTTTGCAACACTCTTTCAATCTCATCGTTCACATTGTACCCAAACCGATCCACAGGATTCTCTGGTATCATACTCAACTTTCGCTAGTACATATGAATGTCCTCGAGAGGGATGGGTGAACAAAAAAATTTATGAAAGTTTAGCTCGTGGGCACAAGGAAGACCATGCATGGTACATATCTCACAACCACAACAGTAGAGTCGTGTCCAACATCATCTCCACGTTCCAATTCATCTCTAATTAACTTAAGCGCCCTTTGAGAGACATAACCAAGCAATCGGCGATAAAACCCATCAAAATATTCATGTTGCACCACATCCATACTGAGCTCAAATGATGCCTTGATGTTGTTATGTTGGATCCTAAGAAGACAATCAACCACTCTCCACAAAGTCTCAAAATTTGCATGACTGTTGCCAAGATGTAGCTTCAAAGTGGAATGCGCAGACTCAACCCTCTGCGCATCCACATTTCTTTGTGATGATAATAAGGAAAGGGCATCCACATTTCTTTGTACCGGTTGAGTCCTCCCTGTTTCCTCTTCTTCTTCGCTTGGTTTCAAAGCAATTTTTGCCGCTTTACCCTTCCCTACTCTTTGTGACATTCCCCATATGTACTTAGGACCTCTCACACGCAAGTTTAACCCTTCCCCTGCGCTTAATCCCTCCGCATCGATTGCTTACATTACTAACACAAACTTGTTCTCACGACCAATCATTTGAAGCCATGAAATAGCCGATTCTCTAGATGGGAATGGCCTACAAGGAGTAAACGCATCCTTGTAGTCTGGAAATAAAGTTGAAACCGGCATTACCTGCAATACATACATTGTAACATTACGACTCAACCAAAATGCACAGCAAATTCACCAAAAAACCCAAAAAACCAAATTTTCGGTAGTACAGGTCCGCGGCTCTAAGCCAATTCTCGTTCAATGGAAATCGAGATGTACGAAACAGTCTCAGTCGTTTTAAACCGAGACTATACTAATAGTTTCGGTCAAAGCATGACCGTGACTTACGCACAAGTCTCGGTGGCTTTTGACCGAGACTTATCTATAAGTCTCGGCTTGCAAGTCTCGGTCCTGCGAGCCCGAAACAATCTCGCCCGTGCAACTTCGATTGAAAACATGAAAAACCAGGAAAAAAAAACACAATAAATTTCAACAAATACCTCTTCTTGTACCTCCTCTTGCACCATTGCAGTACATTCGTCCATTTTATAGTGGAAATAAGTTCGGATTGGTCGAATTTAACAAACCCTACATTGACAAACCAAATCATCAAATTCACTGTTTAGATCAAAATAACAGTTGGTTCAAAGCTTCATATGGTTGTAAAACAGTGTTACCTCGCTATCGGATGATGTGAAGACGCAAGAATCGATACACGCCCGGCAAACAAAATTGCGGCTTTAGGTTTCACTTGGGAGCCAATGTAGTGGGGTGCCCCAAAATTGGTTTGAAATTGGGTTGTGAAGTTGGAGTGAGTTTATATGAAGGGGCAATAGAGTCATTTACATCAAATTGTAATTTAGAGGGGAGAATGAAAAAAATGGTGCCTTCATGAATTGGTGGGGTGCCCATAGCATGCGCCTAAAAAACATTGAGTCCCAACTTTACTTAACTTTGATTAGACCACTATCATTAATCAAATCCATTATATAAATATATATATTGTAATACACATCTATCATATATTTAGTATTACAAATTAATCGTTTAAAATTTGTGTTCAAAATTTGATTGATGTTTGTTAATTACTAATTGTCATCTAAAATATCTAGCTTAAAGTAATAATTACCTTAAATTTCTAATCTAACCACAGTTTATGTCCTGATAATCATGAGTTCAACATATAAAATTCATAATTATGCCTAATCTAAGTAAAGAAGTGGTGGTAATTAACAAATGCCAAACGAGGATTATTTAAGAGATAAAATTACTATAATTTTCGAAGTTATATATAATTATTAATCTCATAGTAGCCAAGTTGAAGATTAGGCCCTAAAATTAGAGATTAAGAATCATACAACGTGGAGAGGTATAATAAGTGTGTCAATATAAAGAAATTGCTTAGAGTAAATGAATATTAGTGCATGGTGTTAATAGATTGGGCCCTAATTCCATGTACATTAGCCTTTTAATTTGTGGGGTTGAGATTAGCCTTATAATTTGCATAAACAAAAGGGACCAACTAAACATCACCAAAAAAAAAGGACAACCAACATAATGGTTCCAAGACCCTTTTTATTTACAAATGCACCCAGAAAATGGAACAACATCAACAGAATGTTTAAGTACACTGAAATAGATAGTAAAGTAAACATGAAAATACTAAGAGCATACTAAATTTCTAGTACTATTTTTCCATTGAGGCATGAAACTTTCTTCCACTTCACTGTTCTTGATGTTGAAATTAAATAAGTTCTTAAATATCAACCCTTTACTACGAGACTTAGGGCTTCAAGACCAAACATCCCTAAGAGTGCATTAAAATTATCACAAAGAGATTTGCATGCTCTTGTAGAAATGTCTTCAAAATGTATAACATATATAGTCGTATTGGATCGATTTATCAATTAAAAACATTGAAGATAAACCAAGAAGGGATCTAACATAAGGATCTGCACAAGTGAGGAAGAAAAGAGAATTATTGTGACGACCCTTCTCAAATTAGGGCACCACCAGGCCTAATCCTGTTATTAAACCATAATCTCACCATATAGGACCTAACAAGGAATTAGTCAGTCTTTCCAAAACCTTATTACTTACCAATTATTTTTTTTTAAATGAATATAAACATATACCTATCCTATGTCAATTCATAAATCAGAGTTAATTAAAATTTTACTTACTTAAAAGTTATTCAACGAAAGTCTTAACTAATTAGCGGAAGCTTATAACATGATGCCTAACAATTGTGGAAAAACCAGGAAATAAAGATCACATGCATATATAATGAAACGTTGATATATAACATCATGTGTCTGGTCAAGGTACTACTCACTCAAACCCATAATATACAACCGCAAAGTATATGATATTCATATAAAAGTAATACATCAACAATCAAAACCTACACAATCTGGTGTGGCAGCACTCCACAGGCTCAGAGATAGTCGCCGATCTTCTCTTTGCTCGGCCTGCTGTTAGATGGATTTGCACCCACCGTCATAAAAAGGACGGTAAGTACAAGAAAGTAGAAAGTAACACTGAGAGATATTTGTTCACATTCGCAATTATACAACATGTATCTAAAAGCATGCTAATGACAACTATGCTGAAAAGAGAACATGTAAAGAGATACTTTAGCTAAACACCATGAAATTGACACATGGCTAAGTAGTAATGATTTAGGGTCGGCCGGCCGGGAGTCATATCTCAATGCCTAGTCCACTATATAAGAATGAAGTTGTGCTCTACATCTCTGTGAAGGTCGTAAATGTGCTATACGCCTTTATAATTATCCCAAATGCCGAGTCACAAGAGGATGTATATTTGCCAACTACCTCGAGTCTTATAACTCGTGAAATAACCCAAGTTATGCACCAACAACCTTGAGTCCCATACCCCGTGTGTTGCGCAAGATAATGGAGAGATCCCGATTACCTTAGAAAGTCTAGTGACCCCGTATGTCCGATAGACCTCTATCATAGAATGGTCATAGGTACAAGAACTACTTTCATATTTCAAAAGATGACATGGTTTGAGAATCCAACAAAGCAATTGCATGTCTAATGCACAAAGGATATAGAATATATATACAATACTATGTAACACCTACTTAATAGCATGCTATTTCACTGACCACATGTATTAACAATAAAAATGACATAGCACATGATTTGGAGTCAATGAAATCATTAAATAAATAATCTATACCATGAAAGCAACCTCATGAAATGAGAAAGGACAACAAGTCATGGCATATAGAGTACAATAGCAAATCAGTCCAAATAACTGGAAATGAACATGTAAACAGGAATGGAATATAAATAAATATCTCAATCAGTTTACTTACAAGCCACACCATTTCCTATGCTATTTCGGCCTCCCGACACTTAAAACTCGTATTTGAATCCCCGTAGCTCTTCCTTAGGTTGTTGATATCATATTATAGGTTTTTGAGTGTGATTGGACTTTTACTTAGGGTATTAGACTCATTTATAGTGTTTGTGAAATTTTTGAAAATTGCAGATTTTTATGCTATCATAGCACCTAGCGTGCTAATGACCATGGTTAGCGCGCTAATGATCAAATTAGCGCGCTAGTTTTCATACCTAGCGTGCTATGTGCAGTAAAACCCATAATTCTGCAATCAGAATTCTGAGTTTTCTCTATACATAGGCCATGCCAATGCTCTAGGAAACCTCATACACATTTCTTGAGTTCCAAGACACCATCCACAACATAAGACAACAACAAATATCATCAAATTCATGAATTCATTGATTTGAACTAAGTCTATGGTGTAGAGAAGTTACCTAACTAGATGAACACCGTTTATCTTGATATCTCCTTCACTGAATCACTGTTCTTGTTGATCTTCTTCTCCAGCACTCCTCCTTCTCTCCTGCAAGTTTCCTTCTCAATAAAGCAAATGAAATGAAGTTGATTTGGTTGTATGAGTTGATTACTAACTTTATATAGTAAGTGGATATGGTTGATTAATAACCATTGATCACATTGTGCACACATGTCTCAATGCTCATCTAATGACACACGTATTAACACATGTCTCATTAACTCAAGCTATGTGACACCAATATGTAACTCCATTGGTATTGAGATGAGTTAACACGTGTCTCGATGAAATTAAGTGGCTATTGTTTTAACTTACTAACTTAGGTTCATTAAGTACAAATAACCATAGCCATGTATAAATCAATGTAAAAGCTTTATATAATCTTTATGTCAACTTACCATACCACTTGCTACCACGGTCCCACGCTGGCACGCATATCAAGGCGCGACTCCGCTCATGTCTCGACACCTATACATAAGTAGGAGTGACTTCATAGTCTACACACGTACATAACACTAGGCATACATCACCACAAATATAACACATACCTCGGCCATCTCGCCTCGGTAACGACACGTATCTCGATATGGGTCCCACGTCACAGGTCATTTGATCCTATTAAGAGATTAAACTAGAATTAGAAATTCGAACCGTGACAATTCTTCCCGACTAATGAAAATCTCATCCTCGAAATTAAACTTAACTTAAAATTATAACTGACTCGAAGAGGTATGGAAACCTATCTCGCATATAGTCTTCCAGTTCCCAAGCGAGTTCCAAGTCTCCATGGAACTGCCACTTGACTAACACATTCAGGATAGACTTGCTTCTCAACTGTTGTACTTTCATTTCTAGGATCTATACTGGCTGCTCCTCGTATGATATGTCCTCACTCAAGTCAATCTGACTCAAGCCCACTATCGGTCTCTCGTCTGCCTTTGACTCGGCCAGTCGAAGCATAGAAATATGAAACACTGGATGAATCCTCGAAATTTGTGGAGGTAAATCTAGCTCATAAGCAACCTTTCCGACTCGTTTCTTGATCTTGAATGGCCCGATAAATCTCGGTGCTAATTTGCCTTTTAGACTAAATCTGTGAAGACCCTTCCGAGGAGAAACGTTTAGATACACTAAGGCTCCCTCATTATACATGAGATTGCTGCGATACATGTCTGCATACCTCTTTTTCCTCTCTTGGGCTCTTTTAAGCTTATGGCGAATCTATCGTACCTTCTCTATGTGATCAACAACAATTTCAGGCCCTACAATGTCTCGGTCCTCTAGCTTAGCCCAACAAGATGGTGAGCGACACGATTTACCATATAAAGCCTCAAATTGCGCCATCTCTATGCTAGCCTAATAACTGTTATTGTATGCAAACTCACATAATGGTGGGTATTCCTCCCATAATCCGTCAAACTTAAGTACACAAGCCCTAAGCATATCCCCGACAGTCTGAATCAACCTTTTAGTCTGTCCATCAGTCTAAGGGTGAAAGGTTGTCTTTGAACTATAAAGGCGCGTACCATACCGCTTCACATGCATACTCCGCCATATCCTAAACATATACATAGCATCTCTGTCCTCACGTGATAGTCAATGGTACCCCATGCACTGATAATCTCTCTCGAACAATGTGTTCAATCGGTCAAATGTGCAAATGAGTCACCACGGTATGAAATGGGCGATTTTGTCAATCAACTGTCCACAATCACCTAGATAGAATCGTGTCGACGGGCAGTCCTTGGTAGTACTCTAACAAAATCCATGGCTATGTCTTCCCATTTCCACCGTGGAATAGGAAGCAACTATAATAATCCTCTAGTCCTACGATGCTCAACCTTTACTTGCTGGCAGATTCCACAGTTCTTGATAAACTACAATACGTCCGCTTTCATCCCATGCCACCAAAAATGTCTCCTCATGTCATGGTACATCTTGGTCCTTCCTGAATGAACAATGAACCAGGAACGGTGTGAATCCTGAATAATCTCATCTCTCAGCTTTGCCACTGCCGGTATCCACAATCTGATCTGTTGTCTCCGTCCAGTCATTACAATCAACACTTTGAGTCAACTCACTAAACCTCGGGTATAGAATATCGACTCTCTAATCTTCTGACACCCTCTATGTAGACACGGTCTGAAGCCTCATCTGTGCACAAGTCATCACTCGAGTGTCGGTAGGAATATCTGACTGAGTCATCATCACTGCTGCCTCGAGTAATCCATACTCATGCATCATATGACAACTAACAACCTCGGCATCTCCAGTCAGTATCCTACTCAGCGCATCGGCAAATACGTTAGCTTTTCCCGGGTGATACTCCATAGAAAGTCATTGTCCTTCAAAAATTCTAACCATCTGCGGTGTCTCATGTTCAGCTCTTTCTATGTGAAGAGGTATTTTAAACTCTTATGATCAGTATAGAGTGTGAACCTCTCTCCCTAAAGATGTCTCCATATCTTCAGAGCAAACACTATCGTTGCCAACTCTAAATCGAGTGGGATAGTTCTTCTCATGTGTCTTCAGCTGTCTAGATGCATAAGCCACTGTGCCTCTATCCTGCATCAATACACAGCCTAGACCTGTATGAGAAGCATCTGTATATACTAGGAATCTCTCATGTCCAACCTCTCGGCAATTTCAACATTGGTGCGATAGTCAACAATCTCTTCAAATTTCGAGAAAATGCCTTGTCACATTCCTCAAACCAATCAAACCCGACGTCTTTCTAGGTCAATCTGGTAATTGGTGAAGCAAACTTCGAGAAATCCTTCACGAACCGGTGGTAATGCCCTGCTAATCCTAGAAAACTCATGATCTCCGTAACTGACGTCCACTACAAAAAAACAGCAAATCAGAAACGGAAATTTCCGTATCTGATTTGTTAAAATTTTGTCTCTAATTGCAGTCAGAAACGGAACAGAGACGGAATCAATTCCGTCTCTAAAAACGTCGTTGCTAATTCAATCAGAAACGAAAATGCGATTCCGTTTCTGATTTAGAGACGGATCAAACGGAATAAATTCCGTCTCTAATTCCGTTTCTGATTAGAGACGGAATAAATTCCGTTTCTGATTATTTCCGTCTCTGATCCGTTGCTAATCAGAGACGGATCAGAGACGGAATTTGATCCGTTTCTGATTCATGTATCTAACAAAAACGAAAATTAGAGACGGAAATAGCAACTAATCCAAAGATTCCGTTGCTATTTCCGTCTCTAATTTTCATTTTTGTTTAGTTTTTAAAGTCTTACATATATAGGTCTCAATCCAAGCACATTTAACCTGCCAATATACAATAAAAATCATAGCTAAATAATATATTGATATTACACAATTTATATAAACTTAACATATCCTTAACATTATCTTTTCTCAATGTACCGTACACGAAACAACAAAAATAATCCAAAAAATTTCTATATCGTATCTTTCTACAAAAGTAAAAGCAAAAATTGTTCTAAATGAAAAAAAAAAAAAAAATGAAGTGTTCCGAGATTATATAAAGTTGATTGTGCTTCAAATAATACTTGACTTCGTACAAAACACCTGAAAAAAGATCAAAAAGAAAAAAATCACTAAATTATACAAACAATAATAGGAATATAAACAATATTATGGAATATAAACACAAAGATAAATAAAGTAATAAAGAAAAAGAAATTCATCATTATCCAAGGAACATGGTGTTATTTAGCAAATTATCTCTCGCTCCAAACTATAACATAGCAATGGTTTGTGATGCTTATATATATAGTCTTGATGTTTCATGATCAATATTTAAGACGCAACATACACAAGCTATCATGCATGATTACGTTTAAGAATTAAAATTAAAAGAAAAATATTTATGCTCGACAACAAAGAAAATAAAACCTAAATTGCAAATTAATTAATTAGAGTCGACTAGTTTATTCTTATAAAAATAAAATAAAATTAAGACTTGTTTACAACTTTTAGAAATCACAGCCAAAACCATGGATGTCGATGTATCACTAGAGACCTTGTTTTCACAAGATGTGGTTTAAAACCTCAAATAGAACTAGGAACAATTGGAAACAAGGAACAACTATGAGGGCATATAAGGTCCAACGCATGTAAAAACCATGAGATGAAACGAAGGAAAGAACTAAATGGTAAATCCACATTGCTATTCTATCCAATTAATCGGAGTAATGGAACTATGCAAATAGATCAAACTGTTAACTGATATCATATCTCTTACTCTTACCTTGTGAAACTGCCACCTGACGAAGCTCCAATAACAAGCATGCTGATTTGGGACTTAGACACTTCATTAGATATTGCAACTGGTACATCATCTGCTTCAATTTGTACAATCTCCGCTTCCACCTTCATGTATCGCATTAGAGTGAGTTCATTTTTTTCTTTTCTTTTTTTCTCTTTCATAATATGCTTTTTTTAATAGGCTTGAAGGTTAACATAGAAAACTTTACCTTTTTCTCACTACAAAGTTGCTTGTATGGGAGAAGCATTTTATCGGCTTTCCATTCCATTCCCTTCTTGTATGCAAATTTTCGCTACATCATCCCGAATGGGCGAAATTGGAATATAGTTTCCCACTTGAAGGACAACAATTTCAAATGGCATTATAAATTAAAGGATTGACATAATGCGAGACATGAGCTCAAAACTTTACCTTTTTTTATTCCTTCTTTCGCCCAAGGTCTTTAAGAAGCCTAGAAGTGCCTCTTTGGTGCTTGCTGCATTCGTTTCATAATAGACATCTTTCTATGACGAGAATTTATTTAGCTTCAAATAAAAAAGAAATACAAGCAAAATCAAAATTAAACCTTGGAAAGCATGCCGAAGTAACTCGGTTGTTCCCTAAAGTCTATTGACGGTCAAGACAAGTCGTCTAACCCGATTCTTCTCACACGCACCCTTATTAATTACAGAAGTGAAATACGTAACCATCTCAAATATTATGTTGTTGTAGCATTGCAGAGACCACTGACCCAAAACAACTATGATAGTGTGATAAAAAATACGCAAATCGAACGAGTAAAAAGACATTAATAAAATATAGCACAATTTAACTCATACATGAATTCTTCAATTTCCAAATAGCCCGGCTACCAACAATCAAGGAGAACTCGCAAACCAAAAATCAAAAGTTTGTTTGCACAACCGCCTATTAGCATGAGACATAGTAAACGTTCGTGCCTCAAAAATATCAAGAGAATAATTGTTGAAACAGGATCAAGTTACCAACTTACCATTGAAGAAGAACTAATCAAATGAAAAGTCTAAAACCCAACTACCAAACAATTACATAAACAAGAAGAAGAGGAAGCTTAAGGAAATGATGGAAATCATATAAATATAATACCCGTCGTGCTTCTCCCCATATATTCCATGACTTGCAACTAACTCTCGAGCACGATTCGATTTTCCTGGATTGAAAACTTCTCCACCTCTACCAACTTAATCGCAAAGAAGAAGAAGCTACACAAAATAAAAATTCTCGTGTTTCTTTCATATAAAAAATAAAAGATCAAAGGATCTCCCACATGAATCCTTCACGTAAGTACCTGCTCCCGAAGCGATTTGATCAAAAGAATAGCCTCGGTTCACTTACAAGTTAAACCACGGAAGTAAATACCTATATAACATTCTAAAGCCACAGTTACGGAACCATCCGCACTTAATCCGAAGTAACTCTCCCCAAAAGTTCTTTCCTTGCCGAGTAAGTTCCAACTTAGACGTAACAATCTTGTTGCAAATAGTAAAATAGAAGAAAAAAAAAACCAAAAAACCAATTAAAGGATGAAATAAAATAAGATTCAATAAAATATATATTGACTTGAGAAGGAATAGCATGTCATTAACCATCCAAGTAATCCATCTTTTTTTGGTTCATAAATCAATCTATATTTAAGACAATGCATTACTCATAGGATGTGCGTTGAGCAATATAAATTAATAAACATACCAACGGATTGTGGTACTTCAAAATTTAATAGTTTCCAAATTGTAGTATCTAATTGTGCTTATTTTAGAGAATCTTGAAAGAAACATGACATGAAAGCTTTGTTTGAATAAATAATCACATTAAAGTTATATCAGCATGTTATTATACTTCCAAAACATTTAAATTCCTGAAATTACAATCTCGAATGTCAATAACCAATGCTTTCCAAACAAAACCTGTTCCAAGTAAATGATTTGTTTCTACAATAAGTACTGTATGTCAGTGCTATCATGTAGTCCAAAAAGTTTTTACTATTAAGTACACAAGAAGAGAGCTGTTTACTTCATCAAAGAGGTCTCAAGAATCCTAATTTGATTGGACTGCCTCAAAAAAAAATCTTTGAATAACAAAGAGTCTTTGTGTACAATGTACGAGCTATCCTTCTATATAATTTACCACACCTACTAGAAATGTGTCAACTAGAATGAAAATATCAGACTGAGATACAATAGAAACAATGTGTAAGTTTTATACATGTATTTGCAAGCGATTTATAACATGCTTGTTAGTTGTTAGTTCAGATTAATATACATGATTGTCATCAGAACATAATAGTAATAGGGAGAAGCCTAGAAGGAAATGCATACCTTCGACCAGAGATGTCCATGAGTCTTATTGCAATAGCTATACAGGGAAGCATCAACAAGGTCGTAACAGCGCTAATAAGGATCGATGTGGAATCCGAACTAAGACCAATGTTTGTACAAACCCCAGCATCAACAAAACCTCTAACAAATTTCAAGGTTCGACATTCAACCTAACATCTATCCAAACAACCTAATCGCATGAAAAATCAAACAACACAGACGATCGGAAACGCTAGAAATTGAAACCCTAAAAAAAGGCACAAACAACAAGCTAGGGCATCGACAGCAATCTCAATAGAAGCATCGATTGAAGATGCTTACCAGAAATTTCATCAACGCGAAGGTTCGAGACGAATCGGAAACTGAATCCCTGGATGAAGAGAGGAATTTGAGACGGAGAGAGTGAGAGCAGAGAGCTGCGAGAGAGAGAGAGAGCAGAGAGCGGCGACGGTGAGAGAGAGAGAGAGCGGTGACGAGAGAGAGAGGAGAGAGCGGTGACGAGAGAGAGAGGAGAGAGCGGTGACGGTGAGAGAGAGCGGTGACGGTGAGGTTTGTCGAGAGAGAGAGCGCGGTGAGGTGAGGGAGAGAGGTTTGTCGAGAGAGAGAGCGATGAGGGTTTGGTCCCCTTTTTGTATCGATATCAAAGCACTCACGAATCTCGAGACGTAATGGACGATTGAAAAAAAAAAAGTTTTGGTTGGAATGTTGGCGCCATTTTTTAGATTCCGTCTCTAATTCCGTCTCTGATCCGTCTCAATTCAGTCTCTGAATGTCTAACTTTTTTTTTTAGAAACAGAACTTAATTCCGTTTCTAATTCCGTTTCTGATTTGCTTTTTTTTTTTGTAGTGGTCGGCGTTGACCAATCCATAATAGCCCGAATCTTGGTCGGATCTATAGTGATGCCTGCTTCTCCAACAACATGGCCCAAAACTTTAACCAGTGATAGCCAAAATTCACACTTGCTGAACTAAGCGCATAGTCTGTGCTCCCTCTAAGTCTACAATGTCTCCCTGAGGTTCTGCTCGTGATCCTCTCGCGTCCTCGTGTATAACAATATATCTGTGACTACCCCTTCTCAAATTAGGGCACCGCTAGGCCTAATCCCATCATTAAGCCCTAATCTCACCATATATGACTTAACAAGGAACTAGTCAGCCTTTCCAAAACCTTATTACTTATCAAATCTATCTTATATTAATTCATAAATCAGAGTTAATTAAAATCAATCTTACTTAAAAGTTTATTCAGCAGAAGTTTTAACAAATTATTAGAAATTTATAACATGAGGCCTAACAATTGTGGAAAAACCAGAAATAAAGATCACATGCATATATATAATGAAATGGCGATATATAACATCATGTGTCTGGTCAAGGTACTAGTCATTCAACCCATAAAACACAACCTCAAAAGTATATCATATACATATAAAATTAATACATCAAAATCAAAACCTACAAAATCAGTTGTAGCAATGTTCCACTGGCTCAGTAGTAGTCGCCGATCTTCTCTTTGCCTAGTCTGCTACTCGATGGATCTACACCCACCGTCATAAAATGGATAATGAGTACATGAAAGTAGAAAGTAACACTGAGAGACATTTAGTTCACATTCCCAAATATGCCGCAAGTATAAAAAAACATGATAATAGCAACTATGCTGAAAAGAGAACATGCAAAGAGATACTTTAGCTAAGCAAAATGAAACTGACACTAGGCTAAGTAGCACTGATCTAGGGCCGGATGGCCGGGAGTCCTATCCCAATGCCTGTTCCACTATATACGGATGGAGCTGTGCTCTACATTTCTGAGAAGGTCGTAAAACGTGCAATACGCCTTTACAATTATCCCAAGTGTCAGTTAGTTGGGACTTATTCTTGCCAACAACCCCAAGTCTTATAACTCGTGAAGTCACCTAAGTTATGCTTGCATAACCCTGAGTCCCATACCCCGTATGTTGCGCAAGATAGTGGAGAGATCCTGATCACCCTGGGAAATCTAGTGACCCCCGTATGTCCGCCAGATCTCTATCATAAAATGGTCATAGATACAAGAACTACTTTGATAAACAAAGAACGACACGGTATTGGAATCCAACAAAATAATTACATAACTAATGCACAAAAGAAATAGATTCACAACACTATGTACCTAATAGTATGCTATTTCACTGACCATATGTATTAACAATAAATAATGACATAACACATGAATTGGAGTCAATGAAATCATTTAATCAATAATCTATACCCTGAAAGCAACCTCATAAAATGAGAAAGTACGACAAGTCATGGCATATGAAGCACAATGGCACATCAGTGCAAATGACAGGAAATAAGCATGTAAACAAGAATGAAATGTCAATAAATATCTCAATCGTTTTACTTACAATCCATCCAATTTCTTAAGCTAATCTGGCCTCCCGACAGCTCTAAACTTGTATTTGAATCATCGTAGCTATTCCTTAGGTTCCTGATATCATATTAAAGGTTTTTGAGTGTGTTTGAACCTTTACTTAAGGTATTAGACTCATTTATAGTGTTTAAGGAAATTCTTAAAAATTGTAGATTTTATGATGTCATAGCACCTAGCGCGCTAATGACCATGGTTAGCGCACTAATGACCAAATTAGCGTACTATCAAGCCTAATGTAGCAAGCTAATCAAAGTTAGTGCGCTAACTGACATACCTAGCGCACTATGTGCAGTAAAACCCATAATTATGCAAACAGAATTCTGAGTTTTCTCCACACATAGGCTATACTGATGCCTTGAACACCTCCATACACACTTCCAAAGTTCCAAGACGTTCATTACCAACATAAAACAACAACATATAACATCAAATTCATGAATTCATCGAATCGAGCTAACTCTATGGTGTAGAGAAGTTACCTATCTATATGAACACTGGCTAGACTTGATTTCTCCTTCATCAAATCCAATGTTTTTGCTGATCTTCTTCTTCTCCAGTAGCTCTCATTCTCTCCAACAGCTTTGCCAAAATGAAAGAGTTGAGTTGCTTCAGTTAATCAAAAGCTTTATATACATGAATTAGACATGGTTGATTGATAACCATTGATCCTAATGTGCACACGTATCTCGAGACCTAAATAGTGGGCTATCTATTAACGCATGTCCCACTAACTCATGCCAAGTGACACCAATAAGTGACTCAATTGATGTTGCGATGTGTCAATACATCTACCATAGCCCCAAGTAAGTGACCAATAAGTTAGTAAGCTTTAACTTACTTACTTAGGTATATTAATACATAATCAACCATAGCCCCATTCAATTCACTTATAAAAACAATATAAAGCTTATACCAACTTACCATATCACTCTCTACCTCTGTCCCATGCCGACATGCAACTCGAGGTGCGTTCCCACACACGTCTCGACCCCTATTCATAAGTAGGAATGACTTAGTAGTCTACACATATATAATACACTAGGCATACATCATTACAAATATAACATATACCTCGGCTATCTCGCCTCGATCATGACACGTATATCGAAGCGGGTCCCACTTTACAGGTCATTTGATCTTGATGAAGAGATTAAACTCAAATTAGAGATTTGTGCCGTGACAATTCTTCCCAACTAATATAAATTTTGTCATCGAAATTAAACTTAACCTAAAGTTATACCTGACTCCAAAAGGTACGAAAACCTTTTTCGCATATAGTCTTCTCGTTCCCAAGTGAGTTCTGAGTCTCCATGGAATTGCCACTTGACTAACACCTTCGGGATAGACTTGCCTCTCAACCGTCAGCTTTTTGTACCCTATGGTCTAGGATTTGTACTTGTCGCTCCTCGTAAGTTATGTCCTTACTCAGATCAATCTAACTCAAGTCCACTGTCGGTCTTTTGCCCGCCTTCGACTTGGCTAGTCGAAGCATAGAAATATGAAACATATTGGATGAATCCCCGACATCTGTGGAGGTAAATCCATCTCATAAGCAACCTTTCTAACCCGTTTCTTGATCTTGAAAGGCCCGATGAATCTCGATGTTAACTTGCCTTTCTGACCAAATATGTGAAGACCCTTCCGAGAAGAAACCTTTAGATACACTAAGGCTCCCTTGTCATACGCGAGATCGCTACGATACGTGTTTGCATACTTCTTTTGTGTCTCTTGGGCTCCTTTAAGCCTCTAGCGAATTTGTCGTACCTTCTCTATGTGATCAACAATAATTTTAGGCCCTATAATGTCCCGGTCCTCTAGTTCAGCCCAACAAGATGGTGAGCGTCACGGTCTGCCATATAAAGCCTCAAATGGCGCCATTTCAATGCTAGCCTGATAGCTTTTGTTGTATGCAAACTCACACAATGGTAGCATAGTGTTGTGAATTTATATCCTTTGTGCATTAGTTATGCAATTGTATTTGTTGGATTCAAATATCGTGTTGTTCTTTGAATATGAAAGTGGTTCTTGTATCTAGGGTCATTTTATGATAGAAATTCGTCTGACATACAAGGGTCACTAGGCTTTCCTGGGTGATCGGGATTTCTCCACTATCTTGCGCAACACACGGGGTATGAGACTCGGGGTTGTTGGCAAGCATAACTTGTTCACGAGTTGTAAGACTCGTGGTTGTTGGCAAGTATACATCCCATTGACTGACATTTGGGATAATTAAAAAGGCGTATTGTACCGTGTAAGTATGACCTTCATAGAGATGTAGATCACATCTCCATCCTTATATAGTGGAAAGGTGATGTGATGAAGATCACTACGACCTGAATTCCCTAGTTCGTTACTATTTAGCCTAGTGTCAATTTCATTTTGTTTAACTAAAGTATCTCTTTGTATGATATTCTTTCAGCATAGTTGCTATTATTATTATTATGCTTCTTGATACTTGTTGCATAATTGGGAATGTGAACATTAGTATTACTTTCTATTTTCAAGTAGTCACCGTCTAGTTTGTGACAGCGGGTGCATATCTATTGAGTAGTAGGCCAGGCAAAGAGAAGATCGACGACTACCTCTGAGCCGGTGGAGCACTGCTACACCAGATCTTGTAGGTTTGATTTTTGATGTATTATTTTTATATGTATATGGTATACTTATGGGGTTATGTATTATGGGTTGAGTGAGTAGTACCTTGACTAGACACATGATGTTATATATCGCCGTTTCATTATATATGTATGTGATCTTTATTTCTTGGTCTTTCCATTAAGGTTAGACTACATGTTTATAAGCTTCCGCTAGTTAATTAAGACTTCCGCTGCATAACTTTTAAGTTAGTAAATTTTATTTAACTCTGATTTACGGATTTACATAGGATAGGTATATGTTTATATCTATATGAAAACAAATAAAAAAAGTTCGTAAGTAATAAGATTGTTGAAAAGGCTGACTAATTCATTATTAGGTCCTATATGGTGAGATTAAGGCTTAATAACGGATTAGGCGCAAGTGGTGCCTAATTTGAGAAGTGGTCGTCACAGTTGGTATCGAGCCTATGTTTATAAAAACTAGGTTACAGAACCCAAGTTTATCAACATTAAGATTGTGGATAATAGTAATTCCACAAGGTGATACCAAAGCTACATTATGTAGCCAAAGACTCAACTTTTCCAATAAGTAACAAATCAAAATTTAAAATTAGAAAAATAGAAATCTTAGTTGTGGAAAACTAGATGATCATTCCCTAGAAACCATTAGTTGGGAAGTGAGTGAAAGTGAGTTGGGGATGTCTTATATGTACACGTTAATTTTTTATATGTATATATGCGTTATCTACGTAGTAGGCGATTCGCGATCGCTATCAACTTGCGAGACATCGATGGCGGATTCACGCGATAGCGGGATGCAAGTGCGAATGGCGCTAACATTCTTTACCATCGAGATATGACTTTCGAGGCTATCGATCGAGTAGGCGCTCAGGGCGGCGATTAGCGAGTTCATCGCAATGATGACTACACGTTTTGCTCCACTAGCACAAACACCCGGTCCCTACTACTATGACTACATCCATATTAAACGACGTAGTGCCGGTAGTGTAGATCGTACCAAATATAGCGAAATCAAGCCATAGAGACAGCTTTTTGCACCGTCTTTTACATCTCCATCTTCTAGCTCGTCAGCAGATGTTCAGTTGGCGAAGGATTTCATCAGACTGAAGCCAGTCTACTTTGATGGTCGCGGGACTTTGAGAAGATCGAGAAGTGGGTTTTGTCTTAGGAGAAGTTACATGGAGTTTTGAGGATTGAGGATAAACTATGAGCTGAGATTTCATCGTACACTCTACAGCGAGACGCTGATGTTTGGTGGCGTGCGACAATAGCTTCCGAGGGAGATTTTGAGTCTTGGGATGCCTTCAAGAGGAAGTTTTATCGCCAGCGAGTACTTCCCACTGTGTGATGAAGAGGTTAAGGAAGGAGTTCATGAACCCGATCACAGGAGCCGACGAGTCGGTGATGAGTTATAGAGACATATATGGCTATCTCGAGGCGATTCACCAAATATTTAGTGAGAGGATTCGATGATGTGTACTACTTCGAGATGGACCGAGGCTTGACATTGGATTTTATGTGGCCGGTTCGGGAGCTAGGACATTGGGGGAGATTTATGAGCGTGCACTATCTCACGAGACCTATTATCTCAGGCGAGTTGTCGACGATGGACACCATTAATACCGAAAGATTGACACTTGATCAAAGGGTTGCGGAGTATGAGAGGAAGATACGAGAGGGCAAAAAAGATTGAGGAGATATGATAGAGGTTCTCAAATACATTGTACCATATGTATCATCTCCTACGCTTTTTGCAGGCCATTGTTGGTAAACCTCCTCTACCACCACCGATTAGACACTCGCATCGCACTCTCTGCTACTACTACTATCGTCTTCTGTATGTCAGCATTGCTCCTCCCTCCTCCTCCTCCTCCTCCTACTACTACTACTACTACTACTACTACTACTACTACTACTACTACTACTACTACTACTACTACTACTACTACTACTACTACTACTACTACTACTACTACTTCTTCTACTACTATCTGCTGCTGCTGCTTCATTGCTTCTTTCTGCTTATCAAGTATCAAGCTCGCTATCTGCTCATGGCTCTTTCTTCATTGCTACTGCATGGCTATCGTTTGCTCGTTATCTTGCTACGTTGGGTTTTGGAGTTTATACGCGAAATTACAAAACAATTTTGACAAAAACCCCAACAGATCCGAATCTAATTCCATTAAAAACGTTTAAACCATGAAAACTTAATCATACCTCGGTCGCAATATACCTTTACGAAGGTTGATCGATCTCAAGGCGCCGCTTAACGACGAACGCCTCTACCCAGCACACACACGAACGACAGTAGATATTCAAAGTGCTAGCTTCGAGAGAATACCAAACCTTTTGTTTCTTTCCAAAACGATCCGAGCGTACCGAAAACCCTAATTCGTTTCTAAAACGAAAATAAAGTTTCTGCTTTTTCTTTTTATGGACCTTGAGCGGTCCGGTTCGGTTTGGTCTTGGAGATCATACCCTTCTTGAAATTTGTTTTCTTTGGGTTGGGTTTGGCCTAACCACTATGACAAGTTTAGGGAGGAGAGGACACCCCAACCATTTTCTTCCTCAAACGAACTGCATATTAGTAATGAAACAACCACACCAATCTTACATTCTCCTTCATTAACGAGGCAATGTTTGATTGTTTTGAGATATATAAAATATCCTCTAGATTTGAATGCATGAATCTTGAGGTCTATCCAAATGAGAGGAGCTAAAGTGACACACCTTAAAGTGACACCAATTTTAACACACTTTTCCATTTTTTTTTTTTTTTCGGTTTTCAATTATATATATGCCAATGTCTTCGCGCCTATAGCTTCAAGGTGCGTGCCAACGACCACCTTCGGGCGTGCACACTATTGTACATCCCATGTGTGTCACCCTCAACCCCGTCTGTCACAAATCACCCACCAATTTATTAATTATTTTCAATATATATATATATATATATATATATATATATATATTTATACATACAATATATACATACGCATACATCTATATTGATGCGCCTATAATTTCGTCATGCGCGCCAATGAGTACAAACACGTACACGCTACCCCATGGCCCATGTCCATCACCCTTGACCCACACACAATATTAGGCGTCCCATAATTTTTAAATTATTCAATTATAGGCCAATTAATCCAATTATTTCCATAATTAATAATACAACCATACAAACACCAAAAGACAAAAATTCATGTACACAGTACTTAAGAGAAACTAGGCTTAACCACGAGCCTAACTTAGGTTAATTAGAATTTGGATTAATGTTAATCACCTACATAAGGTGATTGGTCATTATAGATAGTGTATTGTCGACCGAGGTAGGGTCAAGGTGGATATCGGGACAAGATGGAAAGAGGAAAAGGAGTAATAATGATGATGATAATGATGTAGAGATAGTCGAACCCTTGACTCAGTCAATAACCAAGGTGGCAGTCCCACGTACTTCATCGCCTAGTTTTATTAGTCGATCATGTAGCATCACATATCCCGATTAGGGCAATACTCGGCTTGAAACCCTAATTAAGCTCTGATACACTAGCTAGACTTAACTACAGCCAATAGTCTCTCCTTGTGTACCTGATAAACTCAACTTTATATCAATATCAAAATAATAAAATCAAAGCAAGCGCCGCGAAAAAAAATTCAAAACTTTTTCAATAATATGTATGATATACATAAATCCAAAGTTTACGAAAAACAAATTTTGATTACAAAACCTCATAAATACTATTATATTACAATAATGTAATTCAAACATTATATATACATAAAAAAGCTTCATTCCGTTGTATAGAAGACTAAAAGACTCATGTGCCTTCTCTTTCCCTTTTGCTGAAGCGTCGGGCAGTGAACCTGAAATGTTTAAGGGGCTAAGCCCTCCAATATGCATAGTAAGTGACTAAAAAAATATATATCTAGAGTCTATTTAATAAACAAGAATAATGAATAACAATATGATTTCAATACATATATATTCGGTGCATCGAACGTTATAACAATAAATAACGAGATGCAAATAATTAGTTTAACAACAATTGTACTCGTAACATCAATTTTCATTTCAATTATAAGAGGTATCTCTAAGTTGCTCAAAAATACCACTAATGAAATCTACACATTAGGTGATGTGTGATTTCATCAGTGTATTCAAGACTAACTAAGTCTTCGTACTCTTCTATCATGTAATGACCCTAGATACGAGAACTACTTTCAAATTCAAGAACAACACAGTAATGGAATCCATCAAAACCATTGCATATTAATTCACAAAGGAAATAGATTACAATACTATGTAACACCTACCTAATAGCATGCTATTTCATTGACCACATGTATTAACAATCAACAATGACATTGCACATGAATTGAAGTCAATGAAATCATTTTATCAACAAACTATACCATGAAAGCAACCTCATGTAATGAGAAAGAACAACAAGTCATGGTATAGGAGTACAAAGGCAATTCACCCAAATGACTGAAATGAACATATGAATAGGAATAAAATGTAAAGAAATATCTCAATTAGTTTACTTACAATCCACGCAATTTCCTTTGCTATTTCGGTCTCTCGACACCTCGAAACTCATATTTGAATCCCTGTAGCTCTTCCTTAGGTTCCTGATATTATATTAGAGGTTTTTGAGTGTGTTTGGACCTTTACTTAGGGTATTAGACTCTTTTATAGTGTTTAATTTTTTTTTGAAAATTACAATTTTTATCTTTGTCATAAACCTAGCATGCTAATGATCAAGTTAGCACGCTAATGACATATTAGCGTGCTACCAATCTTGATATAGCGTGCTTAATCCAAGTTAGCGCGCTAGCTGATCCACTTAGCGCGCTATGTGTATTAAAACCCAAAATTTTGCGATCAGAATTCCGAGTTCTCTCTACACATAGGCCATGTTAATGCCTAAGGAACCTCCATACACACTTCTTGAGTTCCATGACATCAACCACAACATAAAACAACAACCCATACATCAAATTCATGAATTCATTTGAATTGAGCTAACTCTATGGTGTAGAGAAGTTACCTAACTTGATGAACACTAGCTAGACTTAATCTCCCCTACACTAAATCACCAAATTTTTTGCTGATCTCCTTGTTCTCCAATGAGCCACTTCCTTCTTCAGCAACTTTGTTTCACTCTTAAGCAAATGAAATGAAAGAGTTGAATAGTTTGAGTTGACCAAAAGCTTATATACATGAATCATATATGATTGATTGATAGCCATTAATCCTAATGTGCACACGTATCTCGAGACCTAACTAATGGTACACCTATTAACACATGTCCCACTAACTCATGCCAAATGACAGTAATAAGTTACTCAATTGGTGTTGAGATATGTCAATACGTGCTCGAGAAATATCGAGTGGCTATTGTTTTAACTTACTTAAGTGTACTTATTACTAAATCAACCATAACACCATTTATATCACTTATAAAAGCAATATAAAGCTTATACCAACTTCACCATATTGCTCTCTACCTCGGTCCCACACCAGCATGCAACTCTAGGCGCGTTCCCACACACGTCTCGACACATTTTCACAAGTAGCAATGGCTTAGTAGTCTACACATATACAATACACTAGGCATACATCATTACAAATACAACATTTAACTTGGCCATCTCGTCTCTACGTGGCAACAAGTATATCGAAGCGGGTCCCACATCACGGGTCATTTGATCCTAATTAAAAGATTAAAGTCAAATTATAGATTTGGGCCATGAAAATTCTTCCGAACTAATGTAAATTTTATCCTCGAAATTAAACTTAACCTAAAGTTATACCTGACTCAAAGAGGTACGGAAACATATATCACATATAGTCTTCCTGTTCCCAGTGAGTTATGAGTCTCCATGGAACTACCACCTGACCAACACCTTCGAAATAGACTTGCCTCTCAATTGTTGTACCCTACGATCTAGAATCTATAATGGCTGCTTCTCATATGATACGTCCTCACTCAAGTCAATCTGACTCAAGTCCACTATCCGTCTCTCGCCTGCCTTCGACTTAGCTAGTCGAAGCATAGAAATATGAAACACTAGACGAATCCCTGACATTTGAGGAGATAAATTCAGCTCATAAGCAATATTTATGACTTGATCTTGAAATGCTCCATGAATATCGGTGCTAACTTGCATTTCAAACCAAATCTGTGAAAACCCTTCCGAGGAGAAACCTTTAGATACACTTTAAGGCTCCTGTTCATACGTGAGTTCGCGCAATATGTGTCCGCATACTTCTTTTGCCTCTCCTGGCTCCTTTAAGCCTCTAGTGAATTTATCATACCTTCTTCGTGTGATCAACAATGATTTCAGTCCTATAATGTCTCGGTCCTCGAGCTCACCCCAACAAGATGATGAGCGACATGGTATGCCATATAAAGCATCAAATGGTGTCATCTCAATGCTAGCCGATAACTCACTTTGTTGTATGCGAACTCACACAACGACAGTATATTGCTCTCATGATCCTCCAAATTCAAGTACATAAGCCCTAAGCATATCCTCGAGAGTATCGAATCAACTTCTCGGGTCCGTTCATCGGTTTGAGGCGAAAGGTTGTTTTAAATCGCAGCGCGTACCATACGGCTCTTGCATACTCCACCACATCCTAAACGTATACATAACATCTATATCTCGATGTAATAGTCAATGGCACCCATGCGCTTTAATAATCTCCTCTCGAACAATGCACTCAATCGGTCAAACGCGTAGTGAGTCAGCCCAGTATGAAATAAGCGATTTTGTTAGTCTGTCCACAATCACCCGTGATAGAATGGTGTCGACGAGTAGTTCTCGGCAGTCCTCTAACAAAGTCCATGGCTATGTCTTCCCATTTCCATCATGGAATGGGAAGTGGCTGTAATAATCCTTCAGGTCTACGATGCTTTTCCTTCACCTGTTGGTAGATCCCACAGTTCCTAATAAATTTCGATATGTCCGCTTTCATCCCAGGCCACCAGAATTTTCTCTTCATGTCATGGTACATCTTGGTCCTAGCTGGATGAACAGTGAACCGGGAAATTTGTGAATCCTGAAGAATCTCATCTCTCAGCTCTACCATTGCCGGTATCCACAATCTGCCTCTAAATCTCAGACACTGATCCGCTGTCTCTGTTTAGTCACTACATTCGGTACTCTGGGCTAACTCATTGAATATAGGGTAGAAGATATTGACTTTTTGACCCTCTAACACTCTCTGTGTAGACATTGTCTGAAGCCTCGTCTGTGCACAAATCATCATCCGAGTGTTGGTAGGAATATCTGGCTGAGTCATCATCACCGCTGCCTTGATTAATCCATATTTATGCATCATATATCATATAACCACCTTGGCATCACCAGTCTGTATCTTACTCAGTGCATTGGCAACTACATTAGCTTTTCCTAGGTGATACTCCAGAGAAAAGTTGTAGTCCATCAGAAACACTAACCATCTGCATTGTCTCATGTTCAGTCCTTTCTATGTGAAGAGGTATTTCAAACTCTTATGGTCAATATAGAGTGTGAAACTCTCTCCATACAGATGATGTCTCCATATCTTTAGAATAAATACTATTGTTGCCAACTCAAAATCATAAGTGGGATAATTCTTCTCATGTATCTTCAGTTATCTGGATGCGTACGCCACTGTACCTCTATCGTGAATCAACACACAACTTAGACCCATATGAGAAGTACTTGTATATACCAAGAATCCCTGTCTAGCCTCTGGCAATATCAACACTGGTGCGGTAGTCAACCCGTATGTGAAGAGGTATTTCAGACTCTTATGGTAAGTATAGAATTCCTCGGTCAATTAAACATGACGTCTTTTCTCCGAGTTAATTTGGTCATTGGTGAAGTGATCTTCAAGAAATCTGCGCATGAACATGTGGTAATATCTTGCTAACCCCGTAAAACTTCGATCTCTCAGTAATTGACATCGGCGCATGCCAATCCTTAATAGCCTAAATCTTAGCTGGACCTACAGCAATGCCTGCTGCTCCAATAACACATCCCAAAAACTTGACTACTAACAGCCAAAATTCACACTTGCTAAACATGGCGTAGAGTCGATGCTCCCTTAAGGTCTGTAACGTCTTTTTGAGGTGCTACTCTGATCCTCTCTAGTCCTCAAATATATCAATATATCATCGATGAAAACTTTCACGAAACGATTAAGAAATGACCTCATTACTCGATGCATCAAATCCATAAACATGGCAGGATCATTAGTCAAACCAAACGACATAACTGTAAACTGATAGTGTCCATATCTCATGCTAAACACCATCTTGGACCTATCTTCATCCCTGATCATTCACGAACCTGCGGTAATATCCTGCTAACCCTAGAAAACTCTTGATCTCCATAACTGACGTCGGCGCAAGCCAATCCATAATAGCCTGAATCTTAACTGGATTTGCAGCAATGCCTGCTGCTCGAACAATATGTCCCAAAACTTGACTTCTGACAGCCAAAATTCACACTTACTAAACTCGGCATAGAGTCGATGCTCCCTCAAGGTCTGTAATGTCACTCTGAGGTGCTGCTTGTGATCCTCTCTAGTCCTTAAATATATTAATATATCATCGATGAAAACTATCACAAAATGGTTAAGAAATGGCCTCATCACTTGATGCATCAAATCTATAAAATGGCAGGAGCATTAGTCAAATCAAACGACATAACTGTAAACTGATAATGTCCATATCTCGTGCTAATGGTGTCTTGGACCTATCTTCATCCCTGATCCTTCACAAACCTACGGTAATATCTTGCTAACCCCAAAAAACTCTAGATCTCTCCGTAACTGACGTTAGCGCAGGCCAATCCATAATAGCCTGAATCTTAGATGTATCTAAAGCAATGTATGCTGCTCCAACAACATGTCCCAAAAACTAGACTACTGACAGCCAAAATTCACACTTCCTGAACTTGGCGTAGAGTCGATGCTCCCTCAAGGTCTGTAACGTCTCTCTGAGGTGCTGCTAATGATCGTATCTAGTCCTCAAATATATTAATACATTATCAATGAAAACTATCACGAAACGCTTAAGAAATGGCCTCATCACTCGATGCATCAAATCCAAAAACATGGCAGGAACATTAGTCTAACCAAACGGTATAACTGTAAACTGATAGTGTCAATATCACATGCTAAATGTCGTCTTGGACCTCTCTTCATCCCTGATCCTAAGTTGATGATACCCTGATCTCATATCTATCTTGAAGAAAAATTGCGCTCCTCTTAACTGATCAAATAAGTCATCAATTCGCGGTAATTGATACTTATTCTTGACTGTGACCATAAATGAAAGATATTGTAGAACCCGAATCAAGCAAAACATATAACTCTCTACCATAAATGGAAACCATACCCTTAATGAGTCTCCGTGTGGCATCTCTATCGGGCTGTGCTACCATGTGTACACCATCTCGACTCTGCGATGGAAACACGGTTGCTGGCTGGGGACAATCTCTAACCCTGGGCCCAACCTGACCACACCTACAACATGTGATAGGTCTACGCTGACCCTGAACCTGATCTTGGGCCTGTGCATGTCTTTGCCCCTAACAAGAACTATCTCGACCTCTACCTCTACCTCTACCTTTGCCTCAGCCTCAACCACCCTGCTGCTGACGTGCCGGTGGTGTTGGCAAAGTAGTAGTATAAGCTGGTACTGTAGGTCTAAAAGGTGGTAGCAAGGAAGGTCTACTAACAGTAGTTTGTAATGGTGTAGGGGATGATACAAAAGGTACAACTGCTATAGATGCCCTTGAACCCTGGGTACCTCTATCCCATCTCCTCGGTCCCTTGCCCTCTCGTCTCCTCCTCTCAAACTCCGCAACTTGGTCAGGTGTCAACGCTGGAACTAGCGATGTCCCATTGGCAACTCTGCCTAAATAATGTCTCGTGAGAGAGTGCACTCTCGTAAATCTTACCCAAAGTCCTGACACCTGAACTGACCACATAAACTCCAATATTTGGCTTCAGTCCATCTCTAAAATGGTACACATCATCTGAATTCTCTCTCATTAGATCTATTGCAAAGTGCATCAGATAGCCATATCTGTCTATATAGCTCATTACGGACTCATCCGAATTCTCTGTCACTACTGGTATAGTCTGTAGTACCAGCACATCTATCGGTAATGTGGAAGTAGTCGTAGTAGTAGGGGTTGATGTCTTTGCTGGTGGAGCAAACCGTGAAGTCATCATGGCAATGAACTACGCCAACTACTGTCTCTGAGCAGCTACTCGATCGGATAGCCACTGAAAATCATCTAATGATGGAATAGGAGGCTGGCTGCCACTCGCACCTGCATCATCGCTATTGCATGAATCAGCCATCAATATCTGCAGGTTGATAGCGAACACGAATCAGCTACTAATTAGATAACACATATATAAATATATATAAAACTAAAATGTATACATATAAGACATCTGCATCTCACTTTCACTCACTTCCAAACTAATGATTTCTAGGCAAATATCATATGGTTTTCCACAACTAAAATTTTTTTCTTGTTTAAATTAATATTTGTTACTTATTGGAAAAGTTAGGCATTTTGCTACACATTGTAGCTTTGGTATCACCTTGTGGAATGACTATTTTCCACAATCCTAAGCTCTAAGAAATTAGGCTCTCTTAACCTTTATAAATTTAGAATATGATACCAAATGTGACTATGGTATCTCAACTTTGGACAATTCCATAAATTATCTATAATATTCTAGAACCTGGCTCTGATACCACCTGTGACGATCCCTTCTCAAATTAGGGCACCGCCCGACTAATCCTTGTTATTAAGCCATAACCTCACCATATAGAACCTAATAAGGGACTAGTCAGCCTTTCCAAAACCTTGTTACGTACCAATTAGTTTTTTTAAATGAATATAAACTTATACTTATCCTGTGACAATTCTTAAATCAAAGTTAGTTAAAATTTTGTTTACTTAAAAGTTTATTCAGCGGAAGTCTTAACAATATAGCGAAAACATATAACATGAGGCCAAACAATTGTGGAAAAACCAAGGAATAAAGATCACATGCATATATATAAGAAAACGACGGTATATAACAACATGTGTTTGGTCAATGTACTAATCCCTCAACCCATAATATACAACACCAAAAGTATATGATAGGCATATAAAAATAATACAACAAAAATCAAAACCTACAAAATCTGGTGTACCAGTGCTCCACTGGCTCAGAGGTAGTTGCCGATCTTCTTTTCGCCCGGTCTCCTACTCGATGGATCTGCACCCACCATCACAAACTAGACGGTGAGTACAGGAAAGTAGAAAGTAATATTGAGAGACATTTGTTCACATTCCCAAATACGCATCAAGATCTAAAAGCATGATAATAACAACTATACTGAAAAGAGAACATGCAAATAGATACTTCAATAAACAACATGAAACCGATACATGGCTAAGTAGTAATGATCTAGGGTCACGACCATGATCTTCATCACATCGGCCTTTCCACTATATGAGGATGGAGCCGAGCTCTACATCAATGTGAAGGTCCGAGCAAGGTGCTAACCTTTCGTTGGTGCCAGTCACCTAGGATATATACTTGCCAACATCCACAGGCCCCATACCCCATGTGTTGCGCAAGTTATGCTTGCCAACAACCCCGGAGTCATTTCTTGTGTCTTTGCAAGATAGTAAAGAAATCCCAATCACCTTGGAAAGTCTAGTGACCCCAGTATGTCTCTGGTTTCTATCATGTAATGACCCAAAATACGAGAACTATTTTCATATTCAAGAACAACACAGTGATGGAATCCAACAAAACCATTGCATACTAATGCACAAAGGAAATAGATTACAATATTATGTAATATCTACCTAATAGCATGCTATTTCACTTACCACATGTATTAACAATCAACAATGACATTGCACATGAATTGGAGTCAATGAAATCATTTTATCAACAAACTATACCAGGAAAGCAACCTCATGTAATGGGAAAGAACAACAAGTCATGGCATATGGAGTACAAAGGCAATTTAGTCCAAATGACCAGAAATGAACATATGAATAGGAATGAAATGTAAAGAAATATCTCAATTAGTTTACTTATATTCCACGCAATTTTTATGCTGTCATAAACTGAGCATGCTAATGACTGGGGTTAGCACGCTAATGACACATTGGCATACTACCAATCTTGATATAGCGTGCTAATCCAAGTTAGCGCGCTAGCTGATCCACCTAGCGCGCTATGTGTATTAAAACCCAAAATTTTGCAATCAGAATTCCGAGTTCTCTCTACACATAGGCCATGTTAATGCCTAAGGAACCTCCATACACACTTCTTGAGTTCCATGGCATCAACCACAACATAAAACAACAACCCATACATCAAATTCATGAATTCATTTGAATTGAGCTAACTCTATGGTGTAGAGAAGTTACCTAACTTGATGAACACTAGCTAGACTTGATCTCTCCTTCACTAAATCACCAAGTTTTTGCTTTGATCTCCTTCTTCTCCTCGCAGCAAGATCCTTCTCTAGCAACTTTGCTTCTCTTTTAAGCAAATGAAATGAAAAGTTGAATAACTTGAGTTGACCGAAAGATTATATACATGAATTGGATATGGTTGATTGATAGTCATTGATCCTACTGTGCACACATATCTCGAGACCTAACTAATGGTACACCAATTAACACATGTCCCACTAACTCATGCCAAATGACACCAATAAGTGACTCAATTGGTGTTGAGATATTTCAATACGTTTCTCGATAAATATCAAGTGGCTATCGTTTTAACTTACTAACTAAAGTGTACTTAATACTAAATCAATCATAGCCCCATTTATATCACTTATAAAAGCTATAAAGCTTATACCAACTCACCATATTGCTTTCTACTTCGATCCTACGCTGGCACGCAACTCGAGGTGTGTTCCCACATACGTCTAGGCACCTATTCACAAATAGGAATGACTTAGTACTCTATACATATACTATACACTAGGCATACATCATTATTAATATAACATTTACCTCGATCATCTCACCTCGGTCGCAAAACGTATATCGAAGCGGGTCCCATGTCACGTGTCATTTGAACCTAATTAAAAGATTAAAGTCAAATGAAAGATTTGGGCCGTGAAAGATATGCCTCGATATATGTGTGTACGACAAGATCAATGGCTATTAATTGATCTTATCCAATTCATATATATAAGTTAAGTTTAAGACGTGCAAATCAAACCAAACTCTTTCATTTCAATTACTTAGCTTGGAAGCAAAGTCTGTTGGAGAAGGAGGAGCTGCTGGAGAAGGAAAAAGACAAGTAAAACCTTGAGTTGGTGAAGGTGGTGTGAATCAAGCTAGTGTACACCAACTAGGTAACTTCTCTACATCATAGACTTAGTTCAAATCAATGAGTTCATGAATTTGAGGTTTTATGTTGCTATTTTGTGTTGGTAATGATGTCTTGGAACTATGGAAATATGTATGGAAGTGTTCAAGGCATTAGCATGGCCTATGTGTGGAGAAAACTCAGAATTATGTTTGCAGAATTTAAGGTTTTTCTGCACATAGGCGCTAGGTAGGAAAACTAACGTGCTGACTTTGATTAGCGTGCTAGAGAAACCTTGGTAGCGCGATAATAATGTCATTAGCGCACTAACCAGGGTCATTAGCGCACTAGGTGCTTTGGCAGCACAAAAACTTGAATTTTCTAAAATTAACTTCAACACTTTAAACATATCCAATACCTTAAGTAAAAGTCTTAACATACTCAAAAACATGTAATATGATGTCGTGAACCTAAGGAAGAGCTACGGGGGTTCTGATACGAGTTTTGAGGTGTTGGGAGGTCGAAATAACATAGAAATTGGCGTATTTGTAAGTAAACTGATTGAGATATTTATTTACATTTCGTTCCTGTATATTTTTTCATTTCCAGTCATTTAGACTGATTTTCCTTTGTACTCCATATGCCATGACTTGTTGTCCTTTCTCAATACATGAGGTTGCTTTCATGGTATAGTTTGTTGATTAAATGATTTTATTGACTCCAAATCATGTGCAATGCCATTGTTGATTGTTAATACATGTGGTCAGTGAAATAACATGTTATTAGGTAGGTGTTACATAGTGTTGTGAATCTATATCCTTTGTGCATTAATATGCAATTGTTTTGTTCGATTCCTATACCGTGTTGTTCTTTGTTTATGAAAGTAGTTCTTGTATCTAAGACCATTTTATTATAGAGATCCAGCGGACATACGGTGGTCACTAGACTTTCCAGGGTGATCGGGATCTCTCCACTATCTTACACAGTACACGAGGTATGGGACTCAAGGTTGTTGGCAAGCATAACTTGGGTGACTTCACGAGTTATAAGACTTGGAGTTGTTGGCAAGTATACATCCCAGGTGATTGGCACTTGAAATAATCATAAAGGCATATAGCACACATAGATATCTAGAGCTCAACTTCATCCTTATATAGTGGAACATGCATCGGGATAGGACTCCCGTGATCGGCTCCTCTAGATCAACTACTTAGCCTAGGTGTCGGTTTCATATTGTTTAATCGAAGTATCTTATAGCATGATTTCCTTTCACTTTATTTCCTATGGTTATGCTTTCGGATACTTGTTGTATATCGTGAAAATTTGAACAAATGTCTTTCTACATTACTGTATTCACCGTCATTTTTATGACGGTGGGTGCAAATACTTCGAGTAGAAGACCAAGGAAGGATAAGATCAAGAATTAGTATTGAGCATCAGATGAGTGCTTCTGCTACTTTTAAAGGTGATCATTTTATATTATTTACGTCTTTTTAGTATAATTTTGGGTTGTATATTAGGTTGAGATATTAGATTTCCCTACTGTATCATGTACTACTTTCAATAGTTTTATATGATCGTCTATTTATCTCGGTTTCCACGAGGTGTTTAATAAATGCTTCGCTAATTTATTAAATCTTATCGTTGATTATTAAGGTAATGATAATGATCTCTTAATTAACTCTGATAATATTTGAAATAAATGCTAACTAGTGGACGAAATTAATGAAGCGAAAAGGCAGACTAATTCGTTCTTAGGTTCTATATGGTGTGGTTTAAGGCTTAATAACTGATTAGGTCTGGCGGTATCTCCGCTTTGAGGTGTCGGGCTATCACAATTTCCTTTTAGCATAGTTGCTATTATTATTATGTTTTTCGATACTTGTTGCATATTTGGGAATGTGAAAAAATGTCTTTAAGTGTTACTTTCTACTTTCCTATACTCACCGTCCTTTTTATGACGGTGGGTTTAGATCCATCGAGTAGCAGGCCATGCAAGAAGAAGATCGACGACTACCTATGAGCCATTGGATTGCGTAAATACACCAGATTTTGTAGATCTGATTTTTGATGTATTATTTTATATGTATATAATATACTTTGGCAGTTGTATATTATGGTTAAGTGAGTAGTACCTTGATCAAACACATGATGTTATATATCACTGTTTTATTATATATATGCATGTGATCTTTATTCTCTGGTTTTTCTACAATTATTAGGCCTCATGTGAAAAGCTTCCGCTGAATAAACTTTTAAGTAAGTAAAATTATAATTAACTCTGATATATCAATTGACATAGGATAGTTACAGTTTTATATTCATTTAAAAAATAAAATTATAATTGGTTTATAATAAGGTTTTGGAATGGCTGACTAGTCCCTTGTTAGGTCATATATGGTGAGATTAGGGCTTAATAATGGGATTACTTTAGGCTGTGCCCTAATTTGAGAAAAGGGTCCTCACTGTCCAGCTAGCACATCATCAACTGAGAGAACTAGTTCTCGAGTTACTAATTTGTTCTTTTGTGCTCATATTCGAGCTGAACTGGAGATGATTTAGCATGTAAATAGTCAGAGAGCTTATAAGGATTATATAGCACATCAGAGGTTAGCTGCTAGTTTAGAATATCCTGATTGGCCAGTTTTTGACGATGGTGTGTTACGGTTCAGGGATAGATTATGGATTCCAGCTCAAGAATAGTTAAGGTAGGAATTGCTACGGGAATCTCATCGATCTCTTTACTCTATTCATTCAGGTAACACTAAGATGTATCATGACATGGGGCATGTGTGACGGCCCGGCTTTCCAAACCGGGTACCACCTGGCCTAATTCGTAATTAAGCCCTAAACCACATCATATATAACTGAATAATGAATTAGTCACCCTTTACACCTCTTTACACACGCACAACTTAGTTAAAACAATTTTAAACGCTATTAGAGTTAATTAAGACATCATTATCATTACCCTAATAATCAACTGAACACTTAATAAATTAGCGAAAATATTTATAGAACACATAATGTGGAAACCAAGTAAACCGACGACCATATAAACCCACCTAAACGTAATACATGGAATAGTAGGGAAATCTAACCTCTCAACCCAATATACAACTCAAAATTATACCAAAAAGATATAAATAATATATACACAAAATGATCACCTACAAAAGTAGCAGAAGCTCTCCTCTACGGCTCAACGCTAATCCTTGATCTTCTCCTTCCCCGGTCTACTATTCAAAGTATCTGCACCCACCGTCATAAAAAGGACGGTGAGTACAGTAATGTAGAAAGTAATACCGAGAGTCATTCGTTCACATTCCCAAACTATACAAAAGGTATTTGAAAGCATAATAATAGGAATTAAAGCTGAAAGGAAATCATGCCATATGATACTCTAGTTAAACAATATGAAATTGACACTAGGCTAAGTAGTACTGATCTAGGGCGTGACGGCCCCTTCTCTAATCCAGGGCACCGCCCGGCCTAATCCCGTAATTAAGCCCAAATCCTAATCCCACAAGACTTAACTATGTATTAGTCAACCTTTCTATCAAAATCTCCTCCATTGTCATGTTCAGAATAAGTAACACACCTATCATCATATTATTAGATTTTTGAGTAATTTAAAACTTTATATAGTTTATTAATTATAGTGGAAGACTTAACATATTATGCATAAGCAATTATAATAAATCCTAAATGTATGGAAACAAGGAAACCATGATACCATGCATATATAACAAAGTGGCGAATATAAACATTGTGATAGTCATCGTGAGTCAGGGAGCTAAACACTCAACTTAATATACAAACCCTAAACATATTAAAAACATAAGTACATATTACATGGAATACGAAAACCGACAAAATGTCGAAACATAGGTATGTCGCAAGCTCAGAGGTAGTCGCCAATCTTCTCCTTACCGGCCTGCTCGTCGACGACACTACACCCACCGTCATAAAAAGAACGGTGAGTACAAAAAAGTAACATTAATCCCTGTTGACCGATTTATTCACATTTCCAAATCAAACTAAATGGTATTTAAAAGTATAAATTAAACAAGAAAGACAAGTACCACATTCATACTAAGAAATACCATAGTTAAACAAATGAAATTGACACAAGGCTTAATAGTTATGATTTAGATCCGGTCAGCCGTGACCTACGTCAGTGAAGCCTTAACCACTATAGGATGTGCGTGGCGTCGCACAGTTTAATCCTCACCAGGGACTCTAACCCTAGTGGCATCAGGGACTCTAAGCCTGGAATCATCTAGGACTCTAGCCCCGTATATGAGCAACCCCAGGGACTCTAACCCCGTGTGCCTCATCATACCGGGGAGTGCCGACATCCCCAGGGACTCTAACCCCGTGTGTTGCTCAGCTCTAGTGCAATGGACTCTAGATTCTATAACTACTTTATAATTCCAAGAATATGACTCATGATGGAACTCAAGAATCGACTATGCTATAAAGCACAAAGTTACCAAAGAATGCAAATCCATAAAACCAATCATAATTTTTGAACTCCTAATAGCATGCTATTTACACGACATCCACAATAAACAACAAGAAATGACATAGCACATGAATGAACTCAAAAGAATTCAATTTATCGAAATATCATGGAAACTAAACTTAATAAGTGAGGCATAACCAATAAGTCCATGATATGAGAATACAAAGCTGGACATAGTCAATATAGACTATAACAAACAAGTATAAACTGGAAATGATCTGTAAATAAACAATTAACGGGTATACTCACAACAACAAAGTAAAGTCCAAGCTTTACTGGCCTCCCGATACTCCAAATCTTGTATTCGTTCTCCCGTACCCTTTTCCTAGGTTCCTGATATCATATTACATGTTTTTGGATGTGTTTAGACCTTTACTTAAGGTTTTAGACTTAGTTATAGTGTTTTAGAAAAACTGATTTTTTTTGTGCTGTCATGGAAATTAGCACGCTAATTCTAAAATTAGAGCGCTAATTTCTAACTTAGCATGCTACTATGTCTTATCTAGCGTGCTAATCAATATTAGCGTGCTAATTGTTAAACCTAGCGACTATGTGCATTAAAACCCGTGCACTCGCAATCGTAATTCCGAGTTTTCTCTACACATAGGCTATGTTATTGCATAAGGAACCCTCATACACATTACTAGAGCTCCCCAACATCAACCACAACACAAAACAACAACTAACAACATCAAATTCATGAATTCATCATGTTGAACTAAATGAACTAGTGTATGTAATTACCTAGTTGATATTTATAACACCTAACTTGATCTTCCTCACCAAAGCTTCTAATTTCTCCAACTTCTTATTCCCTTTGATACTCCAGCAAGCTTTCTTCTTGTCTTCTTGATCACTTCAGCATGTTCTCTTGCTTTGTTAGTTGATGAAATGAGAAAACTTAGCATTCAAGTTCATTCAACATATATATATATATATATATGTGTGTGTGTGTGTGTGTGAATGGATATAGTTAAACCCTAGCCACACATCCATTTTCACACACGTATACCGAGGCATAACTAATGGAAAACGTTGAAACGCATGTCCCATTACCTTTCCACTAACTAATCCTGAGTGACAACAATTGTAACTCATTTTGTCTCTATATGTGCCAATACGTGTCTCGATGCGCATCATGCAGCCATTTAAATAAATCCACTAACTCACGCACATTTATTATATACTAACCATAGCCACATTAAAGCTGCTATAGAATTACATTTAATTCAAAATAAGCTTACCCCATAAATCTCTACCTCGGTTCCATGTCGACTCGCAACTCGAGGTACGTCTTCACTCACATCTCGACACCTATACACGAGTAGGAGTGACTTAATAGTCTACACATATACAATACACTAGGCATACACCACAACAAATCTAATATATATACCTCGGCCCTCTCGCCTTGATCAACAGGCATATCACGGTGTGTGTCCCATGACACGGGTCAGTGATCCTGATTACCAATAATAAATGAGACTAGAGATTTGGGTCGTGACAATTCTTCCCAACTAATGGAAATCTCATCCTCGAAATTAAAATTTAGGTTAGGTTAGTAGCTAACTCGAAGAGGTACGGAAATCTATCCATCATATAATCTTCTCGCTCCCAAGTGAGTTCCATATCATCGTGGAATTGCTACTTGACAAGAACCTTTGAGATAGACTTGTTCCTCAACTGTTGTACACTTTGGTCCATGATCTGAATAGGCTGCTCCTCATATGCAATATCATCACTCAGTTCTATCTGACTCAAATCCATAGTCGGTCGATCACGTGCTCTCGATTCAGCTTCAAAGCATGGAGATATGAAAGACTGGATGAATCCTTGACATCTATGGAGGTAACTCAAGCTCATATGCAACTTTCCCGACCCGTTTCTTAATCATGAAAGGCCCGATGAATTTGGGTGCAAGCTTACCTTTCATTCCAAACCTCTGAAGACCCTTCCGAGGGGAAACCTTTAAATATACAAAGCTCCATCGATGTACGTGAGATCATCGCGATATCTGTCTGCATACTTCTTTTATCTATCCTGAACTCCTTTGAGCCTTTGGCGGATCAGTTTGACTTTCTCCATGTGGTCAACAACAATTTCAGCCCCACAATCTCTTGGTCCTCTGGTCACCCCAACACGATGACGAAAGAAACGGTTTCTACCATACAAAGCCTCAAAAGGCGCCATCACAATACTGGCATGATAACTTTTGTTGTAAGCAAACTAACACATTGGCAGGTACTCCTCCCACGATCCGCCAAACTCAACACAAGCCCGCAACATACCTTCGAGAACTTGATTCAATCTCTCAATCGCCACGATGAGATGAAAAGTCGTGCTAAACTGTAGGTGCGTACTATATACTCATGCATATGCATACTGCCACATCATGGATGTATACATAGCATCACGATCAAACGTAATAGTCAATGGTACTCTGTGCAGCCTAATAATATCTCACTCGAACAATATACTCAACTAATCAAACGTATAATGTGCGACCACTGATAGAAAATGAGCAGACTTTGTAAGTGTGTCAATGATAACCTAGATGGAATCATGTCTCCTGGCGGTCCTCGACAATCCCCTCACAAAATCCATAGAGATGTCCTCCCACTTCCTCATGGAATAGGAAGAGGCTGTACAATCCTCTGGGTCTGCAATGTTCAACCTTCACTTGCTGACAAATCCTACAGTTCCTGATTAACTTAGACATATTCGCCTTCATCCCAGGCCACCAAAAATGCCTCTTCATGTTGCGTTACATTTTGGTCCTACCTGGATGAATGGTAAATCGGGAACGATGCGACTCCTGAAGAATATCCTCTCTCACTCGACACCACGGCAGCCGGTATCTACTACAAATCGTCTCGAGATCTCAAACACTGATTAGTTGTCTCCGTTCACTCAACACATTCCATACTCTGCGCCAACTCGCTAAACATCGATTACAAACTGTTAGTCCTCTGACCCTCTGACACTCTCTGCGTAGACACGGTTTGTACTCTTATCTCATACAAGCAAATCCCAACATCTCTAAGTGGTATCCTACTCGCAGATCTCATGACTACGTTAGCTTTTCCCGGGTGATACTCCACAGAAAAGTCGTAATCCTTCAAAAACTCCAACCACCTATGCTGTCTCATATTCAGCTCCTTCTGTGTGAAGAGATAATTCAAACTCTTGTGATCAGAAAAGAGTGTGAATTTCTCTCCATACAGATAATGTATCCATATCTTTAGTGCAAACACTACTGCTGCCAACTCCAGATCATGTGTTGGGTAATTCTTCTCATGTACCTTTAACTGTTTGGAAGCATAAGCTACGGTACCACTACCCTGTATCAACACGCATCCCAAACCCATATGGGAAGCATCTGTGTACACCAAGAATCCCTATCCAGCCTCTGGCAACACTAACACTGGCGTAGTAGTCAACAACCTCTTCAACAGAGCAAATGCCTCATCTCATTCCTCATACCACTCAAATCTAACATCTTTATGGGTCAACCTAGTAATCAGTGAAGCGATCTTTGAGAAATATTTCGCAAATCAGCGATAATACCCTACCAAACCTAGAAAACTCCCAATCTCACTCACTGAAGTCGATTTGGGCCAATCCACAATTGCCTGAATCTTGACTGGATCCACTGCTATCCCTACTGCTCTGACAACATGCCCTAAAAACTTGACCACTAAAAGGCAAAATTCACATTTGTTGAACTTGGCATAAAGTCTATGCTCCCTCAAAGTCTACAATGTCTCTCTAAGGTGCTACTCATGATCCTCTCTAGTCCTCGAATATATCGGTATGTCATCGATGAAGACTATCACAAAACGGTCAAGAAACGGTCTGAAAATCCGATACATCAAATTCTTAAATATGGTAGGGGCATTGGTCAGCCCAAATGGCTTGACCGTGAAATGAAAATTTCCATATCTCATGTTAAAAGCTTTCTTGGACCTATCCTCATCACTGATCCTAAGCTAATGATACCCTGATCGCAGGTCTATCTTGGAGAAAAAATGTGCTCCTCTTAGCTGATCAAATAAATCATCAATCTTCGGTAGTAGATATTCATTTCCTGATTGTGACTTTGTTCGACTGTCTGTAGTCGATACAAAGTCTCAAAGTGCCATCCTTCTTCTTCCCAAAAAGGACGAGTGCTCCTCATGGCAACATGGAAGGTGTGATAAATCCCTTCTGTTCAAAATCCTGAAGCTGAGTCTTCAACTCCTCTAACTCTTGTGGTGTCATACGGTATGGTGGTATGGAAATCGGTCTGGTGCCCGGTACTAACTCAATAATAAAATCAACGTCTCGCGGTGGCGGCAACCCAGGTAAATCATTCGGAAACACATTTGAAAACTTTCTAACAACTGGTATATCCTCAAGTCTAGGTCCCTGACTCTCTGGTATAGTGTATAGTGAAATCAATGCACGCATCTCCTCACTAGTCGCAGGTCGAGCTCTCATACCAACTGTCCTCGCTGCACTGCCTTTATAAGTGAAAATTGGACGCCCTGGGATCTCAAATATCACTGTCTTACTGAAACAATCGATATGAGCTTGGTTTTCTGATAACCAGTCCATCCCTAAAATCGCGTCGAACTCTAAGAACTCGAGGACTCTAAAGTCAGCGGGTAACTCTACCCCACCTATCTCAACCTTCTCAAGATTCATCAATTCACCAATAATATATTGGCTTCAGTTTGATAAAGTTTTTCCCAAGCTTGACCTCGACTGATGTGCTGGAGTATGAGGTCGTGGGGGACAGTACAGTCTTTGATGTCTCTAATACTGATGAGTTCATGACTGGAAGAGCGTGCACCACTCGAGCTGCTGCAATATCTGATCTTGCGTCAATATACCATTGTGCTCTAAAAGTTGACGACGTTCGCAACACCAACAACTACCTAGATAACGTATATATATACATATAGAAAATATTATGTACATATAAGACATCCCCACCTAACTCTCACTCACTTCCCAACTAATAGTTTCTAAGTAAGGATCATATGGTTTCCACATCTAAGGTTTATGCTTTATTTAAGTTTTGTGTCTTACTTATTAAGACCATGGCTCTGATACCAACTGTGACGACCCCTTCTCTAATTAAGGGCACTGTCTGGCCTAATCCCGTAATTAAGCCCAAATCTTAATCCCACAGGACTTAACTATGTATTAGTTAGCATTTCTATCCAAATCTCCTCTATTCTCATGTTCAGAATAAGTAACACACCTATCCTCATATTATTAGATTTTAGAGTAATTTAAAACTTTATATAGTTTATTACTTATAGCGGAAGACTTAACATATTATGTCGAAGCAATTATAATAAATCAAAAATGTGTGGAAACCAAGAAACCATGATCACATGTATATATAACAAAGTGGCGAATATAAACAGTGTGATAGTCATTGTTAGTCAGGGAGCTAAACACTCAACCTAATATACAACCCCAAAACATATTAAAAACATAAGTACATAATACATGGTATACCAAAACATACAAAATGTCGAAACATAGGTATGCCGCTAGCTCAGAGGTAGTCGCCAATCTTCTCCTTGCCTGGCCTGCTCGTTGAGAGCACTGCACCTACTGTCATAAAAAGGATGGTGAGTACAAAAAAATAACAGTAATCTCCATTAACCAATTTATTCACATTTCCAAATCAAACTAAATGGTATTTAAAAGCATAAGTTAAACAAGAAAGACAAGTACTACATTCATGCTAAGAAATACCACAGCTAAAAAAATGAAACTGACACAAGGCTAAATAGTTATGATCTAGATCTGGCCGGCCGTGACCTACGTCAGTGAAGCCTTAACAACTATAAGACGTGCGTGGTGTCGCACAGTCTAATCCTCACCAGGGACTCTAACCCCAGTGGCATCAGGGACTCTAACCTCTGAATCATCAAGGACTCTAACCCCATATATGAGCAACCCTAGGGACTCTAACCCTGTGTGCCTCATCATAGTGGTGAGTGCCGACATCCCTAGGGACTCTAACTTATGTGTCGCCCAGCTCTAGTGCAATGGACTATAGATTCTATAACTACTTTATAATTCCAAGAATATGATTCATAAAGGAATTCAAGAACTGGCTATGCTATAAAGCACAAAGTTACCAAAGAATGCAAATCCATAAAAGCAATCATAATTTCTCAACACCTAATAACATGCTATTTACACAACATCCACTATAAAGAGCAAGAAATGACATTGCACATGAATGGATTCAAAAGAATTCAATTTATCGAAATATCATGGAAACTGAACTTAACAAGTGAGGAAGAACCAATAAGTCCTTGTTATGAGAATACAAAGCTGGACATAATCATTATAGACTATAAAAAACAAGTATAAACTGGAAATGATCTGTAAATAAACAATCAATGGGTATACTCACAACAACAAAGTAAAGTCCAAGCTTTACTGACCTCTCGATACTCCAAATCTTGTATTCACTCTCCCTACCCTTTTCCTGGGTTCTTGATATCATATAACATATTTTTGGATCTGTTTAGACCGTTACTTAAAGTTTTAGACTTTGTTATAGTGTTTTGGAAATTTCTGATTTTTTTGTGCGATCATGGAAATTAGCGCGCTACCACGTCTTATCTAGCGCGCTAATTAATATTAGCGCGCTAAATGTTAAACCTAGCATGCTATGTGCAGTAAAACCCAGAATTCTGCAATCAGAATTCCGAGTTTTCTCTACACATAGGCTATTTTAATGCATAAGGAATCCTCATACACATTACTAGAGTTCCCCAACATCAACAACAACACAAAACAACAACTAACAACATCAAATTCATGAACTCATCAAGTTGAACTAAATGAACTAGTGTATGTAATTACCTAGTTGATATTTATAACACCTAACTTGATCTTCCTCACCAAAGCTTCTAATTTCTCCAACTTCTTCTTCCTCCTTGATACTCCAACAAGCTTTCTTCTTGTCTTCTTGATCACTCTAGTAAGTTCTCTTGCTTGGTTAGTTGATGGAATGAGAAAACTTCTTTTAAGTTTTCATTCAACATATATATATATATATATATATATATATGAATGGATATGGTTAAACCATAGCCACACATCCATTTTCACACACGTATCCCGAGGCATAACTAATGGTATATGTTGAAACACATGTCCCACTACCTCTCCACTAACTAATCCTAAGTGACAACAATTGTAACTCATTTTTTCTTTGTATGTGCCAATACGTGTCTTGATGCGCACCATGTGGCCATTTAAATAAATTCACTAACTTGCACATTAATATATACTAACCATTGCCACATTAAAACTACTATAGAATTACATTTAACTTAAATTAAGCTCACCCCATAAATCTCTACCTCGGTCCCACGTCGACTCGCAACTCGAGGTACGTCTCCACTCACATCTCGACACCTATACATGAGTAAGAGTGACTTAATAGTCTACACATATACAATACACTAGGCATACACCACAACAAATCTAATATATACCTCGACCTTTCCCCTTAGTTAATAGACATATCACGGTGTAGGTCCCACATCAGGGGTCGGTGATCCTGATTATCAATAATAAATGAGATTAGAAATTTGTGTTGTGACATAGTGCCGGTCGGCCGGGAGTCCTATCCCAATGCCTTTTCCACTATATAAGGATAGAGTTGAGCTCTACAAATTTGTGAAGGTCGTAACTATGTTATATGCCTTATCATTATCCCGCTATATAAGTTACCCAAGTTATGCTTGCGAACAACTCCGAGTCCCATACCCTGTATGCTATGCAAGATAGTGGAGAACCCTGGAAAGTCGAGTGACCCTCGTATGTTCACCAAATCTCTATCATAAAATGGTCCTAGATATAAGAACTACTTTCATATTCAAAGAATAATACGGTATTGGAATCCAACAAAACAATTGCATACTAATACACAAAGGATATAGATTCACAACACTATGTAACACCTACCTAATAACATGCTATTTCACTGACCACATGTATTAACAATTAACAATGACATGGCACATGATTTAGAGTCAATGAAGTAATTTAAGCAACAAACTATACCATGAAAACAACCTCATATAATGAGAAAGGACAACAAGTCATGGCATATTGAGTACAAAGGTAAATCAGTCCAAATGACTGGAAACGAACATGTAATCAAGAATGAAATGTAAATAAATATCCCAATCAGTTTACTTACAAACACGCCAATTTCCTAGCTACTCCGGCCTCCCGACACCTCAAAACTCATATCCAAACCTCCAAAATTCTTCCCTAGGTTCCCGATATCATATGTTATGTTTTTTAGTGTGTTTAGACCATTAAATAAGGTATTAGACTTGTTTATAATGTTTAAGTTAACTTTAGAAATTTCAAGCTTATTAGGCGACATCGCGCTAAGTACCCCGATTAGCGCTAGTGGTCTCATTAGCGTGCTACCAAGATTCTCTAGTATGCTAATCAAAGTTAGCGCGCTAGTTTTCCTACTTAATAAGCGTGCTATGTGCGAGAAAACTTAAAATTCTGAAATCGAATTTTGAGTTTTCTCCCCACATAGTTTCCCCAATGCTTTGGAAAGCCTCTTGTACACCTCCAGAGCTCCAAGACATCAACAAAAACATAAAAACAACCATACATATACTCTATTTCATGAATTCATCAAATTAAAGTAAGTTACCTAGTGATTGAACACTCCACTTTGAACCACACCTTCAAATTCATCACCAACACTTGATTTCCTTCACCTAAGCTTGCTGATCTTCTTCTTTCTCTCTAGCAACTTCCTTAGCTCATAAGGTTTCAAATGAAATGAAGTTTGGTTTACATGTGTTTATCCTATGCTTTATATATGAAATGGATAAGTTTTATTAATAGCCTTTGATCTTGTTGTACACACGTATATTAAGGCTTATCTAATGGTTTACAACCTAACATGTGTCCCACTAACTATCCACTATCTCATGCTAAGAGACACCAATTTCAACTTAATTTGTCTATAGATGTGTCAACTCGTGTCTCAAGAATCAACATATGCCTATTGTCTTAAGTTGCTTAATTTAGGTACACTTAATGTATATTAACCTTAGCCATAATATTACTATATAAGCTAATTTTAAGCATAAATAAACTATGTACAAGTAGGAGTTACTTAATAGGTCTACACATATACAATACACTAGACATCAATCACATCAAATCTAACATATTTCTCGATCCTTGCACCGAGTATTTGACCGTGTACCAATTATCGGCCACGTCACGATCGATTACTCGATTAGGGACTAATTTACTATTAGTAAATTTTGGGTCGTTACAAGCGTGTTTATTGGTGGCCTGGATGAAGACCGACATTGCTTTGAATTCGTAAAGAGATGTGAGATATGTCGCAAGTTAAAGTTCGAACATAGGAAACCCGGAGGGTTATTGCATTTGCTTTGCCTATTCCCGAACGGAAATGGGAACATATATAATTAGATTTTGTTTCCTGCCTCCTCGAATCGAGCGTAAGCGATGCGATTTGGGGTTGTAGTTGAATTGTTGACGAAGTCTTTACATTTCTTGCCAGTTTCCACCCAAGATCCTCTTGACCATTTATGCGAAGTGTACGTAAGGGAGGGAGGCTTTGAGATTTCATGGGGTTCCAGTGTCGATTACTTCAGATAAAGATCTGAGATTCACGTCTAGATTGTGGAGTGAATTGCAGAGACAGTTGGGAACTATTCTTAACCTCGGTACGACATACCATCCTCAACCTGACGGTTAACTAAGCGATTGATATTGGTGCTAGAGAAAATGCTTCGAGCTTGTGTCTAGGAGTTTGGCGGTAACTGGGAGAAATATATTCCTTTATGTGAGTTCTCTTATAATAACAACTATCAGGCTAGCATTGGGATGACTCCTTTTGAAGCTTTGTATGGTCAACCTTGTCGTTTACCGGCATGCTGGGGAGAGGTTGGATATATAGTTTTATTGGGGTCGGAGTTGATTCAGAACTACACAGAGAGAATACAACAGACTCACTAGCATTTGACAACGACACAACTCCGATAGAAGAGATACGCTGACAAAGATCATAGGTTTTCGGAGTTTTCAAAGGATGATCTTGTCCTATTGAAAGTCTCACCTTTGAAAGGGTTATATAGATTTGGGTAGCGAGTTAAGCTAGCTCCAAGGAACATCGGGCCGTTCAGGGTGCAAGAAAGGATTGGTCCTGTTGCTTACAAGTTAGAGTTACCTCCTCAGCTTGTCGGAGTTCATAACGTCTTCCATGTGTCTATGTTTCGCAAGACGGAGACTCAATCCACTCCAAGAATTGATTGGAATGAATTTGATCTTAGGGAAGACTTTTCTTACGATGAGCAGCCGATTCAGATACTTGATCCGAAGATTCAGAGGCTGAGAACCAAAGAGACTCCTTTGGTTAAGGTGAAATGGCATTTTCACAGAGACGAGGAACTAACCTGGGAGCGATAATCCTATATGAAGGAGCAGTTTCCATTTCTCTTAGAGACTATAGGTAACTTTATGTTTACTTTAATTTCGAGGATGAAATTGCTTTAAATTGGGGAGACTGTTATGACCTGTTACCTTAAGCTGGTGATTAGTACTAATGCAAATCCTAATTAACCTGAGTTAAGCTCAGGGTTGAGTCAGGCATGCCTCGATTAGAATGTGCGTTCATTTGCATAATGAATGGTGTTTGTTTGAATTGTTAAATAAAATCATATATAGGCTATAGTATAATAAAGGATTATCTAAAAGCCTATAATTGAGGAAATATACAATAAACAATGAATTATCGGTACATCAAGTGCGACGAGGGGGTCGAGGCATGAATGTGCACGCTTGAATACACTCGTAGGCATATCCTATGAATTTATTGGCGAAGAAATACACGAGATATATATAGGTTATATATAAATATATATTAGAAAATAAAATAATAATTGAAATATATGGATCATTTGATCGTCTCGAGTGAAGCGTAAGTGCTTGATATGTTAAATTTAGTGTCATTTTAAAGAGTGTCACTTTAACACATCAACCACTTCATCAATCTTGAGATAGTGCGATGCATATCTTGAGGAATATATACATATATAAACTAAACTTCATGTTTACTCACTTCATTCAATTAATCTGAGAGAGAGGATTTTAGGTTTGATTTCAAATCGAGAGAAGTTATCCATGGAGTCGAACTAGTTGTGATTGAGGAGCTTAATTGAATTAACAACTACTGAGCATCACTTTCGTATGATTTGTTCTTGTATTTATTAAAGTTCAATTCGATAGTGATGCTAGAATCTTTGTTAATTATGTTGTTTGATGATTAATTATGGTTTGTTACCTCACTAGAGGTTCTCCCTGATGGATTTGGGGAGTTTATACAATTGTTTTGATGATTTGTGATGATTTGTAGTGGAAGAGTGGTCCACTCTACTCAGTACTTGTTTTGACATTGCACGCTTCTCCACCAAATAGAGGAGCGCGCTCTCTTCATTAATTGTGAAGAACACAGTTGATGGAGCGCGCCCTACCCACAGATGGAGCACGCTCCCACCCCAAAAAAAGCAATAAAGCTATGATTTCTGGAGGATTTCTAGGGAACTTAAGGATTGGACTAAGGGTTTTAAATAAAGTATATTGGAGCTATATTTACTAAAATTGGTCTATGATAGGTGTTGGATACTTGAGAAAGATTTAGTGACCCTGAAAGTTATGAGTTTAGATAAAAACTAGACCGAAGTAAGTACGGATTCGCTTATTTATCAATATTGCTTGGCTATTCTAGTATAAGCTCATGTAGTTGTTGGACAGAAATGGGGTACTATGTACACTGTGATGGTTTTCAATAAATGGAAAATGATGTTTATTGTGAATCACGAGAGTAAGTTCCTGGAACTAAGACCAGGTAATATAGGAGGCCTATATGTAACTTCCTACTTAGTTTATAGGTTGTGTGGGTTACATTTACACTGAGGGTTTGGGATAGAATCATTGGGCATTAGTGGATTGGCTAGACAACATATGGGCCAATATGTTGGTCTAGCAATCGCATTAATGGCGCTGGTGGGTAATCGACCATAGTTTTATAAAATAAAATGGGGATCATAGTGTAATAGTCCATAATATTTGATTTGCATCCATTAATGTATTGAATTTATATGCTTTCCATATTCTTGTTAGTTATCATTGGTGCATATTGTTATTGCATACTGCTCTTGATTACTATATGGAATATTGATGGTTAATGTGAAAGGAGAAGATTTAGGTGTCTCGTATCTTCTCTACGATGTAATGAGCCTTCTTGCATTTATAAACACTGTTTGATATATTTTGAAGTACATAAACAGGGTTGGGAGGTTTATAATAATTATGGTTTATGGATTCTGATAAACTCTGTATTATCGCATATTGTATATATATCGAGAAAAATTTTAATTTTTGGCTACGTATACTTTGATTTGGTTTATTCGATATAAATATACAGGTTGAACGGATAGGCTGCTGGCTCTAGTTAAGCCTAGCTAAGTCACATGGGCTTAATTAGGGTTTTGGGCCAAGTATCGCCCTAATCGGGATAGGGGATGCTATAATATATGTCCAATACTCAAGGTTATGATCCCCTAGACTAGTCCCTAAACCCTCACAATTAACCTACATCTGTGATGACACCTTCTCTATTTAGGATACCGCCCGAACTAATCCCGTTATTAAGCCCTAATCTCACCATATAAGACCTAACAAGGAATTAGTCATCGTTTCTAAAACCTTATTACTTACCAATTTTTTTTTCTTAAGTGAATATATACATATATATATATCCTATGTCAATTTATAAATCAAAGTTAATTAAAATTTACTTAAAATTAATTGTAACGACCCTAAAATTACTAATAGTAAATTAGTCCCTAATCAGGGTTACTGATTTGAGACGTGGCTCCCGAGAGCGGGTACATGGTATGAATGCTCAGTGCGAGGACTGAGGAATGTGTTAGATTTGATGTGATGGATGCCTAGTGTGATGTGTTTGTGTAGACCTATTAAGTTACTCCTACTTGTACATAGTTGTTGAGACATGAGCGGGGACATGCCTCGAGATGCGTACTTAGGTATGAGACCGAGGTAGAGAGTGAATGAAGTAAGTTTATTTAGGCTTAAAATAGCTTATATAGTAGTATTAATGTGGCTAAGGTTAATTTACATTAAGTGTACCTAAGTTAAGCAACTTAAAACAATAGCCATATGATGATTATCGAGACACGCATTGATACATCTAAAGACCAATTGGGTCACTTATTGGTTTCATTTGGCATGAGTTAGTGGGACACATGTTAGGTTGTAAACCATTAGATAGGTCTCGGGATACGTATGCACTTCAAGATCAATGGCTATTAGTTAACCTTATCTAATGCATATATAAAGTGAACATCAACACATGCAATTAATTCATTTCATTTGAAACCTTAGAAGCTAAGTTTGCTTTGGAGAGAAGGAGTTGTTGGAGGAGGAAGAAGACCATCAAAACTTTGAGTTGGTGAAGGTGGTGTGAATCAAGTTAGTGTTCCTCAAGTTAGGTAACTTCTCTACACCATAGATTTAGCTTAAATCAATGAATTCATGAATTGGATGTTGTGGGTTATTGTTCTATGTTGTGGTTGATCTCAAGGAAATTTAGAAGTTTGTATGGAGCTTCCTTAGGCATTAACATGGCCTATGTGTAGAGAAAACATGGAATTCGGTTTGCAGAATTATGAGTTTTACTCGCACATTGCGCGCTAGGTAGGAAAACTAGCGCACTAACTTTGATTAGCGCTAGGTAATTTTGGTAGCGTGCTAATAAGGTCATTAGCGTGCTAACCACGACATTAGCGCTAGGTGCTTGGGCAGCTGTGACGACCCCTTCTCAAATTAAGGCACCGCCCGGCCTAATCCCGTTATTAAGCCTTAATCTCACCATATATGACCTAACAAATCACTCAGCCTTTTCAACAATCTTATTACTTACCAACTTTTTTATTACTTTTCAAATAAATATAAACATATACCTATCCTATGTAAATTCATAAATCAGAGTTAATTAAAATTAACTAACTTAAAAGTTATGCAGCGGAAGTCTTAACTAATTAACTAGCGAAAGCTTATAAAAATGTAGCCTAACCTTTGTGGAAAAACCAAGAAATAAAGATCACATGCATATATATACTGAAAGGGTGATATATAACATCATGTGTCAGGTCAATGTACTACTCACTCAGCCCATAATATATAACCCTAAAAGTATACCATATACATAACAAAAAAATACATCAAAAATTAAACCTACAAAATCTGCGTAGCAGCGGTTCTCCGCTCGAGGTAGTCGCCGATCTTCTCTTTGCCTGGTGTGCTACTTGATGGATCTACACCCACCCTCACAAACTAGATGGGGAGTACTTAAAAATAGAGAAAAATACTGAGATTCATTTGTTCACATTCCTAATTTGCAACAAGTATCAAGAAGCATAATAATAATAACAACTATGCTGAAAGAATATCTTGCAAAGAGATACTTTAGTTAAACAAATGAAACCGACACTCGGGCTAAGTAGTAATAATCTAGGTTTGGTCGGGCCGTGATCTTCATCACATCACCTTTCCACTATATAAAGATGGAGTTGTGCTCTACATCTCTCGTGAAGGTTGTACTAACATGGTACAATACACCTTTTATAATTATCCCAATTGTCAGTCACAGGGATGTATACTTGCCAACAACCCGAGTCTTACAACTCGTGAAGTCACCCAAGTTATGCTTGCCAACAACCTTGAGTCTCATACCCTATGTGTTGCGTAAGATAGTGGAGAAATCCCGATCACCCTGGAAAGTTTAGTGACCCCCTTTATGTCAAACGGGTTTCTATCATAAAATGACCCTAGATACAAGAACCACTTTCATATTCAAAGAACAACACGGTATTGGAATCCAACAAGTACAATTGCATAACTAATGCACAAAGGATATAGATTCACAACACTATATGGAAACTACCTAATAGCATGCTATTTCACTGACCACTAGTAATAACAGTCAATAATGACATTGCACATGAATTGGAGTCAATGAAATCATTTTATCAACAAACTATGACATGAAACAACCTCATGTAATGAGAATGAACAACAAGTCATGACACATGAAGTACGAAGGCAATTCAGTCCAAATGATTGGAAATGAAAATATGAATAGGAATGAAATGTAAAGAAATCTCTCAATCAGTTTACTCACGCAATTTCCTATGCTACTCCGACCTCCTAACGCCTTGAAATTCGTATTTGAATCTCCAAAATACTTCCCTAAGTTCCTGACATCATATCATATGTTTTTGAGTGTGTTTGGACCCTTACTTAACATATTTGACTCTTATGTTGTGTTTAAAGACCTCTTGAAACTTGTAGATTTTTATGTTGCCATAGCATGTAGCGCGCTAATGACCCTGTGTAGCGTGCTAATGACCAACATAACGCGCTACCTATCCTGCATAACGCGTTATGTGTTGCAGAACCCAGAATTCTGCAATCAGAATTCTGAGATTTCCCAACACAGGCTTATGTTTTAACTTACTAACTTTGGTATTTTAATACCAAATCAACCATAGCCCATTTAATTCACTTATAAAACCAACATAAAGCTTACACCAACTTACCTTATCACTTTCTACCTCGGTCCCATGCTAACACGCATATCGAGATGAGTCCCTACTTACGTCTCGACACCTATCAACATGTAAGCATGACTTAGTAGTCTACACATATACAATACACTAAGCACACATAACCACAAATATAACATTTACCTCGGCCACCTAGCCTCAATAATGACACGTATCTCGCTGCTGGTCTTATGTCAAGGGTCATTTGATCCTGATTGACAAATTAAACTAAAATTAGCTATTTGGGTTGTGACAAAGAAGACTAAAATCTGAATTTTCTAAAATTAACTTAAACACTTTAAACATATCCAATACCCTAAGTAAAGGTCTAAACACACTCAAAAACTTATAATATGATATCGTGAACCTAGGGAAGAGTTTTGGAGGTTCGATACAAGTTTTGAGGTGTCGGGAGGCCGAGTAGCTATGAAATTGGCGTGTTTGTAAGTAAACTGATTAGATATTTTACTCCATTTCATACCTTGATGTTGTTGTTTATTTATAGTTTTTTATATTGTTGCGCAATGCTTTGTGCGCTTTCTTAATCGTGTGTTGTTAAATTATATTTGTTTATGTGCTATGTGTGCTAAATTGTTGGTGTTGTTATTGATATGTTGTTTCTTGTTATACAATGATTTCGAAATTAGAATAAGTGTATGTAAGTTATCATGTGGTTTGAGGTGTACGCAATTTCACTGGGTATGAGACCCGAGGATGTCTGTATACTAATTAGATAAAGTGTCACATATCTACTATATGAGATTGGTGAAATGACTAAACAAAGGACAAAAAGTGGTAATACTTGATGTACTCGTGTGTATTGATCTATTACATGAGGTTGATAAGATTTGTTGAATAACTAATAAGAGGAAGGTCAATGACTAAACGATGACCAAAAGGGTAATACTTGATGTACGTGTGTACCGATTTGATACATGAGGTTGATAAGCCTTATTGAATAACTAATAAGAGGAAGGTCTATGACTATACAAAAGTGACCAAAAGGGTAATAATGATGTACTTCGTGTATAGAACTATTGCATGAGGTTGATAAGCCGTATTAATCAATTAATAAAGGGATATGACTAAGCGACGACCAATAGGGTAATACCGATGTACTATGTACCGACCTATTACATGAGGTTGACATGCCGTATTTCATATCGAATAAGGATTAAATTTATGTGAACATCTAAATCAAGACAACCCAAAGTGAATGTGATTGATTGGGTGGGTATGTCTTGGATAATGTTCTAAGTACAGAATTTGAAATGGGCGGTTTACTTGAGTAGCTTATTGATGTTATATTGTTTGGTAATGCAATTGTGTGCCAATCATTATTGTGATATAAAGAATATATATTTTGTGAATTGTATCATGTTGTGTTTGGAAATGTGGTTAAATATCTCTTAGTATTACTTTCTACATTTGTTGTACTCACTGTCTAGTTTGTGATGGTGGGTGTAGATACCTCGAGTAACAGACTAGGGAAAGAGAAGATCAAGGATTAGTGTTGAGCCGTCAGAGGACAGCTTCAGCTACTTTTGTAGGTGATCATTTTGTGTACATATTATTTACGTCTTTTTGGTATAATTTTGGGTTGTATAAAGAGTTGAGAGAATAGACTTCCCTACTATTTCATGTATGAGTTTAAATGGTTTTATATGATCGTTGGTTTACCTGGTTTCCAAAGTATGTATTTTATAAATGCTTCCGCTAATTTATTAAGTCTTCCGTTGATTATTAAGGTAATGATAACGATCTTTTAATTAACTCTGATATTTTTTTAAAATAAATGCTAAATAGTAGACGAGGCAAATTAGAAAAAAGACTGACTAATTCGTTATTAAGTTCTATATGGTGTGGTTTAGGGCTTAATAACAGATTAGGGTCGCAAGCAGATTCCGATTTGGGAGGGTGGGTCGTCATGCAGCTTATTCAAAGAAAAGTCTTAACTAATTAAAGCGTGCTTGCAACATGATGCCTAACAATTGTGGAAAAACCAAGAAATAAAGATCACATGCATATATAATGAAATGGTGATATATAACATCATGTGTATGGTAAAGGTACTACTCACTTAACCCATAATATACAACCCCAAAAGTATATGATATTCATATAAAAGTAATACATCAACAACAAAAACCTACAAAATCTGGTGTAGCAGCACTCCACTGGCTCAGAGGTAGTTATCTTCTTTTTGCTTGGCCTACTACTCGATGGATCTACATCCACCGTCATAAAAAGGATGGTGAGTACAGAAAAGTAGAAAGTAACACTAAGAGACATTTGTTCACATTCCCAAATATGCAATAAGTATCAAAAAGCATAATAATAATAGCAACTATGGTGTAAATCATGCAAAGAGATAATTTAGCTAAACAAGATGAAATTGACACTAGGCTAAGTAGTAATGATCTTGAGTCGATCGGCCGGGAGTCCTATCCCAATGCATGTTCCACTATATAAGCATGGAGCGGCTCTACATCTCTCAGAAGGTCGTAATTGCAATTTACGCCATCTCTGTGAAGGTCGTAATTGCAATTTACGCCTTTATAATTATCCCAAATGTCACTCAGCTGGGATGTATACTTGCCAACAACCCCGAGTCCCATACCCCGTGTGTTGCACAAGATAGTGGAGAGATCCCGATCACCCTGGAAAGTCTAGTGACCTCGTATGTCCACCAGACCTCTATCAAAAAATGGTCCTAGATACAAGAGCTACTTTCATAAACAAAGAATGACACGGTATTGGAATCCAACAAAATAATTGCATAACTAATGCACAAAGGAAATAGATTCACAACACTATATAAGAACTACCTAATAGCATGCTATTTCACTGACCATATGTATTAACAATCAAAGTGACATAGCACATGATTTAGAATCAATGAAATCATTTAATCAATAATCTATACCATAAAAGCAACCTCATAAAATGAGAAAGAACAACAAGTCATGGTATATGGAATACAATGGCAAATCAGTCCAAATGATTGGGAATAAACAAATGAACATGAATGAAATGTAAATAAATATCTCAACAAGTTCACTAACAATCCACGCAATTTCCTATGTTTTTCGGCCTCCCGACACCTCGAAACTTGTATTTTAATCCCCGTAGCTCTTTCTTGGGTCCCCGATATCATATTATAGGTTTTTGAATGTGTTTGGACCTTTACTTAGGGTATTAGACTCATTAATAGTGTTTTTGAAATTTTTTGTAAATTGCAGATTTTTATGCTGTCATAGCACTTAGCGCGCTAATGACTATGGTTAGCGCGCTAATGATAAAATTAGCGTGCTACCAATTAAGCCTTCTCTAGTGTGCTAATCAAAGTTAACGCGCTAGTATTCCTACCTAGCGTGCTAGTGCAGTAAAACCCGAAATTCTACAATTAGAATTCTGAGTTTTCTCTACACATAGGCGATGCCAATGCCCTAGGAACCCTCATTCATACTTCCGGAGTTCCAAGACACTATCCACAACATAAAATAGCAACACCTATCATCAAATTCATGAATTCATTAAATTAAGCTAAGTCTATGGTGTAGAGAAGTTACCCAACTAGATGAACACTAGTTTATCTTGATCTCTCCTTCACCAAATCATTGTTCTTGCTGATCTTCTTTTTCTCCAGCACTCCGCTTTCTCTACAACAAATTTCTTTCTCAATTAAGCAAATGAAATGAAGTTGATTTGGTTGTATGAGTTGATTCTAGCTTTATATAGTTAGTGGATATGGTTGATTAATAACCATTGATCTCATTATGCACACGTGTCTCGAGACTCATCTAGTGATACACCTATTAACACATGTCCCACTAACTCATGTTATGTGACTCAATATGTAACTCCATTGGTGTTGAGATGAGTCAATACGTGTCTCGATGAAAATCAAGTGGCTATTGTTTTAACTTACTAACTTAGGTTCATCAAGTGTATAATCAACCATAGCCATGTACAATTTGACAAAAAAACCATAGCCATGTAAAAATCACTATAAAAGCTATATATAATCTTATGCCAACTTACCATACCACATCAAGAACAACCATAACTGGGTGGTCCTCATATAAGGTCTTATACCTATACACATCAAGTAACAACCATAACTAAACTAACTAAATTTCATCACTAATTCACGAATTCCATTAATCATCATCATCGTCATCAACACCTACAACTTTAAGACGTAAACAACAATCACAACTCACTTAATTCGGATGTGACAATTCTTTATTGGTTGTTGATGATCTCTCTCCTTCAATTCCTTGATTTCTAGAAACCAAACCCTCACTTACTTCTCCTCCCTCAACAAATTGATGAAACAAAGATAAGTTCGAGTTATTTTGATTCATAGATATGGATTTTTCTTTAAATAGGAATCACACAATCTTGAGGCTGTTTTAATAGATGCATGCCTAAAGTTACACTAGTCACTAAAGTAATGCACATCTAGACATATTTTCCTCTTACGCTCATATGGAGGCAATCTAATGGTCCGTAGATAATTAAATAAAACTATAGGTTTATTTATATATTTATATATCAATTATATATAAATATAATTATATATGCATGTGTATTTTAACGCCTATAAATTTACCGATCGCGCCAACGACCACACTCAAAGTGTGCACACTCATTTCTCGACCCCCACGTCACACTAGGCGTACCAATAATTTATTAATTAATTATTTATTTTGTGCCAAATTATAACTACAATTAGTTTGTGGTTATGACAAGCATTAGTGTCGATCCGTAGAGGATTGGTAGTCTAACTTTGGTCGAAACAAGAGTCTTAGGAGAGAAAGAAACTAACTAACTACAATAGCTAATATAAAATGCAAGAGAGCTAATAATAAACTAACTACAATGACAATGGAAAGATGAAATAACTAATCTAATTGCATGAAAGTAACGTGAGACAAGTTATGTAAATTCCTAAGATGGGAAAATCAAGTTTAACTCAACATCAAGGATTTGGTCGTCGATTCTACATAGAATTCTTTGTTTTAGTTCCAATAAACTAGCTATGAGCTTCGTAGAGCTCCTAACACTGTCGATTTCCAAATTTTGGTAAATGAGTCTCTAACTAATGTATAACCATAGGTAGAACAACCATTGAATTTGACACATTTGCCACATTAAGAATCTTGAAACCACTAGCCCTATAAAAATAAGTCACAAAGCGCGCTCAATTTAGCCTAGACTAACTTGTTTAAGTGAGTTGATGAATAACACGTGCACCAACAACTATCTGAGGCTATTGATCGCTAGGGGAGCTTGTTGCTTCATTCGAGGATCGTCCAAGTGAACCAAAGTCGCACGATGATGTAGAGAGAGCTGGCTTGTGTATGGGTTGCTGACGAGTCCTCCTAAAAGCATCTATGGCTTTGGTTGTTGGAGATGAGAATGACTCATGGCTCGAGGCAGATTGAGAGGCTGTGGGAGACGCATGAGAGCGTCATCATGAGGAGGGTTTCGACTCATGCGCCTAGGACAATCTGATGGGCGTGGCTGCTGGAGAGGATAGTGATGCGTGAGTGAGGCATGTCCAAAGGCAGCACATCAGTTGAGGCATACAGTGATGGCTTGACCGAATTCCATTTTTTAAATTCTTCTTCTTCCCACTTTTGGCCGCATCACGAGGACAATCTATGTGGCTCTTGGACTCGTAAGTGAACTAAGTGTGTCGTGCTTTGTATCTCTGCATGCTTCATCAAGCTTCAAACTGCATGATATGTATCTCAAGGTCTATCTTATAGCTACTGATAACCTTGAATTCACTTGTGCGTTAGCTGTATTTTCATTCTTCAACTTTAGGCACTCGAACACACTTGCACATCAACCAACCACCATCCTAACTCAATGTGGGACCCACACAACTGTCTTGAGATGTGTGAAAGCAAGCTTTACAAGGCGGATCATCAAAAGTGCTTGAAAAGAACCCCACTTATATTTTATTAATCAAACATAGCCTAAAACACAAAATAAACAATAACAAGTATTTATTAATGAAAATTATAGACTTTCGTGAATTAAAATAATGTAAATACACACTAAAATGGGTTACAAAATAACTTAACAAATACCCCAAACTTATTGTTTTGCTCATCTCGAGTAAATGATTATCATATAAGACTCTAACTAATGCGACTAGACTTTTAATGCAAAATGATTTATTTAACTAGATTCTAAATAACAAATGCAACTAGACTCCTAAGTGTTCCTAATGACTCACAATGAAAATATAAACACATGAACCTTTATTAAAAGACAACTAAATATGATCTAAATGATCGTAAGCCGAAATTTTAACAAAAGCGGGAATCCTTTAGGTTTACTAAATACCAAATCAATACGAAACTCAAGAGACTTGGGAGACTATAAGTTGTCAAGAACTTAGGCCCGACCTCATCTAATATCACGCTTTCAGAACTAAAAAAAGGTAAAAAGCATGGGATATCAATTAATCATGATTTTTATTAGCCTATACACTGAAGCCGCAAGTTTATAATCTCTTTATTAGGCATTAAAAATGCAAGGACTCCCATAGGCGAGACTACAACTCACACTCTCCAATAATGAAGACTTAACACATGCAGGAGTCAAAAAATGTCTTTTATTTAGGTTATAATGGGGTTTGACAAGGCTAACATTGAAAAGGGATGTACATGAAAATTCTTGGAAAACACTAGCATAGACTATATAAAACTTTTGGGTTTTGGGGTTCATACGCAGAGGAGAATTCTAAATAATTTTTAACAAAACTCCAACACGATCATAAATAAGTTCTATTAAACTAGATTTACAAAAGTAAACCATACCTTAATCCTTGATTTCCTTATCTGATTGTTCGATTTCCAAGACATTCAAGTGCGCGTTCTTTATCAGAAATCCACACACGAACAGTGACTACGATTTGGAGTGTCAGCCCCAAGAGAGATGGAAAACGTTATCTTTCTCTCCCAAAATCCAGAGAACTCGAAATTTGCAAAAATGAAAATCTTCTTTCGTTTTAGGGTTTCAACCTCTATTTATATGTGTAGATAAGCCTCGCTAAAAATTTTATTCGTAATACAACTATTGTATTTAGCACTTTAAACAAATTACACATACGCCCCTATTATAAGTAATCATATAACAAATCATATGGGCTTTTATTTCATGATTTTTATCACATAAAATTCACTACTCTGGACCAATTAAAATTTAGCAAAGTCATTCTTTATGTGCGACCAAAACAATTTTGGTACACAAGTCATAAGCGGTCTCTAGAAAGGCATTTTGACTACCCAAGTAGCATAAATATCAAAGTCAATACAACCTAATGAAAAACATATATCGTATCCTTTTGTCATGCAATATCCTTTGATTAGATATAAGGCATGGAAAATCACCATTGATGTTCAATCGTACTAGTCTCGATCTTTAGGTAGACTGAAAACATCCAAGTGATATTGATCATATCAATTTACTTGGACTTGACCATTTAATAGTCTAACATATCGAGGGATCCACTGATATTTCTCTCTATATGAGAGGGACAAACAACATCTTGATTACACACCTTCACATATTATTCACATGGTAACCAATCACAATCTTTATAATCGTCCGATTAAAGATAACGTTTGAACGTGTCAAATTTCCATGCTCCTAATATTGAAGTCTATGGTATTCTCAAATTGAAGGGCTAAATGATATACATATCATGAGTAACACCTATGACTTAATCCATATGGTGTTCTCATAGCGGTTGATCCAAGACTTGTTCCTTAACAAGTACTCATAACCTCGATTCGTATCCCTATACGCATGATCATTACATGACCATAAGGTAAACATGCAATCACTTATAATAAAACAACAAATAGAAAACTTAATTTTATTAACTAAGATTATAAGATATACAAGGTTTATAGATTGATCTAGGGCACATGCCCCAACATCTCTCACTTGCACTGGGGCCAATCATTCATGTATTTAATACCCAATGACATATCATGACCATCATATTTTGCTTGTGGAAGAGCCTTGGTCAAAGGATTTGTAACATTGTCTTCTGTAAGAACTCTGCAAATCTTCACGTCTCTCATCTTAATGATTTTTCGAATGAGATGAAGATGTCTAAGTATATGTTTGGATCTGTGGTGTGATTTTGGTTCTTTAGCCTTTGTTATCGCCCTGTTGTTGTTATAATACAAGCAAATGGGGTTAGCTATTCTCAGAACCATACAAAGTTCTGAGATTAACTTTTTGACCTAATCTTCCTTCTCAACTATATCGGACGCTGCGATATACTCAGCTTCTATTGTAGAATCTGCCACAACTTCTTGCTTCAAACTTTTCCAGCTCACTGTGCATTCATTCAAAGGAAACACATATCCAAACTGAGGTCTAAAGTCATCTAAATCAATTTGAAAACTTGCATATGTGCAACCATTTACAACAAGCTCGTCTTCCCAACTTCCATAGACCAAGAACACTTCTTTAGTCCTTCTCAAGTACTTAAGAATGTTCTTTACTGCTATCACTGATTCTCACCGAGACTGATATATGCTTGTTGCACTTAAAGCATATGATACATTAGGTCGAGTGCATAACATGACATACTTAATAGATCCAATAACTAATGCATTAGGAATCGTATTCATGCGTTCTTGCTTATCATTAGCCTCAGGACATTGAGTCTTGCTGACACTTATACCATAAGACATTGGCGACAACCCTCTTTTAGAGTCTTGCATACTGAACCTATTCAATACCTTGTTAATATAAGCACTCTGACTTAGAACGATCAGCCTTTTAGATCTATCCCTAATGATCTTAATCCCAAGGATATAGGTTGCATCTCACAAGTCCTTTATTGAGAAATACTTCCCTAACTAGGACTTGACACTCTGTAAAGTTAGGATGTCATTTTCAATGAGTAATATATCATCAACACAGAGTACCGGAAAACAACCACGCTTCCACTGACCTTCTTGTATACACAAGGCTCATCTTCATTTTTAATGAAACCAAATTCCTTAATCGCTACATCAAAATGAAGAATCCAACTCCGAGAAGCTTGTTTTAATCCATAAATTGATCTTTCAAACTTGCACACCTTCTTAGAATTCTCAGGATGAACAAACCCTTCAGACTCTATCATATACACGTCCTCAAGTGAATTTTTATTTAGAAAAGCTATTTTGACATCCATTTGCCATATCTCATCGTCATAATATGTGTTTATGGCAATTAGAATTCTAATGGATATAAGCATGGCTATAGGAGAAAAAGTCTCATCATAATCAACACCTTGAGTCTGTCTGAAATCTTTTGCTACTAGCCATGCTTTATAAGTATGCACATTTCCATCAATGTTAGTTTTCTTTTTGAAAACCCATTTACATTCAATGGTCTTACCACCTTCAGGTAAATCAACCAGGTTCCAATTTTGGTTATCATAGATGGATTGCATCTCAAAATTCATGGCACTAATCCATTTATTTGCATTAGGGCTAAACAATATTAAAATTTTAGTTCTGTATTGCAACACACTTTTAGTCATGAAATTGTCCAAATCTCAACATCTTCCCTGTACAAAGTTTTTTGTCTCTAACTTAGATTTTCGAAAAGGTTTGGTTTGTATAATTCCAATTTAAAATGAAAGCGATATTGCAATTTTACTAAACTTAGCTCAAATTGGAACCTAAACTGACCAAAGAGATTTAGAAAATTCATTTCTCAGAATTTATAGTTTAAAATTAGTGATTTTTGGTCACAAGGCATCTAACATACCAAATAACAACATAATAAAAGATCAGCTCATTTAGATGAGTAGTTATGTAGTTATGCCATTTACAAATTTAGCTTCAAGAATCACATAATGCATTTTATCACCTATTTGTATAACACTTTTGGATATAAAAACATTTGAACTACAAATTTCCAGTAAGACAAAGTTGTTCTCCTTTGAGTTAGCTTTCAAATGACACAAGATTGGGTTCATTTCAATTTAAAATGACCAAGTTATGACCAAATTACATAGGTTAGTTCATAATACAAAATGCAGAAAAATCAGCTTTGGACTTACAACTTCAAAATTCATATCTTTTTTATTTCAAAACCAAATAAAGAACTTCTTAGTAACTGAATTATCAGCTTGAAATGAGGAATCCAAATGTATCAACCGATTTCGAAGACCTAATAATATAACCTCTCGAAAATGGCCAAAAACTAGAATTGGTTTCAAACTTAAATAAAAAGATGTATACCTAGTTTGATGAACACCCAGCTTAGCTTGATCTGTCCTTCACCAAACCCACTTTGGTTGCTAGTCTTCTTCTTCCTCTAGCCCGTCTCATTCTCTTCAGCAAGTTTCCTTCTCAATTAAGCAAATGAAATGAAGTTGATTTGGTTGTATGAGTTGATTACTAGCTTTATATAGTAAGTGGATTTGGTTGATTAATAACCATTGATCTCATTGTGCACACGTATCTCGAGGCTCATCTAGTGATACACCTATTATTAACACATGTTCCACTAACTCATGCTATGTGACACCAATATGTAACTCCATTGGTGTTGAGATGAGTCAATACATGTATCGATAAAAATCAAGTGGCTATTGTTTTAACTTACTAACTTAGGCAAACATAATATATTATCAACATATACCATTTAAATCACTATAAAAGCTATATAAGACTTATGCCAACTAACCATATCACTCTCTACCTCGATTCCACGCTGGCACTCAACTAGAGGCGCATTCCCACGCACGTATCAACACCTATTTATAAGTAGGAATGACTTAGTAGTCTACCTATATATACAAAACACTAGACATACATCATTACAAATATAACATATACTTCGCCATCTCGCATCTGGTTATGACACGTATCTCGATGCGGATTGTGACGGCCCGACCTCCCAAACTGAGTACCGCTCGGCCTAATTCTGTTATTAAGCCATAAACCACACCATATAGAACTTAACAACGAATTAGTAAGCCTTTTTACAGATTCACCTCGTCCACTGGTTTAGCATTTATTTCAAAAACTATTAGAGTTAATTAAGAGATCGTTATCTATTATCTTAATAATCAGCGGAAGACTTAATAAATTAGCAGAAGCATTTATAAAATACCTACTATGGAAACCAGGTAAATTGACGATCATATAAAACCATTTTAATTCATACATGAAACAGTAGGGAAATCTATTCTCTCAACCCATTATACAACCCAAAATGAAACCAAAAAGACGTAAATAATATGTACACAAAATGATAACCTACAAAAGTAGTTGAAGCTCTCCTCCGACGGCTCAACACTAATCATTGATCTTCTCCTTCCCTGGTCTGCTACTCGAGGTATCTACACCCACAAATCAAAAACTAGACAAAGGAGTACAATAGTGTAGAAAGTAATACCGAGAGATATTTAACCACATTTCCAAACATAAAGCAGGATACAATTCACAAAACATATATTATTTATACCACAATAATGATTGACACATAATTTTATTACCAAACAATATAATATCAATAAACTACTCAAGTGAACCACCCATTTCAAATTCTGTACTTAGAACATTATCCCAAACATACCCAATTAATCACATTCACTTTGGGTTGTCACCGATTTAGTTGTTCACATAAATTTAATCCTTATTGATATGAAATACGCATGTCAACCTCATGTAATAGGTCGCAGACATATAGTACGTCAAGATTACCCTATTGGTCGCCGCTTAGTCATAGGCCTTCCTTTTATTAATTGATCAACATGGCTTATCGACCTCATGCAATAGATCTGTACACACAGTGCATCGGTATTACCATTTTGGTCACTATTTAGTCATAGTACTTCCTCTTATTGGTTATTCAACATGGCTTATCAACCTCATGTAATAGATCAGTACACAGTACATCAATATTACCTTTTGGTCACCGTTTCGTCAAAACCTTCCTTTTATTAGTTAGTCAACACGCTTATCAACCTCATGTAATAGATTAGTACACATAGTACATCAAGATACCCTCTTGGTCACCGTTTAGTCATTTCACCAATCTCATATAGTAGATATGTGACACCATCTAATTAGTATACCGACATCCTCGGGGTTCCATACCCCGTGAGTCGTGTACACCTCAAACTACATGATAACTTACATACACTTATTCTAATTTCATAATCACAGTATAATAAGAAACAACATATCAACAACAACACCAAGAATTTATCACACATATCACATAAACTATTGTAATTTAACAACACATAGTTAAGCAAGCCCACAAAGCATTGCACAACAATATAAAACAACTATAAACAAACAACAACATCAAGGTATGAAATGGAGTAAAATATCTAAATCAGTTTACTTACAAACACGCTAATTTCCTAGGTACTTTCGCCTCCCGATACCTCAAAACTGGTATCCGAACCTCCAAAACTCTTCCCTAGGCTCATAATATCATATTATAAGTTTTTGAGTGTTTTTAGACCTTTACTTAGAGTATTCGATATGTTTAAAGTGCTTAAGTTAGTTTTAGAAAATTCATATTTTAGTGTTGCCCAAGCACCTAGCGCATTAATGATACCGGTTAGTGCGCTAATGACCTTATTAGCGCGCTACCAAAATTACCTAGTGCGCTAATCAAAGTTAGCACTTTAGTTTTCCTACCTAGCGCGCAATGTGCAGGAAAACCCAAAATTCTGCAAACAGAATTCCGTGTTTTCTCTATACATAGGTCGTGTTAATGCATAAGGAACCTCCATACACACTTATAAAGTTCCTTGACATCAACCACAACATAAAACAACAACCCACAACATCCAATTCATGAGTTCATTGATTTGAGATAAATCTATGGTGTAGATAAGTTACTTAACTTGAGGAACACCAACTTGATTCACACCACCTTCACTTACTCAATGTTTTGCTGGTCTTTTTCCTCCTCAAGCAGCTCCTTCTCTCCAGCAAACTTAGCTGTTAAGGTTTCAAATTAAATGAATTAATTGCATGTGTTGATCTTCACTTTATATATATATATATATATATTAGATAAGGTTAACTAATAGCCGTTAATCTTGAAGTGCATACATATCCCAAGACCTATCTAATGGTTCATAACCCAACATGTGTCCCACTAACTCGTGCCAAATGACACCAATAAATGACCCAATTAGTCTTTGGATGTGTCAATGCGCGTCTTGAGAATTATCATATGTCTATTGTTTTAAGTTGCTTAACTTAGGTACACTTAATGTAAATTAACCTTAGCCAAATTAATATTACTATATAAGCTCTTTTTAAGCCTAAATAAACTTACCTCATTCACTCTCTACCCCGGTCCCATGTTGGCATGCATCTCGAGGTGCGCCCCTCATGTCTCAACAACTATGTACAAGTAGGAGTGACTTAATAGGTCTACAAAAATACATCATACTAGGCATCCATCACATCAAATCTAAAACATTCCTCAACCCTCACACCGAGTATTTAGACCGTGTACCCGTTCTCGAGCCAGTCTGGGTCTCGTATCCCCGATTAGGGACTAATTTACTATTAGTAATTTTAGGGCCATTACATTCCACGTCATGGGTCATTTGATCCCGATTAATGATTAAACTAGAATTAGAAATAAGGGCAGTGACAAAAGCCCCACTAAACAATATAATATTTTTGGATTACTTTCAAACACTAGAACATAATATCAATTCATGCTATGGTTATAATAATAAAACATGGAATCTTTGAATCATTAAACCCCACTTCATAATAGGTTGATAGCCTTTTAGCCAACCATCGATTTTCCTTAATTCAATGGAATGACACATTCTTATCATTGTAATTCTACCCATTGGATAAAACACAACACCATAGAAATATGATAGCATTAAGTTCAATGAAAATCATGCATAATCTAAGCCAATATTACCGAAGCCGCATAATAAACAACATAGAATACAATAACCTAGAACATCCACTCGGGAAATGCCCTATAGATTGATCCTTGTTACTAGTTCTATAATTGTTGTCAATAACGATAGACATAGATTTGAATCTTAATACCACATAACACATTTGCAACTATGCATGCAATATTATTCTTCTTTAGATGTAATACGCAAAAACAACTTATTAGTTCTATGACTGACGTGTATGAATAGAATTTAAGCATTAAGCACATGATTCCTTAATTATAACTATTTAGCAATCCAAAATGTACTACATTGTCTTGGTTTGTTTAGATCGATGAACTACTCACTCATGCGGGAAATAAACAACGCATAAATATAATTAAAAAACATAATGAATGAATAAATACCTTAATATAAATCAAAGCTCTGAAGTATCTTCAAACATAGACAATAAAACTAACCTAGAGCAAAAGAAAAAAGTTAAAAGCAAAAGGAGAGAGTTATTTCAAAGCTCTCTTGCTTTTTTATAGTCTCCCTACGTATACATATCACAGATAAACTCAAATTCTTCATACTAATCTAAAAAACACGTAATCTTTCTCAATGATTTCTCAGTGATTCCTAACTTATACGCAAATCGCCGAGCAAATCTATGATTTTAGCTCTCAATGCTCCCCGATTAAGCTGGCAATTTATAGTTCATTCTCCAATTTGCTGTGGATTCGCTAGCCTTCTTCTCGCCATTACTTGATTTATATGGTGATTCCAGTGTTATTCCAAATCGTTGGCTAATCGTCGCTGATTTTCGCTTGACTATTTTGCTTTTCTTTCTCTTTTCTTCCATTTCTTTATTTTCCTACTTAAAACCTGAAATCACAAAAACAAAAGAATGCCCAATGTAATATCATCATTTATGCCCAAAATCAATCAAAATTACACTATAAAAATGTGTCTAATTATTGACTTGTCACAAACACGAGAACATAAACATCACTTCATACTATAATTATAATCATAACACATGGATTCTTGGAATCATTAACTCCTAAATCATAATAGGTTGATAGCCTTTAGCCAACCACCGATTTTCCTAAACTCAATTAAAATGTCACATTCTTATCATTATAAATATGCCTATTGGATAAAATGTAACACCGTAGAAATACGATAACATTACACTCAATGAAAAATTATGCCTAATCCAAGCCAATATTAACCGAAACTGCATAATCAACAAATTAGAAAACAACCACCTAGAACATTCACTCGAAAAAAAGCCTTATAGATTAATCCTAGTTACTACTTCTATAATTGTTGTCAGTAACTATAGACATAGAATCAGAATCAAAATATCACATAACACATTTGCAACTATGCATGGAATATAAATCTTCTTTGGTTGTAATACGCAAAAACAACTTGTTAAATCCGTGATTGACATATATGAATAGATTTAAAGCATTAAGTTTATTATTTCTCAATTATAGCTATCTAGCAATCTAAAGCATAAAAATGTATAGGGTTTGTTTAGATTGATAGACTACTCACTTATGCTGGAAATAAACAATGCAAATATATAATTAAAAAACGCAATGAATAAATCAATAAATACCTTAAAATAAATCAAAGCTCTAACGTATCTTCAAAAAGCAACTTGAAATATAGAATAGACAATAGAAAATAATGTAGAGCAAAAGGAAGAGAGTTATTTCGAAGCTCTTTGATTTTTTTTATTGTCTCCCTACGTATACATTTCCTAGATAAACTACAAATTCTTAATATTAATCCAAGAACTAGTAACCGGCCTCAACGACTTGTCAGTGATTCGTACTTTGTACACAAATCGTTGACAGTCGATCATCAAAATGGCTCTCATCGTGATCTATCGATTCACCATGGCGATTTCAAGTGCACTCTCCAATTCGCTATGAATTCGCTAGTATTTTCTTGATGCAAATTTAGGTGGTGATTCCTATTGTAATTACAAATCATTGGCTTATCACTGGAATTCTTTTTCAGTTGACTATTCTGCTCTTCTTTCTCTTTTCCTCTATTTCTTCATTTTCCTATTTAAATCATAAAATCACAAAAACCAGAGAATACCTAATGTATTATCATCATTTATATATAAAATCAACCTAAATCATACTATAAAATATGTCTAATTATTAAATTGTCAAATACCCCTAAACTCAACACTTTGTTGTCCCGAGCAAAGGAATATTCTCAATCATATTCTCTTTTCTTTTCTTATAAATTGGTTTCAATCTAATTCATCTTATCTTTAAATATTATAAATTTTAAAATAGAAGTGATTTTTCAAATGAAAATATATTACCCACAAGTAAATGAAAGTTATGATAGAATATAATGATTTAGACAAACAAAACATCTTTTAATGATAATTCAACCACCCAATGCAACACCCTTTAGAACTTAAAGTTCATTACCAAGGCTAATACACAATATAAGTTTTCTCAATCTCCACTTGCAAACATCAAGCTTACGATAACTAGAATAGAATCTTGAAACACAAAAACCACTAGATTAATTTTAATTTTAGAAAAATACTTTATAATAGTACCACAATCAAACTTAATAGGAATTTTGCCAAGATACCAATGAATATATCATTTAAAACATGTTAGATCAAGAAATAGTTCATTCAACTCTAGCTTCAAGTACTCAAATAAATCTTTTCTTCTAAGAGTTTATGAGTATCCATCTTTTTCATATCTTTTTTTTCTTCATTCTAATTATTTCTTTTTAGTATATTTCTTTTGTTTTTGCTTTTGAGTCCCTATTTCATTTCCTTTGGACTTTCTCACATTTTTTCCCTATAGATTCCTGCTCCATTTTCTTTAGAATCTATAAGACTTTCTATATCTATATTTGTAAACACTTGTTAACATTTCTCAGTATCCACTAAAATTGAAGAAAGTATTCTTTCTAACTTATAAAAATTCATTGATTTCTAACCTATTTCTTCTTTTAATTGTGGCATAATAGCTTTCTATATCTATATATGTACTATAAAAATACTTAATTAATAGCTTTTTATCACAAGATTCTTATAAATATGTCTTGTTTATCTTGCATTATTGTTTTGATCTTCTACTCATTCTGACCGAAACAACACGTATTCAATTTAGTGTACACATCAACTAGTAAAGTTAATCAAAAAGAGCATAAAATTTGATTCCTTCTATCATAAAATTTGCCTAGGTAATAAAAAATATCACTTCCATTCAAGAATCTATTGTCATGACCCAAATCTCTAATCCTAGTTTAATCTCTTAATCAGGATCAGTGTCCCGTGATGTGGGACTCGCATTGAGATACGTGTAATGACCAAGGCGAGAATGGCCAAGGTATATGTTATATTTGTGGTGATATGTGCCTAGTGTATTGTATATGTGTAGACTACTAAGTCACTCCTACTTGTATATAGGTATCGAGACGTGAGTGAGGATGCGCCTCGAGTTGCGTACCGATATGGGACCGAGGTAGAGAGTGATATGGTAAGTTGGCATAAGTTTTATATAGCTTTTATAGTAATTTAAATGGGCTATGGTTCATAATATATTAAATATACCTAAGTTAGTAAGTTAAAACTATAGCCACTTGATTTTTATCGAGATACATATTGACACATCTCAACACCAATTGAGGTACACATTAGTGTCATTTAGTATGAGTTAGTGGAGCGTAAGTAGGACATGTGTTAGTATGTGGGCCACCAGATGGGTCTCGAGACACGTGTGCAAAATGGGATCAATGGCTATGAATCAACCATATCCACTTCCTATATAAAGCTAGTGATCAACTCAAGCAACTCAAACACTCTCATTTCATTTCTTAACTTGTAAGAAATCTTGCTGGAAAGAAGGAGAAATGCTGGAGAAAGAAGAAGACCAACAACCAAGGTGGGTTTGGTGAATGAAATTGATCAAGCTAGTGTGTACATTAACTAGGTAACTTCTCTACACCATAGACTTAGTTCAAATCAATGAATTCATAAATTTGAGGTTATATGTGGCTGTTTTATGTTCTGATTGATGTCATGGAACTTTGGAGGTGTGTATAGAGGTTTCCTAGGCATTAACATAGCCTATGTGTGGAGAAAACTCAGAATTCTATTTTCAGAATTCAAGGTTTTACTGCACATAGTGCACTAGGCAGGTCAGCTAGCACGCTAACTTTGATTAGCGCACTAGAGAAGGCTTGGTAGCGCTAAGTGCTATGACAGCATAAAAATCTGCAATTTTCAAAAATTTCTTAAACACTATAAATGAGTCTAATACCCTAAGTTAAGGTCGAAATGCACTCAAAAACCTATAATATGATATCATGAACCTAGAGAAGAGTTACGAGAATTCAAATACGAGTTTCGAGGTGTTAGGAGCCTGAATAGCATAGGAAATTGCGTGGATTGTAAGTAAATTGATTGAGATATTTATTTACATTTCATTCTTGTTTACGTGTTTGTTTCCAGTCATTTGGACTGATTTTCCTTTGTACTCCTTATGCCATGACTTGTTGTCCTTTCTCATTTCATGAGGTTGTTTTCATGGTATAGATTGTTGATTAAATGATTTCATTGATTCCAAATCATGTGATATGTCATTTTGATGGTTAATATATGTGTGGTTAATGAAATAGCATGCTATTAGGTAGGTATTACTTAGTGTTGTTAAACTATTTACTTTGTGCATTAATATGCAATTGTTTTGTTGGATTCCAATACCATGGTGTTCTTTGAATATGAAAGTTGTTTTTGTATCTAGGACCATTTTATGATAGAGATCTGATGGACATACGGGGGTCGCTAGACTTTCCTGGGTGATCGAGATTTCTCCATTATCTTGCGCAGCACACGGGGTATGGGACTCGGGGTTGTTGGTAAGCATAACTCGGGTGACTTCACGAGTTATAAAACTTGAGGTTGTTGGCAACTATACATCCCAGATGACTGACATTTGGGATAATTTTAAAGGCAAAAGCACTACTCAGACCTTCACAGAGATGTAAAGCACAGCTCCATCGTTATATAGTGGAAAGGCTGATGTGATGAAGATCACGGCCGATCGGCCCTAGATCATTACTAATTAGCCTAGTGTCAATTTCATTTTGTTTAACTAAAGTATCTCTTTGCATGATTTCTTTTCCACATAGTTGCCATTATTATGCTTTTAGATACTTGTTGCATATTTGGGAATGTGAACAAATGTCTCTTAGTGTTACTTTCTATTTTCCTATACTCACTGTCCTTTTTATGACGTTGGGTTCAGATCCATTGAATAGCAGGCAAGGAAAAGAGAAGATCGACGACTACCTCTGAGCCAGTGGAATGTTGCTACACCAGATTCTCTAGGTTTTGATTTTTGATGTGTTACTTTTGGGGTTGTATATTACTGGTTGAGTGATTAGTACCACCAGATACAAGATGTTATATATTGTCGTTTCATTGTATATATACATGTGATCTTTGTTCCCTGGTTTTTCCACAATTGTTAGGCATCATGTTATAAGCTTCCGCTAATTTATTTAAGACTTCTGCTGAACAATTTTTTATATAAGTAAAATTTTAATGAACTTTAATTTATAAATTGACATAAGATAGGTACATGTTTATATTCATTTATATTTGAAAAAAACTAATTGGTAAGTAATAAGGTTTTGGAAAGGCTAACTAATTCCTTGTTAGGTCCTTTATAGTCAGATTATGGCTTAATAATGGGATTAGGCTGAGCGGTGCCCTAATTTGAGAAGGGGTCGTCACAGATGGTATCAAAGCCTAAGTTCTAGAATATTAAGGATAGATTATGGAATTGTCTACAGTTGTGTTACCATCATCATAGGTGGTATCAGAGCCTAAGTTTATAAAGTTTAGGAGAGCCTAAGTTTATAAAGCATAAGTTGCAGAGCCTAAGTTTATAGGGCTTAGGATTGTGGAATATAGTTATTCTACAATTTGATACCAAAGCTAAAATTGTTAGCAAAAGGCCTAACTTTTCTAATAAGTAACAAATAAAATTTTAAGAAGAAAAAATAAATCTTAGATGTGGAAAACTAGATGATGCTTACCTAGAAATCATTAGTTGAAAGTGAGTGAAAGTGAGATGGGGAGGTCTTATATGCATATGTTAGTTTTCTATAAGTATATATACGTTATCTACATAGTAGTTGATTCGCGTTCGCTATCAACTTGCAGATACTGATGGCAGATTCATGCGATAGCGGGATGCAGCTGCGAGTGGCAGCCAACCTCCTATACCATCAGCTAATGATTTTAACAGGCTATCCGACCGAGTAGCTGCTCAGGGATAGCTATTTGCGGAGTTCATTGCCATGATGACTTCCTGATTTGCTCCATCAGCATAGCTACGGGCCCTTATTACTACGACTACTTCTACATTACTGATAGCAGTGCTTGTAGTACAGACTATACCAGTAATAATAGCTCTAGCCATTAAGACAATTTTTGCACTGTCTTTCACACCTCCATTATCTAGCACGACTGCAAAGGTTTAGTTGGTGAAGAATTTCACCAGATTGAAGCTAGTCTACTATGATGGTCAGCGAGACTTTAAGATTGAAAAGTGGGTACTGTCTCAACAGAAGTTGCATTAAGTCTTGAGGATTGAGGACAGACTCCAGCTGAGATTTCGTCGTATACTTTACAAAGAGATGTCGATGTTTGGTGGCATACGACGATAGTCTTCTGAGGAAGAGTTTGAGTCTTGGGATGCCTTCAAGAGGAAGTTTTACCAGTAGTATTTCCCACCAGCAGTCATGAAGTGGTTAAGGAAGGAATTCATGAAACTGAGATAGGAGCCGACGAGTCGTTGATGACCTATAGAGATAGATACTACGTGAGGCATTTCACCTGGAGATTTAGTGAAAGAGGGTTCGATGATATGTACTACTTTAGAGATGGATTGAGGCTAGATATTGGATTTTATGTAATCAATTCAGATGCCAAGACTTTGGGTGAAATTTACAAGTGTGCACTTACGAGACCTACTATTTAGGCAGAGTTGCCGATGGGACACCGCTAGTACCAACATTGACACCTGACTAGGTTGCAGAGTATGATAGGAGGAGATAGAGGGGCAAAGGACTGAGGAGATGGGATAGAGGTTTCTTGGGGTCAGAAACATCTACTGCAATTGTACCTTTTTTATCATCCCCTACACCATTGTAGACCATTGTTGGTAGACCTCCTTTGCCTCCACCAGTCAGACCTGCAATATTAGTTTCTACGACTTTGCCAGCTCTACCAACACCACCAATGCCATGCCAGCAGCAGCAGGGTGGTAGAGGCTGAGGCGGTGGTAGAGGTAGAGGTTGAGATAGTTCTTGATAGAGGCAGAGACAAACACAGGCCCTGGATCAGGTACAGGTTCATCGTAGACATATCACATGTTACAAATATGGTCAGGTTGGGCACGAGATTAGAGATTGTCCACATCCAGCAGCTGTGATTCCACCACAGAGTTAAGAGGGAGTACACATGGTAGCACAGCCTGATGCAGATGCCACACGAGTACTCATTGAAGGTATGGTTTCCATTTATGGTAGAGATTTATATATTTTGTTTGATTCGGGTTCTACAGTATCTTTTATTTCTGGTCGCATGATAGGCATTTTTGGGTTGACACCAGTTAGAGTTAGCGTACATTTAATTTTGAGTATTGCAGCTGGGAATTGGGTTTACCCAAATTGACTTGTTGAAGGATGTCCGGTAGAGATAGGCGGGGTAGAGTTACCTGTAGAGTTCAAGGTTCTCGACTTTTTAGATTTCAACACGTTGTTAGTGATGGATTGGTTAGTAGTGTATCACGCTCATATCGACTAATTGAATAAGATAGCGATATTTTAGATCCCAAGGCGTCCGATTTTTAAGTATAGTGATACTACACCGAGAGCCGAGGGCACTAGAGGTCGACTTGCGACTAGTGAGAGATGGAGACTCTGATAGCATTTTATGCTGTTGTAGAGAGTCAGGGACCCAGACTTGCAGTGATTCCGATTGTGTGCAAGTTTACATTCGTATTTCTAGAGGACTTACCTGGTTTACCACCACCGAGGGAGAAAGGTTTCATTATTAAGTTGGTATCGACACAAGACTTATATCTATACCACCGTATCGCATGGCTCTGAGGGAGTTGGAGGAGTTGAGGAGTCAGTTGTAGGATTTGGAACCAAAGTTGATTCATCACACCTTGTATGCCACCATGGAGAGCACCGGTCCTATTTGTAAAGAAGAAGGATAGTACTTTGAGGCCGTGTATTGATTATAGACAGTTGAACAAGGTCACAGTAGAGAACAAGTATCCATTACCACGAATAGATGATTTATTTGATCAGTTGAGAGGAGCACAGTTTTATTCCAAAATAGACCTAAGATCATGGTATCATCAACTTAGGATCAGGGATGAGGATAGGTCTAAGACTGCGTTTAGTACGAGATACGAATGCTATCAGTTTACAGTCATGCCATTTGGTTTTACTAATGTTGCTTCCATGTTTATGGATTTAATGCATTGAGTTGTAAGACCATTTCTTGACCGCTTCGTAATAGTTTTCATCGATGATATATTGATATAATCGAGGACTCAAGAAAATCACGAGCATCACCTCAGGGAGACATTGCAAACTTTGAGGGACCATCGACTCTATTCCAAGTTCAAGAAGTGTGAATTTTGGTCATGTGAGAAGTCGATTTTGGGACATGTTGTTGGAGTAGCAAGTATTGCTGTAGATCTGGCCAAGATTCAGGTTATTATGGATTGGCCAACGTCGATGTCAGTTACGGAGATCTGGAGTTTTTTGGGATTAGCAGGGTATTACCGCAGGTTCGTGAAGCATTTCTCGCATATCGCTTCATCGATGACCAAATTAACCCAGAAAGACGTCCAGTTTGATTGGTCTGAGGAATGCGAGGAGGCATTTCCTTGGCTAAATAGATTGTTGACTACCGCACCAGTGCTGATATTGCTAGAGGCTGGACAGGGATTCCTTGTATGTAAAGGAATTGTCACTCTACACGTTGGTGCTTGATCCCTGTCCAGCAAAGAACGACACGATATCCTTTGTGAATTAGTTATGCAATCATTTTGTTGGATTCAAATATCGTGTCGTTCTTTGTTTATGAAATAGTCCTTTAACAAGAACCAATTTATGAAAGAGGTCTGGTGGACATACGGGGGTCGCTAGACTTTCCAGAGTGATCATGATCTCTCCACTATCTTGCGCATTACACGGGGTATGGGACTCGGGGTTGTTGGCAAGCATAACTTGGGTGACTTCACGAGTTATACGACTCGGGGTTGTTGGCAAGTTTATATTCCAGATAACTGACATTTGGGATAACTATAACACGTATAGCACAGTTACGACTTTCACAAAGATGTAGAGCTCAGCTCCATCCTTATATAGTGGAACAGGCATTGGGATAGGACTCCCGACCGATCGGCCCTAGATCAGTACTACTTAGCCTATTGCTAGTTTCATATTGTTTTACTGGAGTATCTTATAGCATGATTTCCTTTTAGCTTTAATTCATTTTATTATTCTTTGAAATACTTGTTATATATTTTGGAAATGTTAACAAATGTCTCTCACTATTACTTTCTACATTACTGTACTCACCGTCCTTTTTATGATGGTGGGTGCAGATACTTCGTGTAGCATACAAGGGAAGGAGAAGATCAAGGATTAGTGTTGAGCAGTTAGAGGAAAGGCTAACTAATTCCTTGTTAGGTCTTATAAGGTGAGATTATGGCTTGATAATGAGATTAGGTCGGGCGGTGCCCTAATTTGAGAAGGGGTTGTCACATCTATTTTATGTTCATTATCATTCTTACTAAAAATAAAGTACAATGAAATACGTACTTACTTGAATTAATAAGAAATTTGAACTTTTTGAATTAATTCTGAACTTGTCTTCTACCTTTCTTATCTTTCCATTGCTTTCTTTGCTATCTTTGTCATGCTTCATCTAAAGTACCCCGAAACTCATGCCCAAAATCATAAATTTTACCAATCAAGAAATGAGTAATCTAAATTTAGAAATATTATAAGACAGGGTGCATAAAAATTATATGAATAAACATCACAATTATATATCAAAAGTATCAAATTTCACACTAAAACACTGAATAAAATTTATCACATAATATATCACCACCATAAACACAAAGTAACACTGTTATTCACAAAGTATATGTAACGGCCTGCCCTAATTAATCCTAATTAATTGATTAATTATAGAGTAGGACCTTAAGCTCAGACCCACGTGGACGCAACGCAAAAATCTAGGGCACACATGACGAGGTAATTTTGGTTATTTTATGTGACGCATGTTAATTTATTGTATTATTATTAAATATTCGCGTCGCACTAGTGTTAAAAATCTCAATTGCTTTGCATTGTGCGTGCATTACGAAGAGAGTGTAGAATGTTGCGGGGACCAATTAACGCGGATGTATGGGGCATTCGGGGGTTTAGATATCACATCACCCATCACATCACACTTTCCATCACCTATCACATCACCATCACATCACCCATACCTCATTACAAATCAAAAACCCAAAAATAATTAAATAAGACCTATTTCTTCCTCTCTCTACCTGATCCTATTTCCTTTTCAATCATTAGCACTTCCTTCTTCTCCAAAATTACCAAGCACTCACCAACCTCACAAGCTCTCCTTCCTCCCACGACACCTTCGGTCCTCTCTCATTGCGACATCACCACCTCTTACGCCGACAATCTCTCTAGCCGACCGAGTAAGTGGTTATTGTTGTTGTTGTGTTGAGTTTTTTTGGAGAGATTTTAAAGCTTGAATGGAGATTTCATTGATGATATTCTGTTAGTTGTTAAGTTGTTAATGTTATTGTTGTTGATAGAAGAACAAAATAAACAAAATAAAAAAGGAGATCGTCTCTGCTCTAGAGACAAAATCGTTTCGGAGAGACGATTTAGGGGGAGGGGAAGTGGCTAGGCCGAGCCAATTTGGCCCAGGCACAGCCTAGTTAGGCAGACTTGGCCCGACCCAACTGGGTCGAATCGAGCCCGACTATGCCAGATCTAGTTGGGTCGGACCGAGCCAGACCCGATTGGGCCACACTCGATTAGGCTGGTTGAGACCCAATCCCTATAAAAAAATTAAATATTTTAAAACAATTATATTAAATATAATTTTAAATAAAAAATAAATTACAAAAATAGGAAAAATTGGTAGAAAATTATGAAAAATCCAGAAAAATTAGAGAAAAGATTAGAAATTGGAAAATATAGAAAATTGGTTTCAAGTCATTTTCGGACGTTTGGCATCCTGATGTGACTCAAGAAGCATGCCATGACTAAAATTTGGAATAAAATTCTAATTTGGGTTTTACATTATAAAGTCATTAAATGTGACACCAAAACATTTTAGAATGATAAAATTGGACACCAAGGAATTAAGAGACAAGTCGGGTGACGGTACGCAATTCGAAGCGCGAGCGCGCCATTTCGAAGCGATTTTACTAGCGTTAGATAAGTAAACCCATGAAAAAGTCAGCTTAGAACATACTTATTTCCCTCATAATTTACTTATTTCACTATTACTTTTTGCCAATTGGGCTTGCATACTTACGCTATTCCCGCATGTTTCTGTATATGGTCGAAGGGACGGCATGACCACTCTTCCAGCTCTATCGTAGAAGACGATCCAATTGTTGCTACGGTGGTGGTCATATATTAGACTACGCGTGAGAGTTCTCTCCGCTAGTGTCACGGCCTAAATCTTTAATTCGACTCTAATCATTTAATTAGGATCAAATGACCCACAACGTGGGACCTGCTTCGATATACGTGTCGCGACCGAGGCGAAATGTTCGAGGTAAATGTTATATTTGTAATTATGTATGCCTAGTGTATTGTATATGTGTAGACTACTAAGTCATTCCTACTTGTGAATAGATGTCGAGACGTGTGTGGGAATGCACCTCGAGTTTCGTGCCGGCGTGGGACCGAGGTAGAGAGCAATATGGTGAGTTGGTATAAGCTTTATATTGCTTTTATAAGTGATATAAATGGGGCTATGGTTGATTTAGTATTAAGTAAACTTAATTTAGTAAGTTAAAACAATAGCCACTTGATATTTCTCGAGACATGTATTGACATATCTCAACACCAATTGAGTCATTATTGGTGTCATTTGGCATGAGTTAGTGGAAAATGTGTTAATAGGTGTACCATTAGTTAGGTCTCGAGATAAGTGTAAATGGCTATCAATCAACCATATCCAATTCATGAATATAAAGCTTTTGGTCAACTCAAGCAACTCAACTCTTTCATTTCATTTGCTTAAGAGAGAAGCAAAGTTGCTGGAGAAAATGAAGTTTAGTAAAAACTTGGTGCTTTAGTGAAAAAGAGATCATGTTTAATTAGTGTTCATCAAGTAGGTAACTTCTCTACACCATAGAGTTAGCTCAATTCAAATGAATTCATGAATTTGATGAATGGGTTGTTGTTTTATGTTGTGTTTGATGTCATGGAACTCAAGAAGTATGTATGGAGGTTCCTTAGGCATTAACATGGCCTATATGTAGAGAAAACTCAAAATTCTAATTGCAGAATTTTGGGTTTTACTGCATATAGTGCGCTAGGTGGATCAGTTAGCACGTTAACTTGGATTAGCGCGCTAGATCAGGATTAGTAGCACACTAATGTGTCATTAGCGCGCTAACCCTAGTCATTAGCACGCTAGGTCTACGATAGCATAAAAACTGCAATTTTCAAAAATTCCTTAAACACCATAAAAGAGTCTAATACCCTAAGTAAAGGTCCATAAACACTTAAAAACCTATGATATGATATCGGGAACCTAAGGAAGAGCTACGGGGATTCAAATAGGAGTTTCGAGGTGTCGGGAGGCCGAAATAGCATAGGAAATTGTGTAGATTGTAAGTAAACTGATTGAGATATTTCTTTACATTTCACTCCTATTCATATGTTCATTTCCAATCATTTGGACTGAATTGCATTTGTACCCCATATGCCATGACTTGTTGTTCATTCTCATTACATGAGGTTGCTTTCATGGTATAGTTTGTTGATAAAATGATTTCATTGACTCCAATTCATGTGCTATGTCATTATTGATTGTTAATACATGTGGTCAGTGAAATAGTATGCTATTACGTACGTGTTACATAGTATTGTAATCTATTTCCTTTGTGCATTAGTATGCAATGGTTTTGTTGGATTCCATTATTGTGTTGTTCTTGAATATGAAAGTAGTTGTTGTATTTAGAGTCATTACATGATAGAAATCGAGCAGACATACGCGGGTCACTAGAATTTCCAGGGTGATCGGGATTTCTTCACTATCTTACGCAGCACATGGGAAATGATTCCCTGGGTTGTTGGCAAGCATAACTTGCGCAACACATGGGGTATGGGACCCGGGGTTAATGGCAAGTATATATCGCAGGTGACTGGCACCAGGGAAAGGTTATAACGGCAAGAGCACTGCTCAGACCTTCACATTGATGTAGAGCTCGACTCCATCCTCATATAGTAGAAAGGCTGATGTGATGAAGATCACGGCCGACCCGCCTTAGATCATTGCTACTTAGCCATGTGTAGGTTTCATGTTGTTTAGCTGAAATATCTCTTTGCATGTTCTCTTTACAGAGTAGTTGATGCTATCATGCTTTTAGATACTTGTTGCATATTTGGGAATGTGAACAAATGTTTCTCAGTATTACTTTCTACTTTCTTGTACCCACCGTCTAGTTTGTGACGGTGGGTGCAGATCCATCGAGTAGCAGACCAGGCAAAGAGAAGATCGACGACTACCTCTGAGCCAGTGGAGTGCTGCTACGCCAGATTTTGTAGGTTTTGATTTTTGATGTATTACTTTTATATGCCTATCATATAATTTTGTGGTTGTGTATTATGGGTTGAGTGATTAGTACCTTCATCAGACACATGTAGTTATATATCCCTGTTTTCTTATATATATGCATGTGATCTTTATTCTCTGGTTTTTCCATAATTGTTAGGCCTCATGTTATAAGCTTCCGCTAGATTGTTAAGTGTTCCGCTGAATAAACTTTTAAGTAAACATAATTTTAATTAACTCTGATTTATTATATGACATAAGACATTAAAACTCATATTTAACTTATAATTTGTAAGTAGGTAAATGGTTTTGAAAAGGCAGAGTAGTTCCGTGTTAAGTTCTACGAGGTGAGGTTAAAGCTTAATGACGGGATTAGGTCGGGCGGTGCCCTAATTTGAGAAGGGGTCATCGCACTGAGTTAATGATCTGTAGAATGGGTTGGCGTGAGGTTCGCCTCCATCACAGAGTTCCTCTCCTACAAGGCAATGGGCAGAAGTCTACCTTCGAGCAACATATTTCCTCATTTCGACCGTGAAGAAGAGGTGGGGATTTCCTCGTCGCCAGATCCTTCTCGATTTAGTATTTGTATCACAGGGCTCGATAGCTGTAACGGCCCAGAATTTACTAATAGTAAATTAGTCTGTAATCAAGATTATCGATCCGAGACGTGGCCGAGAGCGGGTACACAATTCGAATACTCAATGTGAGGACTCAGTAGAAGGGCGGTTGCGGTGGTTTGGTCACCTGCAAAGACGGCCTACAAATGCCCCAACTAGAAAACTTGACTCAATTGAAACTGTAGAAATTCGACGAGGTAGGGGCAGACCAAAGTTAACATGGGATGCATTAATTAGATGGGATTTGAATGGTTTAGAAAGCTCACCATCAATTGCACTGAATCGAGCACAATGGAAAAGTTTGACCCATGTAGCCGACTCCAGTTAATTTGGGACTGAGGCTATGTTGTTGTTGTTGTTGTTGTTGTTGTTGTAATGTGAGGACTCAGTATTATAATATATTTCGAGTGATGAATGCCTAGTGTGATGTATTTATGTAGACTTATTAACTCACTTCTACTTATTATAATTGTCGAGATGTGAGCGGACACACCTCGAGATGCGTACCAACATCAAGCCGGGGTAGAGGAGTGATGTGTGAGATAAAATTTAAGTTAATGTGGCTTAAATAATTAGATTAATGAGGCTATAGTTTGATTTATATTAATTTCACCTAAGCTAAGCAAATTAAAACAGTAGTCATTTGATGATTCTCGAGATACGTGTTGGCACATCAAGGGACCAATGTAGTTTAAATTGATATTAGTTAGGAAGAGATAGTGGAGAGTTAGTGGGAAATGTGTCAAGGTGTATGCCATTAAATTAGTCTCAAGATACGTATGTACATTATGAACAATGGCTAATAACCAATCTTATCTTAATATATAAGATTGGAATGATTGACACATGCGAACCAAACCATTTCATTTTTAAAACTTACTGGAGAAGTAAGGTGTATAACAACTAGGTAATTTTATTTACACTAGTAAACTTAGATTAATTTGATAAATTCATGATATAAATTAAATGTGGTTGTTATTATGTTGTTAATGGGGTCTTGGGTCTTTGAAGGTGTAGTAACATGTCCCAAGGTGTTGGAAGTTGGCTCTATGTGGAGAAAACACATAATTCAAAGTGCAGAATTATGAGTTTTCCTGCACAAAGTGAGTTGGGTATGATCAACAAGCGTGCTAACTACGTATAGTGCGCTAGTGAAACTTGGTAGCACGCTAATGTGGTCATTAGCGCGCTAGGTAGGCTATCCGGCCCGCTAAGTGCTCTTACAGCCCAAAAATTTGAATTTCTTAACTTAAACTTAAAAACTATAAACAAGTTTAATATCCTAAGTAAAGATCTAAATGCACTCAAAAACATGTTAAATGTTATCAGGAACCTAGGGAAGTGTCTCGGGGGTTCGTATATGAGTTTTGAGGTGTTGGGAGGTCAGAATAGCTAGGAAATTTGAGTAGATTGTACGAAAACTGATTGAGATATTTTGTTACATTTCATTCTTGTTTTGTCATTCAACTCACAGTCATTTGGACTGATTTGCTTATTGTAATCTAACTACCATACCTTGTTTCTTCTCTCATTTCATGATTTTGCTATCATGGTATTGATTTTTGAGTAAATAGTTTCATTAACTCTAAATCATGTGCTATATCATTATGGATTGTTGATATATGTGGTTAAATAGCATGCTATTAGGTAGGTGTTTGGTGATGTTGTAAATCTAAACTCCTTTGTGCATTAGATATGCAATTACTTTGCTTGAATTCTCAAACCATGTTAATTTCTTGGTATGAAAGTAGTTCTTGTATCTAGGACCATGATATGATAGAGATAATTGGCACACGGGGTAACTAGACTTTCAGGGTTGTGGGATCTCTCCACTATCTTGCGCAACACATGGGGTATAGGACCAGGGGTTGTTGGCAAGCATATATCACAAGTGAGTAACACTTAAGAAAGATTATAGAGGCGTGGGCACAACTCCGACCTTCAACAGAGATGTAGAGCTCAGCTTCATCCTTATATAGTGGCAAAATGCATTAGTGATAAGACTCCCGGCCGACCGGCCCTAGATCATTACTACTTAGCTGAGTGTTAGTTTCATTTTGTTTAACTGAAGTATCTTATAGCATGATTCTTGTTTTAGTTTTCTTTGCTATTATTATGCTTTCACAAAGTTTTTGTATATTTGGAAATGTAGATAAATGTCTCTTAGTGTTAATTTCTACCACCACCATACTATGAGCACCAAAGCTACCTATAGAGCTGACAATATCTATTCCACCGGTGATGTTTTCCATGGTAGTATCAACATAGATTCCGGATGACGTTACACCTGCATTGACTGAGAAAATAGGAAGATGAAGAGAGGCAAGGGATTGAAGAAGATGTATGAACGATGTAGTTCATAAGAATTGGAAGTATTAGTCACTATGGCAGTACCGTGCGTACATGATTTTCGACAGGCACCCGCGATGACGAGTAGATTTCCATCTATGTCTTAGTTGTTATGGTTCCACCTACTTTTGTTCTTGATTTTGCCAATCGACCACCTCTAATAGTGCAACCACTATAACATTTCAACAAGCTTAGGGCAGCAGAGACCAGTATGCATCGAGGCAAGAGCAGAAAGTCACTCCGAGCTCAACTAAGTTGATAAAACAGAAGAGACATATGTCGTGCTGCAGATGTGGTCAGGAGGGATACATCATTAGTTGCGATTTACAGTTAGGGAGTAGATTTCTCATGCCACCACAGGAAAGATTTGTACTATCACCATCACTGATTCAGCAGACATCAGGCATGTCACAACCCAAATTTCTAATTGTAGTTTAATCTCTTAATCAAGATCAGTGACCCGTGACATGGGACCCACATCGAGATACATGTCATGATCGAGGCATGAGGGCCGATGTATATGTTATATTTATGGTGATGTGTGCCTAGTTTATTGTATATGTGTAGACTACTAAGTCACTTCTACTTGTGTTTAGCTGTCGAGACGTATATGGGGACGCGCCTCGAGATGCATCCCGGTGTGGGACCGAAGTAGAGAGCGATATGGTAAGTTGGTATAAATTTTATATAGCTTTTGTAGTAATTTAAATGGGGCTATGGTTGATTTAGTATTAAATATACCTAAGTTAGTAAGTTTAAACAATAGCCACTTGATGATCTTCGAGATACATGTTGACACATCTACACTCCAATTGTGTTATAAATTGGTGTCACATAGTTTGAGTAAGTGGGACATGTGTTAGCATGTGGACCATTAGATGAGTCTCGAGACATGTGTGCACAATGAGATCAATGGCTATCAATCAACCATATCCATTTACTAAATAAAGCTAAAGATTAACTCAATCAAACCAATTTCTTTTCATTTGCTTAAGTGCGAAGAAAACTTGCTTGGAGAGAAAAAGGTGCTAGAGGAAGAAGAAGACCAGCAAGAACAATGGATTTGATGAAGGAGAGATCAAGCCACGCTAGTGTTCATATAGATAGGTAACTTCACTACACCATAGACTTAGCTCAATTCAATGAACTTGATGTTATATGTTGTTGTTTTATGTTGTGGATGATGTGTATGGGGGTTCCTAGGGCATTGACATGGCTTATGTGTAAAGAAAACTAAGAATTCTGATTGCGGAATTCTGAGTTTTACTGCACATAGTGCGCTAGGTAGGAAAACTAGGGCACTAACTTTGATTAACACTCTAGAGAAGGCTTGGTAGCGTGCTAATGAGGTCATTAGCGCGCTAACCACTGTAATTATAGCGCAAGGTGCTATGACAACGCATAAAAATTTGCAATTTTCAAAAATTTATTAAACACTATAAATGAGTCTAATATCCAAAGTAAAAGTCCAAACATACTCAAAAACCTATAATATCATATCAGGAACCTAGAGAAGAGTTACAGGAATTTAAATATGAGTTGCGAGGTGCTGGGAGGCCAAAATAGCATAAGAAATTGCGTGATTTGTAAGTAAACTGATTGGGATATTTATTTACATTTCATTCCTATTTATAAGTTAATTCTCAATCATTTGGACTGATTTGCCTTTGTTTTACATATGCCATGACTTGTTGTCGTTTCTCATTTCATGAGGTTGCTTTCATGGCATAGATTGTTGATTTAATGATTTCATTGACTCCAATTCATGTGTTATGTCATTATTGATTGTTAATACATGTTAGTGAAATAGCATGCTATTAGGTAGGTATTACACAATGTTGTGAATCTATATCCTATGTGCATTAGTATGCAATTATTTTTTTTGGATTCCAATACTGTGTTGTTCTTTGAATATGAAAGTAGTTCTTGTATCTAGGACCATTTTATGATAGAGATTCAGCGGACATACGAGGTCACTAGACTTTCTAGGGAGATCGGGATCTCTCCATTATCTTGCGCAGCATACGAGGTATGAGACTCGGGGTTGTTAGCAAGCATAACTTGGGTGACTTTACGAGTTATAAGACTCGGGGTTGTTGGCAAGTATACGTCCCAAATGACTGACATTTGGGATAATTATAAAATCTAGAGTACAATTACGGGCTTCACAGAGATGTAGAGCACAACTCCATCCTCATATAGTGGAAAGACTCATGTGATGAAGATCACGACCAACCGGCCCTAGATCATTACTATTTAGCCGTGTGTCAGTTTCATTTTGTTTAGCTAAAGTATCTCTTTGCATGATTTATTTTCAGCATAGTTGCTATTATTATGTCTTTAGATACTTGTTGCATATTTGGAAATGTGAGCAAATGTCTCTCATTGCTACTTTCTACTTTCTGTAATCACCGTCCTTTTTATGACAGTGAGTGCAGATCCATCGAGTAGCAGGCCAGGTAAAGAGAAGATCGGCGACTACCACTGAGCCAGTGGAGCGCTGCTACACCAGATTTTATATAGGCACCCATCGTCCACAAATATTATATTACTTAGTCCTCATACTGAGTATTCGGACTGTGTAACCATTCTCGAGCCACATCTCGGGTTGGTAACCTGACTAGGGACTAATTTACAATTAGTAAATTTAGGGACGTTACATAAACTCAGTGATTTACTCAGCGATTTGTGCATAAGTTAGGAATCGCTGAGAAATAAGGTCAGTTATGAGTTTTTTAGACTAATATGCAGAATTTGAGTTTATTTAAGATATCTATATGTAGGAAGACTATAAAAAAGGCCAGAGAGCTTCGAAATAACTCTCCTAATTCTTTCTTTTTGCTTTCCTTTTGCTCTATATTAGTTTTATTGTTTATGTTTGAAGATACTTTGGAGCTTTGATTTATATTAAGGTATTTATTTATTCATTATGTCTTTTAATTATATTTATGCATTGTTTATTTCCAACAATAGTGAGTTGTCTCTTAATCTACTCAAACCCTAGACAATGTAATATTTTTGGATTGCTAGATAGTTATAATTAAGGAATCATGTACTTAATGCTTTAAATCTATTCATACACATCAATCATGGAATTAACAAGTTGTTTTTGTGTATTATAACTAAAGAAGATTAGTATTGCATGCATAGTTACAAATGTGTTACGTGGTATTATGATTCTGAATATATGTCTATAGTTATTGACAAAAATTATAGAAGTAACTTTGATTAATATATATGGCATTTCTTGAGTGGATGTTATAAGTGATTGTGTTCTAAGTTATTTATTATACGGCTTCAGTAATATTAGGTTGGATTAGGCATGTTTATCGAACTTAATGCTATCGTATTTCTATGGTGTTGCATTTTATCCAATGGGTAGATTTACAATGATAAGAATGTAGCATTTCCATTAAATTAAAGAAAATCGGTGGCCGGCGAAAGGCTATTAACCTATTATAAAGTAGGGTTTAATGATTCCAAGATTTCATGTTTTATGATTATAACTATAGTATGAAGTGATATTACGTTCTAGTATTTGAAAGCAATCCAAATATATATATTATTTAGTGGGGGTTAATTTGTTTAGATTTTGTTTATTTATATTGAATTGAATTTGAATATTGTTTAGTTTAGTTTAAATTTGAATTGTTTGGATTAATTTAGTTAGTTGGGATATTTAAGTTAGTAATCATAGTTGTTAGTTATTTAATATTTTAATTACTATTTAATTATATTAACTAAATTAATAAAAACAAGAAAATATTTACTTTCCTTTGAGATTTAAAAAATCCCTATAGAGACGATATTTCATTTACCACTACTACAAGTTAATAGTAAAACACGAGACATTATTGTGCACGCTCGACACGTATCAATTTTTGGCACCGTTGCCGAGGATTTTTAGATAATCTTTTAAAGGATTTCAGACATTGTATGGTCTATACACTTCGTCGTGTTAATTCAATAGGATTTTTACATCCGTTTGATCGAGAAATAGATATAACTTTTAATCGCAGTTTAAGACAACAACTTAGGAAGAATTTAGCTAATCAGATGGAAGACAATAATAATGATATTAATGACAATGTCATTAATAGTAATAACGATAATCGAGTTATCAATAATAATAGAGAACTCACTTTTAGACAAACGAATCAAAATGTTAGAACATATGAGCCTATGTGTATAGCATACCCCAATGGATTTCCTGAATTTGAACTTAGATATAGATTTATTGGTGCCTTACCTAACTTCTACGATAAAGACAATGAAGACCCACATAAATTCATAAGGGAGTATCAACATAAAGTTAATGGAAAGAAGCCGAAAGAAGTAACTTTAGAACAAGTCAAACTCAAGGATTTCCTTTTGCATTGAAAGATCAAAAACAAGACTGGTTGTTCTATCTTCCACAAAATTCGATAACTACATGGACTCAAATATCAGAATCTTTACTAGATGAATATATGCCTGCTAGAAAAATTAGTTCCTATTGAAAGCAAATCACAGTTGCTCAGATGAAAGATGATTAAAACTTTAACGAATTTTGGGATAGGCTTCAAAGACTAATTTCTTCTTGTCCACAACATGGATATACTCAAAGAACTTTATTAGAGTATTTTTATGAACGACTCAATCACATTGAACTAAGACTACTAGACACAATATGTGGTGGATTTTTATTTGTGACAACACCTACTTTAGCGAAAAACAATTAATAAAATGACAAAACAATCTAAGCGATATAGTGAAAAGGTTGAATCCTAATGAAAGTAACTCTATGAAGTGGATAGTAAGAAAAATAATGCAATCGATGAAAAAATTGATGAATTATCTAAGATGGTTAAGCTGTTAGTTAACGATAGATCCAATCAAGTTAAGGTTGCGGATTCTGTAATGAAGTTACACATCTTACGGATGCGTGTCCTACTCTACAGGAAGAAAATATTGAAGAGGTTAATGCAATGATGATTCAATTTTTTGGTATGCCAAGAAATTAATATAATAATAATAATACTTATTATTCTTGAAGACAAAATCCAAATCTTAGTTATAGTCCTCAAAATCATATTTATAACACTTATAGACAAAGAGCTCAGATACAACCTCCACCTAATCAGCAGTGGCAACAAAATACTCAATCTATGAATCTTAATTTAGAGCAAATAATGCATAACTTTATGAGTCATAATCATCAAAAGTTTACACAGATTTCTCAAAATTAAATTAAGACTGACACTACTATTAATGAATTGAAAAACTAGTTAAGTCAAATGAATTTACAGATAAATAGGTTAAGTACTCAATAGATTAGTCAAGCTAAAGCACCTACTCTAGCCAATGTTGCTCCTACTAAGTAAGCACAAGTTAATGCTATTTTTAGTGATAAGAAAGACACAACTATAATTGGCAAGACACCTAAACAAAGTAATAAAAAGAAGGTTATAAAACTATTGAAGAAGAAGAAGAAGAAATGATGGCTAATGTCATTCCTACTAGAGAATGGATGGTTGAACATTTGAAATATACACCATTTTTCAGAAGGTTGTACCAATGGTATTTAGCCAGAGTTGAAGCATATGAAAAATCTTTACAAGAATTTGAATTAATTGATAAGGATAAAAATGATAAAATTTCTGATAATATAAATGAGGATATGTAGTCATTTTCTAACATTCTACAACGATTAGTTTATACTAGGGAGGAAGAAATAAGTGAAAAGATTCTTGAATCATTTAGGAAAATATAAACCAATAAACTATTGATGAAATCAATTATGCGATTTTCTAATTATGATAAAGTTTTGAAAAATTCTTTTAATCAAGAAACAAATTTTTAGAAGAATCTAAGGAAGACTTAGGACAAAAACTGTTTGCTTTATTTAAAAAGAAAATGTGATGGCCCGACCTCCCAAACCGGGTACCGCCTACCTTAATCCATTATTAAGCTCTAAACCACACCAAATAGAACTTAATAACGAATTAGTCAGCCTTTTTACTAATTCACCTCGTCCACTATTTAGTAATTATTTCAAAAATTATCATAGTTAATTAAGAGATCGTTATCGTTATCTTAATAATCAACGGAAGACTTAATAAATTAGTAGAAGCATTTATAAAATATCTATTGTGGAAACTAGATAAACTGACGATCATATAAAACCATTTAAAGTCATACATGAAACATCAGGGAAGTCTATTCTCTCAACCCATTATACAACACATAATTATACCGAAAGACGTAAACAGTATGTACACAAAATGATCACCAACAACAATAGCAGAAGCTCTACTCTGACGGCTCAACACTTATCCTCGATATTCTCCTTCTCTGGTCTGCTACTCAACGTATCTACACCCACCGTCACAAACTAAACAAAGAGTACAAGAATGTAGAAAGTAATCTTTGGGAGACATTTAACCACATTTCCAAACACAACATGATACAATTCATAAAACATATATTCTTTATACCACAATAATGTTTGACACACAATTTCATTACCAAACAATATAACATCAATAAACTACTCCAAAGTGAACCACCCATTTCAAATTTTGTACTTAGAACATTATCTTAGACAAACCCAATTAATCACATTCACTTTGGGTCGTCACTGATTTAGTTGTTCACATAAATTCAATCCTTATTGGATATGAAATACGACATGTCAACCTCATGTAATAGGTCCACAAAGTACATCGGTATTACCCTTTTGGTCACCGTTTCATCATAGACCTTCCTCTTATTAGTTATTCAACACGGCTTATCAACCTCATGTAATAGATCAATACACATAGTACATCTATATTACCTTTTTGGTCTCTGTTTAGTCATTTCATCAGTCTCATATAGTAGATACGTGACACTATTTAATTAGTATACCTACATCCCCGGGTCCCATACCCCGTGAGCCGTGTAAACCTCAAACCATATGATTACTTACACACACTTATTCTAATTTCACAATCACAGTATAACAAGAAACAACATATCAACAACAAACCAAGAATATAGCACACATAGCATATAAACAAATATAATTTAACAACACACAGTTAAGTAAGCCCGCAAAGCATTGCACAACAATATAAAACAACTATAAACAAACAACAACATCAAGGTATGAAACGGAGTAAAATATCTCAATCAGTTTACTTACAAACACGCCATTTTCATAGCTACTCCGGCCTCCGACACCTCGAAACTTGTATCTGAACCCCCAAAACTCTTCCCTAGGTTCCTGATATCATATTGTAAGTTTTTGAGTGTATTTAGACTTTTACTTAGGGTATTGGATATGTTTAAAGTGTTTAATTTAATTTAAGAAAATTCATATTTTAGTGCTGCCCAAGCACCTAGCGCGCTAATGTCTGTGGTTAGCGCGCTAATGACCTTATTAGCGCGCTACCAAAATTACCTAGCGCGCTAATCAAATTTAGCATGCTAGTTTTCCTACCTAGCGCGATATGTGTAGGAAAACCCAGAATTCTGCAAATAGAATTTCGTGTTTTGTAAGTATTGGCAATGTTAATGCCTAAGGAACCTCCATACACACTTTTAAAGTTCCTTGACATCAACAACAACCCACAACATCCAATTCATGAATTCATTGATTTGAGCTAAATCTATGGTGTAGAGAAGTTAGCTAACTTGAGGAACACTAAATTGATTAACATCACCTTCACCAACTCAAAGTTTTGTTGGTCTTCTTCCTCCTCCAGCAGCTCCTTCTCTCCAGCAAACTTAGCTTCTAAGGTTTCAAATAAAAATGAATTAATTGCATGTGTTGATGTTCACTTTATACATGCATTAGATAATGTTAACTAATAGCCATTGATATTGAAGTGCATACGTATCTCGAGACCTATCTAATGGTTTTACCACCAAACATGTGTCCCACTAACTCATGCCAAATGACACCAATAAGTGACCTAATTGGTCTTTGGATGTGCCAACGCGTGTCTCGAGAATCATCATATGGCTATTGTTTTAAGTTGCTTAACGTAGGTACACTTAATGTAAATTAACCTTAGCCACATTAATATTACTATATAAGCTATTTTTAAGCCTAAATACACTTACCTCATTCACTCTCTACCCTGGTCCCACGCCGGCATGCATCTCGAGGCGCGTCCCCGCTCACGTCTCGACAACTATGTACAAGTAGGAGTGACTTAATAGGTCTACAAAAATACATCATACTAGGAATCCATCACATCAAATCTAACACATTCTTTGGTCCTTAAACCGAGTATTCGGACCATGTACCCGCTCTCAGTCCACGTCTCAGGTCAATAAACCTGATTAAGGACTAATTTACTATTAGTAATTTTAAGACCATTACAGAAAATATCTGAAAAATGTCCCAACCTAGGGATGTTTGGAATCCTTATCGCAATAGGAAATTCTTTAATAGATTTTGCTTTGTGTAATCTTGGAGCATCAATAACGTTATGCCACTCAAATTATATGAGTCAATGAAAATATGTTCATTGACTAATACACCTATTAACCTTACTTTAGCTGACAATATCATTATTAAGCCCTATAGTTTACTAGAAGATGTCTTAGTCAAAATAAACAACAACAACAACAACATAGCCTCAGTCCCAAATTAAGTGGGGTCGGCTACATGGATCAAACTTTTCCATTGTGCTCGATTAAGTGCAATTGATGGTGAGCTTTCCAAACCATTCAAATCCTCCTAATTAATGCATCCCATGTTAACTTTGGTATGCCCCTACCTCGTCGAATTTCTACAGTTTCTATTGAGTCAAGTTTTCTAGTTGGGGCATTTGTAGGCCGTCTTTGCAGGTGACCAAACCACCGCAACCGCCATTCCCTAATCTTTGTATCAATTGGTGCTACTCCTACTTGTCTTTGAATTTCTATATTTCTTATTCTATCTTTACGAGTTTTACCACACATCCACCTAAGCATCCTCATTTATGCTACGTTCATTTTATGTAATTGTTGTTGCTTTACCGCCCAACATTCACTTCCATAGAGCATAGGTGGCCTAATTGCGGTCCTATAAAATTTTCCTTTTAACTTAGTAGGAACATTTCGATCACAAATCACCCCTGTTGCACTCCGCCATTTCTTCCATCCAACTTGAATTCTATGTGTGACATCATTCTCAATGTTACCATCATTTTGTATGATTGATCCTAGGTACCTAAAGTGGTTTACTTTAGGAACTTCTACTTCCCATAATTTTACCACTCCGTCATCTCGATGTCTAGTGTTTCTAAACTCACAATGCATGTATTCGGTTTTCGTCCTACTCAACTTAAAGCCTTTAGATTCTAATGTATTCCTCTAGAGTTCTAATTTCCTATTCACTCCATCTTTAGTTTCATCTATTAAGACAATATCATCTGCGAATAGCATACACCATGGTATATCCTCTTGAATATGTCTAGTTAGTTTATCTATAACTAAAGTAAATAGATATGAGCTTAAAGCCGATCCTTGATGTAGTCCTATCGTAATGGGAAATTCTTTTGTAGCTCCTCCAAATGTCTTTATACTCGTTACTACTCCATCATACATATCCTTAATAGTGTCTATGTATCTAGCATGCACTATTTTTCTTTCTAGAACCCACCAAAGAACATCTCTAGGGACCCTATCATATGCTTTTTCTAAATCTACGAATACCATATGAAGATTTTTTTCTTTTCTCTATACTTTTCTAACAATCGTCTTACAAGAAAAATCGCCTCCATAGTTGACCTCCTGGCATGAAACCAAATTGGTTCTCGATATTGTTGTTTCTCTCCTTAGCCTATTGTCAATTATCCTCTCCCAAAGTTTCATAGTGTGACTCATAAGTTTAATTCCCCGATAGTTTGAGCAACTTTGAATGTCTCCTTTGTTTTTGAAGATTGGCACAAGCGTGCTTCTTCTCCAATCCATTGGCATCCGTTTTGGTTTTAAAATTTTATTGAAAAGTTTTGTTAACCAAGTCAATCCAATTTCTCCTAAGCATTTCCAAACATCTATGGGTATTTCATCTGGGCCACATGCTTTCCTTATTTTCATTCTTTTCAATGCCTCTTTAACTTCTACAATTCTAATATTGCGTGTATAGTTGACATTTCTTTCTTGGTGTGGGTTTTCATCTATTATAGTATCAACTTGACCATCATTAAATAAACTATCGAAGTAACTTCTCCATCTCTCTTTAATATCCTCATCGCGCGTTAAAACATTTTGATTTTCGTCCTTAATACATCTTACATGACTTAGGTCTTATTTCTTTTTATCTCTTAATTTGGCTAGCCTATATATATATTTTTCGCCATCTCTATTACCTAACCTTGTATATAGATCTTCCATGAAATTTGTTTTAGCTTGACTAACTACTTTTTTAGCTTGTTTTCTAGCTTCTTTATATTGATTGTACACATCTTCATCTTGACACTTAGGTATTTTCCTATACATCTCTCTTTTAGTCTTAATTGCTCGTTGGACATCCTCATTCCACCACCATGTTTCCTTCTTTGGTGGTCCCAAGCCTTTAGATATACCTAATACGTTTGATCCCACTCTCCTTATGCAACTACTCATTTCTAGCCACATTGTATTAGCATCTAAGTCAAGATTCTCTTAGTCAAAATAAATGACTTAATATTTCTCGCCGACTTCTATGTCATAGAAATGGGAGACTCAATATTAGCTAAGACTCCATCTATACTTTTAGGAAGACCATTCCTTAAAACAGCTAAAACGAAGCTAGATATCTTTAAAGGAACGATGTCTATGGAGTTTGAAAATAAAATTGTCACTTTTTCCTTTTAATGATGAAGATATTTATGGAAACTCTGATGAATTTGATAATGAACATACTAAAGATAATGAATCTTTAGAATTGAATCATCATGAAGTTGAAACATGTGATATTAATGCAGTAATAATGGAAGATGGAAATGCTAAGACCATGAACAAGCAAGGTGAAGGTACTTCTAATAAAGAGATAACAACCCAAGAATTGAGGGTTAAACAATCAAACAATGTTGAGAATAATAACACGGAGGAATTTAAATTTGCGAAAAATAAGAAGAAGAAAAAAAAGAATCCAACAATTTTCAAGCTCGATGATCCAGGAAATATATATATATATAAAAACATAAAGGTCAAATGGTCTTGGTACTTTAAAGCTATACGTGATATGAGTTCTAGAGCAAAGTACATGCCAATTCATTTTTTCCTTCACACTCAATTGGAATTGGATGTACTGACTTCTGAAAAAGTTGTTATACCTAACAGATATTCAGTATAACCGATATGTGTGGTTACTAATGTACCAGTTCAAATTGACAAGTATATTATTCCGACATACTTTTTTGTTATGCCTCACTTCATCAACGAAGATCCTCCATCAATATTAGGACGACCTTTCTTAGCCACTTCGCAAGCTGTCATGGATACTTTCAACAAGATAATTACTTTTTGAGTGCATAGCCGAGCAATCACTTTCTGCAATGGCACAAGAGTGGTTAATCCTACACTTAAGTTTATACCAATCTAGAACTGCACAGTTCAGTCGAGCCAACGACTAGTAAACGAAAGCGCTTTATAGGAGGTAGCCCATACTCTATCTTTGTTTTATGTTTTTGTATTAAGATTAGATAGTTGTTTTTATATTCTCTCAACTTTTGACTCTTATAAGGGGATATTTTAGAAATTCCATTTTGAAATAGTGTCATGCAAGGGGGGTTTATCGAGCCAATTTATTTCCATATTATATTGTTTTATGCATTAGATTTATGTTAATTAGTTATTTATGGAAATCAAATAGATTATTTAATATATATCATAGTTAAACTCTGAAAATTTTGAATATTTATGCTTTTATTGAATATATATCCGATAATTTAATGGGAAAATCGATTTAATTGGAAAACAGTAAAAATTAAGCTAGCAATTTCCAAGCGATTCCAGTTTGTACTAGAAATCGCCGAGAAAATCAGCAGAAGTATGCAAAGTTTTCAGTGTAAATTTGAGTTAGCGATTTCTCACCGAATCAAATTTACAACTAGAAAATGCTTGACAAATTGTTGAGCCAGTGAGGCTCATTTTTAGCAATTTCATCAACGATTCCTCAGCGAATCCACTTAAACCCTGATTCGCTGAGAACAAATTTGAGTTTTAAAAATAAAAACTCCAAATCGCCACATTGAAACCCTTCATACTCACAAACCATTGCAACCTTTCGATCAAGAAACCAATTTTCGACTAGATTCAACCTTCCAAAGCTTAATTTTAGTGTATTTAAGTGATTCCTACCTTAATCTTCACACTTTCAACCCAAAACGTAGTGAGTTTTAAGAGTGTAGAGCCACCTAGGGATTGAGCAGGGGAGTTCAGATGGATCTTGGAGGAGTGTCATAAAGAAGAGTTTTGAGTCTCATACTTAAAAGAATCATTTTCAAGAAGGTAGTAAACAAAAACCCTAACCTCTTATGGAGATTTTTTATTTTTATTTTAAATGTTTTGATATCGAACGATTGCTATTATACCAATAGTATGGAGTGATGTAATGATTTATTTATTACTATCAAATTTTTGAACTATTTTTCATTGGCGAGTACATTGAATTATATACGCAAGCTAATTTGAGACTAAGTTTCAAATGAGTTTGTAGGGTTTTTTTGTGAATATTTATCGATTGATTTGAACTACATACGAAGTTTGTTTTTCCCAAATCTATTTTATCAACAACTTTAACATAAATTTCATACTCTCAATTTCAAAATGCTTTTCCCTATGATTTCTTATCCTCGATAGATAAGTTGAATTTCATCAAACCTTTTTCTTACAAATTTGGTCCCAAATGATTTTATGGGTTAATTCTTTTACGTACAATATCCCAAATGGCCGGAGGTGCTAAAGGTAGAAGTTCACGGGAAGGGAAAGCTAATAGAGAAATCGAAAACAAAATCAAAAGTTTCTCAAATTCAACCCACATCAATATCTTTCAACAAACTAGGATTAGACCGTAGAGAAAACCTACTCCAACTTATTCATTTAGTTACAACACTGAGGATGATTATGTGGAAGAGGAGGATGAAGAATAAGTTGAACAAAAGATACCGATGGGGGAGAAAAACTATGAACTTAGGAAAGAAAATCAGTCAATTAGAATGCCTACGAGTAATTTAAGAATGATGTAATTAAGGATAGGAAGTTGATCGCGGAGAGAGGATTTAATGTGAAGAACGAATTGAAGTATAGGCTTAGGATCCTATATATCATAGAGACAAGAAACTGGGGTTTACTGACTAGTGATTACGACCACCTAGACCTAGAGGATGTTCTTAATGAACAAGGTTATGAAATCTTAGTGAGAGAATTTTGCGCCAATCCATATGGAAGTGAAAGTAAAACCGAGTCTCGAGTTCGAGGAAGGATAGTGGACTATTTCGCTGCAAGAATAAACTGGTATTTTGAATTAACTAAATGTCACAAAAAAAAATGATGAGTACCCCAAACTCGACTATGGAATTAAGTACCATTTCTCCACTAAGACAATAAGGGGAGGTTTAGAGGCAATCCATGGAGATAGATTTATTTTTGATATGGAGGGGTATCCCAAACACATAACCACAAAACGTTTTAGGAAAAACACTAAAGCTTGTTGTTATTTCATCAATGCTAGCTTACAGCTGAGCCTGTAGTATTATGAGATAGTGAACTACAAAGCTACCCTACATTACCACATTGTTAGGGGAATAGGATACTTGGATGTTTGCAAAATCATTTATGAATCAATTAGGAGTACCATCACTACCAAGAAAAACAATGGACTTCCTTTCCCCTTAATGATTATGGCCTTTTGTAGGATGAACCAAGTGAACATGGTAGGCCTCGACATGGATTTTTTACCAGAGAAGACCATCACTAATGAGGTTATAGAGAGATAGCCAGAAAAGAAATCGAGCTGAGAATGAAAATCAAACATAACACGAGAAGAATCTTGGAAGAGATGTCGAAAACTAGAAATGATCCAAACGTGATGCAGTCTGCTAAAGATTATGACGGATTTCACATGAAAGAATCGGAGTTGGCTTTTATTGGTGCAATTTTGCGGATTCAAATCACCACTCTCCGTAATCAAGAAATGGTGTTTGAGAACCAGAGCGCTTTAGCAAGAATCATCCATAGAATGGAGTATATGATGTCTAGTAGAAACAAACGTCAAAGAGGCGCAGATGTATCCGTACCATATACATATATGAGATTACCACTTAGCAGTAATCTTGATGTTCCGACATTGCCAGATCTGGAATACCATCTCTACGACCTCATTGTGAGCTACCAGTCCCAAAGGATTGATCCAGTGAAGGATGATGACGACGTAACTTCCAGATGCTAACATTGATTCCCTGATTTCATTTTATTTTCTTTGTCTCTGAGTGATACTGTGAGAATTCCTTTATGTAATAACAGTAATGGTTATATAATTTGTGTTAATGGTGGTGTAATATGTGGTACATTTTTTTAATGTTTGGTTACGATATTTATTACACTTGACATATAATGGTGATGTTCGATGATTAAATTTTTATGCACTTTGTCTTATTATAATTTTAAATTAAGTTAATTTCTTATTTATTAAATTTATGATTTTATCAATCCTTTTGTACCTCACGTGGTATGTTTGTTATAGTGAAAATCCAACTTCTTTTTTTAAACCTTGAGGACATGGTTTAGAATGAGTTTGGCTGTATTTTAGGTGAAGTATGACATTGATTGAAATGAAAGGAAAGGTAAAGAAAAGTTCATAATTACTTTTAATCTGATATTCAAGTAAGTTGATGAAATTTTTCCAATTTCTTCGTAAAATCAAGTATAAATTTCATTTTTCTTTATTTTTAGTTAGGAAAAGAATAAAAATGAATATATAATAGATCTTGAATTGAAGTGATATTTTATTACCCAAGTGAAATTTATGATAGAATGAATTAATTCTATACCTTTTTGATTAACTTTGCTACTTGATGTGAACATTAAGATGAATGCCTTGTGTTAGTCATGATAATGAGTAGAAGATAGAAAAAATAGTGCAAGATGAAAAGAATTGATTTCTATGAATCTTGTGATACAAAGGCTACTGATTAAGTATTTTTTACAGTATATATATATAAAGTTATTATACCACAATTGAAAGAAGAAATGAGTTAGAAATCGATGAATTTCTATAAGTTAGAAAGAATGCTTTCTTCAATTTTAATGGACAGTGATAAGTGTTAGCAAGAGTTTGTAAAAAATATATAGTGAGTCCTATAGTTTCCAAAGGAAATGGAGCAGAGAATTTACAGTGGGAAAATGTGAAAATGCCCAAAGGAAATGGAACGGGGACTTAAAAGCAAAAGTAAAAGAAATTTATTAAAAAGAAATAATAAGAATGGAATAGAAAAAATAATGAGAGATGAAAGAAGATGGATGTTCTTAAACTCTTCAAAAGAAAAGATTTAACTCGAGTACTTGAAGCTAGAGTTGAATGAAGTATTTCTTAATCTAACATGTTTTAAAAGACATATTCAATGGTATCTTAGCAAAATTCCTATTGATTTCAATTGTGGTACTATTATAAAGTATATTCTAAAGTTAAGATTAATCTAGTGGTTTTTGTGTTTTGAGATTATATTAATTATCATAAGCTTGATGCTTGTCAGTGGAGATTGAGAAAACCTATGTTGTGCACTAACCTTGGCAATGAACTTTAAATTCTAAATAGTGTTGCATTAGGAGGTTGAGTTATCATTAGGGGATGTTTTTATTTGACTAAATTATTCTATTCTATCATTTTCATTTACTTATGGGTAATATATTTCCATTTGAAAATCACTTCTATTTTCAAAATTATATTATTTAAACTTAAGATGAGTTAGATTGAAATTAGTTTATGAAGGATGAAAAGAGAATATGATTAAGAGTATTCTTTTGCTCGGGACAACAAAGTGCTGAGTTTGGGGATATTTGACAAGTCAACAATTAGACACATTTATAATGTTGTTTAGGTTGATTTTAGGCATAAATGATGATACTACACTACTATCTTATTTTTGTGATTTCATGCTTTCAATAGGAAAATGATGAAATGGAAGAAAAGAGAAAGAAAAACAACACATTCCACTCTAAAAATATACATGCGATTAGCCAGTGATTTGAAAGAACACTAGGAATCGCCATCTAAATCGATAGCGAAGAAGGCCAACAAATCCACAATGAATTAAAGAATGAACTATTGGGTTTTGGGGTTCATACGCATGGAAAACTCAAAACAAATTTTGAAAAATCCCAAAATGATCAAAAATAAGTTCCATTAAACTAAATCTACAAAAATAAACCATACCTTAATCCATGATTTCCTTCTCTGATCGTTCGATTTTCAAGACATTCAAATGCGCGTCCTCTATCAGAAATCTACATACGAACAGTGACCAAAATTTGGAGTACTAGCCCCAAGAGATATTGAAAATGTTTTTCTTTCTCTCCCAAAATCTAGAGAACTTGAAAATAGCAAAAACAAAAATCTTATATCGTTTTAGGGTTTCACCCTTTATTTATATGTATAGATAAGCCTTCACTAAAAATCTTATTCGTAATACAACTATTAAATTTAGGCAAATTACACATATGCCCCTATTAATAAGTTATCATATAACAAATCGCAAGGGCTTTTATACCATGAGTTTTATCATATAAAATTCATTCCTTTGGACCAATTGAAATTGCACAAAGCAATTCTTTGTGTGCGACCTAATAAGTTCATGCGACATTGGCCGTGAACCAAAACCATTTTGGTACACTAATCATAAGCAGTCTCTAGCAAGGCATTATGACTACTCATGTAGCATGAATATCAAAATCGATACAACTTAATGAACGACATATATCATATTTTTTGTCGTGCAATATCCATTGATTAAACATAAAGCATGGAACGTCACCCTTAATGTTCAATCGTACTAGTCTCGAACTTTAGGTAAACTGAAAACATCCAAGTGACATTGATCATATCAATTCATATGGTAACCAATCACAATCTTTATTGAGGGATCCACTAATATCTCTCTCTATACGAGAGTGACCAATTTTATATTGATTACACACCTTCACATATTATTCACATGGTAACCAATCACAATCTTTATAATCGTCCGGTTAAAGACAACGTTTGGTTGTGTCAAATTACCATGCTCCTAATATTGAAGTCTATGGTAATCTCAAGTCGAAGGACTAAAATGATATACCTATCATGAGTAACACCTATAACTTAATCTGTGTGGTGTACTCATAGCAGGTCGGTCCATTAAATTGTTCCCTAGAAAGTATTCATGATCTTGATTCATATCCCTATACACATGATTGTCACATGACCATAAATCAAGATTCACATTAGTCTTAATTCATTATAGTTCCTAGTATAATGATAAACTATGGACATTTATGATATTTCAACAAATACCCATGGATCTTACTATAAGGTAAGCATGCAATCGCTTATAATAAGATAGCAAAAGAAAACTTTTATTTTGTTAACTAAAATTATAAGGTAAACAATGTTTCTAGATTGACCTAGGGCACATGCCCCAACATGAACTATAAACCGCCAGCTAAATCGGTGGACCACTAAGAGCTAAACTTAGTGATTTACTCAGCGATTGGTGTATAAGTTAGGAATCACTAAGAAATCGCTGAGGTCAATTATGAGTTTTTTAGATTAGTATAAAGAATTTGGGTTTATCTTACGATATGTATGTAGGGTGACTATAAAAAAGGCCGGTGAGCTTCGAAATAACTCTCCTAATTCTTTCTTTTTGCTTTCCTTTTGCTCTATATTAGTTTTATTATTTATGTTAGAATATACTTTGGAGCTTTGATTTATATAAGGGTATCTATTTATTCATTATGTCTTTTAATTATATGTATGCATTGTTTATTTTCATGATGAGTGAGTAGTTTATAAATCTAAACAAGCCCTAAAAAGTGTAATATATTTTGGATTGCTAGATAGTTATAACTAAGGAATCATGTGCTTAATGCTTTAAGTCTATTCATACATGTCATTCATGGAATTAACAAGCTATTTTTGCGTATTACAACTAAAGGAGATTCGTATTGCGTGCATAGTTGCAAATTTGTAAGGTGGTACTATGAATTAGTTATTGGCAACAATTATAAAAGTAGTAACTAGAATTAATCTATAGGGCATTTCTCAAGTGAATGTTCTAGGTGATTGTGTTCTAAGTTATTTATTATGCAGCTTCAATAATATTAGGTTGGATTGGACATGATTTTCATTGAACTTAATGCTATCGTATTTCTATGGTGTTGCGTTTTATCTAATAAATAAATTTACAATAATAAGAATGTGGCATTTTTTATTGAATTAAGGAAAATCGGTGGTTGGCTAAAGGTTATTAACCTATTATGAAATTGGGTTTAATGATTCCAAGATTTCATGTTTTAGGATTATAACTATAGTATGAAGTAATATTACGTTCTAGTGTTTGAAAGTAATCCAAATATATATTATATTGTTTAGTGGAGGTTTGTTTATTTATATTGAATGGAATTTGAATATTTTTTAGTTTAGTTTGAATTTGGATTGTTCAGATTAATTTAGTTAGTTTGGTTATTTAAGTTAGTAATCATAGTTGTTAGTTATTTAATATTTTAATTCCAGTTTAATTAGCTTAACTAAATTAATAAAAACAAGAAAGAAATTACTTTCCTTTTGAGATTTCAAAAATCCATGTGGAGACGATATCCAATTTCCCACTACTACAATTTAATAGTAAAATACGAAAAATTATTGTGCACATTTGACACGTGTCAGTTTTATCGATTAAGAGTGAGGAAGCAGCTGATGGTTTAATTCGAAGGAGAGGATTGTTTCAGGAGGTGAGTTCGTTTGATTCAAAGTGATTAAGAGGTATTAAACCACTGTTGATTCATGATTCATTGCAGTTGGTAAATCAAGTTTAGTTCTCAAGTTTAATTCATGAATTGATGCTGAATTCTCTGTAAAATTTAGTTTTTGTTGATTAGAAATGATGTAAGACCTCATTAGAGGTCTTTCCTAATGTTGTGGGGAAGTCTTATAGTTTTTATTTAAAGTTGGGGATCGAACAGGGGTTGCTGCCCTGTTCTCTATTGGAACGCTCGACGATGGAGCGTGCTCCCTGTAGTAGGGAAGTGTGCTCCCATCAAGAACTTCAAGAAACCCAGTTAGTGGGGTGTGCCCCACCAAATGAAGGAGTGCGCTCCCACTTCATAAAAAGCTATTGTCTTTGTGTTTTGATTAGAATTTTCTCGAGGTCTTAGGGACTCGATTTAAAGGTTCTAAATATAGGGTTTTTGACCAATATTAACCACAAATGATTTGTGATTGGTTTTAGAACACCGGAAAAGGTCGAGTGACCCAAAAAGTTAGGAAATTGGGAACGAAACCTAACCTAGGTAAGTATGGATTCATTCGATTATCAAATTTTCCTGGCTATGTAGTATATTTAGTTCATATAGTTTATGGACTTCAATGAGAGCTATGTACACTGTGGTAGGTTTTCATGAAAAAGGAAAATAGTGTATGATGTGATCAACGAGAAAAAACCTAAAGTTTAGAATAGGGGGTATAGGATATGGGTTGGTTCTCAGCCTATATTTTAATTCTTACTCAACTAGTTAGGTTGCGAAGATTACACATTCACTAAGAGGATTTAGCATAGAGCCATTTAGACAGTGACAAGTGGTCAAACAACACATACGCGCAATGTGATGGTCAGGTTATGGGGTCACTATAGCTGATGGGTAATCGACCCCAATTTTATAAATGGAGAGAAATCATAGTGTAATAGCGATTGAGTGTATGACTTGCATCTATAAATCTATTAGATTAGATGATTCTCATATACCCTAGTAGCTACGATTTCATATTATCACTGCATTTCATTCTTGATTATTATATGGATTTGTTGATAGTTCTGTTAATCCATACTTACTGAGCAAGTTGGAGCGTTCACCTCAATTAATATTTTAGGAATATCGATGTGCCCTAAAACTATGAAATAGAGAAGGTTTAAGAGTCTTGATCTGCTTTTCGATGTAATGATTCTTCCCTTTTCTTATATATGTGCATTGAATTAAAATTTTGTAATATCACAAGGGTTGGGAGGTTTTGTATAATCGATGTTTATTCCTGTTTAGTCTGGTTTTGTATATCGTACATTATATTGCGAAAGGTTTTTAATTTTCGTTGCGTTTATTATTTGTTTTACGTCAATATTCGATATACAATTGTATTTATCAGGTGTTTAAGGTGAGGTTGTTGGCTTTAGTTAAGTCTAGCTTGTGTATCGGTGTTCAATTAAGGTTTCGGGTTGAATGATTCCTTAATTAGGATAAGGGTCGTTACATTCAATGTTCAAAGTTAACTGAAATTTTTCAAATTTTGGATGATACAAGTAATATTTCTTCATTTTACATTATTTAGTTAGGAATATGAAATGAATATATGTCACGGCCTAAATTTCTAATCTCGTTTATTATCCGTAATTAGGATCACCGACGTGTGACGTGGGACCCACACCGTGATATGTTCATTGACCGAGGCGAGATGGCCGAGGTATATGCTAGATTTGTTGCGGTGTTTATGCCTAGTGTATTGTATATGTGTAGACTATTAAGTCACTCATACTCGTGTATAGGTGTCGAGATGTGAGTAAAGACGTCCCTCGAGATGTGTGCTGATGTGGGACCGAGGTGGAGATTGATGTGGTAAGTCTATTTTAACTTCAGTATAGCTTATTTAGTGATTTTAATGTGGCTATGTTTGAATTTGAATTAAATGTAACATAAGTTTGCATTTTAAAGCAATAGCCATTTGATATGCATCAAGACACATGTTGGCACATCTAGATGCCAATCAAGTCACACATTGTTTTTAGTTGACATGAATTAGTGTAGGTTAGTGGAAAATATGTCAACATGCGTGCCATAGGATATGTCTCCGATATGTGTGTAATTAGATCAATGGCTATTATTCACCATATCCATTCATAAATAAAGTTAGACATCAAGACATGCAAATCAAAATTTCAAAAAAGCTTAAGAAGGAAGAAAGCTTGCTTTGGAGGATTTATGAAGAAGTGAATTAGGAGAAAATCAAGTGTTGATTTGTGAAGAAGATCAAGTAGGTGGAGTGTGCATCAACTAGGTACACATCTCTCTATTTCAAGTTGAAATCAATTTTGCTTTTTAGCCAATTTCAGAGAGTAGATAGTTATGTCTTTGTAATTGGTTTATATATTTGGATTCCTCATTTCAATTTGATAATCCAGCTATTAAGAAGTTCTTAATTTGGTTTTGAAATCAAAAGGATATGAATTTCTCGAAATTGTAAGACCAAAAACCGAAATTTGCATGTTCTATTATGAACTAGCCTATGTAATTTAGTCATAACTTGTTCATTTTAAATCGAAATGAACCTAATCTGGTGGCATTTGAAAGCTAACTCAAAGGAAAACAACTTTGTCTAGCTGGAGATTTTGTAATTCAAATGTTTTCATGTCCAAAACTGTTCTGCAAATAGGTGATGAAATGTAGTGCAAGATTTTTGAAACTAAGCTTTTAAAAGGCATAACTCTTTAACTACTCATCCAAATGAGTTGATCTTTTAGTGTGTTGTTATTTGGATGCCATATGCATTGTGACAAAAAATAACGAATTTTGAAACTATAGATTGGGAGAAATGAATTTTCTAAATCTACTAGTCAGATTATGTCCCATTTTGAGCTGTTTTTAGTAAATTTGTGATATCTCTTTCATTTTACATCGGAATTACACAAACTAAACCTTTTTGGAAAGCTAAGATAGAGACCAAAAAAGTTCGTTGGAGGGAATATTTTGAGATTTGGACAATTTCATGCCTCAAATTGCGCTGCAATACAAGACTAAATTTTAATGTTGTTTAGCCTGAAGGGGTTTTTTTAGGTTAAGGTTCCTAAATCCATTTCATCTAAGCAAAACCAAATTTATTTGGATTAATTGGATATCAGGAACCTAGGGTAGAGTTTCAAGGGTTCGGATATGAGATTTGGGGTATTGGGAGGCCGATAAATCTAGAACTTTACATTGATTGATGTGAGGATTAGAATATATGACACCACGCCCACCTTTAGTGGTTAAAGGCTTCATGACGTAGGTCACAGCCATCCAGATCTAGATCATAACTATTTAGCCTTGTGTCGCTTTCACTTGTTTAACTCGTGGTATTTCTTAGCATAATTGTGGGACTTGTTTTTCTTTATTTAACTTATGCTTATATAAACCATTTAGTTTGATTTGGAAATATTAATGAATTTGTAATGGGGATTATCTTTTTACTTTTTGTACTCACCGTCCTTTTTATGAAAGTGGGTGCAAAGCCGTCGACTGAGCGGGATGGGTAAGGAGAAAATTGGCGACTACCTCTCGAGCTAGCGACATATCTCTCGTTTCGACATTATATAGGTTTTGGATATTTGATGTATTACACGCTTATGTTTTTATATGTTTTGGGGTTGTATATTGGGATGAATGTTTAGCTCCCGACTTATGATGACTATCGCCTTTGTTTATATTTGTCACTTTACTATATATGCATGTGATCATTGTTTCTGGTTTCCACACATTTAGGATTTATAAAAATTGCTTCCGCATAATATGTTAAGACTTCTGCTAAAATTTTAAAACTATTAATAAGTTTCATTTTAATTAACTCTGAGATTGAATTGTAAAGTGACATATGTTTTACTTATCCTGAACATAAGTATAGAGAAGATTTGGATAAAAAGGCTGACTAATACATATTTAAGTCCTATGGGGTTAGGATTTGGGCTTACTTACGAGATTAAGCCGGGTGGTGCCCCGAATTAAGGAAGGTCCCCTCACAGTTGGTATCAGAGCTAATTTCTCAATAAGTATACCACCAATTTGAATAAAACACAAATCTTAGATGTGCAAACCAGATGATCCTTGCCTAGAAACCATTAGTTGGGAAGTGAGCGAAAGTGAGCTGGGGATTTACAATATGTACATGTTAGTTTCTATATGTATATATAAGTGTTATCTACGTAGTTGCTGGTGTCACGAATGTCATCAACTTGTAGAGCACGATGGCAGATCGAAGCAAGATTGAAGATTGCAACGCTCCCAGGTGGTGCACACTCTTCCAATCATGACAACACCATTAGTAGAGACAGTATCGTCCCCACGCCTACATCTTTCGGCATATTAGTCAAGGTCCAACTTGTGAAGGACTTCGTTAGACTCAAGCTAGCTTACACAGATGGAGTGAGGAACTTTAAGAAGATTGAGAAGTGGGTGTTATCCCGAGAGAAGAGGCGCATGATGTCGAAGATTAAGGATGGGGTTTACCCTAATAGTTTTATCGAGAGATGTCCAGTCGAGATACGTGGGGTAGAGTTATTTGCTGACTTCAGAGTCCTCGTGTTCTTAAAGTTTAACACGATCTTAGGGATTCGGCTATCAGCATACCACCCTCGTATCGACTGTTTCAGTAAGACAATGATATTTAAGATCCCAAGGTGTCTAATATTCACCTATATATGTAGTTCAGTGAGGACAGTAGGCACGAGAGATCGACCTGCGACTGGAGAGGAAATAGAGTCATTGATTACACTATACATAGTATCAGAGAGTCGGAGACCTAAGCTTGAGGATACACCGGTTGTTAGGGAGTTTCCATATGTGTTTCCTGAGGATACACCCGGTCTAACACCATGGTGAGAGGTTGATTTTTTATTATTGAGTTTGTATGAGGCACGAAATCGATTTCCATACCACAATACCACATGGCACCAAGAGAGTTAGGGGAGTTGAAGACTCGAAACTTCAAGACTTGGGATATAAGGGATTCATCACACCCTCTATGTTGCCATGGGGAACACCCGTCCTTTTTGTGAAAAAGAAGGACAATACTTTGATACTTTTTATTGACTATTGGCAGTTGAACAAAGTCACAATCAGGAACAAGTATCCACTACCAATGATTAATGATCTGTTTGATCAGCCGAGAGGAGCACAATTTTTCTCCAAAATAGATCTACGATCAGGGTATCATCAGCTTAGAATCAGGGACGAGGATAGGTCCAAGACAGCTTTTAGCACAAGATAAGGACACTTTCAGTTCACGGTCACGCCATTTGGACTGACCAATGCCCCTGCAGTGTTCATGGATTTGATGCTTTGAGTGTTTAGACCGTTTCTTGACAGTTTCGTGATAGTCTTCATCGATGATGTACTGATTATTCGAGGACCAAAGAGGATCACGAGCAGCACCTCAGGGAGACATTGCAGACTTTGAGAGAGCACATACTATATGCCATGTTCAACAAATATGAATTTTAGCTTTCAAATGTCAAGTTTCTGGGCATGTTGTTAGAAAGCAAATAGGGATATCAGCTGGATCCAAATTAAGATTTAGGCATTTATCGATTGACCGGTTGGGGTGGCAAAATGTGTCCACCCATTTGTCCGGACCCGCTTTAAACGGTTCGGTCATATTTTTTTTTCAAAATTAATACGGGTCCGACATGTTTTTTTGTCCGCTTTAAAAAACGAGTCCGGGTCCGGACAATATTTTTTAAAAAATGGGTACCCGTTTAGCGATTAATTTAAATAATATTTATTTATTTATAGAAGTATTTTGAAACATTCATGATGTTTGAATTGTAATTTCACTAATGATAATGTTATTTTTATATGGAAACTTGTAAGACTTGAATTTTGAATTTATAACATTTCTTGTTTCTAGTAATGGAATGCATGACGACATAAAAATCATGTATTTTTGTTAATAATTAGGTGAAAAAACTTATTTTATTAAAAAAGGGGTATGGACAAAAAACGGGCTTGTATGTTTTATAAACATAGGGTCCGACAAAAAAAAAGTGTCCGTTTCAAAACACGGCAGTCCGGACACTATTTTTAGTCATTATTAAGGGGGTGTTTGGACCGTACCCGTCCAAACCCATTTTTTTGCCACCCTTATTGGCCGGCACCGACATTAGTAAAAAAAATTATGAGTTTTCTTGGTTTGGTAGGGTTGTATCACCGATTTGTGAAGGATTTCTCAAAGATCGCTTTACCAACTACTAGGTTGATCTAGAAGGACGTAAGATTTGATTGGTCTGAGGAATGCAAGGATGCATTTTCTCAGCTGAAGAGGTTGTTGAATACTGTGCCAATGTTAGCATTGGTAGAGGCTGGACAGGGATTCTTGGTGTACACATATGTTTCTCATACGGGTCTGGGATGTGTGTTGACACAAGGTAGTAGTAATGTAGCTTACGCCTCCAAATAATTGAAGGTAGATGAGAAGAGTTACCCCACACATGATTTTGAGTTGGCAGTAGTAGTGTTTGCACTGAAGATATGGAGACATTATTTGTATGGAAAGAAACTCACACTCTTTACTGATCACAAGTTCTGAAGTATCTCTTCACACTTAAGGAGCTGAATATGAGACAGTGCAGGTGGTTAGAGTTTCTGAAAGATTATGACTTTTATATGAAGTATCATCTAGGAAAGCTTATGTAGTCGCAGATGCGCTGAGTAGGATACCGGATAGAGATGTTGGGATTTGCGCACATATGAGAGCACAGACTGTGTTTACATAGAGAATGTCAGAGGGTCTGAGGATCGACAGGTTGTACCCGAGGTTTAGTAAGTTGGTGCAGAGTGCTGATTGTGTTGACTGGATGGAGACGTCTGATCAATGTATGAGATTTAGAGATAGATTATGGATACCATCGATCGAGCTAAGAGATGAGATTCTTCGAGAGTCGATCAGGGAATAAGAAGAAGATGGAGTTCATTTAATTGAAACAAGGAGCTATGTCTATAAGAGAGTATGAGAGGAGGTTCTACGAGTTGAGTGAATTTGGGAGATGGAAGAATTGGAGGAGAATAAGATTGATTTGTTTCTTGGTGGGCTAAACTATGAGATTAGAGTTGTGGTTTCCTCTCATCCTCACACTAGCTATGCATTTAGCCCTTCAATTTAGCCCTTCAACTCGCTATGAGAACACCATATGGATTAAGTCATAGGTGTTACTCATGATATGTATATCATTTAGCCCTTCAATTTGAGAATACCATAGACTTCAATATTAGGAGCATGGAAATTTGACACGTTCAAACGTTATCTTTAACCGGACGATTATAAAGATTGTGATTGGTTACCATGTGAATAATATGTGAAGGTGTGTAATCAAGATGATGTTTATCCCTCTCATATAGAGAGAAATATCAGTGGATCCCTCGATATGTTAGACTATTAAATGGCCAAGTCCAAGTAAATTGATATGATCAATATCACTTGGATGTTTTCAGTCTACCTAAAGATCGAGACTAGTACGATTGAACATCAAGGGCGATTTTTCAAATATCTAATCAAAGGATATTGCATGACAAAAGGATACGATATATGTTTTTCATTAGGTTGTATTGACTTTGATATTTATGCTACTTGGGTAGTCAAAATGCATTTCTAGAGACCGCTTATGACTTCTGTACCAAAATTGTTTTGGTCGCACACAAAGAATGGCTTTGCTCAATTTTAATTGGTCCAGAGTAGTGAATTTTATGTGATAAAAATCATGAAATAAAAGCCCATATGATTTGTTATATGATAACTTATTAATAGGGGCGTATGTGTAATTTGCTTAAAGTGCTAAATACAATAGTTGTATTACGAATAGGATTTTAAGCGAGGCTTATCTACACATATAAATAGAGGTTGAAACCCTAAAACGAAAGAAGATTTTCATTTTTGTAAATTTTGAGTTCTCTGGATTTTGGGAGAGAAAAATAACGTTTTCCATCTCTCTTGGGGCTGACACTCCAAATAGTAGTCACTGTTCGTGTGTGGATTTCTGATAGAGAACGCGCACTTGAATGTCTTGGAAATCAAACAATCAGATAAGAAAATCAAGGATTAAGGTATGGTTTACTTTTGTAAATCTAGTTTAATGGAACTTATTTATGATCGTGTTGGAGTTTTGTTAAAAATTATTTAGAATTCTCCTCTGCGTATGAACCCCAAAACCCAACAGTTTTATATAGTCTATGCTAGTGTTTTCCAAGAATTTCCATGTACATCCTTTTCAATGTTAGCCTTGTCAAACCCCATTATAACCTAAATAAAAGACATTTTTTGACTCTTGCATGTGTTAAGTCTTCATTATTGGAGAGTGTGAGTTGTAGTCTCGCCTATGGGAGTCCTTGCATTTTTAATGCCTAATAAAGAGATTATAAACTTGCGGCTTCAGTGTATAGGCTAATAAAAATCATGATTAATTGATATCCCATGCTTTTTACCTTTTTTTAGTTCTAAAAGCGTGATATTAGATGAGGTCGGGCCTAAGTTCTTGACAACTTATAGTCTCCCAAGTCTCTTGAGTTTCGTATTGATTTGGTATTTAGTAAACCTAAAGGATTCATGCTTTTGTTAAAATTTCGGCTTACGATCATTTAGATCATATTTTGTTGTCTTTTAATAAAGGTTCATGTGTTTATATTTTCATTGTGAGTCATTAGGAACACATAGGAGTCTAGTTGCATTTGTTATTTAGAATCTAGTTAAATAAATCATTTTGCATTAAAAGTCTAGTCGCATTAGTTATAGTCTTATATGATAATCATTTACTCGAGATGAGCAAAACAATAAGTTTGAAGTATTTGTTAAGTCTATTTTGTAACCCATTTTAGTGTGTATTTACATTATTTTAATTCACGAAAGTCTCTAATTTTCATTAATAAATACTTGTTATTGTTTATTTTGTATTTTAGGCTATGTTTGATTAATAAAATATAATTGGGGTTCTTTTCAAGCACTTTTGATGATCCGCCTTGTAAAGCTTGCTTTCACACATCTCAAGACAGTTGTGTGGGTCCCACATTGAGTTAGGATGGTGGTTGGTTGATGCGCAAGTGTGTTCGAGTACCTAAAGTTGAAGAATGAAAATACAGCTAACGCACAAGTGAATTCAAGGTGTATCAGTAGCTATAAGATAGACCTTGAGATACATTTCATGCAGATTTGAAGCTTGATGAAGCATGCAGAGAGACAAAGCACGACACACTTAGTTCACTTACGAGTCCAAGAGCCACATAGATTGTCCTCGTGATGCGAGCCAAAAGTGGGAAGAAGAAGAATTTAAAAAATGGAATTCGGTCAAGCCATCACTGTATGCCTCAACTGATGTGCTGCCTTTGGACATGCCTCGACTCACGCATCACTATCCTCTCCAGCAGCCACGCCCTGATAGATTGTCCTAGGCGCATGAGTCGAAACCCTCCTCATGATGACGCTCTCATGCGTCTCCCACAGCCTCTCAATCTGCCTCGAGCCATGAGTCATTCTCATCTCCAACAACCAAAGCCATAGATGCTTTTAGGAGGACTCGTCAGCAACCCATACACAAGCCAGCTCTCTCTACATCATCGTGCGACTTTGGTTCACTTGGACGATCCTCGAATGAAGCAACAAGCTCCCCCTAGCGATCAATAGCCTCAGATAGTTGTTGGTGCACGTGTTATTCATCAACTCACTTAAACAAGTTAGTCTAGGCTAAATTGAGCGCGCTTCGTGACTTGTTTTTATAGGGCTAGTGGTTTCAAGATTCTTAATGTGGCAAATGTGTCAAATTCAATGGTTGCTCTACCTATGGTTATACATTAGTTAGAGACTCCTTTACCAAAATTTGGAAATCGACGAGTGTTAGGAGCTCTCTGAAGCTCTATAGCTAGTTTATTGGAACTAAAACAAAGAATTCTATGTAGAATCGATGACCAAATCCTTGATGTTGAGTTAAACTTGATTTTCCCATCTTAGGAATTTACATAACTTGTCTCACGTTACTTTCATGCAATTAGATTAGTTATTTCATCTTTCCATTGTCATTGTAGTTAGTTTAGAGGGCCACTAAGGGCACCCCGCCATTTGATGAAGGCACCCTGTTATTGAGGGCACTAAGCACTTTACCAAGGGCACCCGAAAATAGGCCAAAAATTCCCAAAATACCCCTTGTTCAAAATAGAGGCACCCCACCACCCCCACCACCGAACTCTTGAGCAACCACGAAATCGTTGATACCGGCCATTGCGAGGAATCCCGAAAATCGTTTTCGTTCGTTCGTCTCCGTGTTTCGGCTCCGTTGTAGGAGGTTTTTCCGGTTGAAGGCTCGGGTTGTTGGGTGGATATCGTCTCCAAATTATGGCTCGGTTGAAGTTCGTCGTACACACACTCAAGGCGCGAAATCGATCGTTTGAAGGTACGTTGATAGTCTAATTAAGTTACATTTGGTAGAGTAGTTGTAATGTTTGTATGGCGGTGTATTGAATGGTTCCATTATTGGAAATTCGTGGTTCTCGCCACACAGCCGAGAGTGTTTTTTTGTGTCTCGCCAAGCATGGCCGAGACAGATGGTAAATATTTGGGAACTCGTCGTTCTCGGCCGGGCGGCCGGAAGAGTTCACACGGTCTCGATTACGAATGGCGAGCTTAATTGTGTTATCTCGGTCGAGACATCACGAGAGTAACATTTAGTGTTAGTTAGTGTTGTGCCGGTGGTGTACAACCGAGAATGTACTCTATCTCTCGGTTGTACATTGCCGAGACGGTTAGAGTCGACGCGGTCTGCACACGACGAGAGTAAGGTGAATTGAATAGGTTATGCCATGTCGGTGGTGTACAACCGAGAACGTTGCATTTCTCTCGGTTGTACATTGTCGAGACTGTGTTTCCACTTTCGGTAAGGAGTGAACGAAATTATGTCGTATGTTTTGAACCTGCTTGATCGAGACAACATAAATGGATGATTTTGAACTTTTTTTTCTAGAAATGTACTTTTGGTTCTGTTCCAGGCGCTTAAATGTTGTAGTGTTTTCAGGTATGGCTCGTTCGAAAGCACCGGTGACAAGGGAGGAGGTTGATGTTGAGGTGTCGAGGGCTAACCGGGGCGAGGAGGCCGGAGACCCCCGACGCATCTTATCGGAAAGAGAAAGAGCAAGAGAAGGTGGATTTGAAGGGAAAGGGTAAGATTGGTGGAGGACGTGCGAAGAAATTAGAATTGCACGATGAGGGGTCCAACATTGACGCGCAGCGACACTCAGATCTTGTCGTTGCCCGAGGCGAAGACGAGGCGCATGCCTCTGAGTCATCTGACTCTAGCAGTAGTGACTCATCAGCATCGGCGGACACCCATAGTAGTGATCGTAATGTGGGTGGGAGTACTAGTGGTGGAGGTGCCCAGAATGAGGGAGAGTCACATGGGCAGGGGGAAATGTGTGCTCCTTTCCCCGGTGGTCCCGAAGATGGATCGTTGTTGAAGAGCTTTAAAGATCATGTCGCCTTAGCGATATGGAGCAATGAGGTACATACATTTCTCCGTTTATGGTCATTGGTGTAGTTTAAAATTTGGGGTGTTCAATTAGTTGACGGAATGTTTTTTGTTGTTGCGGGATCGGCCGACACTCAAGTGTATCAATCACGGTGCTCGGATCAAGAATGGGACTTACGATCCTGCCACCCCACACCGCGGGCCTTCGAGAGGATTATTCAGCGGTCAGGGTTGAATACGCTGATAGACTGCTCATACCGCAAGGCCAACAAAGAGGTTATCTCTGCCTTTGTCTAGCGGTGGCAGCCAGAGACGAACACATTTCACTTACCATTCGGTGAAATGTCGATCTCCTTGGAGGATGTGAGCATGCTGCTGAAGATTCCTGTCACGGGCAAGGTGGTGGCAGTTGAGAACTTTGCGAGGTACACCGACGAATCTCGCTCGAATGCAATTAAGTTGGTGTCGAAACAACTTGGTGTTAGCATTGAAGATGCCGAGGAGGAAGTGAACATCGCAAGGGGCTCACCGTCCGAAAATGTTGGTTGAAGAGTCGATGGTGCCCCAAAGCTAGTGCGAGGAACACAACTTATCATCCCGTAGAATGCACACCGAGCGTACTTGTTGTATCCTACTATCTTGCACCCTATTTGCGGATAAGAGTGGATCTCGGGTATCTATCGCGTTGTTAAAGCTTCTCAGAAGATCTGGACGACGTGGGAAAGTACGCATGAGGTGCAGCTGCATTAGCATACTTATACCGACACTTGGGCTCGGCCACCAGAGTACAAGTTTCTCAAATTTCCGGATACCTCACATTACTTCAGGTTTTATACTAAATCGACCTGAATTATTGCCTTTGTGATTACTATTCAGTTCCTCTCTAACTAGCGTTGTATCTATTCGCAGGGATGGGTGTACGAGCATTTCAAGCTTGGGCTCGCCACACCAAATGCAAAATACATGGACTACGTGCAACCTCGTGTCTGCAGATGGGTTCAAAGGCACGAGACCGTGATGAGTCAAGACAAGGTTGGGTCCATTAGGCGAACATTGGACGGGTTGCGCCCAAGTGAGGTGAGACTCTACTCCATTGTTGAAATTGAATCAGTTGAGAACTTACGTTAAGGGTTTTTAATTATGTTTGTATACGTTTCATTAGGTTACTTGGGACCCATATGTTAATCACCGGGAGAATGGCGTTGTGCACGCGATGGCCTTCTACAGTGGCACACTGAAGTACATGGATGTGGTGGAGCCCTACCATCCGGAGAGGATTCTGAGGCATTTTGGGCACGTGCAATCTATACCGGATCCTCCTCCGTCTGGCCATTGGAAGCACATAGAGGGCCTTCAAAGACTAAAATACTCGGTGAAGTATGGTTTCCAAGCAAACAATTGGGAACGTTGGCTCAACCATTTGTTGGCCCCAAGTGCGCGGTGAGAAGGCGAGTTCTAGTTTCGGCTACACCGGACTATCTACCTTGGTTCTGAAAGTCTCTCACCCATTGCTCACCAACCCGAGGTACTTCGATGACGACGCGGTTGCGACGACTATCGCGGACAATGAGATACTTGAGGTATTGATCGTGGTTTAAGTATTAGGTAGATGTGTTAGAAAAACCTTTATTTCAATTGCCGATATGTGTTCTATTAACGGATTTAAATTTCTTGTGATCGCGTAATAGGAGGCGTTGGACGCGGCGTTAAGGTGGAAATTATTGCCGCCGGAGTTGTGTACATTGGAGTCTGCAAGGCAAATGGCAAGTGACGTCGTCAATTTCCTTTCGGGGTGGAGCTTCGGTCAACAACCTCTACTACGACACCACCACCGCTACCGGCGCCACCGACACATCGGTTCCTACCGAAACGCGGCGTAGACGGTCCCAAACGATAGCACTTCTACGCACTCCACCCCGCTAATGTACCGCACGGGTCGGGTTGCCGCTCGTCCCCAAAGAGGTTGCATGGCAAGGAATACCAACGAAGGAATGTCAAGAAGCCAAAGGAATGAAGCCACATGGACATCGACATTGCTATTGTTGGCTCCGTTTTTCCTTCTATTGATGAACAATTAATTCATTGTTTTGTTGAATTGGGCTTGAACCGTTGCTATATGTGGCATGAAACTTGAGAGAATGATGGAATATTTGGCACTTTTTTCACCGTTATCTTTGGTGTTGTCAAACTATAATTGTTATGTTTGCGGTTTCACTTGTTTACGTTGGAATATATGGCGCTTTCATTGTTTTCATTTTTGGCGGTTTCAAAGTTTTCAAGGTTGTTGCACTTGCTTCATCGGTTGTCATCAATTTTCATTGTCATTGTGTAAATTATGTTTGTAATGTTTGTGCATGTGAAATCGTAGTGTTGAGGTAGTAAACTATGTTTGTAATGTTCGTGCATGTGAAATGTGGAAAATGTGCCATAAAATTGGTGTCGGTCGTTCAGACCGAAACAAAGATACTTGGTCTCGAAATGTTGGGGCCGAGACTCCTTCACACGTCTCGGTCATGTCCCGCCGAGACCTTAAGTTTAATAATGTAGTCCCCGAAACCGAGACTAATTTCGGCTTTAACTAAAGAGAGTTTACATGGTTTTCGGTAAGAGAAACCGAGATTCGTCGTTTTATTTCGGTTGGGACATGCCGAGAGTGTTGTCGACCCAAAAATAGAGTACATTCGGCTTTGTCACACCGCTTATATGTAATTCTCGGTATTGGTGTACCGAGAATGGTCCTTTTATTTTGGTTGATGTCACCAGAGTTATGCTTAGGCGACGGACAAGCATGGCCGAGATGGGTAATTTGGGAGCAATAACCAACCAAAACCCAATTACAACATCGGTTTACAAAGGAAAACACCGTAACAACATCACCACCGACTACCATAACATTGTACACACATCACTCTACAAACCATAACATAGTACCAACATCATTATAGACATCATAAGATATTAACAACAATGCATGGAAATCAACTCACTTTATATTATAGACAACACCACTTTACATCACTTTTCATTGTCATAGTTAATAATATTTACAAAAATCGGTGGTTCGGCAAACATGAATGTCATACTATGGAGAATCTAAATCTACCACGGATAGAGCTCATTCTTCCGGAAGGTACGACCGCCACGATTTCACGAATGACAATTCCATCACGCCATCCTTTAGCGCACTCCTCAACATATCGTTCCCACGCGGGATATAAGGATGGCAGCGGTGCATTAACGGTCAACTTCACCTCAAAGTTAGAAGTACAAAATATCACAGACCGTCACATACATGCAAATGATAAGGATGAGAAAAAACCAATTCACAAAAAAATCTACACACTTACCATAACCCAATGGATATTCCTTTCATTAACCATGGCAATGATAAGTCTGCTTTGTATCGACGCCGGTGGAGCACTACGTAAAGGAAGAAACGTCGAGGCACCGCCATGCGAGAGGTTGACTAGAATGACATTAAAGGCCGTTGATATTAGAAATCCCATGTCCGGAAGTGTCAACCATTCTTCGAATGAGGCACTAACATGATTATCTCGGACAATGCACGGCGCCTTGACATTTTCGTAACTCGTTCCAAGCGATTCACGCCAAAGGCTTTCGTACCCGATTAACTCATCAAACATTCTTGTACGAACTTTCCTCCAACCGTCTACATCGGAAAGACCTAGCCCGGAGGCAACACACCGATATCCACAATTTCCATCGCCTATCACATCGATAGTGCTGTCAACAAATGGCAACCAAGACGGTTCTATGCAATGAGAGTAAGGCACGTTAGATGCACTTTGGGTGCGTCGACTTGTACGACGCATTTTAGGACCAACTTTACTTTTTTTCTTCCTCGACCTAGAAGCCTCTTCCGCTGATAGAACGTACTCGAATCCGCTAGGCAATCTTGTCGTGGAAAATTCGGCTTCATCGTGTTTTCTCTTTGCAGACCCCGGTGTCCTTCCCTTTGTCTTTATCTTCGTAGGTGGCACCACTCCCGGTGTGGATGAAGGTCGACTAATCTCCCTGAGTTGCTGAATAATCCTGATGCGATCGTCATCTTCAGTGCAAGCATGGAACTTTTGCATGACTCTTTCAATCTCATCGTGCACATTGTACCCAGACGGATCCACTGATTCTCAGGTATCATACTCAACTTTCGCCAGTACACATGAATGTCGTCGAGAGGGATGGGTGTCCCAGCAAATTTATGGAAATTTAGCTCATGGGCACAAGGAAGGCGTGTGTGGTACGTATCTCGCAACCACAACGAGTTGAGTCGTGTCCAACGTCCTCCCCACGTTCCAATTCTTCTCGAATTAACTTAAGCTCCCGTTGAGAGACATAACCACGCAATCGGCGATATAACTCATCAATACAATCATGTTGGACCACATTCAAACTGAGCTCAAATGAAGCCTTGATGTTGTTGTGTTGAATCCTAAGGATGCCATCAACCACATTCCACAAAGTCTCAAAGTTTGCATGACTGTTGCCAAGATGTAGCTTCAGAGTGGAATGCGCAGACTCCACCCTCTGTGTTGTTGTTTCCCCAAAATGCATGATTCGATTTGTCCAAGCCGGTACGAATTTCTCCTTGTATGTCTTTATCCATGTGTTCTCCAAGTAATCAAGAAGACCCTTAACATTCCCGAACTCAGAACGCAAGTCATTCATCCTAACTTCAAATAAGGCCTCGCACTTAGCATACATGAAACTCGTCCACCTATCCATGAAACGAGCGAAGCCTTCGTTTTCTCCAAACATCTTCTTAGTCTTGGCCAATACTACTTTGTTGATGTGCCAAGAGCAAAGAATGTGAGACGATGATGGCAATACTACATTGATGACACTAATAAGGCCTAAGTCCCGATCCGTCACAAGCACGTCAGGTTTAGGCCACCCATCCAGTATGGATCTCAATTTCTCAAGTGCCCAAACAAAATTTGCATGACTCTCTGATGATATGAAAGCAAACCCAACGGAGAACGTCAAATGCGTAGAAGTGATGCCAACAATCTCCAATAACGGCATTCGATACCTATTTGTTTTGTACGTGCAATCCATCAAAATTACCGAAGGAAAACACCTTAGAAACTTGATTGAATCGGGATGTGCCCAAAATAAATCGGTGACGACATTCGTATCGGGATGCTTCCCGTGACACGACATCCACTTATTCTTCTCCAATATGTGCAACGATTGTTGCATTTGAGTCCTCCCACCCGCATCCTCAATTCGACTTTCTCGTCTTGCATTATATATTGTCCGCATTGTCGATACGTTTGTAACATCTCTTTGCTTCAACGTATTGAGGGTGTCTCTTGGCTTCACATTACCCTTTGTCATCTACACAACAACCACCTGCTCCCCTTATCCAATCTTCCAAAGCATATGAGTGGCCGTCCAAGTTTTTCGCGGGCTCGTGATTGTGCCTCCCACATATATGACGATTACGTACCACAAAGAGTCGGCATTTTCCTTGATGTTAATAAGGAAAGGGCATCCACATTTTTTCGTACCAGTTTGAGTCCTCCCCTTTTCTCTTCTTCTTCATTTCTTGGTTTCGAAGAAATTTTGGCCGCTTTCCCTTCCCAACTCTTTGAGACATTCCCCTATAAGTTCCAGGACCTCTCGCACGCAAGTTTCACCCTTCCTCTGCGCTTAATGCCCCCGACATCGTAGTGCTTCGTCACTAAAACAAACATGTTCTCCCGCCTATCATTTGAAGCCATGAAAATGCCGCTTCTCTAGAGGGAATGGCCTACAAGGTGTAAACGTATCCTTGTAGTCTTGAAATAAAGTAGAGGCCGGCATTACCTCGCAATACAAACATTGTAACATTATGATCAACCGAAATGCACAGTTAATTCACCGAAAAACCCCCAAAAACCACGTTTTCGATTGTACAGATCCGCGAATATATGCATAGTGTCGGTTATGTCCAACCGAGACCTAAAGCATTGTCTCGGTCGATCCATACCGAGATTATGCCTTCGTTAGGTTCACAGCATGACGTGAACTACGACGAAGTCTCGGTTGATGTGGACCGAGATGTTTCTACAACTCTCGGTCCTGCGAGGCCGAGACATTCGCGCCCGTGCAAAAATCGACTTAAAATTTGAGAAACCGCATATATAACACATTAAATTTTAAAAATTACCTCTTGTTCTATCTCCTCTTGCACCAATGCAGTACAATCTTCCATTTTATAGTGCAAACAAACTCGGATTGCTCGAATTTACCAAGCCCTACGTTGACAAATCAAACCATCATTTTTTTAGTTTTTGACCGAAATTACATTTCCTACAAAGCATCATTAGGTTGGCAAACTTTGTTACCTCGTTGTCGGATGATGTCAAGCCGCAACAATCGATACGCTCAGCAAACGCAATGTGGCTTTATGGTTCAGTTGTGAAGAAAATAGTGGTGGTGGGGTGCCCCAGTTTCATTTTCAAAATGGTTTTTGGGGTTTGAGTCAATATATATTAAGGGGCAAAATGGTCATTTCCATTTTAGCTGGGAGAATTACAAAATACTTGGGTGCCTTCATGAAACGGTGGGGTGCCCATAGCGGCCATCTTAGTTTATTGTTAGCTCTCTTGCATTTTATATTAGCTATTGTAGTTAGTTAGTTTCTTTCTCTCCTAAGACTCTTGTTTCTGACCAAAGTTAGACTACCAATCCCTCTGGATCGACACTAATGCTTGTCATAACTACAAACTAATTGTAGTTATAATTTGGCACAAAATAAATAATTAATTAATAAATTATTGGTACGCCTAGTGTGACGTGGGGGTCGAGAAATGAGTGTGCATGCCTTAGTGTGCTCGTTGGCGCGATCGATAAATTTATAGGCGTTAAAATACACATGCATATATATATTTATATATAATTGATATATCAATATATAAATAAACCTATAGTTTTATTTAATTAATCTGGACCATTAGATTGCCTCCATATGAGCGTAAGAGGAAAATATGTCTAGATGTGGATTACTTTAGTGACTAGTGTAACTTTAGGCTTGCATCTATTAAAACAGCCTCAAGATTGTGTGATTCCTATTTAAAGAAAAATCCATATCTATGAATCAAAATAACTCGAACTTATCACTTGTTTCATCAATCTCTTGAGGAGGAGAAGTAAGTGAGGGTTTGGTTTCTAGAAATCAAGGAATTGAAGGAGAGAGATCATCAACAACCAATAAAGAATTGTCACATCTGAATTAAGTGAGTTGTGATTGTTGTTTACGTCTTAAAGTTGTAGGTGTTGATGACGATGATGATGATGATTAATGGAATTCGTGAATTAGTGATGAAATTTAGTTAGTTATGGTTGTTACTGATGTGTATAGGTATAATACCTTATATGAGGACCACCCAGATATCTCGGGAAGATTTGGAAATGAATTTGGGATTGAAAATAGGTTGATGTGCTTTTCTCTCTTATGGTCACTCGATGGTTGAACGCACTCCCTATAGCAGGGGAAGCTCATCCCTCCATGATGATTAATGAATATAGAAGAGTGGAGTGCGCCTCCCATTCAAAAAACAACTATAATGTTTGAATGATGTTGTCACGACCCAAATCTCTAATTTGATTTTAATCTCTTAATCAGGATCAAATGACCCGTGATGTGGGACCCGCTTAGATATATGTGTTGTGACCGAGGCGAGATGGTCGAGATATGTGTTATATTTGTGGTGATATATGCCTAGTGTTATGTATGGTGTAGACTACTAAGTCACTCCTACTCATGTATAAGTGTCGAGACATGAGTGGAGATGTGCCTTGATATGCGTGCCAACGTGGGACCGAGGTAGGAAGTGGTATGGTAAGTTGGCATAAGATTATATATAGCTTTTATAGTGATTTTTACATGGCTATGGTTTTTTTTTTGTCAAATTGTACATGGCTATGGTTGATTATACACTTGATGAACCTAAGTTAGTAAGTTAAAACAATAGCCACTTGATTTTCATCGAGACACGTATTGACTCATCTCAACACCAACGGAGTTACATATTGGGTCACATAACATGAGTTAGTGGGACATGTGTTAATAGGTGTATCACTAGATGAGTCTCGAGACACGTGTGCATAATGAGATCAATGGTTATTAATCAACCATATCCACTAACTATATAAAGCTAGAATCAACTCATACAACCAAATCAACTTCATTTCATTTGCTTAATTGAGAAGGAAATTTGTTGTAGAGAAAGCGAGTCTTTGGAGAAAAAGAAGATCAAGCAAGAACAATGATTTGGTGAAGGAGAGATCAAGATAAACTAGTGTTCATCTAGTTGGGTAACTTCTCTACACCATAGACTTAGCTTAATTTAATGAATTCATGAATTTGATGATAGGTGTTGCTTGTTTTATGTTGTGGATAGTGTCTTGGAACTCCCAAGTATGAATGAGGGTCTTAGGGCATTGGCATCGCCTAAGTGTAGAGAAAACTCGAGTTCTAATTGTAGAGTTAGGTTTTATCAGCACATAAAGCACGCTAGGTAGGAATACTAGCGCGTTAACTTTGATTAGCACACTATAGAAGGCTTGGTAGCACGCTAATTTTATCATTAGCGCGCTAAGTGCTATGACAGCATACAAATTTGCAATTTATAAAAATTTCAAAAACACTATTAATGAGTCTAATACCCTAAGTAAAGGTCCAAACACACTCAAAAACCTATAATATGATATCGGGAACCCATGAAAGAGCTACGGGGATTAAAATACAAGTTTTGAGGTGTCGGGAGGCCGAAAAACATAGGAAATTGCGTGGATTGTAAGTGAACTTGTGGGACTCAGGGTTGTTGGCAAGTATACATCCCAAAGGGATGACATTTGGGATAATTATAAAGGCGTAAAGTGCAATTACGACCTTCACAGAGATGTAGAGCCGAGCTCCATGCTTATATAGTGGAACATGCATTGGGATAGGACTACCTACTGGTAGATCGGCTCAAGATCATTACTACTTAGCCTAGTGTCAATTTCATTTTGTTTAGCTAAATTATCTCTTTGTATGATTTACACCATAGTTGCTATCATTATTATGCTTTTTGATACTTATTGCATATTTGGGAATGTGAACAAATGTCTCTCAGTGTTACTTTCTACTTTTCTGTACTTACCATCCTTTTTATGACGGTGGGTGTAGATCCATCGAGTAGTAGGCCAAGCAAAGAGAAGATAACTACCTCTGAGCCAGTGGAGTGCTGCTACACCAGATTTTGTAGGTTTTTGTTGTTGATGTATTACTTTTATATGAATATCATATACTTTTGGGGTTGTATATTATGGGTTAAGTGAGTAGTACCTTTACCATACACATGATGTTATATATCGCCATTTCATTATATATGCATGTGATCTTTATTTCTTGGTTTTTCCACAATTGTTAGGCATCATGTTACAAGCTTCTGCTAATTAGTTAAGACTTTTGCTGAATAACTGCGACGGCCCACCCTCCCAAATCGGGTACTGCCTGACTTAATCTGTTATTAAGCCCTAAACCACACCATATAGAACTTAATAACGAATTAGTCAGTCTTTTTACTAATTTGCCTCGTCTACTATTTAGCATTTATTTTAAAAAAATATCAGAGTTAATTAAAAGATCGTTATCATTACCTTAATAATCAACATAAGATTTAATAAATTAGCGAAAGCCTTTATAAAATACCTACTTTGGAAACCAGGTAAACCAACAATCATATAAAACCATTTAAATTCATACATGAAATAGTAGGGAAGTCTATTCTCTCAACCCTTTATACAACCCAAAATTATACCAAAAAGACGTAAATAATATGTACACAAAATGATCACCTACAAAAGTAGCCGAAGTTGTCCTCTGATGCTCAACACTAATCCTTGATCTTCTCATTCCCTGATGCATACTCGAGGTATCTACACCCACCATCACAAACTAGACGGTGAGAACAAGAGTGTAGAAAGTAATACTAAGAGATATTTAACCACATTTCTAAACACAAAAGGATACAATTCACAAAATATATATTCTTTATACCACAATAATGATTGGCGCACAATTGCATTACCAAACAATATAACATCAATAAGCTACTCAAGTAAACCACCCATTTCAAATTCTGTACTTAGAACATTATCCAAGACATACCCAATTAATCACATTCACTTTGGGTTGTCACTGATTTAGATGTTCACATAAATTTAATCCTTATTCGATATGAAATACGACATGTCAACCTCATGTAATAGGTCAGTACACATAGTACATCGGTATTACCCTATTGGTCGCCGCTTAGTCATAGCCCTTTATTAGTTGATTAATACGGCTTATCAACCCCATGCAATAGTTCTATACACGCAGTACATCATTATTACCCTTTTGGTCACTGTTTAGTCATAAACCTTCATCTTATTAGTTATTCAACAAGGCTTATCAACCTCATGTATCAAATCAGTACACACAGTACATTAGTATTACCCTTTTGGTCACCGTTTAGTCATTGACCTTCCTCTTATTAGTTATTCAACACATCTTATCAACCTCATGTAATAGATCAGTACACAGTACATCAGGTTTACCCTTTTTTGTCACTATTTAGTCATTTCACCAATCCCATATAGTAGATATGTGACACTATCTAATTAGTATACCGACATCCTTGGGTCTCATACCCCAGTGAGCCGCGTACACCTCAAACCACATGATAACTTACATACACTTATTCTAATTTCGAAATCAACGTATAACAAGAAACAACATATCAATAACAACACCAACAATTTAGCACACATAGCACATAAACAAATATAATTTAACAACACACGTTAAGAAAGCGCACAAAGCATTGCGCAACAATATAAAAAACTATAAATAAACAACAACATCAAGGTATGAAATGGAGTAAAATATCTCAATCGGTTTACTTACAAACACGCCAATTTCATAGCTACTCCGGCCTCCCGAGCACCTCAAAACTTGTATCCGAACCGCCAAACTCTTCCCTAGGTTCCCGATATGATATTATAAGTTTTTGAGTGTGTTTAGAACCTTTACTTAGGGTATTGGATATGTTTAAAGTGTTTAAGTTAATTTTAGAAAATTCAGATTTTAGTCTTTGCTTGTCATAGCCCAAATAGCTAATTTTAGTTTAATTTGTCAATCGGGATCAAATGACCACTTGACATAAGACCGCATGATGAGATACGTGTCATTACTAAGGCTAGGTGGCCGAGGTAAATGTTATATTTGTGGTTATGTGTGCTAGTGTATTGTATATGTGTAGACTACTAAGTCATGCTTACGTGTTGATAGGTGTCGAGACGTAAGTAGGGACTTATCTCGATATGCGTGTTGGCGTGGGACCGAGGTAGAAAGTGATAAGGTAAGTTGGTGTAAGCTTTATGTTGGTTTTATAAGTGAATTAAATGGGCTATGGTTGATTTGGTATTCAAATACCAAAGTTAGTAAGTTAAAACATAAGCCTATGTGTTGGGAAATCTCGGAAATTATGATTGCGAGTTGGGTTATAACACATAACACGCTATGCGGGATAGGTAGCGCGTTATGTTGGTCATTAGCACGCTACAAACACACTCGGAACACAACATAAGAGTCAAATATGTTAAGTAAGGGTCCAAACACACTTAAAAACATATGATATGATGTCAGGAACTTAGGGAAGTATTTCAGAGATTCAAATACGAGTTTCAAGGCATTAGGAGGCCGGAGTATCATAGGAAATTGCGTGGTATGTAAGTAAACCGATTGAGAGATTTCTTTACATTTCATTCCTATTCATATGTTCATTTCCAATCATTTGGACCAAATTGCCTTAAATACTTCATGTGTCATGACTTGTTGTTCATTCTCATTACATGAGGTTGTTTCATGGCATAGTTTGTTGATAAAATGATTTCATTGACTCCAATTCATGTGCAATGTCATTATTGACTGTTATTACTGGTGGTCAGTGAAATAGCATGCTATTAGGTAGTTTCTATATAGTGTTGTGAATTTATATCCTTTGTGCATCAGTTATGCAATTGTACTTGCTGGATTCCAATACCGTGTTGTTCTTTGAATATGAAAGTGGTTCTTGTATCTAGGGTCATTTTATGATAGAAATCTGTATGACATACGGGGGTCACTAAACTTTCCAGGGTGATCGGGATTTCTCCACTATCTTACGCAACACACAGGGTATGGGACTCAAGGTTGTTGGCAAGCATAACTTGGGTGACTTCACGAATTGTAAGACTTGGGGTTGTTGGCAAGTATACATCCCAGTGGTCGACAATTGGGATAATTATAAAAGGTGTATTGTACCATGTTAGTACGACCTTCACGAGAGATGTAGAGCACACCTCCATCTTTATATAGTGGAAAGGCTGATGTGATGAAGATCACGGCCGACGCCGACCCTAGATTATTACTACTTAGCCAAGTGTCAGTTTCATTTGTTTAACTAAAGTATCTCTTTGCATGATATTCTTTCAGCATAGTTGTTATTATTATTATTATGCTTCTTGATACTTGTTGCAAATTAGGAATGTGAACAAATAAATCTCAGTATTTTTCTCTATTTTTAAGTACTCCCCCGTCTAGTTTGTGACGGTGGGTGTAGATCCATCGAGTAGCACACCAGTGCAAAGAGAAGATCGGCGACTACCTCTCTGAGCCGAGGAGAACCTTTGCTACACCAAATTTTATAGGTTTGATTTTTGATGTATTATTTTGATATGTATATGGTATACTTTTAGGGTTATATATTATGGGTTGAGTGAGTAGTACCTTGACCTGACACATGATGTTATATATCACCGTTTCATTATATATATGCATGTGATCTTTATTTCCTGGTTTTTCCACAAAGGTTAGGCTACATTTTTATAAGCTTCCGCTGCATAACTTTTAAGTTAGTTAATTTTAATTAACTCTGATTTATGAATTTACATAGGATAGGTATGTTTATATTTATTTGAAAAGTAATAAAAAAGTTGGTAAGTAATAAGATTGTTGAAAAGGCTGAGTGATTCCTTGTTAGGACATATATGGTGAGATTAAGGTTTAATAACGGGATTAGGCCGGGCGGTGCCCTAATTTGAGAGGTCGTCACAGCTGCCCAAGCACCTAGCGCGCTAATGTCTATGGTTAGCACACTAATGGCCTTATTAGCACGCTACCAAAATTACCTAGCGCGCTAATCAAAGTTAGTGCGCTAGTTTTCCTACCTAGCGTGCAATGTGCAGCAAAACTCATAATTTTGTAAACCGAATACCATGTTTTCTCTACACATAGGCCATGTTAATGCCTAAGGAAGCTCCATACACACTTCTAAAGTTCCTTGAGATCAACCACAACATAGAACAATAGCCCACAACATCCAATTCATGAATTCATTGATTTAAGCTAAATCTATGGTGTAGAGAAGTTACCTAACTTGAGGAACACTAACTTGACTCACACCACCTTCACCAACTCAAAGTTTCTGCTGGTCTTCTTCCTCCTCCAACAACTCCTCTCCAGCAAACTTAGCTTCTAAGGTTTTAAATGAAATGAATTAATTGCATGTGTTGATGTTCACTTTATATATGCATTAGATAAGGTTAAGTAATAGCCGTTGATCTTGAAGTGCATACGTATCCCGAGACCTATCTAATGGTTACAACCTAACATGTGTCCCACTAACTCATGCCAAATGAAACCAATAAGTGACCCAATTGGTCTTTAGATGTATCAATGCGTGTCTCGATAATCATCATATGGGTATTGTTTTAAGTTGCTTAACTTAGGTACACTTAATGTAAATTAACCTTAGCCACATTAATATTACTATATAAGCTATTTTAAGCCTAAATAAACTTACTTCATTACTCTCTACCCCGATCTCATATCGACACGCATCTCGAGGCATGTCCCACTCATGTCTCAACAACTATGTACAAGTAGGAGTGACTTAATAGTCTACACAAATACATCACACTAGGCATCCATCACATCGAATCTAACACATTCCTCGGTCCTTGCACTGAGTATTCATACCATGTACCCGCTCTCAGGCCACGTCTCAAATCAGTAACCCTGATTAGGGACTAATTTACTATTAGTAATTTTAGGGCCGTTGCAATTAATTTTAAGTAAATTTTAATTAACTTTGATTTATAAATTGACATAGGATAGATATATGTATATATTCATTTAAGAAAAAATTGGTAAGTAATAAGGTTTTAGAAATGCTTGACTAATTCCTTGTTAGGTCTTATATGGTAAGATTAGGGCTTAATAACGGGATTAGTTCGGGCGGTATCCTAATTAGAGAAGGTGTCGTCACAGATGTAGGTTAATTGTGAGGGTTTAGGGACTAGTCAAGTGGACCATAAACCTTGAGTATTGGACATATATTATAGCATCCCCTATCCCGATTAGGGCGATACTTGGCCTAAAACCATAATTAAGCCCATGTAACTTAGCCAGACTTAACTAGAGCCAGCATCCTCTCCGTTCAACCTGTATATGTATATCGAATAAACCAAATCAAAGTATACGTAGCGAAGAATTAAATTTTTTTCGAAATATATACAATATACGATAATATAAAGTTTATCAGAATCCATAAACCATAATTATTATAAACCTCCCAACCCTATTTATATACTTCAAAATATATCAAAAAATGTTTATAAATGCAAGAAGGCTCATTACATCTTAGAGAAGATACGAGACACCTAAATCTTCTCCTTTCACATTAACCATCAACATTCCATATAGTAATCAAGAGCATTATGCAATAACAATATGCACCAATGATAACTAACAAGAGTATGGAAAGCATATAAATTCAATACATTAATGGATGCAAATAAAATATTATGGGCTATTACACCGTGATCCCCATTTTATTTTATAAAACTATGGTTGATTACCCACCCAGGCGCCATTAATACGATTGCTAGATCAACATATTGGCCCATATGTTGTCTAGCCAATCCACTAATGCTCAATGATTCTATCCCAAACCCTCTAGTGTAAAAATGTAACCCACACAACCTATAAACTAAGTAGGAAGTTACATATATGCCTCCTATATTACTTGGTCTTAGTTCCAGGAACTTACTCTCGTGAATCACGATCAACATCATTTTCCATTTATTGAAAACCATCACGTGTACATAGTACCCCATTTCGATCCAACAACTATATGAGCTATATATACTAGAATAGCCAGGCAATATTGATGAATAAGTGAATTCGTGCTTGCTTCGGTCTAGTTTTTTATCTAAACTCATAACTTTCCGGGTCACTAAATCTTTCTCAAGTATCCAACACCTATCATAGACCATTGTAGTAAATATAGCTCCAATATACTTTATTTAAAACCATAGTCCGATCCTTAAGTCCCCTAGAAGTCCTCCAGAAATCATAGCTTTATTGCTGTTTTTTGGGGTGGGAGCGTGCTCCATCTGTGGGTAGGGCGCGCTCCATCAATTGTGTTCTTCACAATTAATGAAGAGAGCGCGCTCCTCTATTAGGTGGAGCGCCGCACCTTTGTCAAAAACAATAGCAGGGCAGGCGGCAGCCAGACAGCACTCTTCCACTACAAATCATCACAAATCATCAAAACAGTTGTATAAACTCCCCAAATCCATCTGGGAGAACCTCTAGTGAGGTAACAAACCATAATTAATCATCAAACAACATAATTAACAAAGATTCTAGCATCACTATCGAATTGAACTTTAACAAACACAAGAACAAATCATACGAAAGTGATGCTCAGTAGTTTTAAACTCGATTAAGATCCTCAATCACAACTAGTTCGACTCCCTGGATAACTTCTCTCAATTTGAAATCAAACCTAAAATCCTCGCCTCTCTGCTGATTAATTGAATGAAGTGAGTAAACATGAAGTTTAGTTTATATATTTATATATTCCTCAAGATATGCATCGCACTATCTCAAGATTGATGAAGTGGTTGATGTGTTAAAGTGACACTCCTTAAAATGACACTAAATTTAACATATCAAGCACTTGCGCTTCACTCGAGACGATCAAATGATCCATATATTTCAATTATTATTTTATTTTCTAATATATATTTATATATAACCTATATATATCTCGTGTATTTCTTCGCCAATAAATTCACCGAATATGCCTACGAGTGTATTCAAGCGTGCACATTCATGCCTCGACCTAAATCGCACTTGATGTCTTGATAATTCATTGTTTATTGAATATTTCCTCAATTATAGGCTTTTATATAATCCTTTATTATACTATAACCTATATATGATTTTATTTAACAATTCAAACAAACACCATTCATTATGCAAATGCACGCACATGCTAATCGAGGCATGCTCGACTCAACCATGAGCTTAACTCATGTTAATTAGGATTTGCATTAGTATAATCACCACTTAAGGTAACGAGTCATTACGGTCTTCCCAATTTAAAGCAATTTCATCCTCGAAATTAAAGTAAACATAAAGTTACCTATAGTCTCTAAGAGAAATGGAAATCGCTCCTTCATATAGGATTATCGCTCCCGAGTTAGTTCTTCGTCTATGTGAAATTGCCATTTCACCTTAACCAAAGGAGTCTCTTTCGTTCTCAGCCTCTGAATCTTCGGATCAAGTATCTGAATCGGCTGCTCATCGTAAGATATGTCTTCCCTAAGATCAAATTCGTTCCAATCAATTCTTGGAGTGAAATGAGTCTCCATCTTGCGAAACATAGACACATGGAAGACGTTATGAACTCAGACAAGTTTGAGGGAGGTAACTCTAACTTGTAAGCAACAGGACCAATCCTTTCTTGCACCCTGAACGACCCGATGTACCTTGGAGCTAGCTTACCTCGCTACCCAAATCTATATAACCCTTTCAAAGGTGAGACTTTCAACAGGACAAGATCGTCCTTTGAAAACTCCAAAAACCTATGATCTTTGTTAGCGTATCTCTTCTATCGGAGTTGTGTCGCTGTCAAATGCTAGTGAATCTGTTGTATTCTCTCTGTGTAGTTCTGAATCAACTCCGACCCCAATAAAACTATATCTCCAACCTCCCCAGCATGCCGGTAAATGACAAGGTCGACCATACAAAGCTTTAAAAGGAGCCATCCTAATGATAGCCTGATAGTTGTTATTATAAGAGAACTCACATAAAGGAATATATTTCTCCCAGTTACCGCCAAACACCTAGACATAAGCTCGAAGCATATTCTCTAGCACCAATATCAATCGCTTAGTTTATCCGTCAGTCTAAGGATGGTATGTAGTACTGAGGTTAAGAACAGTTCCCAACTGTCTCCGCAATTCACTCCACAACCTGGACGTGAATCTCATATATTTATCTGAAGTAATCGACACTTGAACCCCATGAAATCTCAAAGCCTCCCTCCCTTACGTACACTTCGCATAAATGGTCAAGAGGATCTCGGGTGGAAACTGGCAAGAAATGTAAAGACTTCGTCAACAAGTCAACTACAACCCAAACTGCATCGTGCTAATGCTGACTCAGAGGTAGACCTGAAACAAAAGCTAATTATATACGTTCCCATTTTCGTTCATGAATAGGCGCAAATGCAATAACCCTCCAGGTTTCCTATGTTCAGCTTTAACTTGCTGACATATCTCACATCTCTTTACAAATTCAGCAATGTCAGTCTTCGTCCCAGGGCACCAATAAACACGTTGTAATGGCCCAAAATTTACTAATAGTAAATTAGTCCCTAATCAGGGTAACTGATTTGTGACGTGGCACGAGAGCTGGTACACGATCCAAATACTCGATGCAAGGATCGAGAAATATGTTAGATTTGATGTGATTGATACCTAGTGTAATGTATATGTGTAGACCTATTAAGTCACTCCTACTTGTACATAGTTTATTTATGCTTAAAAGTAGCTTATATAGTAATATTATGGCTAAGGTTAATATACATTAAGTGTACCTAAATTAAGCAACTTAAAACAATAGGCATATGTTGATTCTTGAAACACGAGTTGACACATCTAAAGACAAATTAAGTTGAAATTGGTGTCACTTAGCATGAGATAGTGGATAGTTAGTAGGACACATGTTAGGTTGTAAACCATTAGATAAGCCTTAATATACGTGTGTACAACTAGATCAAAGGCTATTAATAAAACTTATCCATTTCATATATAAAGCATAGGATAAACACATGTAAACCAAACTTCATTTCATTTGAAACCTTATGAGCTAAGGAAGTTGCTAGAGAGAAGAAAGAAGATCAACAAGCTTAGGTGAAGGAAATCAAGTGTTGGTGATGAATTTGAAGGTGTGGTTCAAAGTGGAAGTGTTCAATCACTAGGTTACTTACTTTAATTTGATGAATTCATGAATTAGAGTATATGTATGGTTGTTGTTATGTTTTTGTTGATGTCGTGGAGCTCTAGAGGTGTACAAGAGGCTTTCCAAAGCATTGGGGAAACTATGTGGGGAGAAAACTCAGAATTCTAATTTCAGAATTTTTAGTTTTCCCCGCATGCATAGCACGCTAAGTAGGAAAACTAGCGCGCTAACTTTGATTAGCATGCTAGAGAATCTTGGTAGCGCGCTAATGAGATCACTAGCGCGCTAATCAGAGGTACTTTAGAGCGCTAGGTGCTATGACACCTAATAACCTGAAATTTCTAAAGTTAACTTAAACATTATAAACAAGTCTAATACCTATTTAATGGTCTAAACACACTCAAAAACATAACATTTGATATCGGGAACCTATGGAAGAATTTTGGAGGTTTGGATATGAGTTTTGAGGTGTCGGGAGGCCGGAGTAGGTAGGAAATTGGCGTGTTTGTAAGTAAAGCGATTGGGATATTTATTTAAATTTCATTCTTGATTACATGTTCATTTCCGAGTCATTTGGACTGATTTACCTTTGTACTCAATATGCCATGACTTGTTGTCCTTTCTCATTATATGAGGTTGTTTTCATGGTATAGTTTGTTGCTTAAATGATTTCGTTGACTCTAAATCTTGTGCCATGTCATTGTTAATTGTTAATACATGTGGTCAGTGAAATAGCATGTTATTAGGTAGGTGTTACATAGTGTTGTGAATCTATATCCTTTGTGTATTAGTATGCAATTGTTTTGTTGGATTACAATACCATATTATTCTTTGAATATGAAAGTAGTTCTTATATCTAGGACCATTTTATGATAGAGATCTGGCGAACATACGAGGGGTCACTAGACTTTCCAGGGTGATCAAGATCTCTCCACTATCTTGCACAGCATACAGGGTATGGGACTCGAAGTTGTTCGCAAGCATAACTTGGGTAACTTCACGAGTCACAAAACTCGAGGTTGTTGGCAAGTATACATCCCAAATGACTAACATTTGGGATAATGATAAGGCATATAGCATGGTTACGACCTTCACAAAGATGTAGAGCTCGACTCATCCTTATATAGTGGAAAAGGCATTGGGATAGGACTCGGTGACCTGGCCCTATGTCACAAAGACAAATTTCTAATCTCATTTATTATTGGTAATCGGGATCGCGACCCGTGACGTATGACCTACACCGTGATATGTCTATTGACTAAGGCGAAAGGCCGAGGTATATATTAGATTTGTTGTGGTGTATGCCTAGTGTATTGTATATGTGTAGACTATTAAGTCACTCTTACTCATGTATAGGTGTCGAGATGTGAGTGGAGACGTACCTCGAGTTGTGAGTCGACGTGGGACCGAGGTAGAGATTTATGGGGTGAGCTTAATTTAAGTTAAATGTAATTTTATAGTAGCTTTAAAGTAGCAATGGTTAGTATATAATTAATGTGCCTAAGTTAGTTAATTTACTTAAATGGCCACATGATGCGCATCGAGACACGTATTGGCACATACAAAGACAAAATGAGTTACAATTGTCGTCACTTAGGATTAGTTAGTGGAGAGGTAGTGGGACATATGTTTCAACATATACCATTAGTTATGCCTCGGGATACGTGTGTGAAAATGGATGTGTGGCTATGGTTTAACCATATCCATTCACATATATATATATATATATAGTTAATTTACTTAAATGGCCACATGATGCGCATCGAGACACGTATTGGCACATACAAAGACAAAATGAGTTACAATTGTCGTCACTTAGGATTAGTTAGTGGAGAGGTAGTGGGACATATGTTTCAACATATACCATTAGTTATGCCTCGGATACGTGTGTGAAAATGGATGTGTGGCTATGGTTTAACCATATCCATTCATATATATATATATATGTTGAATGAAAACTTAAAAGCTAAGTTTTCTCATTTCATCAACTAACCAAGCAAGAGAACTTATTGGAGTGATCAAGAAGACAAGAAGAAAAGCTTGTTGGAGTATCAAGGAGGAAGAAGAAGTTGGAGAAATTAGAAGCTTAGGTGAGGAAGATCAAGTTAGGTGTTATAAATATCAACTAGGTAATTACATACACAAGTTCATTTAGTTCAACTTGATAAATTCATGAATTTGATGTTGTTTGGTTTGATTAATGCTAAGATTCAAAGCTATTATGGATTGGCACTGCGCTAACGTCGATTACGGAGAGATCGGGAGTTTTTGGGGTTAGCAAGATATTACCGTAGGTTTGTGAAGGATCGAGGATGAAGATAGGTCCAAGACACCATTAACACGAGATATGGACATTATCGGTTTCTGATTATGTCGTTTGGTTTGACTAATGCTCCCGCTGCCATATGGATTTGATGCATCAAGTGATGAGGCCATTTCTTAACCGTTTCGTGATAGTTTTCATCGATGATATATTAATATATTTAAGGAGTAAAGAGGATCACGAAGCGGCACCTCGAGTGACATTACGGACCTTGAGGAGCATCGACTCTATGCCAAGTTTAGCAAGTGTGAATTTTGGGCATCGAAGTCAAGTTTTGGGACATATTGTTCGAGCAGGCGAGGCATTGCTTTGCAAATCCGATTAAGGCTTCACCGACGTAGGTCACGGCCAGACCAGATCTAGATCATAACTATTTAGCCTTGTGTCGGTTTCATTTTTTAGTTGTGGTATTTCTTAGCATGAATGTAGTACTTGTCTTTCTTGTTTAACTTATGCTTTTAAATACCATTTAGCTTGATTTGGAAATGTGTATAAATTGGTTAATGGAGATTACTATTATTTTTTTGTACTCACCGTCCTTTTTATGACAGTAGGTGCAGTGCTTTCGACAAGCGAGAGTGCCGAGCAAGGAGAAGATTGGCGACTACCTCTCGAGCTAGCGACATACACCGTGTTTCGACATTTTGTATGTTTTGGTATACCATGTATTATGTACTTATGCTTTTAATATGTTTTGGGGTTGTATATTAGGTTGAGTGTTTAGCTCCCTGACTAACAATGACTATCACACTGTTTATATTCGCCACTTTGTTATATATACATGTGATCATGGTTTCTTGGTTTCCACACATTTTTGATTTATTATAATTGCTTCGGCATAATATGTTAAGTCTTCCGCTATAAGTAATAAACTATATAAAGTTTTAAATTACTCTGAAATCTAATAATATGAGGATAGGTGTGTTACTTATTATGAACATGAGAATAGAGGAGATTTGGATAGAAAGGTTTGACTAATACATAGTTAAGTCCTGTGGGATTAAGATTTGGGCTTAATTACGGGATTAGGCCGAGCGGTGCCCTTGATTAAAGAAGGGGTCGTCACAGGTTGGTATCAGAGCCATGTTCTTAATAAGTAAGACACAAACCATAAATAAAGCATAAACCTTAGATGTGGAAACAAGATGATCCTTGCTTAGAAACTATTAGTTGGGAAGTGAGTGAGAGTTAGGTGGGGATGTCTTATATGTACATAATATTTTCTATATGTATATATATACGTTATCTACGTAGTTGTTGGTCTTGCGAACGTCGTCAACTTTTAGAGCACAATGGTATATTGACGCAAGATCGAGAGATTGCAGCAGGCTCGAGTGGTGCACACTCTTCCCGATCATGAAGTCATCGATATTAGAGACATCAAAGATCATCTTGTCCCCAACGACCTCATACTCCAAAGCCACATCGATCGAGGTCAAGCTTGGGAAAAACTTTATCAAACTGAAGCCAATATATTATTGGCGGAGTGATGAATCTTGAGAAGGTAGAGATAGGTGGGGTAGAGTTACCTACTGACTTTAGAGTCCTCGAGTTTTTAGAGTTCGACGCGATTTTAGGGATGGACTAGTTATCAGAAAACCACGCTCATATCGACTGTTTCAGTAAGACAATGATATTTGAGATCCCAGGGCGTCCAATTTTCACTTATAAAGGCAAAGGCGGTGAGGCGAGACGGTTGTACAAGAGCTCGACTGCGACTAGTGAGGAGATGCATGCATTGATTTCACTATACACTGTACTGCAGAAAGTCAAGGACCTAGACTTGAGGATATACCAGTTGTTAGAAAGTTTTCAAATGTTTTTTCCGAATGATTTACCTGGTTGCCGCGCCGTGAGATGTTGATTTTATTATTGAGTTAGTACGGGCACCAGACCGATTTCCATACCACCGTACCGTATGGCACCATAAGAGTTAGAGGAGTTGAAGACTCGAACTTCGGGATTTGGGACATAAGGGATTTATAACACCTTCCATGTTGCCATGAGGAGCATTCGTCCTTTTTGTGAATAAGAAGGATGGCACTATGAGACTTTGTATCGACTACAGACGCTTGAACAAAGTCACAATCAGGAATGAATATCTATTGCATAAGATTGATGATTTATTTGATCAGCTAAGAGGAGCACATTTTTTCTCCAAGATAGACCTGCGATCAAGGTATCATCAGCTTAGGATCAGGGATGAGGATAGGTCCAAGACAACTTTTAGCATGAGATATGGAGATTTTCATTTCACGGTCAAGCCATTTGGGCTGACCAATGCCCCTACCATATTTATGGATTTGATGTATCGGGTTTTCAGACCGTTTCTTGACCGTTTTGTGATAGTCTTCATCGATGACATACTGATATATTCGAGGACTAGAGAGGATCACGAGTAGCACCTTAGAGAGACATTGTAGACTTTGAGGGAGCATAGACTTTATGCCAAGTTCAACAAATGTGAATTTTGGCTTTCAAAGGTCAAGTTTTTAGGGCATGTTGTCGGAGCGGCAGGGATAGCGATGGATCCACCAAGATTCAGCAATTGTGGATTGACCCAAATCGACTTCAAAGTGATCGAGATCGGGAGTTTTCTAGGTTTGGCGGGGTATTATCGCTGATTTGTGAAAGATTTCGTGAAGATCGCTTCACCGATTACTAGGTTGACCCGAAAGATGTTAGATTTGAGTGGTCGAGGAATGTGAGGATGCATTTGCTCAGTTGAAGAGGTTGTTGACTACTACGCCAGTGTTAGTGTTGCCAGAGGCTGGATAGGGATTCTTGGTGTACACAGATGCTTCTCATATGGGTTTGGGATGCGTGTTGATACAGGGTAGTGGTACCGTAGCTTATGCTTCCAAACAGTTAAAGGTACATGAGAAGAATTACCCAACACATGATCTGGAGTTGGCAGCATTAGTGTTTGCACTAAAGATGTGGATACATTATATGTATGGAGAGAAATTCACACTCTTTATTGATCACAAGAGTTTGAAGTATCTCTTCATACAGAAGAAGCTGAATATGAGACAGCGTAGGTGGTTGGAGTTTTTGAAGGATTACAACTTTTATGTGGAGTATCACCCAGGAAAAGCTAACGTAGCCACGATGCGCTAAGTAGGATACCAGCTAGAGATGTTGGGATTTGCGCACAAATAAGAGTACATACCGTGTCTACGCGGAGAGTGTCAGAGGGTCAGAGGACTAACAGGTTGTAATCGAGGTTTAGTGAGTTGGCGCAGAGTATGGATTGTGTTGACTGAATGGAAACAACTAATCAGTGTTTGAGATCTCGATTTAGCATTCATCTAGGTAGGACCAAAATGTACCACAACATGAAGAGACATTTTTGGAGGCACAGGGATGAAGGCGAATGTGTCTAAATTCATCGAAGCTGTGGGATTTGTCGCAAAGTGAAAGCTGAACATCGCGAGACTGGGGATTATACGACTCTTCCTATTCCATGATGGAAGTGGGAGGACATCTCTATGGATTTTGTGAGGGGATTGTCGAGGGGCCGCGGGAGACATGATTCCATCTCGGGTTATCGTTGACACACTTACAAAGTCTGCTCATTTTCTATCGGTGGTCGCACATTATACATTTGATCGATTGAGTATACTTGTTTGAGTGAGATATTATTAGGTTACAGAGTACCATTGACTATTACGTTTGATCGTGATGCTATGTATACATCCATGATGTGGCGGAGTATGCATGAGTCGTATAGTACGCACTTTTCTGATTTAGCACGACTTTTCATCCTCGGGACGACGGCAGCGGGACTAGAGATTGATTCAAGTTCTCGAGGATATGTTGCGGGCTTGTGTTTTTGAGTTTGGCGGATCGTGGGAGGAGTACTGCCATTGTGTTAGTTTGCTTACAACAAAAGTTATAAGGCCGTATTGTGATGGCGCCTTTTGAGGCTTTGTATGGTGAAGCCGTTTCTCTCGCCATCGTGTTGGGGTGAGCCAGAGGACCGGAGATTGTGGCGCTGAAATTGTTGTTGACCACATAGAGAAAGTCAAACCGATCCGCCAAAGGCTCAAAGGAGCCCAGGATAGATAAAAGAAGTATGCAGACAGATATCGCGATGATCTCACGTACATCGAGGGAGCTTCGTATATTTAAAGGTTTCCCCTTGAAAGGATCTTCAGAGGTTTGGAGTGAAAGGTAAGCTTTCACCCAAATTCATCGGCCTTTCATGATTAAGAAACGGGTCGGGAAAGTTGCATATGAGCTTGACTTACCTCCATAGATGTCAAGGATTCATCCAGTCTTTCATATCTCCATGCTTCGAAGCTGAATCGAGAGCACTTGATCGACCGAGTGTGGATTTGAGTCAGATAGAACTGAGTGATGATATTGCATATGAGGAGCATTTATTCGGATCGTGGACCAAAGTGTGCAACAAGTTGAGGAACAAGTCTATCTCAAAGGTTCTTGTCAAGTGGCAATTCCACGATGATATGGAACTCACTTGGGAGCAAGAATATTATATGATGGATAGATTTTCGTACCTCTTCGAAGTAGCTACTAACCTAACCTAAATTTTAATTTTGAGGATGAGATTTCCATTAGTTGGGAAGAATTGTCACGGCCCAAATTTCTAGTCTCATTTATTATTGGTAATCAGGATCACCGACCGTGTCGTGGGACACACGCCGTGATATGCTGTTCATCAAGGCGAGAGGGCGTGGTATATATAGTAGATTTGTTGTGGTGTATGCCTTGTGTATTGTATATGTGTAGACTATTAAGTCACTCATACTCGTGTATAGGTGTCGAGATGTGAGTGAAGACGTACCTCGAGTTGCGAGTCGACATGGAACCGAGGTAGAGATTTATGGGGTAAGCTTAATTTGAATTAAATGTAATTCTATAGTAGCTTTAATGTGGCTATGGTTAGTATATAATAAATGTGCCTAAGTTAGTGGATTTATTTAAATGGCCACATGATGCTCATCAAGACACATATTGGCACATATAGAGACAAAAAGAGTTACAATTGTTGTCACTTTGGATTAGTTAGTGGAAAGGTAATGGGACATGCGTTTCAACGTATTCCATTAGTTATGCCTCGGTATACGTGTGTGAAAATGGATGTGTGGCTATGGTTTAACTATATCCATTCATATATATATATATATATATATATATATATATATATATATATATATGTTGAATGAACTTGAATGCTAAGTTTTCTCATTTCATCAACTAACAAAGCAAGAGAACTTGCTGAAGTGATCAAGAAGACAAGAAGAAAGCTTGCTGGAGTATCAAAGGGAATAAGAAGTTGGAGAAATTAGAAGCTTTGGTGAGGAAGATCAAGTTAGGTGTTATAAATATCAACTAGGTAATTACATACACTTGTTCATTTAGTTCAACATGATGAATTAATTTGATGTTGTTAGTTGTTGTTTTGTGTTGTGGTTGATGTTGGGGAGCTCTAGTAATGTGTATGAGGGTTCCTTATGCAATAACATAGCCTATGTGTAGAGAAAACTCAGAATTCGATTGCAGAATTCAGGGTTTTAATGCACATAGTGCACTAGGTTTAACAATTAGCGCTAATTAATATTGATTAGCACGCTAGATAAGACATGGTAGCATGTTAAGTTAGAAATTAGCGCGCTAATTTAAGAATTAGCGTGCTAATTTCCATGACAAAGACACAAAAAAATCAGCAATTTCTAAAACAACTATAACAAAGTCTAAAACCTTAAGTAAAGGTCTAAACACATCTAAAAACATGTTATATGATATCGGGAACCTAGGAAAAGTGTACGAGAGAGCGAATACAAGATTTGGAGTATCGGGAGGCCGGTAAAGCTTAGACTTTACTTTGTTGTTGTGAATATACCCGTTGATTGTTTATTTACAGATCATTTCCGATTTATACTTGTTTGTTATAGTCTATATTGACTATGTCCAGCTTTGTATTCTCATATCATGGACTTATTGGTTATTCCTCACTTATTAATTTTAGTTTCCATGATATTTCGATAAATTGAATTCTTTTGAGTCCATTCATGTGCTATGTCTTCTTGTTGTTTATTGTGGATGTAGTGTAAATAGCATGCTATTAGGAGTTGAAAAATTATGATTGGTTTTATGGATTTGCATTCTTTGGTAACTTTGTGCTTTATAGCATAGCCGATTCTTGAGTTCCATCATGAGTCATATTCTTGGAATTATAAAGTAGTTATAGAATCTAGAGTTCATTGCACTTTAGGTGAGCAACACACTAGGGTTAGAGTTCCTGGAGATGTCGGCACTTCGCCGCCATTATGATGAGGCACACGGGGTTAGAGTCCCGGGGTTGCTCATATACGGGGTTAGAGTCCTTGATGATTCCAGGGTTAGAGTCCCCGATGCCACAGGGTTAGAGTCCCTGGTGAGGATTAAACTGTTCGACACCACGCACATCCTATAGTGGTTAAGGCTTCACCGACGTAGGTCACTGGTGGGGATCTAAATCATAACTATTTAGCCTTGTGTCAATTTCATTTGTGTACTTGCCTTTCTTGTTTAATTTATACTTTTAAATACCATTTAGTTTGATTTGGAAATGTGAATAAATCGGTCAACATGGATTCTTTGTTACTTTTTTGTATTCACCGTTCTTTTTATGATTTGTGGGTGTAGTGTCGTCGACGAGCAGGCCGGTAAGGAGAAGATTGGTGACTACCTCTGAGCTTGCGGCATACCTGTGTTTCGACATTTTGTCGATTTCGTATTCCATGTATTATGTACTTATGTTTTTAATATGTTTTGGGTTTGTATATTAAGTTGAGTGTTTAGCTCCCTGACTCACGATGACTATCACAATGTTTATATTCGCCACTTTGTTATATATGCATGTTATCATGATTTCCTTGTTTCCATACATTTAGGATTTATTATAATTGCTTCTGCATAATATGTTAAGTCTTCCACTATAACTAATAAACTATATAAAGTTTTAAATTACTCAAAAATCTAATAATATGATGATAGGTGTGTTACTTATTCTGAACATGACAATGGAGGAGATTTGGATAGAAAGGCTGACTAATACATAGTTAAGTCCTCTGGGATTAGGATTTGGGCTTAATTACGGGATTAGGCCGGGCGGTGCCCTGGATTAGAGAAGGGGCCGTCACACCCTAGATCAGTACTACTTAGCCTAGTGTCAATTTCATATTGTTTAACTGGAGTATCATATGGCATGATTTCCTTTGAGCTTTAATTCCTATTATTATGCTTTCAGATACTTTTTGTATAGTTTGGGAATGTGAATGAATGACTCTCGATATTACTTTCTACATTACTGTACTCACCGTCCTTTTTATGACGGTGGGTGCAGATACTTTGAATAGTAGACCGGGGAAGGAGAAGATCAAGGATTAGCGTTGAGCCGTAGAGGAGAGCTTCTGGTACTTTTGTAGGTGATCATTTTGTGTATATATTATTTATATCTTTTTGGTATAATTTTGAGTTGTATATTGGGTTGAGAGGTTAGATTTCCCTACTATTCCATGTATTACTTTTAGGTGGGTTTATATGGTCGTCGATTTACTTTCCACATTATGTGTTCTATAAATATTGCCGCTAATTTATTAAGTGTTAGTTGATTATTAGGGTAATGATAATGATGTCTTAATTAACTCTAATAGCGTTGAAAAGTGTTTTAACTAAGTTGTGCGTGTGTAAAGAGGTGTAAAGGGTGACTAATTCATTATTCGAGTTATATATGATGTGGTTTAGGGCTTAATTACGAATTAGGCCAGGTGGTACCCGGTTTGGAAAGCGGGCGTCACACATGCCTCATGTCACGATACATCTTAGTGTTACCTGGATGAATAGAGTAAAGAGATCGATGAGATTCCCGTAGCAATTCCTACCTTAACTATTCTTGAGCTGGAATCCATAATCTATCCCTGAACCGTAACACACCATCGTCAAAAACTGGCCAATCAGGATATTCTAAACTAGAAGCTAACCTCTGATGTGCTATATAATCCTTATAAGCTCTCTGACTATTTACCTGCTAAATCATCTCCAACTCAGCTCGAATCTGAGCACAAAAGAACAAATTAGTAACTCAAGAACTAGTTCTCTCCGTTGATGATGTGCTAGCTGGACAGTGAGGACCCTTTCTCAAATTAGGGCACTGCCTAGAGTAATCCCATTATTAAGCCCTAATCTCACCATATAGGACCTAACAAGGGACTAGTCAGCCATTCCAAAACCTTATTATAAACCAATTACAATTTTATTTTTTAAATGAATATAAAATTGTAACTATCCTATGTCAATTGATATATCAGAGTTAATTATAATTTTACTTACTTAAAAGTTTATTCAGCGGAAGTTTTTCGCATGAGGCCTAACAATTGTAGAAAAACCAGAGAATAAAGATCACATGCATATATATAATAAAACAAATTGATATATAACATCATGTGTTTGATCAAGTACTACTCACTTAACCATAATATACAACTCCCAAAGTATATTATATACATATACAAACAATACATCAAAAATCAAATCTACAAAATCTGGTGTAGCTGTAATCCAATGGCTCGTAGGTAGTCGCCGATCTTCTTCTTACATGGCTCGCTACTCGATGGATATAAACCCACCGTCATAAAAAGGACGGTGAGTAAAGGAAAGTAGAAAGTAACACTTAAAGACATTTTTTCACATTCCCAAATATGCAACAAGTATCAAAAAGCATAATAATAATATCGACTATGCTAAAAGGAAATTGTGATAGTCCGACACCTCAAACCGGCCATGCTTCGACCTAATCCGTTATTAAGCCTTAAACCACAACATCTAGAACCTAAAAACGAATTAGTCTGCCTTTTCACTTCATTAATCTCGTCCACTAGTTAGCATTTATTTCAAATATTATCGAGTTAATTAAGAGATCATTATCATTACCTTAATAATCAACGAAGATTTAATAAATTAGCGGAAGCATTTATTAAACACCTATTTAATGTGGAAACCAGATAAATAGACGATCATATAAAACTATTGAAAGTAGTACATGATACGATAGGAAATCTAATCTCTCAACCTAATATACAACCCAAAATTATACTAAAAAGACGTAAATAATATACATAAAACGATCACCTTTAAAAGTAGCAGAAGCACTCCTCTGATGCTCATTACTAATTCTTGATCTTATCCTTCCTTGGTCTGCTACTCGAAGTATTTGCACCTACCGTCATAAAAATGACGGAGAATACGGTAATGTAGAAAGTAATCTTGAGAGACATTTCTTCACATTTTCAAGATATACAACAAGTATCTGAAAGCATAACCATAGGAAATAAAGCAAAAAGGAAATCATGCTATAAGATACTTCAGTTAAACAATATGAAATTGACACCTAGGCTAAGTAGTACTAATCTAGGAGCCGATCGGCCGGGAGTCATATCCCAATGCATGTTCCATTATATAAAGATGAAGTTGAGCTCTAGATCTCTGTGAAGGTTGTAACTGTGCTATATGCCTTTATAATTATTTCAAGTGCCAATCCCCTGGGATGTATACTTGGCAACAACCCCAAGTCTTATAATTCGTGAAGTCACCCAAGTTATGCTTGCCAACAACCTCGAGTCCCATACCTCGTGTACTGTGTAAGATAGTGGAGAGATCCCGATCACCCTGGAAAGTCTAGTGACCACCGTATGTCCGCTGGATCTCTATAATAAAATGGTCTTAGATACAAGAACTACTTTCATAAACAAAGAACAACACGGTATAGGAATCCAACAAAACAATTGCATATTAATGCACAAAGGATATAGATTCACAACACTATGTAACACCTACCTAATAACATGCTATTTCACCGACCACATGTATTAACAATCAACGATGGCATTGCACATGATTTGGAGTCAATGAAATCATTTAATCAACAAACTATACCATGAAAGCAACCTCATGTATTGAGAAAGGACAATAAGTCATGGCATATGGAGTACAAAGGAAAATCAGTCTAAATGACTAGAAATGAACAAATATACAGAAATGAAATGTAAATAAATATCTCAATCAGTTTACTTACAAATACGCCAATTTCTTATGTTATTTCGACCTCCCAACACCTCAAAAAATCGTATCTCGAACCCCGTAGCTCTTCCTTAGGTTCTTGACATCATATTACATGTTTTTGAGTATGTTAAGACTTTTACTTAAGGTATTGGATATGTTTAAAGTGTTGAAGTTAATTTTAGAAAATTCAGATTTTTGTGCTGCCAAAGCACCTAGTGCGCTAATGACCCTGGTTAGCGCGCTAATGACCTTATTATCACGCTACCAAGGTTTCTCTAGCACGCTAATCAAAGTCAGCACGTTAGTTTTCATACCTAGCGCGCTATGTGCGAGAAAAACATTGAATTACGCAAATAAAATTACGAGTTTTCTCCACACATAGGCTATGCTAATGCCTTGAACACTTCCATAAATACTTCAATAGTTCCAAGACATCATTACCAACACAAAATAGCAACATATAACCTCAAATTCATGAACTCATTGATTTGAACTAAGTCTATGATGTAGAGAAGTTACCTAGTTGTTGTACACTAGCTTGATTCACACCACCTTCACCAACTCAAGGTTTTACGTGCTTTTTCCTTCTCCAAGACTCCTCATTCTCCAAAGAAACTTTGCTTCCAAGCTAAGTAATTGAAATGAGAGAGTTTGGTTTGATTTGCACATCTTAAACTTAGCTTATATATATGAATTGGATACGATCAATTAATAGCCATTGATCTTGTCGTGCACACATATATCGAGGCATATCTTTCACGGCCCAAATCTTTCATTTGACTTTAATCTTTTAATTAGGTTCAAATGACACGTGACATGGGACCCGCTTCGATATACATTTTGCGACCGAGGTGAGATGGTCGAGGTAAATGTTATATTTGTAATGATGTATGCCTAGTGTATTGTATATGTATAGAGTACTAAGTCATTCCTATTTGTGAATAGGTGCCTAGACGTATGTGGGAACATGCCTCGAGTTGCGTGCCAGCGTAGGATTGAAGTAGAAAGCAATATGGTGAGTTGGTATAAGCTTTATAGCTTTTATAAGTGACATAAATGGGGCTATGATTGATTTAGTATTAAGTACACTTAAGTTAGTAAGTTAAAACGATAGCCACTTGATATTTCTCGAGAAACGTATTGAAATATCTCAACACCAATTGAGTCACTTATTACTGTCATTTGGCATGAGTTAGTGGGACATGTGTTAATAGGTGTACCATTAGTTAGGTTTCGAGATATGTGTGCACATTAGGATCAATGACTATCAATCAACCTTATCCAATTCATATATATAATCTTTTGGTCAACTTAAGTTATTCAACTTTTCATTTCATTTGCTTAAAAGAGAAGCAAAGTTGCTAGAGAAGAAGTCTTCTGAAGAAGAAGGAGATCAGCAAAAAACTTGGTGATTTAGTGAAGGAGAGATCAAGTCTAGCTAGTGTTCATCAAGTTAGGTAACTTCTCTACACCATAGAGTTAGCTCAATTCAAATGAATTCATGAATTTGATGTATGGGTTGTTGTTTTATGTTGTGGTTGATGTCATGGAACTCAAGAAGTGTGTATGGAGGTTCTTTAGGCATTAACATGGCCTATGTGTAGAGAGAACTCGGAATTCTAATTGCAAAATTTTGGGTTTTAATACACATAGCGCGCTAGGTGGATCATTGTAATGCGCTAACTTGGATTATAGTGCTATATCAAGATTGGTAGCACGCTAATGTGTCATTAGCGTGCTAACCCCAGATCATTAGCATGCTAGGTTTATGACAAAATTTCTAAAAATTGCGTGGATTATAAGTAAACCGATTGAGATATTTCTTTACATTTCATTCCTATTCATATGTTTCTGGTCATTTGGACTAAATTGCCTTTGTACTCCATATGCCTTGACTTATTGTTACATGAGGTTGCTTTCCTGGTATAGTTTTTTGATAAAATGATTTCATTGACTCCAATTCATGTGCAATGTCATTGTTGATTGTTAATACATGTGGTCAGTGAAATAGCATAATATTAGATAGATATAACATAATATTGTGATCTATTTCCTTTCCGCATTAGTATGCAATGGTTTTGTTGGACTCCATCACTGTGTTGTTCTTGAATATGAAAATAGTTCTCGTATTTTGGGTCATTACATGATAGAAATCCGGAAGACATACGGAGGTCACTAGACTTTCCAAGGTGATTGGGATTTCTTTACTATCTTGTGCAGCACACAAGAAATGACTTGCAAGCATAACTTACGCGAACATGTGGTTTGGGACCCGGGTTGTTGGCAAGTATAAATCTTTGGTGACTAGCACCAACGAAAGGTTATAAAAGCAAGACACTTTGCTCGAGCTTCACATTAATGTAGAGCTCACTCCATCCTCATATAGTGGAAAGGTGATGTGATGAAGATCATGGTCGATCGACCACTAGATCATTACTACTTAGCCATGTATCGCTTTCATGTTGTTTAGCTGAAGTATCTATTTGCATGTTCTCTTTTCAATGTAGTTGTTATTATCTTGCTTTTAGATACTGGATGCATATTTAGGAATGTGAACAAATGTCTCTCAATATTACTTTCTACTTTCCTGTACTCACCGTCTAGTTTATGATGGTGGGTACAGATCCATCGAGTAGCAGACCGGGCAAAAAGAAGATCGACAACTACCTCTGAGCCAGTGGAGCACTGGTACACCAGATTTTGTAGGTTTTGATTTTTGTTGTATTATTTTTATATGCCTATCATATACTTTTGGTGTTGTATATTATGGGTTGAGGGATTAGTACCTTGACCAAACACATGTTGTTATATACCTCCGTTTTCTTATATATATGTATGTGATCTTTATTCCTTGGTTTTTCCACAATTGTTTGGCCTCATGTTATAAGTTTTCGCTATATTGTTAAGACTTATTTGAATAAACTTTTAAGTAAACAAAATTTTAACTAACTTTGATTTAAGAATTGTCACAGGATAAGTATAAGTTTATATTCATTTAAAAAAATTAATTGGTACGTAACAAGGTTTTGGAAAGGCTGACTAGTCCCTTAGTAGGTTCTATATGGTGAGGTTATGGCTTAATAACGCGATTAGGCAGGGCGGTGCCCTAATTTGAGAAGGGGTCGTCACAGGTGGTATCGAAGCCAGGTTTTAGAATATTATAGATAGTTTATGGAATTGTCCAAAGTTGAGATACCATAGTCACATTTGGTATCATATTCTATATTATAAAGCTTAAGAGAGCCTAATTTCGTAGAGCTTAGGATTGTGGAAAATAGTTATTCCACAAGGTGATACAAAAGCTACAATGTGTAGCAAAATGCTTAACTTTTCCAATAAGTAACAAATAAAAATTTAAACAAGAAAAAAAATCTTAGTTGTGGAAAACAAGATGATCTTTGCCTAGAAATCATTAGTTTGGAAGTGAGTGAAAGTGAGATGCAGATGTCTTATATGTATACATTTTAGTTTTTTATATATATGTGTTATCTATGTAGTAGTTGATTCGTGTTCGCTATCAACCTGCAGATATTGATGGCTGATTCATGCGATAGCGATGATGCAGGTGCGAGTGGCAGCCAGCCTCTTATTCCATCATTAGATGATTTTCAGAGGCTATCCAATCGAGTAGCTGCTCAGAGACAGTAGTTGGCATAGTTCATTGCCATGATGAATTCACGGTTTGCTCCACCAGCAAAGACATCAGCCCCTACTACTACGACTACTTCCACATTACCGATAGCAGTGCCAGTACTACAGACTATACCGGTAGTGACAGAGAATTCGGATGAGTCAGTAATGAGCTATAGAGACAATCTGATGCACTTTGCAATGGATCTAGTGAGAGAGAATTCAGATGATGTGTACCATTTCAGAGATGGACTGAGGCCAAATATTGGAGTTTATGTGGTCAGTTCAGATGTCAGGACTTTGGGTAAGATTTACGAGTGTGCACTCTATCACGAGACATTATTTAGGTAGAGTTATCGATGGGACATTGCTAGTACCAGCGTTGACACCTGACCAAGTTGCGGAGTTTGAGAGGAGGAGACAGAGGGGCAAGGGAACGAGGAGATGGGATAGAGGTACCCAGGGGCCAGGGGCATCTATAGCAGTTGTACCCTTTGTATCATCCCCTACACCATTACAAACTACTGTTAGTAGACCTTCCTTGCCACCACCTTTTAGACCGACAGTACCAGCTCATACAACTACTTTGCCAGCACCACCAGCACGTCAGCAGCAGGGTGGTTGAGGCTGAGGCAAAGGTAGAGGTAGAGGTCGAGATAGTTCTTGTTAGGGGCAAAGACATGCACATGCCCAGGATCAGGTTCAGAGTCAGCGTAGACCTATCACATGTTGTAGGTGTGGTCAGGTTGGGCCCAGGGTTAGAGATTGTCCCTAGCCGGTAGCCGTGTTTCCATTGCAGAGTCGAGATGGTGTACACATGGTAGCACAGCCCGATAGAGATGCCATACGGAGACTGATTAAGGGTATGGTTTCCATTTATGGTAGAGAGTTATATGTTTTGCTTGATTCGAGTTCTACAATATCTTTCATTTTTGGTCACAGTCAAGAATAAGTATCAATTACCGCGAATTGATGACTTATTTGATCACTTGAAGAGACGCGCTTTTTCTTCAAGATAGATCTAAGATCGTGGTATCATCACTTTAGGATCGGGGATGAAGAGAGGTCCAAGACGGCATTTAGCATGAGATATTGACACTATCGGTTTACGATTATACTGCTTTCGTTAGACTAATGTTCCTGCCATGTTTATGGATTTGATGCATCGAGTGATGAGGCCATTTCTTGAGCGTTTCGTGATAGTTTTCATTGATAATGTATTAATATATTTGAGGACTAGAGACGATCATTAGCAGCACCTCAAAGAGACGTTACATACCTTGAGGGAGCATCGACACTACGCCAAGTTCAGGAAGTGTGAATTTTGGCTGTCAGTAGTCTAGTTTTTGGGACATGTTGTTGGAGCAGCACGCATTGCTGTAGACCCAGCTAAGATTCAGGGTATTTTGGATTGGCTGCGCTAACGTCAATTACGGAGCGATCAGGAGTTTTTTGTGGTTAGCAAGATATTACCGTAGGTTTGTGAAGGATCAGGGATGAAGATAGGTCCAAGACACCATTAGCACGAGATATGGACATTATCAGTTTACACTTATGTCGTTTGGTTTGACTAATGCTCCTGCCATATGGATTTGATGCATCAAGTGATGAGGCCATTTCTTAACCGTTTCGTGATAGTTTTCATCGATGATATATTAATATATTTAAGGAGTAGAGAGGATCACGAGCAGCACCTCAGAGTGACATTACAGACCTTGAAGGAGCATCGACTCTATGCCAAGTTTAGCAAGTGCGAATTTTGGTTGTCAGAAGTCAAGTTTTGGGACATATTGTTCGAGCAGCAAGCATTGCTGCAAATCCAGTTAAGATTCAGGCTATTATGGATTGGCTTGCGCCAACGTCAGTTATGGAGATCAAGAGTTTTCTAGGGTTAGCAGGATATTATCGCAAGTTCGTGAAGGATCAGGGATGAAGATAGGTCCAAGATGGTGTTTAGCATGAGATATGGACACTATCAGTTTACAGTTATGTCGTTTGGTTTGACTAATGATCCTGCCATGTTTATGGATTTGATGCATCGAGTAATGAGGCCATTTCTTAATCGTTTCATGAAAGTTTTCATCGATGATATATTGATATATTTGAGGACTAGAGAGGATCACGAGTAGCACCTTAAAAGACGTTACACTTAAGGAGCATCGACTCTACGCCATGTTTAGCAAGTGTGAATTTTGGTACATTAGTAGTCAAGTTTTGGGACGTGTTATTGGAGCGAAGCATGCATTGTTGTAGGTCCAAACTAAGATTTAGGCTATTAAGGATTGGCATGCACCGATGTCAATTACGGAGATCGGGAGTTTTCGGGGTTAGCGGATATTACCACATGTTCATGCGGGATTTCTCGAAGATCACTTCACCAATGACCAAATTGACTCGAGAAAGACGTCGGTTTAATTGGATGAGGAATTCTATACTTACATAAGAGTCCGAAATACCTCTTCACATACGGGTTGACTATCGTACCGGTGTTGATATTGCCGGAGGCTAGATATGGATTCTCGGTATATACAAGTACTTCTCATATGGGTCTAAGTTGTGTGTTGATTCAAGATAGAGGTACGAAAGGCTTACGCATCCAGACAGTGAAGATACATGAGAAGAATTATCCCACTTATGATTTTGAGTTGGCAACAGTAGTATTTTCTCTAAAAATATGGAGACATCATCTGTATGGAGAGAGTTTCACACTCTATATTGACCATAAGAGTTTGAAATACCTCTTCACATAGAAAGGACTGAACATGAGACAATGCAGATGGTTAGTGTTTCAGAAGGACTACAACTTTTCTCTGGAGTATCACCTAGGAAAAGCTAATGTAGTTGCCAATGCACAGAGTAAGATACCGACTGGTGATGCCAAGGTGGTTATATGATATATGATGCATAAATATGGATTAATCAAGGCAGCGGTGATGATGACTCAGCCGGATATTCCTACCGACACTCGGATGACGATTAGTGCATAGATGAGGCTTCAAACAATGTCTACACAATGCGAGAGAGTATTAAAGGGTCAAAAAGTCGATATCTTCTACCATATATTCAATGAGTTAGCCCAAAGTACTGAATGTAGGAGTAAACAGAGACGGCGGATCAGTGTCTGAGATTTAAAGACAGATTTTGGATACCGACAGTGGCAGAGCTGAGAGATAAGATTCTTCAGGATTCACAAATTTCTCGGTTTCTTCGTTCATCCAGGTAGGACCAAGATGTACCATGACATGAAGAGAAAATGCTTGGTGGCACAGGATGAAGCGAACGTATCGAATTTATTAGGAACTTTGGGATCTACCAATAGGTGAAAGCAAAGCATCGTAGACCAAGGATTATTACGGCCACTTCCCATTCCATGATGGAAGTGGGAAGACATAGCCATGGACTTTGTTAGAGGACTGAGAACTACTCGTCGACACCATTATATCTGGGTGATTGTGGACAGACTAACAAAATCTCCTTATTTCATACCAGTTGCAGCTCACTACGCGTTTGACCAGTTGAGTGCATTGTTCAAGAGGGTGATTATTAGGTTGCATGGGGTGCCATTGACTATTACATCAGATAGAGATGTTATGTATACGTCTAGGATGTGGTGGAGTATGCAAGAGTCGTATGGTACCCGCTTGTAGTTTAAAATAACCTTTCGCCCTCAAACTGATGGACGGACTGAGAGGATGATTCAGACTTTCGAGGATATGCTTAGGGCTTATGTACTTGAATTTGGAGGATCATGAGAGGAATATATGTCATTGTGTGAGTTTACATACAACAGCAGTTATCAGGCTAGTATTGAGATGGCACTATTTGATGCTTTATATGGCATATCATGTCGCTCATCATCTTGTGGGGCGAGAGCTCGAGGACCAGAGACATTATAGGACCTGAAATCATTGTTGATCACACGGAGAATGTATGATAGATTCACTAGAGGCTTAAAGGAGCCAGGGGAGGCAAAAGAAGTATGCAGACTCATATTGCGTGAACTCATGTATGACCAGGGGAGCCTTAGTGTATCTAAAGGTTTCTCCTCGGAAGGGATTTCACATATTTGGTTTGAAAGGCAAGTTAGCACCGAGATTCATGGAGCATTTCAAGATCAAGAAAAGGGTCAGAAATGTTGCTTATGAGCTGAATTTATCTCCTCAAATGTCGGGGATTCGTCTAGTCTTTCATATTTCTATGCTTCGACTAGCTAAATCAAGGCAGCGAGAGACGGATAATGGACTTAAGTCAGATTGACTTGAGTGAGGACGTATCATATGAGAAGCAGCCATTATAGATTCTAGATCGTAGGGTACAACAATTGAGAGGCAAGTCTATTTCGAAGGTGTTGGTCAGGTGGTAGTTGTACTTCCATGGAGACTCGAGAACTCACTGGGAACAGGAAGACTATATGCGAGATATGTTTCCGTACCTATTTGAGTAAGGTATAACTTTAGGTTAAGTTTAATTTCGAGGAAGAAATTTACATTAGTTAGGAAGAATTGTCATGGCCCAAATCTTTAATTTGACTTTAATCTTTTAATTAGGATCAAATGACCCGTGATGTGGGACCCGCTTCGATATACTTGTCGCGACCGAGGCGAGATGACCGAGTTAAATGTTGTATTTGTAATGATGTATGCCTAGTGTATTGTATATGTGTAGACTACTATGCCATTTCTACTTGTGAATATGTGTCGAGACGTGTGTGGGAACGCGCCTAAAGTTGCATGCTGGTGTGGGACCGAGGCAGAGACCAATATGGTGAGTTGGTATAAGCTTTATATTGCTTTTATAAGTGATATAAATGAGGTTATGGTTGATTTAGTATTAAGTACACTTAAGTAAGTTAAAACAATAGCTACTCGATATTTCTCGAGCACGTATTGACATATCTCAACACCAATTGAGTAACTTATAGAATGTCATTTGGCATGAGTTAGTGGGACATGTGTTAATAGGTGTCCCATTAGTTAGGTCTCGAGATACGTGTGCACATTAGGATTAATGGCTATTAATCAATCATATCTGATTCATGTATATAAGCTTTTGGTCAACTCAAACTATTCAACTCTTTCATTTCATTTGCTTAAGAGTGAAGCAAAGTTGATGAAGAAGGAGAGGCTTTTGGAGAAGAAGGAGATTAGCAAAAAATTTGGTGATTTAGTGTAGGGGAGATTAAGTCTAGCTAGTGTTCATCAAGTTAGGTAACTTCTCTAAACCATAGAGTTAGCTCAATTCAAATGAATTCATGAATTTGATGTATGGGTTGTTGTTTTATGTTGTGGTTGATGTCATGGAACTCAAGAAGTGTGTATGGAGGTTCCTTAGGCATTAACATGGCCTATGTGTAGAGAGAACTCGAAATTCTGATTGCAAAATTTTGGGTTTTAATACACATAGCGTGCTAGGTGGATCGCTAACGCGCTAACTTGGATTAGCGCGCTATATCAAGATTGGTAACACGCTAATGTGTCATTAGCGTGCTAACCGATCATTAGCGTGCTAGGTTTATGACAAAGATAAAAATTGCAATTTTCAAAAAAAAATTAAACACTATAAAAGAGTCTAATACCCTAAGTAAAAGTCCAAACACAAATCAAAAACCTCTAATATAATATCGGGAACCTAAGGAAGAGCTACGAGGGATTCAAATATGAGTTTCGAGGTGTCGAGATACCGAAATAGCAAAGGAAATTGTGTGGATTGTAAGTAAACTAATTGAGATATTTCTTTACATTTCATTCCTATTCATATGTTCATTTCAGTCATTTGGGTTTGAATTGCCTTTATCTCCCTATACCATGACTTGTTGTTCTTTCTCATTACATGAGGTTGCTTTCATGGTATAGTTTGTTGATAAAATTATTTCATTGACTCCAATTCATGTGCAATGTCATTGTTGATTGTTAATACATGTGGTCAATGAAATAGCATGCTATTAGGTAGGTGTTACATAGTATTGTAATCTATTTCCTTTGTGAATTAATATGCAATGGTTTTGCTGGATTCCATTACTGTGTTGTTCTTGAATTTGAAAGTATTTCTCGTATCTAGGGTCATTACATGATAGAATAGTACGAGGACTTAGTTAGTCTTGAATACACTGATGAAATCACACATCAACTAATATGTAGATTTCATTAGTGGTATTTTTGAGCAACTTAGAGATACCTCTTATAATTGAAATGAAAATTGATGTTACGAATACAATTGTTGTTAAACTAATGATTTGCATCTGTTATTTATTGTTATAACGTTCTGATGCACTGAATAGATATGTATTGAAATCATATTGTTATTCATTATTCTTGTTTATTAAATAGACTCTAGATATATATTTTTAGTCACTTACTATGCATATTGGAGGGCTTAGCCCCTTAAACATTTCAGTTCACAAATACGACGCCTTGTGAAGAAAAGGGAAAGAGAAGGCACATGAGTCTTTTAGTCTTCTATACAACGGAATGAAGCTTTTTATGTATATATAATGTTTGAGTTACATTATTGTAATATAATAGTATTTAGGAGGTTTTGTAATCAAAATTTGTTTTTCGTAAACTTTGGATTTATGTATATCATACATATTATTGAAAAGGTTTTTGAATTTTTTTCGCGGCGCTTGTTTTGATTTTATTATTTTGATATTGATATAAAGTTGAGTTTATCAGGTACACAAGGAGAGGCTATTGGCTATAGTTAAGTCTAGCTAGTGTATCAGAGCTTAATTAGGGTTTCAAGCCAAGTATTGCCCTAATCGAGATATGTGATGCTACATGATCGACTAATGAAACTAGGCGATGAAGTACGTGGGGTTTTGCCACTGCCACACTTGGGTATTGACTGTGTCGGGTTCGACTATCTCTACATCATTATCATCATCATTATTACTCCTTTTCCTCTTTCCATATTGTCCCGATATCCACCTTGACCCTACCTCGGTCGACAGTACACTATCTATAACGACCAATTACCTTATGTAGGTGATTAACATTAATCCAAATTCTAATTAATCTAAGTTAGGCTCGTGGTTAAGCCTGGTTTCTCTTAAGTACTGTGTACATGAATTTGTTTGTCTTTTGGTGTTTGTATGGTTGTATTATTAATTATGGAAATAATTGGATTAATTGGCCTATAATTGAATAATTAAAAAATTATGAGACGCCTAATATTGTGTGTGGGTCGAGGGTGACGCACACGGGCCATGGGTAGCGTGTACGTGTTTGTACTCATTGGCGCGCATGACGAAATTATAGGCGCATCAATATAGATGTATGCGTATGTATATATTGTATGTATAAATATATATATTGAAAATAATTAATAAATTGGTGGGTGCTTTTTGACAGACGACGGGGTTGAGGGTGACACACATGGGATGTACAATAGTGTGCACGCCCGAGGGTGGTCTTTGGCACGCACGACGAAGCTATAGGCGCGAAGACATTGGCATATATATAATAGAAAACCAGAAAAAAATGGAAAAGTGTGTTAAAATTGGTGTCACTTTAAGGAGTGTCACTTTAGCTCCTCTCATTTGGATAGACCTCAAGATTCATGCATGCAAATCTAGAGGAGATTTTATATATCTCAAAACAATCAAACATTGCCTCGTTAATTAAGGAAAATGTAAGATTGGTGTGGTTGTTTCATTACTAATATGCAGTTCGTTTGAGGAAGAAAATGGTTGGGGAGTCCTCTCTCCTCCCTAAACTTGTCATAGGGTTGGGCCAAACCCAACCCCAAAGAAAACAAATTTCAAGAAGGGGTATGATCTCCAAGACCAAACCGAACCGGGACCGGCTCAGGGTCCATAAAAAGAGAAAAAGGCAGAAAATTTGGAAAATTCCAAAAAAATGGGAAAAAAGACTAGAAAAATAATATTTTTGGACCAAATAAATAGAAATTGTGGATTTCTATAAAAATAGAGAATTTGGGATTCTTTTGAGACTTTATACCAAGGTTTTCACCTCGTAAAATGTGAAATAGTCGTATTGAACTTAAAATTGGAAAACTGGTTCCAGTCAAATGGGCCAATTTAGGGGTTCTAACCAATGAGTATTAGACTCAAATTGATGATGATCAATTAATTTTAGGTTCTTTATAGACAAGAAAAGGTCTATGGATTCTGGGAGTTGAGTAAGACAGTATAAAGTTAGGAAAGCTTGGTACAAGGTAAGTGGGATTCGTATTCTTATCAACTATGCATCATAATTAGTATATTTAGTTCATATAACATTACGGACTAGGAATGAGGCAATGTATTGTGACTTGTATGTATTTGTTTTTAAATGTAAAAATCCTTGAGGTGGTCGATAAGGCGGATCGGACCGAGAGATGTGAAGGTTAGCCTAGAAATAGATTATGCCCTTTCATCCTCGATAAAGGCGATTTTACCTTAGTCGTTCACTTTGTCCATTTAGAGTTGGTAGCTCAGTTACACTTGAATACACCGACCAAACAACATGATAACAAACATGTGGGTTCTATGGATTGTATTCTTGGGTATGGTAAGAGTTCGAAACTCAAGTTATCAAGAGTCATGAGTCCGATTACACTTGAGTACACCGCGAACCCCATATCGGTTGACATATGGATTATTCGGACATATTCTTATGTAAGAGTATAACTCTAAAACGAAAATCAAAATACAAATCACGAGTACAATGCAATTGATTTTTGAACTTGCATTCTGTTATTCATCGTTATATCATTTTAAATGCTTGAATAGATATGTTATGGTTTCATTTTATTATTCAATGACTCATTTATAATATTTGATAATTGATATGTTTACAAGCATCACTTACTGAGCAAGTTGAAGTGTTCATTTCCAAAAACATAACATTTCATGGTAACGACGCGCGCTTCAACTCAGGAATTATGAAATCTTAGAATTTTCTAAACTTGATTAGGTGACTAATTAAGTATTTTTGGAATAAAACAGGAATTTAGAAATCCGAAGAGGGATCACTTGTTATGGACCTATGATAATGAGTTAAAATATTATTTTTGTTTGACTCATGCCTTGTTGTAGAATATTCTATTTGTTGCGAAATAGGGTCAAGTTGATGTGTAGAAGCGGTGTTTGGATGTTCTGAAGCATGTTAGGAACTTTCCCAATTTTTTGACGTAATTGGGGCATTCTCCGGGGTTTAATTTGGTTTAAAACTAAACGGATAAACATGAAAAAAAAGAAAAAAGAAAATGATAAATGACCATGGAGGTCAATAGATTTATAAAGGAATGGATAATTTTTAAAGAGCAATTATGTATATTGTCACCCTTAAACTATTTCAATCAATGTGAAATAAAAAGGGTTAAAACTCCAAACCCCTTTCTTTCTCATCTATCACTCCTCGTCTTCCACTCTCTCTCTCTCGTTTCTTTTTCTTAGTTGAAGTGTCGCTACTCTCTTTCTCTCTCTCACTCTATGCCGTTGCTCTCTTGCCCTTTCTACCTCTCTCGGTCGCGAGTCGCTCTCGGTCAATCTCTATATTCCTCTCCATATCTTTCTTGGTGACATCTTTTCTTGGACGAACCACATTTACTCATCACAGCTCTTTTTTGTTGTCTCCTTCTCTCCTAGTCGTCTTCAACCTTCCACAACTAACACTTATCCTCTTTGGGTCGTTCTCCTCCTCATCTCGCTGAGCTTTCTCTGCCTTTCATACGCTTCAACAAGCTTATTGACGGTGAACACGATGATGAAGAGGTGAAACAACCTATTGATTGAGGTGAGCTTATGATTCGAATTTCATGTTTGTTCGGTTAATCAATGGGTTTTTATGCTTGTTGTTTGAGAATTATTGTTGGTGCGAATTGATTGGCTCTTTTGGGAAAGTAGAGATGACAATGAGACAATGAAGTAGATGGATGTCATCGTGTGTCATTATGTTTTTTTAGGTTGAAAAGGGATAGTAAATATGATGATGAGGGGTGGCAACAATACGATTTGTTGTAAGTGTTGTTGAGGAAAATGGGGGAGTTGAGAAGTGATGATGAGATGAAACAAAGAGTTGTTATGGTTGCTATCTCTGTGATGTATGAGTCTATATAGTAAGGAATCGATGGGTGGTGACGGGGGTTGTGTTGTTGTCTCGGTTGAGAATAGGGAAATCAGACGATTGGTTAAGATTTTTTGTAATTATGGCTCACGAGTAGGACTCAAAGCGAGGTTTCCTGACCATATAGCTGGAACACGGAAGACCTAATGCACGCAAGTTTTTCGGGGAGCATGCATTGGACTTTTATTAATGTTTTAGCTTCATTTTTGGGTCAGCTTACTTGTTTTTGAACCTTCAATCGTAATAGAAGGGTTTCACTTTGTTATATAAATTTCTTGTTATTTTAAAATGCAATTACATGTCTCTATGAATTCAGACTAACATTTGCAGGAGTATAGAGCAGTGTAGGAGTTTACTTACTGACATCTTTCAGTTGTTTTTTATGATGTCATGTTTTATTTGAAGACAAGGAAAATGGACGAGACTCGAAGATTATGGCGATTGTTTCAAAATTTAAAGTAAATTCTTGTTGTAGATTTTTTATTTATAATGTTAAGGGTTCTTGAGGTGAGTGTAAGGCTTGAAATCTCGTTAAAGGGTTATGAACATCTCCTAAATTAGTTTAAAATAAGTTGAGAAGGTTTATATTTCAATTTTGGTTTATTTTCGATTTGTAACGTTGTAAATAAGGCATCAGGGACCTTAACTTAGTTTAAACTATTTAAATTAATATATATTGTGAACTACGGGGAGTTGTGAGTCCTTTCAAGCTTCTCCCCATTTTGCTGTCTATTAGGTGAATTTTTCGGCAGGTTACTTTTAGAGGAGGTGCTGCCGAAATTTTTACAAAAAAATAGAGAATAAGCTATATGAGTTCTCAATTTGCTCCAATTAAACAAATCATGAATCGAGTTTCATTAGGATATAAATTTAGTTTTGGAGCATTATTTTGAAATAAAATTTATTTTGAGGTTTAACTTAATTGTATAGATTAGGTGCTTAATTAGGGAAATTATGCTAAGTCAGGACTTAGTGAGATGGGCTTTGATAAACTTGGTATCAGTGCATAGGTTTAGCTCAATTGAGGAAAACTTTGGTTCGGAACAAAAGAGTGATTGAGGGCGATTAGTTTGGAAGTGAGTATGAGTTGGGGATATTTTATTATTGTAATATGTTTGTTGTATAGTATGTATTATCGGTAGATATAAGCTAAGAAGTTTATTCTCATTGTCTATTAGATACTTAACTTGCGAGATATGACGAGTAGGAATAGACAATGAAAGAGAGAATAGACTTTTGAAACGAAATTGAGCGTAAATTGAGGTGAAATAGACTTGTTAAATCTAAATTCACAAAGGTGTTGTAAGTAGTTTGGTACTAATATAACTGATAAAAGTTATCATATGTGAAACCAATAGGAAATTGGTTGATAAAGAAGTCTAAGTGATTCAGGAACGTAAATACTGAACATTGTTTTCTTTGGAATTTAAAGTATCAAACTATGAAAATTTATAAAATGCTCAGGAAAGTGCCAAAATAGACTTAAATTAAGTTTCAAACGATTAAGAATCGTTTGGAAAACATGAAAATGAAATTGAGACTTATGGAAAGCAAAAAAATATAAATATTTAGGAATTTAGAATGAGGTTAGTACCAATTGAACTAGTAATTCGAGGAAGACCTATTCTACATAAAGAATTGGTTTAATTTATAACCAATTAATAATTGCTTCTTAAAATAGTCTCAATGAAAGAAAATATGGAGACAATAGTTTTCGAATATAGAAATTGATTAAACGAATTAAATTGTGACTGAAAAACCATATTGAGATTGTGATATGACCAGTCAAGTTGTATAAGTCTGTTTCTATGAAAATTAAATATTTGAAGTCAAGTATTGTCTAATTTCAAAAACAAAACACAAAGTAAAAAGTGGAATATAACCACGAGTTAAAACAATTAATGAGTTTATTATTTTCTATTGTTTATTATTCAAGTTGCTTAGTTATAAGTGAAGTTGAAGTATAGTGCTTCTTTGAATCATACAAATAAATGATAAAAGAATTGAAACACACGAGTTAGAGGTAATCTTTGTTAATATCGGATTAGGTGTTGTTACGAAACAAAGATCAACGAAAATTATAACATAAAAATGAAAGGTGTAGCAATGAATCAATGTATTAGAAATTAAAATATTGGGGATGGTATGAAAATAGCTAGGATAAGCAATTTTATAAAATACTAGTAGTTGAGTTTAGAAACTTAAAGTACCCAATACTCACTTGTAACCAAATTAAAATTTTGATACCTATCATTATGACCATATAACAAATGAAGAGATAGATATCATGATTGAGAATTAGTAAGTGATTTTTATAGGGTGTTAGTAAAAACTTCTATATAACGAGAATTTCCATTGATAAGAATTAAATTATTGAGATGATATCCTTTAAGAGTTTAATTAATCGTTAAGTTGTTTGAGATACTGGAAATTCAAATTTTTCCATCTCTTCAGTTGATTAACAATGAACAATTGAATCAAAAAGTAAATTGATGATAAATAAGATATTTAGTTATCTTCCATAGTCTCTTGAAAAGTACCAAAATTCTTTTTGAGAAAAAGAAAAGTCATGAAATCTGAGACTAATGTAAATAACTTAAGGCAATAACAAACAATAGAACTGTTTGAGATGAAAAACTTCTCTATTTTGAATAAAGATTAGTTAAGGAAGACTTCAAGATATCAAAGGTTATAAGAATTCACATCGTCCTTAACTATATTTTCGAAAAGAGAAGAGATATAAATTGCCTTTTTAAGACAAGACTAAGGAACTGTAGGTGCTCCAAGTGTTGATCAAAGTTGTGATAAGTCTACAAAAGGACCAAGAACAAGATCGATGTGAGAATAATTAAGATTGACAAAAGTTGAACGAATAGACTCTGTATGAAAAAGAAATGATGAAACGTTGAGATGACTTGTGATGATTAAAGTGACACGAACGGACTCCTTTAGTTAAGGTAAGGCACGTGAGTAGTTGTGCATAATCAAAAGTCTAAGTAACTCCGTTTCATAATCCCGATTCATTCATAGCATAGAAGATCAGTATGACGCATTTACCCATCTTTGAATAATGGAATGAATTGGTGATTATCGAATAAAAGAGTCTATGGAGTTTCATTTGAGTTAATTGGAAGCTTAAGTACGAAACTAAGTTGATCAATAAATGAGACATAAGTATGGAAATGGAAATTTCAAGTCAACGAGTCCTGATAAGACTTAGGATGTCAAACAATAAGTTTGATGAAACTTAATATATCTTCACAAGGATCTTACAATGAACTAAACTCAAAAAGTTATAAGTTTTGAAACAAAATAATATACAACTGATATTAGTGAATACATTGTATATTGGTTCAAATGTTGTGCTACACCATGTGATTAGTCTATGGTGAAATTTGAAGCACCAATTATTTTAAATTGGAGTTTAATGTAAGATACTTGTATGACGTTAAAGATACAAATGAAATGAAAACATAAGCACAATTGATAGCTATGTTAGTAAGTATTATTAGTATTGGTTGAAATATTGAATAGAGTACAAGTGTATCCGATTCGATATGTTCGAAAAATTAAATATTCTTCCATTGTAATCGAGAAAAGTTAGAAGTATGTATTGAGCGAGGGTAAAGAAAGATATCATATTTATAACTTGTATGGGATGCAAGTTAAAAATTATACTATCATGGAATATGTCGATATATCTTTTCAATAACATATGTCTAATCAAGTTAAGGATAATTGTCTCTATTCAAGTAATGAAAGAAGTGTAGTGAACAATAATGATTGAGATCATGGAAAATCTCAGTAATTGAAGAAATAATAAAAATCGAAGAAGCGATCAAAATAATCTAAAGGAGATTGGTGGTTAAGTGAATGAAATAAGATTCTTGGTGAACTTATGAATAGAAAATGATTTGACGAAGTTAGAAAACTTGTTAATTTTTTAACTAGTCAAATGAAAAGTTAAGTGAATTGGTTGACGAGTTGGAATTAATAATTGTTTTTAATCCACAACTTAAATAATATTGTGATTAGACATTTAGAAAATGAGGAAGAGTTGCATGATGTGTATGCTTCTTTTGGATCGATTGAAAATCGAGATCTCTTGCCATATGATGACAAATGTAATTAGAGATCTATAGTCATGGGATGAGTTATGTAACTCCAAGTTTCTTTTGAGAAATGTTGGAATGGTGATGGACCAAATAGACACGCAACTCTATTTCGTGTCTTATGTCACGCTTCAAATATTATTTGCATCACTTTATATATTTAGACTGATGATAGTCTAAGAATTACAGAAACTTGATCGTTCATCTCGTCAGAAATTCACAAAATGCTTGAATTGGAAGAGAAGTTGTTATAACTTTTTATATTAACCAAGAAATTGGAAATGAAAAGTTGAAATGTATATGATCTCAACCACTGAGTTGTTGCATACGACAAAGGTGATTGAGTCCACGTAACGATTTCACCTTAGAAATGGCATTTACAGGTTTAGATTACAAGAGTTGAATATAAAGAAATATTTTTTTCGTATCTCTTTTAGTTCTATTAACTTGTAAGTTTAAATTTTAAGGACAAAGTCTTTAATTAGTTAAGAAGAATTGAGAAATCCAAAAATTTCCTAAACTTGATTAGGAAATTTATTAAGAATTTTTGGATTAAATTGGAATTTAGGAATCCAGGGTGGGACCCATGTGTTACAAACCAGAGATCATGAGTTAAAATATCATTTTTGTTTTTCACATGCCTAGTTAGTGGACTATACTCTATTCGTTGCAAAATAAGGTCAAGTTGATGTGTAGAAGCGGCGTCCGCGTGTATTAGAACGCTTTGGGGAATTTCACAATTTTTGATGAAATTGGGGGTATTCTCCGGAGTTTAATTTGGTTAAGAATTAAAGGGATAAACAAGAAACAAAAAATGACAAGTGAAAATGGAGGGCAGTAGATTTGTAAAGAAATGCATAAATTTTAAACGGCAAATATGTAAATTGTCACCCCAAACTATTTCAATCAATGTGAAATCGAAAAGGGTTAAAACCCTAAACCCATTTCTTTCTCATATATCATTCATCGTCTTCAACTCTTTGCTCTCTCAATTCGATTCTTTTCTTTGTTGAAGTGTGACTGCTCTCTTTCTCTCTCTATGTCGCTGCTCTCTCCCCTCACTCTTTACCTCTCTGGTCGCGAGCTACTCTCGGTCGACCTCCATCTATCTCCCTCTCTCTATATCTCTTACTGTGACATCTTCTCTTGGATGAACCCATCAACTTGTCACAGCTCTCTCTAGCTATCTCCTTCTATGCCAGTCGTCTTCAACCTTCCACAACTAACACTCGTCCTATACGGGTCGTTCCTTTTCTCATCTGTGAGCTTTTTATCCCTTTCACATGCTTCAGTAGTAATTGACAGTGACACGAAGGTGATAAGATTAAATAACCTATTGATCGAGGTAAGTTTATGATTTCAATTTCATGTTTGTTCAGTTAATCAGTAAGTTGTATAGTTGTTGTTTGAGAATTATTGTTTATGCAAATTTATTGGCTTCGCTAGGAAGTAGAGATGACAATGAAACAGAGTTGTAGATGGATGTTATCGTATGTCTTTGTGGTTTGTTTTGATGTTGAAAAAGGATAGTAAAGATGACGATGAGGGGTGACGACAATACTACTGTTGTAAGTGTTGTCAAGGAAAATGGGAAAGCTAAGAAGTGAAGATGAGATGAATCCGAGAGAGCTGTTATGGTTGCTATCTCTCGTGATGTATGGGTCTATATAGTGAGGAATCGAGGGTGGTGACGGGGTTGTGTTGTTGTCTCGGTTGAGAATAAGGAAATGAAACGATTGGTTGAGATTGTATTACAACAGAGCTATTGTTGTTATTGGTATTGTTGAATAATTTTCTTGATTGGTTGAGACGGATTGAGATAAAATTAACGAGAATGAACATTGTGTGTGTTGTGATTATTGTTTCGATTGGGCAAGTAAATGGTGAATAGAAGATTGTTGATGGTAGAGATATAAATAATCTATTGTGGTTGTAATTGTGATATTATATCGATACAAGTTCTCTTTCATGGTTGTTGTGCCTAAGGCATGTGCAAGGCATGGCCCTTTGCCTAGCCTTGTTAATTTGGCAATAAAACTCCAATTGGGACTATGTAAGCAAGTTGTAGGTTATTGGGAAGCATAATAGGTGGTTAAGACATATTTTAGAGTTCAATTTGTGGTTTAAAACCTAATGTGAAGTACATAGGTGAGTTAGTTGAACTTTGAACTTGCAGGGAAGTTGAACTTTGAACTTTGAACTTGCAGGGAAGTTGAAAATTTTTAAAAACTGTAAAATGTGGGAAATTGACATAAATACTCTTAAAACGTATTTTAAGATAAAAAAGCATTATTATTTTCACCACATGAACTACTATTTATTTATTTAGAATAAAAAAACTTGAATTATAAAAAAACATAAAATATTATTTTCAAAAATATTAAACGACACTATATAATTATAAGTATTTTTTATTTATTTGAAATAATTATTAATAATAAATACTATAAAATACAACTAATGATAATTCTTAAAAATATTTCTCACTTGAAAAACATTTTTTTATGAATGAATTATTTATTTAATCTTTTATTGTGGATTAATAACAAGCATTTGAGAGGGTAGGGACATAGGTAATTGAAATTTGTGAGGGTTTATTGTGTCCATATAACTCTCATGAGTTATCTTATAATGGGGAGGGTGGGGAGATATATCACACTCTTTCCTGTAAGTTGGGAGATAACTCACATGGAGTTGGTGTGATGACCCCTTCTCAAATTAGAGCACCGCCCGGCCTAATCCCGTTATTAAGCCCTAATCTCACCACATAGGAACTAACAAAGAATTAGTCAACTTTTCAACAATCTTATTACTTACGAACTTTTTTATTAGTTTTCAAATAGATATAAACATATATCTATCCTATGTAAATTCATAAATCAGAGTTAATTAAAATTTACTAACTTAAATTTAAGCAGCGGAAGTCTTAACTAATTAACTAGTGGAAGCTTATAAACATGTAGCCTAACCTTTGTGGAAAAACCAGGAAATAAAGATCACATGCTTATATATAATGAAACAACGATATATAACATCATGTGTCTAGTCAACGTACTACTCACTCAACCTATAATACATAACCCCATAAGTATACCATATACATATAAAAATAATACATCAAAAATCAAACCTACAAAATCTGGTGTAGCAGTGCTCCACCGACACAGAAGTAGTCGCCGATCTTCTCTCTGCCTGGCTTGCTACTCGATGGATCTGCACTAACCGTCACAAACTAGAGGTGAGTACTTGAAAATAGAAAGTAATACTATGACACATTTGTTCACATTCCCAGTTATGCAACAAATATCAAGAAGCATAATAATAATGGCAACTATCTTTGAAAGAATATCATGCAAAGAGATACTTTAGTTAAATAAAATGAAATTGACACTAGGCTAAGTAGTAATGATCTACTACACTAGGTCGATCGTGATCTTCATCACATCACCTTTCGACTATATAAGGATGGAGTCGTGCTCTACATTTCTATGAAGGTCGTACTTACACATGCACAATACTCCTTTATAATTATCCCAAATGTCAATCACTAGGATGTATACTTGCCAACAACCCCAAGTCTTACAACTCATGAAGTCACCCAAGTTATGTTTGCCAACAACCCCGAGTCCCATACCCCGTGTTAGCGCAAGATAGTGGAGAAATCCTTATCACCCTGGAAATTCTAGTGACCCCGTATGTCAAATGGATTTTTATCATAAAATGACCCTAGATACAAGAATTACTTTCATATTCAAAGAACAACACGGTATTGGAATCCAACAAATACAATTGCATAACTAATGTACAAAGGATATAGATTCACAACACTATGTAAAAACTACCTAATAACATGCTATTTCACTGACCACCAGTAATAACAATCAATATTGAC